>BSWB01000007.1:102909581-104109581 GCA_033239125.1 Fagopyrum homotropicum
TTGAGAAACGCCGATCTCCTAGGCTTCGGTTATTGTGCACCTCTATCCATACTCTCAAAAAGTAAAGTATAAAGAAAGCAAAGCTTTTACATGCATAGCATGTGCGGTGAAGTAAAGTTCTTGAAGGTATTATGTTGTTTCTCTTTACCGGATTAGCACCACAATTGCCTAAAAGAATTCCCTCCTTTAACATGTTTCTTAGACCTTCTCTTTGATTAGAAGACCTTGAGACTTTTATGCATGTATTTAAGAATTCATGGCTTAGACTTGTTTGATTTTAATTACCTCTACATCTTTATCATGTCATTTATTTGTGTTTTTGAGGAAGAAAAGAGAGTTAGTCCATGTTATTGCTATCATTGATACATGCCTTGCCTTCCTATGCCTTGAAACATAACTTTGAGAGTGATCCAATAAGAAGAAGCACTATCAAAATAAAAGTTTTTGAGTTTTCATACATATATAATCCATGACATCTTGTATTCTAAATTTGAGTCTTGTTTAGGGACAAGCAAGGGGCAAGTATGGGGTATTTTGATGACATGAATTATATACCATTATAATCATGCATATTGTAGAGGTTTACCTCGATTTACCTTGCATTTAGGGAGAACTTGTGTACCTTTTGTGTTTTATTCAATAATATTTCGGAAATAGAGGTCTACACAAGTTTTGGTAAAATTATAGGTAAATGGAGTGGATTCGGAAGCAAAAGTGGAACAAGGAGCATCTAAGGTCATTAGGGAAGCTAAAGAAGTCTTAGAGGAATTACAAAGAGCAAAGGAGTTGCGTAAAAGAAGCATAAAGAAGAGGAAGAAAACAAGCCAAAAGACGAACACTTTCTGTTGAAGAAAATCGTGCCATTTACTATATAGTTTGGACGATTTTTATCATTAAAAATCGAACGGTTTTATGGGTAAATCGGCCAGCACGATTTTCTTTGCTTTTCGGCCAAATGGTAAAGACAACACAAAGCCCATCAATTTTGGGCTAGAGAAGGGTTTTGCCAAACGGCCCATTAGCAAGAAACTATAGGTTGGAACCCTAGGAACGAAAACGAGGAGGCCGCAGTGGGAAATCTTTACACGTTAGTGAGAGATTGAGGATTCTTGGAGAAGGTTTGAAGCACTTTTGCCGGGAAGTCAATCTTGATCATATTTGTAAGATTTCTTTGTTCCATTGAATTCTTTGTGGTTTTTGAACATGATATTGAGTTAATTGAGAGATACATTGATCAGTTTTGAGATTGGTTTACAAATTTGAAGGTTATTGAGTTTTTATTCAAGATTCAGGTTTATTTGAATTATTTCACTCAATCTTTATTTTAATTCGATTTTGAAAATGGTTGGCTAAAACCATTGTGATTTTGGGGAGAATAGTTGAAGATTGAGGCTTAGATGATGATAGACTGAACTCATTCAAACATTTGGACCCTGAGAGTTTAGATTTTAGTTTTGCGATAATAGGAAAATCGACCTGTTCTTGGATAAAATCGTCCGATTTATCTATGAACAACAAGATTTATTCCTCTAACGAACTTTAATTGAATTAATCTTTAACCAAAACTAATCCTTGCCTAAATCCCAACCTTGTTTAACCTTTTTAACCTCTATTTGAGTGTATGAAGAGACTTCAACCTTAATTCTACATTTAATTGATTAAGATTACAAGATTTGGGTAATAGAGAGACTCAACATCCTTTACTAAGATTTTAAGTGTGTTTTCTATTCTTTACCTTGGAGAGTCATATCCTGAGGTTTTAGATAGTTAGTTTGAACATAATTCTTGTCTTTAGATCTTTCTATATTGCAGCCTCAACAACCCTTATAGAGAGAACCTTTGGACTAGACAAATAGGTTTCGGAACTTCACCGTACGTTACCTACCTTTGAACACATAATCTTGGCAATATAAACTCTGTCCTTATATCTTTTAGAAATGTCTTGAATCGAAAGCCCCAGCCGGATACTTGAATCCTTGGAATCATTTCCCCCATTATTAATCACAAAATTTTTTGCATTTCGTTAGATAATTGAATTCGAATTTATTCTCACCAAATCCCTGAGTTCGACTATGGAATTTTTACCTTACTACAGCCGATCTGTACACTGCGGGTTCGCTTTGATTTGAGTTCTAGATATAATATTAAGACTTTGACGAACACACTTTTGAGTGAACAGTAATCTTCATGGATTGTTGGAATTCTAGGAGGTGGGGTGATGGTGGTTCACTAGGGGGGTACTTGGGATGAAGAGGAAGTGTCTCCTTTCCTCTTCTTGTTCCTATTTGACTTACGCCTAAACAAATCCATTTCAGTGGAGAAATCACGGCCTGTTCTATACTTTCCACGGCCGTGGTTCGCCCAGAGACCGTGGTTCGGCTCTGATTTGCTCAAAACTCAATCTATTCACACCAAATTCAGCAGCCAACAATCCTAGAATAATTCCAATCCAATTCCAATCAGTTCTCCTAAAAATTCTTGCAAAAATTAAGCCAAATCGACAAAGTAGAGAAAGAGAAGAAAACCTAGGTTTTGGATTCTTAAAATCCAAATTCCATCTTCTGCAGGGATTGTTCACTTGATTTGTTGATTGGATCTTGTAGATGATTGAATTTGCTTCACTTTAGGCTAAAGAATCGTTCGAATCAAACTCCAAACGAAGACTTGAGAGAGGGGGATTGGTTTCGGCGTTTAGGGCGTGGAATAGGGTCGTGGTTTGGAAATTTTGTGTTGTTTTTGTGACGAAGGTGGTTTATATAGTGACCGTAATATTTTTGGAAAATCACGGTCACTCGGGGTGTTCCACGGCCGTGGTTTTGGTGATTTTTCTCAGATTTTTGCAAATTACGGTCACTATAGCTTCCATGGCCGTGGTTTAGGGCGTGGAACTCTCTATAATGTGCCAAAATCCAAGTTTCGTCAATTCCTTCTAACTTTTTCCTTTCCATTGTGATGTGATCCCCACCGGAGAAGAAATCATCGTCAATATGCCGGAACTAATCGTTTTGCCACCAACCGTCCAAGTCAAAACTCAACCGGCACCTATCGAAATCAATACTTATGTGTTGGAGATCATGCCTAAAACTGAGCCAAAACTTATTGAAATGAAACCGAAAATGCTTGCACCGAGCATGCCAAATGGAAGCCAATTTTCACTCTCTCCGGCTAAGCTGTCAGGTTTGCGCACTCTCAGTAAAACGACTATAACTGAGACAATTCTTGGAACTAAAATACCCATGAGTACTACTTTGAAAGGTATTTTCAATATCTACAACTTTCTAGTTTACACAAAGTCGAGATTCCAAGAGGAAGAGGGTGAAAATGATCCTACATTACAGCAACTACGGTACTTGTATGGATTGTTGGGCAAGATCATGCATGGAGGCATGAAAGATGGTTATACAAACATATGCACGTCCACCCAATACATATTTTATGCAGCATATCATCCTCATATTATTCATATATTATGCATGAATTTATGTATTAATTATGTGAAAGTTGGTGGAGAAAAGTAGGTGGAAAAGTAGGTGAGAAAGTAGGTGGTTGAAAGTCCCTATGTTTGCTCTTTGTTTAATGTCAAACTCTTGAACTTGTAAGCCTTTAATGTTGGGAGTAGGTGCTGAATTTTCAGCCTATATAAGGCCTCTCCCACAAACATTTTTAAGGACGAAAGAGAGTTGAGTCAATCAAAAGTTGTGTTTTCACTTTGAGAAAAACAAAACCCGAATTCTAGGTGAGATGCTTAGTTTTCAAACATCTAGGTGAGATGCTTAGGTGATTCTAAGGTGAGAGGCCGAGGAACAAAGGTTCGAACCCCAAAGTGAGATTCCGAGGGTAGTTCGTTCGAGTTGAGGGATTCCCAAAGTGAGAGGCCGAGGGAATTTGCTCTTCATATCCAAAAACACAAAATCCAAAAAAAGAGAGAGAGTTCCATTTCATCGATTCCAATCCGATTGTGAACTTGTGCCGGTGGATCCTAGTGTTCGAATCGAGTTCGATCACATCAAGTGGTATCATGTGATCCCCACCGGAGAAGAAATCATCGTCAATATGCCGGAACTAATCGTTTTGCCACCAACCGTCCAAGTCAAAACTCAACCGGCACCTATCGAAATCAATACTTATGTGTTGGAGATCATGCCTAAAACTGAGCCAAAACTTATTGAAATGAAACCGAAAATGCTTGCACCGAGCATGCCAAATGGAAGCCAATTTTCACTCTCTCCGGCTAAGCTGTCAGGTTTGCGCACTCTCAGTAAAACGACTATAACTGAGACAATTCTTGGAACTAAAATACCCATGAGTACTACTTTGAAAGGTATTTTCAATATCTACAACTTTCTAGTTTACACAAAGTCGAGATTCCAAGAGGAAGAGGGTGAAAATGATCCTACATTACAGCAACTACGGTACTTGTATGGATTGTTGGGCAAGATCATGCATGGAGGCATGAAAGATGGTTATACAAACATATGCACGTCCACCCAATACATATTTTATGCAGCAAATCATCCTCATATTATTCATATATTATGCATGAATTTATGTATTAATTATGTGAAAGTTGGTGGAGAAAAGTAGGTGGAAAAGTAGGTGAGAAAGTAGGTGGTTGAAAGTCCCTATGTTTGCTCTTTGTTTAATGTCACAACTCTTGAACTTGTAAGTCTTTAATGTTGGGAGTAGGTGCTGAATTTTCAGCCTATATAAGGCCTCTCCCACAAACATTTTTAAGGACGAAAGAGAGTTGAGTCAATCAAAAGTTGTGTTTTCACTTTGAGAAAAACAAAACCCGAATTCTAGGTGAGATGCTTAGTTTTCAAACATCTAGGTGAGATGCTTAGGTGGTTCTAAGGTGAGAGGCCGAGGAACAAAGGTTCGAACCCCAAAGTGAGAATCCGAGGGTAGTTTGTTCGAGTTGAGGGATTCCCAAAGTGAGAGGCCGAGGGAATTTGCTCTTCATATCCAAAAACACAAAATCCAAAAAAAAGGAGAGAGTTCCATTTCATCTATTCCAATCCGATTGTGAACTTGTGCCGGTGGATCCTAGTGTTCGAATCGAGTTCGATCACATCAAGTGGTATCAGAGCTCAATTGTACGAGTTCGAATCACATCAAGTGGTATCAGAGCTCAATTGTACGAGTTCGATCACATCAAGTGGTATCAGAGCCCAACGGTGCAAGTTCCTCAAGCTTTCGGGGATGACGATCATCAACGACAATGCAAACGGTGGTAATCGAAACAACCAACGTTTGGATAGGCTTGAAGCCCAACTAGCTGAGATATTGAGAAGGTTTCCTCTCCTTACCTTGAACCCTCATGACAAAATCCAAGGAGGTAGCAACCATGCCAACCGGAATGGACAAATCAAACACCGTCGAGAACGAAATGTTGATAGTCGTACCCATGGGAACCCGGATTGTATTCAAGCATCTCGACATGATGGCGACGAAGTCGAAAGAAGTAGTTACCATGGTAATACATCCCACAATAACTTTTTCAATGATGGCATGACGGATTCGAGGACGAATCCTTTTCAAGGGAAAGGGGATGATGTGATCCCCACCGGAGAAGAAATCATCGTCAATATGCCGGAACTAATCGTTTTGCCACCAACCGTCCAAGTCAAAACTCAACCGGCACCTATCGAAATCAATACTTATGTGTTGGAGATCATGCCTAAAACTGAGCCAAAACTTATTGAAATGAAACCGAAAATGCTTGCACCGAGCATGCCAAATGGAAGCCAATTTTCACTCTCTCCGGCTAAGCTGTCAGGTTTGCGCACTCTCAGTAAAACGACTATAACTGAGACAATTCTTGGAACTAAAATACCCATGAGTACTACTTTGAAAGGTATTTTCAATATCTACAACTTTCTAGTTTACACAAAGTCGAGATTCTAAGAGGAAGAGGGTGAAAATGATCCTACATTACAGCAACTACGGTACTTGTATGGATTGTTGGGCAAGATCATGCATGGAGGCATGAAAGATGGTTATACAAACATATGCACGTCCACCCAATACATATTTTATGCAGCATATCATCCTCATATTATTCATATATTATGCATGAATTTATGTATTAATTATGTGAAAGTTGGTGGAGAAAAGTAGGTGGAAAAGTAGGTGAGAAAGTAGGTGGTTGAAAGTCCCTATGTTTGCTCTTTGTTTAATGTCACAACTCTTGAACTTGTAAGCCTTTAATGTTGGGAGTAGGTGCTGAATTTTCAGCCTATATAAGGCCTCTCCCACAAACATTTTTAAGGACGAAAGAGAGTTGAGTCAATCAAAAGTTGTGTTTTCACTTTGAGAAAAACAAAACCCGAATTGTAGGTGAGATGCTTAGTTTTCAAACATCTAGGTGAGATGCTTAGGTGGTTCTAAGGTGAGAGGCCGAGGAACAAAGATTCGAACCCCAAAGTGAGATTTCGAGGGTAGTTCGTTCGAGTTGAGGGATTCCCAAAGTGAGAGGCCGAGGGAATTTGCTCTTCATATCCAAAAACACAAAATCCAAAAAAAAAGAGAGAGTTCCATTTCATCGATTCCAATCCGATTGTGAACTTGTGCCGGTGGATCCTAGTGTTCGAATCGAGTTCGATCACATCACATTGCCTATCCCATTGTTCCTACATCCAAAAACACGACATACCGGAAGATATCGAGGGCAAAAACAAAGCAAAAACGACTAAACTAATCTAATCTAAGAATGATAAACAAAAGCATAAGTGCAATACCTTGGGTTGCCTCCCAAGAAGCGCTTGTTTAAGGTCCGTAGCTAGACCGTACTTGCATCTATTCGAGTGTGGTATGTGCAAACTCCTCAGCTTGGAGCTCCGGTGTATACTTCTTGAGTCGTTGACCGTTCACCTTAAAACTTCCGCTCTTTTCACCCCACACTTTAACTGCACCATGGGGAAAAACATGTTTGATTAGATAAGGTCCAGTCCAACGAGATTTAAGCTTACCCGGAAAGAGCCGAAGTCTCGAATTGAAGAGGAGAGCTTGATCTCCTTCTTTGAGGTCCTTTGGAATGATATGCTTACCATGCCAACGCTTCGCTCTCTCCTTATAGATCTTGGTGTTCTCATAAGCGTTTAAGCGAAGTTCTTCAAGCTCATTAAGGTCTAAAAGCCGCTGCTCACCCGCTTCCTTCATGCTGAAGTTCAACCACTTAACCGCCCAATACGCTTTATGTTCTAGCTCCACCGGTAAGTGACAAGACTTCCCATACACAAGGTTGTATGGTGTTGTTCCTATGGGAGTCTTGTATGCAGTCCTATACGCCCATCATGCATCATCTAGTTTCAAAGACCAATCCTTTTTTGTCTTCGAAACTGTTTTTCTAGGATTCCTTTAATCTCCCTATTCGAAATCTCCACTTGTCCACTCGTTTGTTGATGATAAGGGGTGGCGATCTTGTGAGTCACCCCATACTTATCTAGTAGAGCTTCGAATCATCGGGCAATGAAGTGAGAACCTCCATCACTAATGATAGTCCGTGGTGTCCCAAACCTTAGGAAGATAGTTTTATTAAAGAACTTAACCACAACCATAGCATCATTAGTTGGAGAGGCAATTGCTTCAACCCATCTCAAAACATAATCTACAGCTAGAAGTATGTATTGGTTTCCACAAGATGATGGGAAAGGTCCCATGAAGTCTACTCCCCAAACGTCAAAGATCTCTACCTCCCGAATGTTGTTAAGAGGCATTTCGTTTCTCCTAGATATGTTCCCTGTTCTTTGACAAGCATCGCAGCAGGAAACAAAGGTTTGCACATCTTTAAATAAAGTAGGCCAAAAGAATCCGGATTGCAATACCTTATCGCTAGTCTTGTTTGAGCTAGCATGTCCTCCACAAGGTAGTGAATGACAATGACGGATGATGCTTTGCATCTCGTCTTCCGGCACACATCTTCGAATGATGCCGTCAGGACCTCTCTTGAAAAGTAGAGGTTCATTCCAAAAGTATTCCCGGACATCCTTAAAGAACTTCTTCCTTTGTGCATAGGATAGCCCGGGTGGTATTTCCTGACAAACCAAATAGTTAACCAAATAAGCAAACCATAGTTTGTTACCTTTAGTTATCTTGTCGATGCACTCCTCTATGATGTGCAAATGCTCGTCCGGAAAGGACTCATCTATAGGTAGGTTGTCGTCTTCTAGATGTGGTAGACGAGTCAAATGATCCGCAACAGAATTTTCCGAACCCTTCTTGTCACGGATCTCTTGATCGAATTCTTGTAGGAGAAGAATCCATCTTTGCAAGTAGATACCGGATCGCAGCATGATCCGTGTATACAATCACCTTTGCACCTACAAGATAAGAACGAAACTTTTCAAAGGCATAAATAATAGCTAGAAATTCTTTTTCAGTAGTGGCGTAGTCAAGCTGCGCTTCATCTAACATCTTGCAAGCGTAATAGATAGCATGGGTTCGGCCTTCCTTCTTTTGCCCAAGCACATCTCCTATAGCTACGTCACTTGCATCACACATAACCTCGAATGGAAAATTCCAGTCCGGAGGTTGGATGATCGGCGCTGAGATTAGAGCTTCCCAAATCTTATGAAACGCATCTGAACAATCCTGCGAGAAATCAAAAATTGCATCCTTCATCAATAGATTAGTAAGCGGTTTTGATATCTAAGAGAAATCCTTTATAAAACGTCTATAGAATCCAGCATGTCCTAGAAAGCTTCTTATCCCCTTCACCGAAGATGGAGGAGGGAGCTTTTCTATGGTTTCTATCATAGCCTTATCTACCTCAATCCCTCTACTAGAGATCAAGTGTCCGAGTACAATGCCTTCCTTCACCATAAATTGACAGTTCTCCCAATTAAGAACTAGGTTAGTGTCTTCACACCTTTGTAGCACAAGAGAAAGTTTAGAGAGACAATTATCAAAAGAGGAACCATAAACAGAAAAGGCATCCATGAAAACCTCCATGATCTCCTCTACGTACTCCGAGAAGATAGCCATCATGCACCTTTGGAAGGTGGTTGGGGCGTTGCAAAGCCCGAACGGCATTCTCCTATAAGCAAATGTACCCCATGGGCACGTGAATGTGGTCTTCTCTTTTGATCAATGAAGGGTAATGGGAAGTGATCTTTTCTAGTTGCGTTGTTTAGCTTCCGGTAATCAATGCACATCCTCCATCTAGTTACGGTCCTTGTAGGAATGAGCTCATTGTTCTTATTGGTGATAACCGTCATTCCTCCCTTCTTTGGAACAACCTGTACGGGACTCACCCAATTGCTATCGGAGATAGGGTAGATGATACATGCATCAAGTAGTTTAAGAATTTCCTTCTTGACAACCTCTTTCATGATCGCATTTAACCGTCTTTGAGGTTGTCGCGAAGGTCTAAAGTCATCTTCCATTAGGATCTTATGCATGCACAATGAAGGATTAATTCCTACTAGATCCTCTACAGTGTAACCTAAGGCTTTCCTATGTTTCCTTAGAACAACCATAAGCTGACTATGTTCATCTTCACTTAGATCGGAACTAACAATTACCAGAAAAGTAGAATTAGTTCCTAGAAATGCGTACCTTAGATGTGTGGGAAGTGGTTTCAATTCCATCACTATTGGAGTCTCTAGTGACTCTTGAGGAGTGTCCAATGCTTCCTTAGAAGTCTCTAAGGGTATAGAAGTTGTTGAAGAAGACCCAAGAGCATTGGTAGAAAGAATGTAATTGTTCTCAGATTTCCCCAAAATTACAACACCTCTGTTTCTTCCACGGCCGTGGTTTAGGGCGTGAAAGTCAATTACGGCACCTCTAATAGTTCCACGGCCGTGGTTTTGGCCGTGTAACTTCCTGGAGTTCTCTGAGTAGCTAATTACGGTCATGTTGGTGGGAACCACGGCCGTGGAATAGCACGACTGGCCGTGATTCCTCACGTTTTCTGACCCATCATAGAGTTTTTCAAACTCTTCTTCATGCACTTCCTTTAGCTCCTCCAAAGCTTCAATTTCCTTATTGCATTCCTCGTCCTCTCCTTTCTCCATAATAGTGATCACCTTTTGCAATGGATCATTGAATAGAATTGAGCTTACTTCCTCTCTAGATGCCTCTTCATCATGGATGTTGAACATATCTTCTCCAAGAGTTGGCTCTTTCATCATAGTGGAAAGAACAAACGCTACTTTTTCCTCTCCTATGTCGAAGGCGAGTCTAGCATTCTTGCAATCTACCATACAACCGGATGTTGCAAGAAATGGTCTTCCGAGTATGATCGGGACCGGACTATCTGCAGGAATGTCGAGCACAACAAAGTCTATTGGAACATAGAACTTACCAAGCTTGATCGGGATGTCTTCAATGATACTGACGGGATGAGTTATGGATCGATCCACCATGTATAATGTCATCTTCACCAGTTTAGGTTCGCCTAAACCGATCTTCCTACATAAGGCAAGCGGAATGATGCTAAAGCTTGCTCCTAAATCACATAATGCATCATAAGTGACATCTCCTACTCCGATTGGAACACAAAATGACCCCGTATCCTTTAGCTTTGGAGGCATCTTTTCCTTCATTGTTTTGATGAGATCCTACGATTCCGAACTCATCTTGACTTCTCCAAAGTCTTCCAGTTTCCTCTTGTTGGAGAGGATCTCCTTTAAGAACTTCCCATAAGTTGGCAACCAACAATTGCATCAATGAAAGGTATGTTAATATGCAGTTTGCTCATGAGTTCAATGAACTTACCGAATTGCTTGTCTAGACCCATTCTTGCTCTAGATTACGGGAATGGTAGGGGAGGTTTGTAAGCTGGAGGAGGAATGTAGATGTCTTCCTTCTCCTTCCCCTTTTCCTTCTCCTTGTCGACGGGAACTTCAACAAACTTTGGCTGCGGGTCGGTAGTTGTTGCTCCACTCCTAGTTGTGATAGCCATCACCCTTCCTTTCGGGTTATCCTCCGTCTTTCCTGGAAGTTTTCCTTGATTTCTAGGAACTTCCTCGGCATTGTTGAACATTTGGTTTTCTAAAACCTTTTGAGCTTTATCAACCTTAGTGATGTGACTCTCTAGCCCTTGAAGCTTTCCCAAGATCGTTTCCAGCATGAGATCGGGCTTCTCTTTCCCCGAAGTACTTCCACTATTAGATGTTTGCCTCTGGCTTTTCAAAGGAATGGAAGAAGAAGAAGAAGATGGTGGAGTTAGTGAATTTCCAGAATTGGGATAAGAGTTACCGGAATTTTGTTGTTGGTTGGAACGTCAATTGTTGTTGTTTGAATTCCTATTGTTGTTCCAATTATTGTTTCAGTTGTTGTTGTTCCAATTGTTCCGGTTGTTGTTCCGGCTGTTACGATTGGTGTTCTCATTCCCATTATGGTTTTTTTTGTTTCCTAAATAACCAACATCTTGCTCCTTAGGCTTTTGAAAGCTAGCTTTGATGACTTCCTTCAATTCTTTAATCTCGGTGTTGAGAGAAAATATTTGAGTTTGAGTAGCTTGTGTTAGCTTTGCTCCTTGCTTTACTCGATTAGCTTCCGCCTTCCGGTAAGAGTACTTCTCAATGACTCGGGCTTGCTTTTTAATGAAGTCCCAAGCGTCATCTTCCCTCATGTCCATGAATGTGCCACATGAAAGGGATTGGAGCTTCAATTGTGTTTCCACATCCAGCCCCTTACAGTATATCTCCAATAACTCCAATTTGGAAATACTATGGTGTGGGTAATCCAATAGTAAATCCTGAAATCTTTCCCAAGACTGAAACAAACTTTCATTAGATCTCATAGAAAAAGCATTGATTTTACCTCTCAACTCCGTTGTCTTGGATGGCAGAAAGAATTTGGTTAGGAACTCCGAAGATAGATCCTCCCATGTGTTGAGTCTTCCATTTGGAAGAGCTTGATACCAAGATAAAGCTTTCCCTTTCAAAGAGAAGAAGAATGGCTTGATCTTGTAATTGTTGATGGTTGCATTCTTTGGCTTTATTGTCTCCATCAAGATCTCAAAATTCTGTAATTGTTGGTGGTTGCATTCTTTGGCGAACGATGGTAATAACTTATGTTTTAAAGCTAAACCCCTGAATATCGTCAGCATCAAAATTCACACCTAGACGGCGTGGTTGCTGAATCGGATCCATCCTTTAGCCAAGAGTTCTTGGCTCTTCATCTACACGAGCGGCTCGCACCCTCAGCTGGGATACGAGGAATAGCGGCTGGTGTTGGATTAACCCGGACTGGATTGATCGTTGGATCAATCTCCTCTAGTGCTGGCATATCCGGATCGAATTCCACATCATCGGATGTTTCCACTCTAATGGACTTAGTTGACTTCTTGACCTTTTTCTTCTTTTTAGAATCATTCAGCTCCAACTTCATGTCCAACATCATAGCCCTAAGTTCATCAATTTGGAATTGATGACTCGTTTCTGCATCTAAACGAGCTTTCTCACTCAACTTAAGTTGACGTTGAGATTCGTTTAATTCCGCTTGTAAATCTCTCTTTTTATTTTCAGCCATCTTTCTTTCCTTGACTTTCTTCCTAAGAGTTTTCTCAAGTTCCGGATCAAAAGGTACGAGGTCTTTGTTGGATCTAGAACTGCGCATATACCTAAAAGAACCTGCAAATAACACTCACAAGAGATATCAAATAACAAGAGCAAAGCTCCCAAGCTCGACAATCGAAAACCGAAGTTTAGTTTAGACCAAATTCCCGGTGATAGCATGAATTATAGTCTATATTTTGAGGTTTGTTTGGACGTTTTATCTTTCATAAGCTGCATGTTTGTATGTATATTATGTGATTATATTACCATTTCATCTACCTTTGCAAGAATCGAGGTCTACACCTAGTTT
Source organism: Fagopyrum homotropicum (assembly GCA_033239125.1). Lineage (NCBI taxonomy): Eukaryota > Viridiplantae > Streptophyta > Magnoliopsida > Caryophyllales > Polygonaceae > Fagopyrum > Fagopyrum homotropicum. Next base: position 102,922,398 of record BSWB01000007.1, read on the forward strand.
TGCTGTGATTGTAGGTAAAATGGCACGTTTTGCATCAAAAAGGAACAATAGGAGCTATGGAGTCATTGAAGCTACATTGAGGAGCATGAGGAACCATCCAGGAAGCATAGCCATGGATTAAAGATTCACTTTGGACCAGTTTTGAGAGATTTCACATTCAGTTATGACTCACCTCGGTTGACCAGAGATTCATCTCGACCGAGGTGATCCAGAGACGCCGACTCGATTGAGGCGAATACCTAGGACGCGGCGAGAATATTTTATTCTTGGCTGAGATCTTTTATCTTTGGAAAGTGATCTTGTAATTTTGGGCTTGGCTCCTGGAAGGAAGAAGATCTTATATTTTACCTATTTTTATGGGAGAAGATCTTTCTAAGATATTTTATCTTTGGAGGGTTATTTTCCTATAAAAAGGGTTGGATTTCCACAAATCCACAACCCGCTTACGGCTGAACATCTCGCATACATCCCACTTACACCTATTACACCGCAGCAGCCATACTCCAATTTGGAGATTTGAAGAACCTTTTTGAAGGTTGACGGAAGATTGAAGATTGTGGCTTTTATAGCTTTTGGAGGTTTTCTTTGTAAGATTACCTTAGATTCCCTTCCTTGTTGTATTGCTTGTTGGATTTCTATCCAAGGAACGCTTTGTTGTGATATTTGATTCAGTTATTGAAGTCTTTTCATTAAATTCTTCTTGTTCAAATATTCACCTTCTTCCCATATATTTGATTAATACTTTCATGATGATGAGTGGCTAATTTCCTTGTGCGATTCTAGGGTGATTGGCTGAAGGTTGTGGGAAAAACAATGATAGAATAATCTTAGATTCCAGTAGGATCCTGAAAGTTCGAGTCTTTAACTTTAACCCTAAGCATCTCGCTCAGTCGATGAACATCTCGGCCGGGGTGGAATTCTTCTGACCGAGGTGACTTATCCGATCCTAAACTGAGAGTTAAGTGTTAGAGTTTGCCAAATCCTATTCTTATTACACCTTTCCTGGTTCAATGCAAGCCTAGGATGAGACTTACCCGGTAATTCCTTAGTTTGTGTACCAACAATCATAAGTGTAGGTAATAAAGGTTTATCCTTTATTGGGGTTTGAGTGTGCTTCCATCCCATCTTTGTGAGTTAGCTTGAGACTTACCCGGTAAAGGTTAATTCTATTCCCTTAGATGGTGTGTTAGTTTGAGATTATAGTTCTTTATCTTAATTCCTTGAGATTTACCCGGTAATAGGAATTACGGTTTAGGATTAGTGAGTAGTGAGACTTACCCGGTGATCTATTCTATTTTAGTAACACCTTCCCTATGCAAAAATCTCAGCTTTGTCCGCTTATCTATAGATCTTGAGTTGGAACCACAACTAGATGCTTTAATCCCTAGAATTGCACGTTTGCTTTATTGACTTCTTATTCATCTTTGATTGTGTTAATTTCTCTTTGTGGTTAGTATTTACGAAGCTTACCGTTATCGACTTTATTTCACCGAGTCCCTGTGATCGACCCCTGGAATTTCTTGCTTTTTACTACGATTGACCCGTACACTACGGGTTCGCATCCTTGTTTTAAGCTTAAGTCTAGGGTTATAAATTTAAAGCTTGCACACACCGTTTGGAGCGAACAAGTTTTTTGGCGCCGTTGCCGGGGACTTGGTCTAGACCGAGCCGGTTGCGGTTTGCTTTCGGGGCGCTTGCCCCTGTTGCTACTAACTACTCTTTCTATGAGTTTTGTAGTTTTCAGGATTTTCGATGACTACATTTATTCCAGCCTGGATAGCAAGACAAAGTGCTAGGGCGGACCATTATGAGTACTTGGAGGAGAAGTACTCATTCTATTGGTTCAACAATGAATGGGAAAGAGAAGAGGCCATTCAGCGTGAACTTGCGATATGGGATGAACTGAATGTCCCTAGAAAGATCTGTGAGCAACCCCTTGAAGATTCTCTTGAATCAAGATGGGAGAGGTTGATGAAGAAAGTGGAGGAGCTCAATGAAAGCACCCTATCCTATGCTAAGCCGGAATTGGAGCATAAGGAAGTGTTGCACATTTCAAGCATTCTCCCAATCGAACCAGAAATTTCTCTTGAAACTTCTGAGGAAGAGGAGGATATGGAAGGTCTCAATCCAACTGTTGAGACCTCGGCCGAGGTGGAAGAGATTTAGGCCGAGATGGAAGAATCTGCAAAGCCAGAAGTGGAAGATGCAGAGAACCTTGGCCAAATTACTGAGGTTGTGGTCAAAGTTGAAGAAAGACCAGCAAAACTGAGAGAGATTTCGTGGGTGGATTATCAACCCAACACGAAACTTGTCTCAAGCTTTGGAGAACTTTGCAAGGTACATTCTCCTACTTCATTTGAATTCCCTATTAATATTTCTGAATTTTTCAGGAAGGCACCGGAGAGTTGGAGGTCTCTTCCGAAAGAACCTCCTAAGATCAAGATGAAACCTCTCTTGAAACCAATAGAAGAAGATACTCCTTGGATTATAAGGAGTGGAGTTTGCAAGCACTACACCGTTAAGGCGATGAAGTGTCTCTTGTTCAAGTATGGGGTCCCTCGCATGCTAAGGACCTTGTACCATCCCCAAGCTATAGATGGCGAAGCTACTAGGATTCTCGAGAAGTTGTTTTCTCGATCAAGGAAAGGATGAGACGCAAGGCTAGATTGTGTCCCATTAAAGTGCAGGAAAGCTAGAAGGATTCCGGTGAGAATCAAACCGTACAAGCTTGTACGTGGGAGATCTTACCATTTGCCGGTGAAATTAGGCACCGAAACCTTTTTGGAAGAATTTTCTGATGGATGTGATGAGCACTCCATGGTGTTCAAGGTACATTGAGTAATTCTATGGAGAAGGGTCGAGCTAGCGACCTTAAACCAAGCGCTTCTTGGGAGGCAACCCAAGGTATTGCTTTCTTCTCCCTTTTCTAGTTTAGTTTAGATAGTTGCTTTGTTTTTGTTTTCCTCTAGACAACAACCAGGTATTCCAAAAGGAAGGATCACAGTTCGGGAGCTACACTGGAAGAACAAAATTTCGAGAAGTTGAGGAAACGAGCTTTACTGAGATACATCTCGGGTACTGTCAAAACACCTCGACCGAGATGTGCTTCGCCAACCGAGATGGTCTGATCTGGGAGCTGTCTCTTACTTCTTCATGCAGTTTAGCTATGTTCGGTGAGTATCCTATCCTTAGACTTAATTTGACCCACTGGGACAGTGTGTCCCAAGTATGGGGTGTTTACTTATTTGATGACGATTTGATGTACTTATTTGATGACTTCGATGATTATTTGATCGGATATTTTATATTTATGCTTCACTTCTGCATTTATATGTTTATCTGAGATTGCATGCATATTTACAGGTTATTTGATTGAGAAAAACGTCGAAACTGAAAAAAAAATGGTTTTTAAAAAATTTTTTTGACCTCGACCGAGTCAGTCTTGGCCAAACGAGGCGTTTCACCTCGGTTGACCAAGAACACCTCGACCGAGGTGGGTTAACTGAGAGTTTTTCGAAAATTATTTTTGTGTTACTTATCTGGATATGATCTCACTGAAGATCTTGTTTACTGACTGGTTTTAAATTCTTTATGTGTTTGAAAGGTTTTATAATATGTTTAAGTTGCTAAATGCTTTGTTTGAAATTATTAGCATGTTTAATACTTTGTTTTATCTAAATTATGTTGAATTTAAAGGTTGACACCACATCATGAGTTCTCTCACTTTCTTCCTGGAAAGACCAAGGCAATTCATTCTTCTCTCTTCTTCTTCTTATTCATGCTTAGCCCCTCATATACATTTTGCCTCCCTTTACCTATCCGGGAATTTGGATGCAAGCGAAGTGGTAAAAGCAAGTGAAGTTAAAGTTGAGGAGTTGGCTGGAAGTGAAAGTGCTAGAAAGTAATTTTAGGTTTGGGGAAGTCAATCATGAAGATGAGTAACTCGGCACCATTCACATAGCTGGGTGTTTGTGTCTTGCCAAAGTCGGATTGAGCGATATTCCTAACGGGTCATGGTATGTGCATCAAGGGTTTGATGCATCTCAAGAAATTGATGATTGCGGATTTCCTAGGCTTCGGTTATTGTGCACCTCTGTCCATGCATCCCAAAAAGTAAAGTAAAAAGAAAAGTGTGAAATAAGCAAAGCTTATTGGTGGAAGATGTTGCAAGTCAAAGTGAAAGTAAAGTTCATCCTTTTCCCGGATTCTAGCACCACATTACCTTACATACATCCCTACCCTACACGTTTCTTGACCTTTTCTTTTGGGAAGCCCTTGAGACCTTGAGCTAGTTGATTGACTTAGTGGTTTAAACTGGATTATACATGATTAATTTTGATAATTATGACTTATTATGCATTCTATGATTTTATGCAAAGATGAACAACTTTCCTATATTTATAAAATGTTTTGATCATGTTTGGATTTTAAATTCCATGAAGTATTCTCTTAGAGTGATCTGTGATTGTAACACACCATAAAAATGTTTTTGAAAGACTTTTCATTGATTTTCATGACTATTAATCCATTCTATATTGTCTTCTATATGCGGAACTTGCTTGGGGACAAGCAAGGGCTAAGTATGGGGTATTTTGATAGCATGAATTATAGTCTATATTTTGTGGTTTGTTTGGACGTTTTATCTTTCATAATCTGCATGTTTGTATGTATATTATGTGATTATATTACCATTTCATCTACCTTTGCAAGAATCGAGGTCTACACCTAGTTTTGCTGTGATTGTAGGTAAAATGGCACGTTTTGCATCAAAAAGGAACAATAGGAGCTATGGAGTCATTGAAGCTACATTGAGGAGCATGAGGAACCATCCAGGAAGCATAGCCATGGATTAAAGATTCACTTTGGACCAGTTTTGAGAGATTTCACATTCAGTTATGACTCACCTCGGTTGACCAGAGATTCATCTTGACCGAGGTGATCCAGAGACGCCGACTCGACCGAGGCGAATACCTAGGACGCGGCGAGAATATTTTATTCTTGGCTGAGATCTTTTATCTTTGGAAAGTGATCTTGTAATTTTGGGCTTGGCTCCTGGAAGGAAGAAGATCTTATATTTTACCTATTTTTATGGGAGAAGATCTTTCTAAGATATTTTATCTTTGGAGGGTTATTTTCCTATAAAAAGGGTTGGATTTCCACAAATCCACAACCCGCTTACGGCTGAACATCTCGCATACATCCCACTTACACCTATTACACCGCAGCAGCCATACTCCAATTTGGAGATTTGAAGAACCTTTTTGAAGGTTGAAGGAAGATTGAAGATTGTGGCTTTTATAGCTTTTGGAGGTTTTCTTTGTAAGATTACCTTAGATTCCCTTCCTTGTTGTCTTGCTTGTTGGATTTCTATCCAAGGAACGCTTTGTTGTGATATTTGATTCAGTTATTGAAGTCTTTTCATTAAATTCTTCTTGTTCAAATATTCACCTTCTTCCCATATATTTGATTAATACTTTCATGATGATGAGTGGCTAATTTCCTTGTGCGATTCTAGGGTGATTGGCTGAAGGTTGTGGGAAAAACAATGATAGAATAATCTTAGATTCCAGTAGGATCCTGAAAGTTCGAGTCTTTAACTTTAACCCTAAGCATCTCGCTCAGTCGATGAACATCTCGGCCGGGGTGGAATTCTTCTGACCGAGGTGACTTATCCGATCCTAAACTGAGAGTTAAGTGTTAGAGTTTGCCAAATCCTATTCTTATTACACCTTTCCTGGTTCAATGCAAGCCTAGGATGAGACTTACCCGGTAATTCCTTAGTTTGTGTACCAACGATCATAAGTGTAGGTAATAAAGGTTTATCCTTTATTGGGGTTTGAGTGTGCTTCCATCCCATCTTTGTGAGTTAGCCTGAGACTTACCCGGTAAAGGTTAATTCTATTCCCTTAGATGGTGTGTTAGTTGGAGATTATAGTTCTTTATCTTAATTCCTTGAGATTTACCCGGTAATAGGAATTACGGTTTAGGATTAGTGAGTAGTGAGACTTACCCGGTGATCTATTCCACTTTAGTAACACCTTCCCTATGCAAAAATCACAACTTTGTCCGCTTATCTATAGATCTTGAGTTGGAACCACAACTAGATGCTTTAATCCCTAGAATTGCACGTTTGCTTTATTGACTTCTTATTCATCTTTGATTGTGTTAATTGCTCTTTGTGGTTAGTATTTACGAAGCTTACCGTTATCAACTTTGTTTCACCAAGTCCCTGTGATCGACCCCTGGAATTTCTTGCTTTTTACTACGATTGACCCGTACACTGCGGGTTCGCATCCTTGTTTTAAGCTTAAGTCTAGGGTTATAAATTTAAAGCTTGCACACACCGTTTGGAGCGAACACCCGGAAACGGCGCCAAAAACTTGTTCGCCCTAAAACGTGCGTGCAATCAAGTCTTAAATTTATAAAACTAGAATAAAAGAAAGCGAACCCGCAGTGTACGGATCGACGTAGATTAGCAAATATTCCAGAGTATCGATCACAGGGATTTGGTGAAACAAAACCCAGTCTCAAGTTATCGAGCAAATAAGAGGTAAAGCTTTGCAAATATTGCGAAAAAAGCAACCCCAAAGATCCAGGTATCCAATTGTGGCAATCGATTCAAGATATACTAAAGAACTAAGGACAGAGTTAAGAGTTGCAAAGGTATGCTAAAGTAAAGCAATGTACGGTGAAGTTCCAAGACTTTATATGATTTATCTAAAGACACTATCTATAAAGGTTATTGAGGCTGCAGTATAGAAAGGATCTATGGACAAGAATTAAACTCAAATACCCAAACTTGTAACCCAAGAATCAAGACAAACTAAAACGATTAAGGTTGTGACACTCGAAACCGAAATAGAGGATGATGAGTCTCACTACTACCTAGAAAAGGGTAAACCAAGACTAGATTAAAGCTAATCCTTAACCTTGAATCAAAGTAAAAGCAAAGTTCGTAAACTAGGGTAAATCACGGTCAGATTTTGAGAACCACGGCCGTGGAAGCCCAAGAACAGGCCGTGATTTGGGTTCGTCGACGAGATCTCTCTAACTCTCAGGGTCCAATCAAATTACGATCGATCTATCATCATCTAAGCCACAACTATCAACCCTTCACCTTAGAATTGCTAAAGGGTTTTAGCCAATAACCATTGTCATAATATCAATATTCAAATTAAAGAGAATGAAAGATGAAAACCCTCGAATACTCAATAAACCTTCAAAACCAATTCTCAAATCCGAACACAAGAAGTAATGTTAATGGATTCAAAATGTATAACACAAAACTTCACAATGATCTAAGGTAAGTATGAAGAACAGGTTGTCAATCCGTCTTCAATATCAAAACCTAAGAAAGAGGCTAAACCTTCGGCGATCTTCAATCAACCCTAGGCGAGAATGCTCCAAGTCCGGAAAGCGGCCGTCAGCGTCCGTCAACGTCTCTGCGGAATCAAACGCAAATGTTGTGAGATTAAGCGAGCGTAAGCGCCGGTCCCCCAAAACTCTCTTTTCCAAACTTTTTATAAGACGGGGAAGAATAACCGTCCAGGCCCATTACGTAAATAACGTGGCAAATAAAGACTCATCAAAAGATCGCCTAAATCACGGTCTCAAGGGTTTCCACGACCATGGTTTAGGGCGTGGAAAGGGGTTACGGTCTCTTGTGACTTCCAAGACCGTAATTTAGGCCGTGCAACTTACTGGAATGCTCCACGCTCATGATGCCAAGATCCACGGCCGTGGTTTAGAGTGTGGACTCTTCTACGGCCGTAATTCAGGGCGTGGAAGTGTAGAACTCTTGTAGTTTCCTTTGTGTCGTGACATTCTTCATCCTAGCTCCTTCCTTTGCTTCCTTGATGTGTTCCTAATCCTTGAATATGATCGATTGCTCTCTTTTCTCTCTCAATAGCTCCTATTTAGCTCCTTTTTGCCTACAATCAACACAAAACTAGTGTAGACATCCATATCGACAATAATAGAGGAACAAGCTAACAATTGCTTCTAAACTTCATCCATGTACACAATAATAAGGGAAAAACAACCAAAATAAGTGCCTAGAATATCGCAATATTTCATGCTAACACCATAGGAGTTGTACTTGGACAGAAGAAAGATGGTCGTACTCACGTCATCTACTACGCTAGCAAGACACTAGATGAAGCTCAACTGAATTACACTACCAAGGAGAAGGAGCTCCTTGCTGTTGTTTATGCATTTGAAAATTTTCGTTCCTACCTTGTAGGTGCGAAAAAGTGATAGTCTCCACAGATCATTCCGCAATTCGTTACCTATTCACAAAGAAGGATGAATAGCCTAGGCTCCTAAGATGGATCTTGCTCCTACAAGAATTTGATCTAGAGATCCGTGACAAGAAAGGCTCGGAAAACTCAGTCACCGATCACCTTAGCCGCCTCCCACATCTCACTGACGAGATGGATGATCTCCTTATTGACGACTCATTCCCCGACGAGAAGCTACATGTGATTGAAGAATGTCTTCAACAAATCTCAAAAGGTAATGACCCATGGTTTGTTGATATTGTCAATTACCTTGTTGCCAGGAACTCCCACCCGGACTTTCATATGCTCAAAGGAAGAAATTATTTAGAGACGTCCGACACTTCTATTGGAATGAACCTCTACTCTTCAAGAGAGGTCCCGATGGTATGTTCAGAAGATGTGTTCCAGAAGATAAAGTGGAAAGCATTATCCGCCATTGCCACTCTTTACCTTGTGGAAGACATGCTAGTTCCCACAAAACATATGCTAAGGTACTCCAATCTCGCTTCTTTTGGCCTACCCTATTTAAAGATGTGCAGAATTATGTTGTTGCTTGTGATGCTTGTCAAAGGACAGGTAATATTTCAAGGAGGAATGAGATGCCCCTCAACAACATACAAGAAGTAGAGATATTCGATGTATGGGGAGTGGACTTCATGGGACCGTTCCCATCATCTTGTGGAAACCAATACATAGTTCTAGTTGTAGACTATGTCTCAAGATGGGTAGAAGCAATCGCTTCTCCAACTAATGATACAATGGTAGTTGTGAAGTTCATCAATAGAACGATCTTCCCAAGGTTCGGGACTCCCCGGACCATCATTAGTGATGGAGGAACGCACTTCACAGCCCGTCGATTTGAGGCTCTACTATCTAAGTATGGGGTAACCCATAAGATCGCCACACCATACCATCCGCAAACAAGCGGACAAGTTGAGATATCCAACAGGGAGATCAAACTAGAGAAGACTGTCTCTAGAACAAGAAAGGGTTGGGCAATGAAACTTGATGATGCATTATGGGCGTACAAGACCGCTTTTAAGACACCCATAGGCACAACGCCATACGACCTTGTGTATGGAAAGTCTTGTCACCTTTATGTAGAGCTAGAGCATAAAGCATATTGGGCCGTAAAGTGGGTCAAATTCAGCATGAAAGAAGCCGGAGAAAAGCAGATGTTGGACATCAACGAACTAGAGGAGATCCGCCTGAATGCGTACGAGAACGCAAGGATCTACAAGTAAAGAACGAAGCGATGGCATGATAAGTATATCATCCCAAAGGACTTGAAAGAAGGAGATCTAGTTCTTCTATTCAACTCAAGACTTCGACTCTTTCCAGGTAAGCTTAAATCCCGTTGGTCAGGACCTTTTGTCATTAAACGTATTTTCCCTCATGGTGCAGTTGAAGTATGGGTGAAAAGTGCGGAAATTTCAAAGTGAACGGCCAACGATTGAAGAAGTACAGACCGGAACGGTTGAGGAGATAGCTCCTATTCTCCTCCATTGATCACCAAAAGAACACGTCCAGCTAGCGACGTTAAATCAAGCGCTTCTTGGGAGGCAACCCATGGTAGTGTAGTTCTTTTCTTTTCTTTTCACCTTAGAATAGCTTAGGATAGTTGGTTGTTTGCTTTTGTTTTTGCTTTGTTTGTTCCTCGATGCACTCTCGGTTTGTTTGTGTCATAGATTGCAGGAACTAGGTGCAATCTTGAGGAATTGATGGAGAAAGTTGAGATGAATTGGATCAAACACACTTTTCAAGGAAAAGAAGGGAATAAATCGACTTACCATAAGTAAATCGATCGACTCGGGCTACAGAGCAAGTCGATTTTCTTCATATTTTGGCCTTATTGATGTGTGAAAGAGATGAAAAATCGGCCCAATGAAAAAATCGCCCTAGAAAATCGGCCGATTTTCTTCATATTTTGGCCGGCCTATATAAAGCCTTCTCCACTCCATTCTTCATTCAACACTTAACATTTTTGCATTCCTCCTTCACTCCAAAGAGCCGAAAATTGCCTACCCTCCCATCTCCTCAATTTGTAACCATTTTGAGTGATTCTTGAGTCTAAACTGAAGGATTTTCTACAAGGAAAAGGGATCTAGCATCAGCAAGCTTGGAAAACCACTCATTCATCCGGAATCCAGGTTTTTCGATCCAAAACCTAAGCATTTCATTCAATTTTGAATCTTGCCTAAGAGTTGTTAGATTGTTGAGTTTGATTGAGGGCTTTGCTTAGAAACAACCCTAGGAAGTTGTGTGTGGTGTTGCATTGATCAGAACTTTACAGATTTGTGATTTTTGTTGAAATCGTGAGAAAAATCGGACCAACCCAGAAAAATCGGTCGGTTTTCACTAATAACAGGTCAAATTTTTTTAAGCAGAATGGAGATCTTAAAGAGAATCACCAGAAATGCAATCAAGAAGAAAGGATCTTCTTCTAAGGCACCTCCCCCACCACCACCACCTTCCCTAGCTAAACCAAACCTTCCTCCTCCCCTTTCCAAACACAAGAAGAGATATGAACATCTCTTAGATCGGCCTTTTACCCCTCCTCGCTACATTGTATTAGATGACTTGGATGCGTTGTTTGTGAGAGAGGACATTGACATGATGTTGGATAGGATAGGACTGAGTCAGTTTGCGCTCATTCGGAAGGATGCTTACACCGAGATTACTCTTGAGTTCCTTAGTACCTTTGACCACGACCCTAGATAGGAGAGTTTCTTTCCGGCTCATGAATGAGGATCATGCTATGTCTATCCTTTCTTTTGGAGATTTCTTTGGTTTCCCCTCTTCTTCTGCAGGCACATTTCCACGAGGTGTGAGCGTTAGTGCATTTTGGGAGAGTATCTCCGTTGGGGAAACGGGAGGAGATAAGTGGAGATAGGGAAACTCAAAGGAGAAAAGCATCTACAATCTCTCTTTCAAAATAGCTCACTAGATCCTTAGTGAGTCTTTGTTTGCAAGAACGGAGATACCACAGAAGCTAAAGGCGGATGAGCTCTATCTCCTTCATTATATGACCACCGGCACTATTCCGGACATCACTACTATGCTTGCCGACTATCTTGGAAAGATAGCCAATAAGTCGAAGGGAGATATTTGTGCTGGAGGCCTTGTCACTCATGTGGCGAAGGCGTTGGAGCTTGACTTCTCAAATTGCAGCTTGGCTGAGGGAGCCCGTCCTCTTGGCTCACAGAGATTGGTCGCTAGGCAAGTCTTGACTCCTTGAGGTATGGGAGCTTAGCAGGCGTCCATGCCATGGGCAAAGATGCCATCCAAGAAGCCGGCTGAGATTGAGTGGAAGTCCGAATACACTATTTGGAACAGGTGGAACTGAAAAGAGACCTTTGAGCATTTATTTGATGAGATGGCCCCTCCGACCACTTATTATGATGATGATGAGGATGGAGAGGATGATGATGATGAGGAGGACTATGAGGACGGATTAGTAGCTTACCAGGGATCCATGTTGGAGTTCGAGAGTGACACGTACAACGGCCATGCTACAGTCGCTATGGATACTGACACACATGGCGCTGGACCTAGCATGATGAGTAGAGGTACAGAGGAGACCGAGGATGAGATGCAGGCTCCCCATCATTCCTTTGCTCATGCACTCAGCCATGGGATAGGACGCGGTCGTGGATCTAGACTCCTTTGACAAATTGGCACATTGATTTCTGGCATTCAGAGTTTACACACTGACTATCAGGGTCTTCGTTCCAATTATCAAGCCCTTCACACCGTCTACACTGCTCTGGACACTCAGTTTACGGATTAAAGTCAAGAGACAGAGGCACGGCACTCCTCTTATGATGGACATATGAGGGACATGTACTACCATACCTTTGGTACCTTCTATGATCACGGAGCTCTGAGGTACCCATATCCACCACCACCTCCGGTTGAGGATTGATCTTCCACTTCATTTTACATTGTAAGCATTTTTCTCCATCTTATGCTTGACTCCTCACATTGGGGACAATGTGAAGGTTAAGTATGGGGTGGGGGTACTTACAATCTATTTTCCTTTCATCACACTTTATGTACTTTGCTTCACACTCTATGACTTGGCTTGTAATAACTCTTGCACTATCGCTTTCCATTATGACATTTGCATTGCATGTTTCATTCAAATTTGTGAGTTTTTCAAAAAAATTTAGTGCTTCTTATGATGGAAATGACATCTATGATGATGATTGTGATGTGGATAAGGAAAAAAGATGACTTAGATATGTTGAGGTTTTAATGATAACATGAATGAATTTGATTTTCTTACTTGAATACATGTATGATTCGTATGATCTTGATGTCTTGATAGGAGAATGAAATAATGATCAAAGCTATATTATAAGTTCTTATGCATCATGTTGGAATGACCAAGACAATTCGCTTCTTTTCTTGTTGACATCTTGTTCATGCTAACTCCTCAATGAAATAATTGACCTCTTTTTGACCATCCGGGAATTAGGATAAGTGGTTATGTAAGGCATGTTTGATGTGGGAGGGCCATTGTGAAAGTGTTAAGTGAAAGTTTGGCAATTATTAGGTTTGGGGACGTTGAACATAAGGATGAGTAACTCGGCACCATTCACATAGTCGGGTGTTTGTGTCTTGCCAAAGTCCGATTGAAAGACAAGTCCTAACGGGATATGGTATGTGCATCAAGGGTTTGAGGCATCTTGAAATTGAGAAACTCCGATCTCCTAAGATTCGGTTATTGTGCACCGTTGTCCATACTCTCAAAAAGTAAAGTAAAAGAAAAGAAAAAATTTTACATGCAAAGCATGTGTGGTGAAGTTGTGTTCTTAAAATCCTTTTTGTGTTGTTCCTCTTTCCCGGATTAGTGTTCGCTCCAAATGGTGTGTGCAAACTTTAAATTTATAACCCAAGATGTATGCTAAAAACAAGGATGCGAACCCGCAATGTACGGGTCAATCGTAGTAAAAGCAAGAATTCCGGGGTGTCGATCTCAGGGACTTAGGTGAAACAAAGCAAGTATAGGTTGTCTATATTGCAACTAACCACAAAAAGCAATTATAGCAATCAAAGATGATATAAAAGTCAATTAAGGAAATATGCAATTATAGGGATTAAAGCATGTAGTTGTGGTTCCAACTCAAGATCTCAAGATAAGCAGACAAAGCTGAGATTTTGCAAAGAGAAGGTGTTACTAAAGTGGAATAGATCACCGGGTAAATCTCACTACTCACAATCCCAAGCGAAAGAACCTATCACCGGGTAAGTCTCCAGGTACTAAGGAAAGGAACTATAATCTCAAACCAACAAACCAACTAAGGGAATAGAATCAACCTTTACCGGGTAAGTCTCAGGCTAACTCACAAAGATGGAATGAAAGCACACTCAAACCCCAATAAAGGATAAACCTTTATTACCTACACTTATGATCTTGGGTAAACAAACAAAGGAATTACCGGGTAAGTCTCATCCTAGGCTTGCATTGAACCAGGAAAGGTGTAATAAGAATAGGATTTGGCAAACTCTAACACTTAACTCTCAGTTTCGGATCACATAAGTCACCTCGGTCAGACGAATTCCACCCCGGCCGAGATGTTCATCGACTGAACGAGATGTTCTAAGGTTAAGGATAAAGACTCGAGCTTTCAGGGTCCTACTGGAATTTAAGATTATTCTATCATTGTTTTTCCCACAACCTTCAGCCAATCACCCTAGAATCACTCAAAGAAATTAGTCACTCATCATCATGAAAGCAATAATCAAATATATGGGAAGAGAATGAATATTTGAACACAAAAACCTTAATAAAAAGGCTTCAATAACTGAATCAAATATCAAACAAACAAGCGTTCCTTGGATCACAAATCCAACAAGACAAATCAACAAAGAAGGGAATCTTACAAAACCCTTCACAAAAGCTATAAAAGCTATCAACTTCCTTCTTTCAATCTTCCTTCAAACTTCCAAAAATCCTTCCTAACTGCAGCTTCTTCAATCCCCAGCTGGTATGATGGTAGCGGGTTGCTCAATTTGTGGGAAATCCAGCCCTTTTTATAGGAAATATCCCTCCAAAGATAAAATATATTGAAAAGATATTTTCCTAATAAAATATATCCATATCTCATAAATAGATCCCTAAAATATATGATCTTCCTTCCAGAAATCCAGCCCAAAAATATAAGATCTCTCCTTCCAAAAATAAAAGATCTCAGCCAAGAATAAAATATATCTCGCCGCGTCCAAGGTGTTCGCCTCGGTCGGGACGCTCCTCTAGATCACCTCGTTCGAGATGGTACTGTAGCTGACCGAGGTGAACCTCAACTGAAGGTGAAATCTCTTAAATCTGGTCCAAAGTGAATCTTTAATCCATTTCCATGCTTCCTGGATTCTTCCTTAAGCTCCTGAATGTAGCTCTAATGACTCCTTAGCTCTTTTAGCTCCATTTTGATGCAAAACGTGCTATTTCACCTACGATTACAACGAAACTTGGTGTAGACCTCGATTCCCCCAAAGGTAGATGAAAAGACAATATAATCACATAATATACATCCAAACATGTAGATTATTGAAGATAAAACGTCTAAACGGGTCCCAAAATATAGACTATAATTCATGCTATCAAAATACCCCACACATGTCCCTTGCTTGTCCCCAAACAAGTTCCAAATCTAAAATACAAGATAGAATGAATTATAAGTCATAAAGATCAATGAAAAGTATTTCAAAACATTTTTAGTGATGTGCTCCACTCATAGATCACTCTAAGAGAATGCTTCATGGAATTTAAAATCAAAATATGATCAAAACATTTTATGAATATAAGAAAGTTGTTCATCTTTGCATAAAATCATATAATGCATAATAAATCATAATTATCGAAATTAATCATGCATAATCTAGTTTAAACCACCAAGTCAATCAACAAGCTCGAGGTCTAAAGGGCTTTTCAAAAGAGAAGTCAAGAAACGTGTGAAGGTGGGATGTATGTAAGGAATGTGGTGCTAGAATCTAGGAAAAGGATCTTCACTTTACTTGCTATGAATTTCAACATCTTCCACCAATAAGCTTTGCTTATTTTACTTTACTTTTTGGGATGCATGGACAGAGGTGCACAATAGCCGAAGCCTAGGAAATCAGCAATCATCAATTTCTCGAGATGCCTCAAACCCTTGATGCACATACCATGACCTGTTAGGAATATCGCTCAATCCAACTTTGGCAAGACACAAACACCCGGCTATATGAATGGTGCCGAGTTACTCATCATCATGACTGACTTCCCCAAACCTATTTGTTTCTTCCTAACTTTCAACCAACATCTCAATTTTTCCTTCACTTGCTTTTCACTTGCTTACTTCCAAATTCCCGGATAGGTAAAGGGAGGCAAATATGTATATGAGGGGCTAAGCATGATCAAGAAGAAGAAGAGAAGAGAATGAATTGCCTTGGTCTTTCCAGGAAGAGAGTGAGAGAACTCATCATGTGGTGTCAACCTTCAAATTCAACATAATTTAGATAAAACCAAAGTATTAAACATGCCACAAATTTCAAACAAAGCATTTAGCAACTTAAACATATCATAAAACCTTTCAAACATATAAAGATTTCAAAACCAGTCAGCAAACAAAATCATCACTGAGGTCATATCCAGAAAAGAAGCACAAAATCGTTTCGAAAACTGTTCCAGTTAAACCACCTCGGTCGAGATGTTCTAAGTCAACCGAGGTACTGTACTTCGATTGGTCAGAGTCACATCGGTCGAGGTCAATAAAAAAATTTCCAAACCAGTTTTTGATGTTTTTCTCAATCAATTAACCTGTATGCATGCATGTAATCTCAGATAAGCACATAGAGCATAAGGAAAATCATAAATATCCGAATCAAGTCATACAAACATCCACATAATTCAAATAATACACATCCGCATACCCCATACTTGGGACACATTGTCCCAATGGGTCAAAATAAGTCTAAAGAAACAGAGTACTCACCGAACAATGCTGAGCTGCATAATAAATAAATAAAGAAATCTTGCAAGCTCTAATCCCAATCCGGTGGTGGTGGTGGCACGTACGGGTACTGAGATGGGTCAAACGGGTAGCCCATCATGTGCTAGAACTAGATCTCCATCATCCGGCGCTGGTAGTGCTGGCTCTCCCGCATATCTCTCATCTCTAGGGATAAGGCGGCGTAGGAATCTATCATGTGGTCCGTCAGATCATCGATCCGGCGGTGAGCGATAGGATCCCTCTGCCTGCGTACTCTACGCCTGGCAGGACGTGCTGGTGCTGTAGCTGGCTCCTTCTCTGTCTCCTCGTCGTCTAGATCGACGACTGGTATGCTGGTACCAGCTGTATCTGTACCTGTGTCCATGGCAGCACTGCCATCATCATCCTCATGCTCATCAGCCTCATCATCCTCATCCTGCCCCTGAGTTGCTGTTGCATCTCTGGCGTCCTCCATAAGAGGAATCCACGCGGTGTACCAGTACTGAGGGTCGAACACTGTAAACTGAGATGACCATCTAATACCCTGAGGTGCAGTCTGCTCCCAGGGCATCGCCACATACGGCGTAGTAAGTCCGCAAGGAATCAAGATACTCCTCGTAATCATCTCCTACAGCCCAAGCGGCTTGGCAGCCGCCACCATAGTACAAGCACTCAAGTCTAAGTCCATGTAACTCGCAATGTGAGTCACTATACCTCCGCAGTAGATATCTCCCTTTGCATTTGCCTTGATCTTGTGAAGGTCCTCCGCCAGCATCACTCCAAAGTCCGGAACTCCTCCGGTCACCATACAGTATAGACTCAGCAGCTCCCCCTGTCTAATCTTCTGGTGCGTTGTTAGCATGAAATATTGTGATATTTTAGGCACGTTTTCTAAGTATATTTGATTCATATTGATAGTCATTGATTGAGCATTGTTGCAATTGTGAGCTAGTTTGCCTATATTGTCAATATGGATGTCTACACTAGCTTTATGTTGATTATAGGTGATTTAGAGTCATTTCCGAACGGAATCGAGCAAGGAAGAGTTGATTGAGTATGTCCATGGATTGAGGGCATTCTTAGGAGCAAAAAGGAGTTCAACTTCAGGAATGCACGAGGCTAGGGAAGAATCACGTTCTTGCCCTAAACCACGCTCTAAAATACGGCCGTACTACAAACCACGTTCAGTTCCACGGCCGTGGAACCTTGCAAGAGAGGTGTGATGCATTCCAGTAACTATTACGGTCGTGGAATCCATGGTTCAAACCGTGACACTTTCCACGCTCTAAATTACGGTCGTGGAACCTTCCACGACCGTGATCTTGGCGATTTTTTTCGCCACATTTTGAAGCCACGATCTTTTAAAGATTGGGCCGGGCCAATATTTTATCTTGCCCTATAAAAGGACGGACGAAGGGAGATTCCGTCATCTCCGCTTAACCTCGCTTTAGACCTCTGCTTAGACGCGTTTACACCCTCGCTTAGAAGCAATTACATCTCGTTGGAGATCGGAGTTCGTGTGGGAATTTGCCCTAATCTCGCACTTTTGGTGGAGATTGCTGTTGAGATTTCCGGATTGGCGGAAGATCGAAGTTCTTGGAAGATTGTTGCAAGAATATTTCTCTTCTTGTTTAGGTTTAATTCAGAAGACGGATTGACGTCCCGTTCTTCCTTCTTTCCTAAGATTGTGTTTGTTTGCCTTATTCTGAATCTATTGACAATATTCGTTCTTGATTGTGACTTTGAGATTGGTTTGAAGTTTATTGAAAGTTTTCGGAAGTTTTCATCTTTCAATCTTTTAATCCTTGAATTTGATATCAACATGACTGTTATTGGCTAAGAACCCTTAACAATTCTAAGGTGAAGGGTTGATAGTTGTGGCTTAGATGATGATAGATCGATCGTAATTAGATTAGACCCTGAGAGTTCGAGAGAATCGTCGACGAACCCTAAATCATAGTTTGTTCTTGAGTTCCACGACCGTGGATTCTCAAGATCCAACCGTAATTTCCCTTAAGTTTACGAACCTGCTTTTACTTTAATCCAAAGTTAAAGATTTGCTTTAACTTAGTTTAGGTTTGCCTTTTCTAGGTGGTAGTGAAGCCTCAACAACCTCTACCTCGATTGTGAGTGTCACAACCATAATCGGTTAAGTTAGTCTTGATCCTTGGATTGCAAGTTTGGGTATTTAACATTAATTCTTACCTTTAGATCCTTCCTATATTGAAGCCTCAACAACCTTTATAGAGAGTGTCTTGTAGGTGAGTCATATAAGGTTTTTGGAACTTCACCGTACGATTACCTTACATTAGCATACCTTTGCATATCTTAACTCTGTCTTTATATCATTAAGAATATCTTGAATCGATTGCCACAGCTGGATATTTGGATCTTTAGGATTGTTGTTTTCCCAATATTTGCAAAAACTCTCATATTTACTCGCTTGATAATCTGCAATTGAATTTGTTCCCACCCAAATCCCTGTGTTCGATACTCTGGAATCCTTGCTTAACTATATCGATCCGTACACTGTGGGTTCGCTTGCTTGATTCTAGTTTTATAAATTTAAAGCTTATTTGCACGCACGTTTAGGGGCGAACAAGTTTTTGGCACCGTTGCCGGGGATTTGGTTTCGGCCGAATTCGGTAGCCGGTTGTCAAGCTTGGGAGCTTGCTCTCGTTATTTGATATTACTTTGAGTGCATGCGCAGGTCTAGGAACACCGAAGATCTCTTACCTCTTGATCAAGAGCTAGAGAAAACTTTAAGGCAAAAGCGCAAGGAAAAGAAGATGGCTGAAGAACACGAACGTGATCTTCAAGCGGAGTTGGCGGAGAAGGAAGCTCAACTCCAATGGAATGAGAACCTTCGCCGTGATACAATGGATCGTCATCAATCTCAAGTTAACAATCTACAGGATATGATCTTCCAAATGAGGATAGAGCTAAGCGACCTTAAGAATAAGGGAAGCAAGAAACCCTCAAGAAGAGCATCAAGATCTGGAAGAAGAGGTCACTCATCCGCTGATCATAGTGATTCTTCCATGCCACCGCTAGAGGAGATTGATCCCACAATCAATGTGAATCCTTTCCATCCACGGGGAGCTGCTAATCGCCGCATTCCACCTAGGAATGCGAGGATCGAACGTGTAGATGATGAGCCAAGAACTCTTGACCAGCGGATGGATCCAACACAACAACCACGCCGCTTGGGCGTGAATTTTGATGCTGAAGATGTACAAGGGTTTAGCTTCAACCCTCAAGTTATAGCTCTTGTTCGCCAAAACCAATTTGGCGGGACAAGCGCTGAATCTCCACACCAACACTTGCAAAACTTTGAGTGTATGATGGAGACAATGAGACCGAAGAGCGCTACTACCAACAACTATAAGCTCAAGCCTTTCTTCTTCTCTTTGAAGTGGAAAGCGTTGTCTTGGTACCAAGCTCTTCCTAGGGGGAAACTAGACACGTGGGAAGACCTTTCCGCGGAGTTCCTCACTAAATTATTTCCGCCATCCAAAACGGCGGAACTTAGAGGTAAGATTAATGCTTTTTCCATGAGACCTAACGAAAGTTTGTTTCAATCTTGGGAAAGGTTTCAAGATTTGCTCTTGGATTGCCCTCATCATGGCATATCCAAACTTGCCTTGCTGGAGATTTACTATAAGGGGCTGGATGCGGGAACACAATTCAACCTCCAATCCCTCTCATGCGGAACGTTCATGGACATGAGAGAAGATGACGCTTGGGACTTCATTGAGAAGCAAGCAAGAGTCATAGAGAAGTAATCCCACCGGAAAGTGGAGGGAAATCGTGTGAAGCAAGGAGCAAAGCTCACACATGAAGCTCAAAATCAAAATTTCTCCCTCAACAATGAAATCAAAGAGTTGAAGGAGGCTATCAAGACCAACTTCCCAAAGCAACAAGGGAAGGATGTTGGTTATTTGGGCAACAACAATGGCGGTGATAACACAAACCGCAACAACAACAACAACCGGAACAATAACCGGAACAATAATTGGAATGGCAACAACAACAATAATAACGGCCGGAACAACAATTGGAACAACAATAGGGGTTCAAGTAACAACAATTGGCGCTCCAATCAACAAAATTCCGGTAACTCTTATCCTTCCAATTCTAATTCACTAACTCCACCTTCCTCTTCCTCTACCCCTTTGAAAAGCCAGGGGCAATCATCTAATGGAGGAAACACTTCGGGAAAGGAGAAGCCCGATCCCATGTTGGAAACGATTTTGGGAAAGCTTCAAGGGTTGGAGAACCGCATCATTAAGGTTGATGATCAAATTTCCAAGGTTGATAAAGCTCAAAAGGTTTTAGAAAACCAAATGTTCAGCCATGCGGAGGAAGTTCCTAGGAATCAAGGGAAGCTTCCAGGAAAGACGGAGGACAACCCTAAGGGAAGGGTCATGGCAATCACAACTAGGAGCGGAGTGACTACTACCGATCCGCAACCTAAGTTTGTTGAAGTCTCCGTAGAAAAGGACAAAGAAAAGGGGAAGGAGAAGGAAGATGTCTACGTTCCTCCTCCAGCTTACAAACCTCCCCTACCGTTCCCTCAATCTAGAGCGCGAGCGCGCCTAGATAAACAATTCGGTAAGTTCATAGAACTCATGAGCAAGCTGCATATTAATATACCGTTTATTGATGCTATTGTAGGTATGCCAGCTTATGTCAAGTTCTTGAAGGAGCTCCTCTCCAACAAGAGGAAGCTAGAAGACTTCGGTGAGGTCAAGATGAGTTCGGATTCTTCGGATCTCATCAAGACCATGAAGGAGAAAATGCCCCCAAAGCTGAAGGATCCGGGGTCATTTTGCATTCCCATAGGAGTGGGAGATGTCACATATGACGCTTTATGTGACTTAGAAGCAAGTGTGAGCATCATACCACTTGCATTATGTAGGAAGATCGGTTTAGGCGACCCTAAACCGGTGAAGATGACGTTATACATGGCGGATCGATCCATCACTCGCCCCGTCGGTATTGTAGAAGACGTCCCGGTCAAGCTAGGTAAATTCTTTGTTTCCATTGATTTTGTCGTGCTTGATATTCCTGCAGATAGTCCGGTCCCGATCATACTCGGAAGACCGTTTCTTGCAACTTCCGGCTGCATAGTCGATTGCAAGAATGGGAGACTAGCTTTTGATATAGGAGAAGAAAAAGTAGAGTTCGTCCTTTCCACTCTAGTGAAGGAGCCAATCTTTGATGAGGATATCTTCGATATCCAAGATGAAGAGGGTTTGTCTAGGGAGGAGGTAAGTGCGATTCTCTTTAACGATCCTTTACAAAAAGTTATCACTATGAGTCTAACCAATGTAGGGGAAGAAGAAGAGTGCAATGAGGCAATTGAAGCCTTAGAAGCACAAGAAGAGATGGGTGAAGTGGAGTTTGAAAAACCCCACGATGAGGCAGAAAACGTGAGAATCCACGGTCACACACTGTATTCCACGGCCGTGGATTTCAAAACCAAAATCGTGTCCCACTCCAGGGAGTTATACGGTCGTGGAGAAGATGTGACAACCGTATTTCCCTTCCACGCCCTAAACCACGGCCGTGGAGGCCATGAAGAACCCGTAATTTTGGGCGTGGAAAGGAGTGATCGAGACATTTCTTCAATTTCTTCAACCCGTAATTATAGTCTATATTTTGGGGTGTGTTTGGACGTTTTATCTTTCATAATCTGCATGTTTGTATGTACATCATTTGATTTTACTACCATTTCATCTACCTTTGCGAGAATCGAGGTCTACACCTAGTTTTGTTGTAATTGCAGGTAAAATGGTACGTTTTGCATCAAAAAGGAGCAAAAGGAGTCATGAGTCATTTGGAGCTACATCCAGGAAGCATAGCCATGGACTAAAGATTTACTTGGGACCAGTTTTGAGAGATTTCACATTCAGTTATGACTCACCTCGGTTGACCAGAGATTCATCTCGACCGAGGTGATCCAGAGACGCCGACTCGACCGAGGCGAACACCTAGGACGCGGCGAGAATATTTTATTCTTGGATGAGATCTTTTAAATTTGGAAAGTGATCTTATATTTTTGGGCTTGGCTCCTGGAAGGAAGGATATATGCAGAATCTTATATTTTACCTATATTTATGGGAAAATATCTTTCTAAGATTTATTATCTTTGGAGGGTTATTTTCCTATAAAAAGGGTTGGATTTCCACAAATCAACGATCCCGCTTACACCGAAAATCACGCAGCAGCAGCAGCATACTCTAGTTGGGAGTTTCGAAGAACCTTTTTGAAGGTTGAAGGAAGATTGAAGTCCATAGCTTTTATAGCTTTATTGAAGGGTTTTGTAAGATTGTCTTCAATTCCCTCAATTGTTGTCTTGTCTTTTTGGATTGTTATCCAAGGAACGCTTTGTTGTGATATTTGATTCAGTTATTGAAGTCTTTTCATTAAATTCTTCTTTGTTCAAATATTCACTTTCTTCCCATATATTTTAATACTTTCATTATGATGATGAGTGGCTAATTTCCTTGTGTGATTCTAGGGTGATTGGCTGAAGGTTGTGGGGAAAACAATGATAGAATAATCTTAGATTCCAGTAGGATCCTGAAAGCTCGAGTCTTTAACCTTAACCCTAAGCATCTCGTTCAGTCGATGAACATTTCGGCCGAGGTGGAAACTGGCTGACCGAGGTGGCTTATCTGATCCATAACTGAGAGTTAAGTGTTAGAGTTTGCTAAATCCTATTCTTATTGCACCTTTCCTGGTTCAAAGCAAGCTTAGGATGAGACTTACCCGGTAATTCCTTAGTTTGTGTATTAACGATCATAAGTGTAGGTAATAAAGGTTTATCCTTTATTGGGGTTTGAGTGTGCTTCCATCCCATCTTTGTGAGTTAGCCTGAAACTTACCCGGTAAAGGTTGATTCTATTCCCTTAGATGGTGTGTTAGTTTGAGGTTATAGTTCTTTATCTTGATTCCTTGAAACTTACCCGGTAATAGGAGTTGCGGTTTAGGATTAGTGTGTAGTGAGACTTACCCGGTGATCTACTCCACTTTAGAAACACCTTCCCCACGCAAAAATCTCAGCTTTGTCCGCTTATCTATAGATCTTGAGTTGGAACCACAACTAGATGCTTTAATCCCTAGAATTGCATGTTTGCTTTATTGACTTCTTATTCATCTTTGATTGTGTTAATCGCTCTTGTGGTTAGTATTGACATAAGCACACCGTATTGACTTTATTTCACCGAGTCCCTGTGATCGACCCCTGGAATTTTCTTGCTTTTACTACGATTGACCCGTACACTGCGGGTTCGCATCCTTGTTTTAAGCTTAAGTCTAGGGTTATAAATTTAAAGCTTGCACACACCGTTTGGAGCGAACAAGTTTTTGGCGCCGTTGCCGGGGACTTGGTCTAGACCGAGCCGGTACGGTTTGCTCTTGGGGCGCTTGCCCCGTTTCATCTAACCACTCTACTTGAGTGACGACTTTTGCAGGTTCTTTCTTAGGTATATGCGAAGAACCCGCGCTGGGAAGGAAATCGTTCCTTACGATCCCGAACCAGAAAAGACTTACAAGCGACGCTTAAGAGAAGCGAAGATGGCCCAACAAGACGATCGCGATCTTGCGGCCCAATTGAAAGAGGCGCTAGAGCTGCTACGCCTCAGCAAGGAAGAACTCAGGCAAGAGAAAGAAGAGAATCGCACCAAGACTGCAGCAATCGAAGCTGAGATAGCAGTCATACGAGACCAGATTCTACTTCGACCGAGGGAAGATCCTCCTATTGATCCTCGACCGATGCAGGATCCAGTAGCTGATCTTCGACCGAGGCAGATTCCAGTACCTGACGCCCCGGCCGATGTACTTCCACCTCGGATGCCAGTCCGAGATGTTCTTGTTGCAGGAATTCCACAAACCCTAGGTCAAAGGATGGACCCTAATCAACAACTGAGGCGTCCAGGAGTGAACCTAGGAGATCCAGCAGATCATGACTACGAACTTCGACCGCAAGTTCTAGCCATGATTCGCCAATGCCAATTCGGAGGGCTAGAGAAAGAGTCGCCGCATCAACATCTTCAAAATTACGAGATCTTGATGGAAACCTTGCGACCTCCCAGAATTGAGAATAACAACTACAAGCTAAGACCTTTTTACTTTTCTTTAAAAGATAGAGCTCTTACTTGGTATCAATCTCTTCCTCTAGGGAAAATCAGCACATGGGAGGAGATGACCACGGAATTCTTGACCAAATTCTTTCCCCCCTCAAAGACCGCTGAAATGAGAGGGAAGATCAATGCTTTCATCATGAAGGACAAGGAGAGCTTGTCCAAATCTTGGGAGCGGTTCAAGGATATCCTTTTGGATTGCCCACATCATGGGATTCCAAAGATCGAGTTGTTGGAGATCTACTTCAAAGGACTGGACGGAAGCACCCAGTTCAATCTCCAACTACTCTCCGCCGGTACCTTCATGGACATGGCGATTGATGAGGCTTGGGACTTCATTGAGAAGCAAGCCTTGCACATGGAGAAGTATACCCACCAAGGAGATGAAGGTGGAATTAAAAGAGTCAACTTTCAAGAGACTCAACCCAACAACAATCAACTCACGTCGTTGAAGAATGACGTGAAGCAATTGAAGGAGCTCTTGATGGCTCAAACTAAGAAGGAAGAGCAAGGGCAAAGGAACAACAACAATAACGGGTACCGTAACAACAACAACGGTCCCCGAAACAACAACTATAACAACAACAATAGAGGATCCAATAGCAACAACTGGAGGGCGAACAACCAAAATCACGGTAACAATCATTCAAACTCCAATTCTAATGATTCCTCTAACCCTTTCCTCTCTCCCCCTTCTTCTTCTTCTTCTACTCCATTGAAAAGCCAAGGGCAAGGATCAAGTTCGTCTCAGCCAGAAAAGAAAGACGCAGTTCTGGAGGCAATCTTGATCAAGCTTAGCGCTATGGAGAATTCTATGACTTCATTTTCGAGGGCCCAAAAGTCCTTCGAACAACAACTTGCTAATAGGGCGAATGAAGCGCCAAGAGATCCAGGGAAGCTTCCAGCAAAGACGGAAACTAACCCTAAAGGCCAATGCATGGCCATAACGACGAGGAGTGGACTTAAAACTGCAGATCCAGTACCTCGCTCGACGCAGACCACCTCGGTCCAGATCCAGTCGAAGAACACCTCGACCGAGATGCCAACCGAGGCGGAGCAACAGAAAGCAGGAGGGACGACAGAAACTTATGTTCCACCTCCTGCATACAAACCACCACTTCCATTCCCTCAGTCCAGAGCCAGAGCACATCTTGACAAGCACTTTGGTAAGTTTCTTGACTTGATGAATAAGCTACATATTAATATTCCTTTCCTTGATGCTATTTTAGGTATGCCCGCCTATGGGAAGTTCTTAAAAGAAATCTTATCGAGGAAGAGGAAGCTGGAGGATGTTGGTGAAGTTAGGATGACATCTAAATCTTCGGAGCTTATCAAAATCATGAAGGAAAAGATGCCACCTAAGTTAAGAGATCCCGGCTCATTTTGCATTCCCATTCAAGTTGGGGATGTAACTTGTGAAGCTCTTTGCGATCTAGGAGCCAGCGTGAGCATCATCCCGCTGGAGCTATGCACGAAGATCGGTCTTGGGGAGCCCAAGCCGGTCAAGATTCGACTTTACATGGTGGATCGCTCCATTACCCATCCCGTGGGCATTTTGGAAGACGTTCCGGTCAAGCTAGGTAACTTCTATCTACCCATAGATTTTGTCGTACTTGACATTCCCGCAGATTATCCTGTTCCGATTATTCTCGGGAGGCCTTTTCTAGCAACTTCGGGTTGCAACGTGGATTGCAAGAACGCCAAGTTGAAATTCAACGTTGGTGGCGATGAGGTGGAATTCGCACTACTTGCAGCCATGAAAGGGGAGCAACTAACTGATGATATCTTCAACATCTACGATGAAGAAGAATCAAGAGAATTGGTGAGCTCTATCCTTATTAACGATCCACTCGAAAGAGTTATTAGCTTCAGTTTAATGGAGGAAGGTATAGATGCTTCTTGTGATGCAGATATACGGAGCTTGAAAGCACTGGAAGAGGATCCAGGAGCTAAAACTGAGAAGCTAATCCAGGGGACGAAGATCTCCAGTCTCGGATCCAGTAGCAGTACCTCGACCGAGGCACTTTCTGGACTGAGCGAGGCGACCGAAGAACATCTCGGTCAACGCCTATGCGCCTCGACCGAAGTCGATGGCGAGATGATGTCAACTGAGATTGCTAAGAATAACAAATTTCTTACTCCCTCCTCTGATATTCATCCACTGTTGGTGGAGCACTCCATCCACAAACTTTCTGATAATAAAGGTCCTTGGTACGCTGATATTGTGAATTATCTTGTTTTCCAGGAGATACCGCCCGGATTGACGTACTCTCAAAAGAAAAGATTCTTCAAAGAAGTACGACATTACTACTGGGACGAGCCGCTGCTATTCAAGCGCGGACCGGATGGGATGCTTCGAAGGTGCATTCCGGAGGATGAAGTTAATAGCGTCATAAGGCATTGTCATTCACTTCCTTGTGGGGGGCATGCTAGCACCGATAAAACATGCGCTAAGGTATTGCGTTCCGGTTTCTTTTGGCCTACATTATTTAAGGATGTGCAATCTTTTGTTGTCTCTTGTGATGCATGCCAAATAACACGGAACTTATCAAGGAGGAACGAGATGCCACTTAATAACATCCAAGAAGTGGAAATCTTTGATGTATGGGGGATTGACTTCATGGGACCTTTCCCATCATCCGGAGGAAACCTCTACATTCTCCTTGCAGTTGATTACGTCTCTAGATGGGTCGAAGCCATTGCTTCTCCCACTAACGACGCCAAGGTGGTTCTGAAGTTCTTGAATAGAACTATCTTTCCACGGTTTGGAACTCAACGCATCATCATTAGCGATGGAGGAACACATTTCATCAACCGGAGGTTCAAAGCACTTCTATCGAAGTATGGGGTAACCCACAAGGTATCAACTGCTTATCACCCTCAAACTAGTGGACAGGTCGAGATCTCGAATAGAGAAATCAAGGCGATTTTGGAGAAGACCGTCTCTAGAACGAGGAAGGATTGGTCCATGAAGTTGGACGATGCTCTTTGGGCGTACAGGACCGCATTCAAGACTCCCATAGGTACCACTCCTTATAATTTGGTATATGGGAAGTCTTGCCATTTGCCCGTTGAATTGGAACACAAGGCATATTGGGCGATCAAATGGCTGAATTTCGACATCAAGGAGGCTGGTGAGAAGCGACTATTGGAGCTCAATGAACTGGAGGAGCTGCGTTTGAACGCTTATGAGAATGCCAAAATCTACAAGGAAAGGACGAAGAGATGGCATGACAAGCGTATCGTCCCAAAGGAGCTTAACGAAGGAGACTTAGTTCTACTCTTCAACTCCCGCCTCCGCCTTTTTCCAGGTAAGTTGAAATCTAGATGAACCGGGCCTTACGTTGTGAAACATGTTTTCCCTCATGGTGCAGTTGAGATATGGGGCGAAACTAGCGGAAGCTTCAAGGTCAACGGTCATAGACTTAAGAAATACCAACCGGAAACGCCGGTTGAGGAGGTTGCACCAATATACCTCGTTTGAGACGCATCATGGTCCAGCTAGCAACCTTAAATCAAGCGCTTCTTGGGAGGCAACCCAAGGTATTGCTTTCTTTCCCCGTTTTCTAGTCTAGATTAGATAGTTTTTGTTTTTGCTTTGCTTTGCTTTGTTTTTGGCGTTCTGGACACACAACAGGGAATATCTAAGGAAGAAGCACAACTGGAAGGACAGAAGTTCGAGAATTCGAGAAGACGAAGTTTGACTGAGACACCTCGGTCCAGTCGAGGCCACCTCGACCGAGTTGATTCTTGAGCAACCGAGGCAAATAGGGTTTCTGCAGAACCACCTCGGTCCGTACCACCTCGGTCCAGTCGAGACCATCTCGACCGAGGTGACAGCAGATCCAGTAACAGTATAAAAAGGAAAAAAAATTACTTTTCACTTTTTATTTTACCTCCTCGACCGCGGCGACAGATCTACCTCGCCTCCTTCGTCTCTCGCTCGTTTTTGAAGATTTCCGCTTCCAAACTGCAATTAAAGAGTAGAGGATCCTATTGCAACTGCAGATCTGCAAGAAATTCGAGTGAATCGGCCGGAACAAGGTAAAAACGATCGAAACCCTAACTCGTTCGTTTACTTCGATTTGGGCTTTGGTTGCCCTTGAATCTGTTGAGAAAAGACTTAAGTACCCCATAGGAAACATTTGTAGTGATTTTTGGGGGAAAAGAACTGAAATTCTGAGAATTGGAATCGCGACTGTCTTCGCCTCGGTCCAGTCGACCTGCACCTCGACCGAGGTGTTCTTGAGTCTTGTCAGCAACCGAGGTAGCCTGACAGTGTTGATTGAAAATGAGTTCAGATCGTCGTTTAACCCTTAGAGACAGATCCTCACCCTCCCCATCTTCCTCTTCTTCCCGTCCCTACCGCCCGGTTATCCACGAGAGATGCCGGGTAGACTATGAGCGGATAGCTAGCCGTCCAGTTATCGCACCACGATTTCTGGACGTGTCGGCTTTTGATTGCCTAGGGTTAGATGCTGACCTTAGGAGGATGATCGCTACTGTCGGGCTGGATCAGTTTACTGAGATCCGAGCACCAGCTTACTTAGAGCCCACCTTGGAGTTTGTTAGCTCCTTCTCCTACCTCCCCACAGACCGGTCTGTGAAGTACCGGTTGATGAACCGGAACTTCATAGTTCCTATAGAGATATAGAGAGAGATTTTTGGCTTTCCTGAGCCCACCGCCACTGACTTCCCCTCCCGATCCGTAGCTAGGGAGTTCTGGGGGCAGATAGCCCATATTACTGAGCATGCGGACAGATGGCGTCCTGGAGATTCCAGGGAGAGGGTCATCTTCCATCCAGCCTTCAGACTAGCCCACAGGATTTTTAGCGAGACACTTCTGGCGCGTACTGAGACGCCCCAGAAGATCAGACAGGGCGAGCTCTTTAGCCTCTACTGCATGGTGACAGGAGGTTTCCCAGACTTTGGCTTGCTCTTGGCAGAGGATCTGCACAAGATCAAGGCCAAGGCGAAGGGAGACATTTGCTGCGGAGGTCTAGTCACCCACATCGCTACCTACCACGGGATGGATCTCAGTGTTTGCACGATGGCGGCGGCTCCGAAGCCGCTGGGATTACAGGAGATGATCACACGGAGGATTCTGGTTCCCCGTGGTTTGACCACTCCATACGTCGCCATGCCTTGGGAGCGGACTGCACCTCAGGGGATCCGCTGGTCTGCGCAGTTCACAGTCTTTGATCCGCATTTCTGGCAGACAGCTTGGGATACACTGATGGAGGATCACAGAGAGGCAGCAGCTGCCCCTGCTGAGGTTTAGGAGGATGACAACGACGACGAGGAGACATTAGATGAGAGAGATGGTGGCGTCCCGATGGATACAGGGACAGATACTGCTGGGACGAGCGCGCCACCTATTATAGGCTTGGATGATGAGGAGGATACAGAGCCTGCACCAGCTGAGACTTCTCCAGTCAGACCTGCTAGACCCAGGAGACATGGAGTGAGGGATCGAGTTGCTCACCGACGGATCGATGACCTGACGGATCAGGTTATCGACTCATATGCTGCATTATCACTGGATATCCGCGAGATGCAGGAGCGGCAGCACCATCAGCACATCATGGCCCAGCTTAAGTTAGAGCATGTCATGGGCTATCCATACGATCCGACTCAGTATCCCTACATACCACCACCACCACCACCGGATCGAGATTATTGAGGAGCTGCAGGATTTTCTTTATTTTCTTTTATGCAGTTCGGCTTTTATCCGGTGAGTTCTCTCATGTTTAGACTTCTATTTGACCCACTGGGACAATGTGTCCCAAGTATGGGGTGTTTGTATTGTTTGACTACCTTTTGATGTATTTGACTACTTGATGTATTATATTTATTGGATATTTTCGTATTTATGCTTCATTGCCTTTATATGATTATCTGATATTACATGCATACCTACAGGTTATTTGATTGAGAAAAACGTCGAAACCGAAAAAAAAATGGTTTTAAAAAAATTTTTTGACCTCGACCGAGTCAGTCTTGGCCAAACGAGGCCTTTCACCTCGGTTGAACCAAGAACACCTCGACCGAGGTGTGTTAACTGAGAGTTTTCGAAAACGAATTTTTGTTACTTATCTGGATATGACCTCAGTGAAGATCTTGTTTACTGACTGGTTTTAAATTCTTTATGTGTTTGAAAGGTTTTATAATATGTTTAAGTTGCTAAATGCTTTGTTTGAAATTATTAGCATGTGTAATACTTTGTTTTTATCCAAATTATGTTGAATTTGAAGGTTGACACCGCAGGTTAAGTTCTCTCACTTTCTTTTTGGAAAGACCAAGGCAATTCATTCTCTTCTTCTTCTTCTTCTTGATCATGCTTAGCCCCTCATATACATTTTGCCTCCCTTTACCTATCCGGGAATTCGGAAGCAAGCGAAGTGGTGAAAGCAAGTGGAGTTAAAGTTGAAGAAGTGGCTGGAAGTGAAAGTGCTAGAAAGTAATAATAGGTTTGGGGAAGTCAATCATGAAGATGAGTAACTCGGCACCATTCACATAGCCGGGTGTTTGTGTCTTGCCAAAGTCGGATTGAGCGATATTCCTAACGGGTCATGGTATGTGCATCAAGGGTTTGATGCATCTCGAGAAATTGATGATTGCAGATTTCCTAGGCTTCGGTTATTGTGCACCTCTGTCCATGCATCCCAAAAAGTAAAGTAAAAAGAAAAAGTGCGAGATAAGCGAAGCTTATTGGTGGAAGATGTTGCAAGTCAAAGTGAAAGTGAAGTTCATCCTTTTCCCGGATTCTAGCACCACATTACCTTACATACATCCCTACCCTACACGTTTCTTAACCTTTTCTTTTGGGAAGCCCTTGAGACCTTGAGCTTGTTGATTGACTTAGTGGTTTAAACTGGATTATACATGATTAATTTTGATGATTATGATTTATTATGAATTATATGATTTTATGCAAAGATGAACAACTTTTCTATATTTATAAAATGTTTTGAGCATATTGAGTTTTTAAATTTCAGGGAGTACTCTCTTAGAGTGATCTATGATAATTGCACACCATAAAATGTTTTTGAAAGACTTTTTCATTGATTTTCTTGACTTATAATCCATTCTATCTTGTCTTCTATATGAGGAACTTGCTTGGGGACAAGCAAGGGCTAAGTATGGGGTATTTTGATAGCATGAATTATAGTCTATATTTTGGGGTTTGTTTGGACGTTTTATCTTTCATAATCTGCATGTTTGTATGTACATCATGTGATTTTACTACCATTTCATCTACCTTTGCGAGAATCGAGGTCTACACCTAGTTTTGTTGTAATTGCAGGTAAAATGGTACGTTTTGCATCAAAAAGGAGCAAAAGGAGTCATGAGTCATTTGGAGCTACATCCAGGAAGCATAGCCATGGACTAAAGATTTACTTGGGACCAGTTTTGAGAGATTTCACATTCAGTTATGACTCACCTCGGTTGACCAGAGATTCATCTCGACCGAGGTGATCCAGAGACGCCGACTCGACCGAGGCGAACACCTAGGACGCGGCGAGAATATTTTATTCTTGGATGAGATCTTTTAAATTTGGAAAGTGATCTTATATTTTTGGGCTTGGCTCCTGGAAGGAAGGATATATGCAGAATCTTATATTTTACCTATATTTATGGGAAAATATCTTTCTAAGATTTATTATCTTTGGAGGGTTATTTTCCTATAAAAAGGGTTGGATTTCCACAAATCAACGATCCCGCTTACACCGAAAATCACGCAGCAGCAGCAGCATACTCCAGTTGGGAGTTTCGAAGAACCTTTTTGAAGGTTGAAGGAAGATTGAAGTCCATAGCTTTTATAGCTTTATTGAAGGGTTTTGTAAGATTGTCTTCAATTCCCTCAATTGTTGTCTTGTCTTTTTGGATTGTTATCCAAGGAACGCTTTGTTGTGATATTTGATTCAGTTATTGAAGTCTTTTCATTAAATTCTTCTTTGTTCAAATATTCACTTTCTTCCCATATAATTTAATACTTTCATTATGATGATGAGTGGCTAATTTCCTTGTGTGATTCTAGGGTGATTGGCTGAAGGTTGTGGGGAAAACAATGATAGAATAATCTTAGATTCCAGTAGGATCCTGAAAGCTCGAGTCTTTAACCTTAACCCTAAGCATCTCGTTCAGTCGATGAACATTTCGGCCGAGGTGGAAACTGGCTTACCGAGGTGGCTTATCTGATCCATAACTGAGAGTTAAGTGTTAGAGTTTGCTAAATCCTATTCTTATTGCACCTTTCCTGGTTCAAAGCAAGCTTAGGATGAGACTTACCCGGTAATTCCTTAGTTTGTGTATTAACGATCATAAGTGTAGGTAATAAAGGTTTATCCTTTATTGGGGTTTGAGTGTGCTTCCATCCCATCTTTGTGAGTTAGCCTCAAACTTACCCGGTAAAGGTTGATTCTATTCCCTTAGATGGTGTGTTAGTTTGAGGTTATAGTTCTTTATCTTGATTCCTTGAAACTTACCCGGTAATAGGAGTTGCGGTTTAGGATTAGTGTGTAGTGAGACTTACCCGGTGATCTACTCCACTTTAGAAACACCTTCCCCACGCAAAAATCTCAGCTTTGTCCGCTTATCTATAGATCTTGAGTTGGAACCACAACTAGATGCTTTAATCCCTAGAATTGCATGTTTGCTTTATTGACTTCTTATTCATCTTTGATTGTGTTAATCGCTCTTGTGGTTAGTATTGACATAAGCACACCGTATTGACTTTGTTTCACCGAGTCCCTGTGATCGACCCCTGGAATTTTCTTGCTTTTACTACGATTGACCCGTACACTGCGGGTTCGCATCCTTGTTTTAAGCTTAAGTCTAGGGTTATAAATTTAAAGCTTGCACACACCGTTTGGAGCGAACAATGGCGGATGTGTATAGACTACCGCAAGCTCAACAATGCAACGTGGAAGGATCACTTCCCATTGCCGTTCATTGATCAAATGCTTGAAAGGTTAGCATAACATTCACATTTTTGCTACCTTGACGGCTATAGTGGTTTCTTTCAGATTCCGATACACCCGGATGATCAAGAGAAGACCACATTCACGTGCCCATGGGGTACATTTTCTTATAGGAGAATGCCGTTCGGGCTTTGCAACGCCCCAGCCACCTTCCAACGGTGCATGATGGCCATCTTCTCCGAATACGTAGAGGAAATCATGGAAGTCTTCATGGACGACTTCTCCGTATACGGTTCCTCTTTTAACGATTGCCTCTCTAACCTTTCTCTTGTTTTGCAAAGGTGTGAAGACACTAACCTAGTTCTTAATTGGGAGAAGTGTCAATTTATGGTTAAGGAAGGAATTGTATTAGGCCACTTAGTCTCTAGTAGAGGGATAGAAGTAGACAAGGCTAAGATAGAGACCATAGAGAAGCTTCCTCCCCCAATTTCGGTGAAAGGGATAAGAAGTTTCCTAGGACATGCTGGATTTTATAGACGTTTCATTAAGGAATTTTCTAAGATATCAAAACCTCTCACTAATCTATTGATGAAGGATGCGGTTTTTGAGTTTTCGCAAGAATGTTTGGATGCGTTTAACACCATTCGGCAAGCTCTAATTTCAGCACCTATTATCCAACCCCCGGATTGGACTCTTCCCTTTGAGATTATGTGCGATGCTAGTGACGTAGCTATTGGAGCTGTTCTTGGACAACGAAAAGAGGGGCGAACCCATGCCATATACTATGCTAGCAAGACGCTAGATGAAGCGCAGCTCAACTACGCCACTACCGAGAAAGAGTTTTTAGCCATTGTCTATGCTATTGACAAGTTTCGCTCTTATCTTGTAGGTGCAAAGGTGATTGTCTACACGGATCATGCTGCGATCCGGTACCTCCTTGCGAAGAAAGATGCGAAGCCAAGGCTGATTAGATGGATTCTTCTCCTACAAGAATTCGATCTTGAGATCCGCGACAAGAAAGGTTCAGAAAATTCTGTTGCGGATCATTTGAGTCGCCTAACACATCTAGAGGACGACCATTTGCCCATCGATGACTCCTTCCTGGACGAACACTTACACCTTATTGAAGAGTGCATCGATGTGATCTCCAAAGGTAACGAACCATGGTTTGCTGATTTTGTTAACTATTTGGTTTGTCAGGAGATACCGCCCGGACTATCCTACGCACAAAGGAAGAAGTTCTTTAAGGACGTCCGGGAATACTATTGGAACGAGCCTCTCCTCTTTAAGAGAGGTCCGGATGGCATCATTCGGCGATGTGTGCCGGAAGATGAGATGCAAAGTGTCATCCGCCATTGTCATTCACTACCTTGTGGAGGACACGCTAGTTCGAACAAGACTAGCGCAAAGGTATTGCAATCTGGATTCTTTTGGCCTACTTTGTTTAGAGATGTGCAATCCTTTGTT
Source organism: Fagopyrum homotropicum (assembly GCA_033239125.1). Classification (NCBI taxonomy): domain Eukaryota; kingdom Viridiplantae; phylum Streptophyta; class Magnoliopsida; order Caryophyllales; family Polygonaceae; genus Fagopyrum; species Fagopyrum homotropicum. Next base: position 102,957,194 of record BSWB01000007.1, read on the forward strand.
TCTTGCTGCGATACTTGTCAAAGAACAGGCAATATCTCTAGAAGGAATGAGATGCCCCTCAACAACATCCAAGAGGTGGAGATTTTCGACGTTTGGGGAGTTGATTTCATTGGACCATTCCCATCTTCTTGTGGAAACCAATACATACTATTGGCGGTAGACTACGTTTCTAGATGGGTGGAAGCAATTGCCTCTCCCACAAATGATGCCATGGTGGTGGTTAAGTTCTTCAACAAGACCATTTTCCCGCGATTTGGGACGCCAAGAATGATCATTAGTGATGGAGGTTCTCACTTCATTGCCCGGCGCTTTGAAGCTCTTCTAGCTAAGTATGGGGTTACTCACAAGATTGCTACCCCTTATCATCCACAAACAAGTGGACAAGTTGAGATCTCAAATAGGGAGATCAAAGGAATTCTAGAGAAGACGGTTTCAAGGACTAGGAAGGATTGGTCCTTGAAGCTTGACGATGCATTGTGGGCATACCGGACTGCATACAAGACTCCCATAGGAACCACACCATACAACCTTGTGTATGGGAAGTATTGTCACTTACCGGTAGAGTTGGAGCACAAAGCGTTTTGGGCTATCAAGTGGTTGAACTTCAGCATGAAAGAAGCGGGAGAGAAGCGTCTCCTAGACATCAATGAGCTAAATGAACTCCGCTTGAACGCTTATGAAAACGCTAAGATCTATAAGGAGAGAGCAAAGCGTTGGCATGATAAGCAAATCATTCCAAAGGACTTCAAAGAAGGAGATCAAGTTCTCCTCTTCAATTCAAGGCTTCGTCTCTTTCCAGGTAAGCTTAAATCTCGTTGGACCGGACCTTTTCTAATTAAGCGTATTTTCCCCCATGGTGCAGTTGAAGTATGGGGTGAAACGGGCGGAAGCTTTAAGGTGAACGGCCAACGACTCAAGAAGTATACGCCGGAACTCCAAGCTGAAGTCGCGCCTACCGCACTCGAATAAGTGCGAGATTGGTCTAGCTACGGACCTTAAACAAAGCGCTTCTTGGGAGGCAACCCAAGGTATTGCATTCTTGTTTTTGTTTTCGATTCATAGTTTAGCTTAGAATAGACGTTTTTGCTTTATTTTGCCTCGATTCCTTCCGGTATGTTCGTGTTTTTGGATGTAGGAACGATGGAAAAGGAAAAGGGGAGGATGATGTTGAAGAAAAGTGACGAAATCTGGACTTTGGAGCATTACAGAGGGTTCCATGGCCTAAACCACGGTCGTGACAGCTACAGTGCCCGTTATTTCCAAAAGCCTTTGAAAAATCACCAAAACCACGGTTCCGTACAATTCCACGGCCGTGGAACACCCCGACAGACCGTGATTTTCAAAATTTTGCCTGTGACTATATAAACCACGTTCTTCACAAAATTCACCACAAAATCCCTCTTCCACGACCTAAAAGCCGAATCCACGCCCCTCTCTCAAAATCCTCGTTTCTTAATTGTTTTTAACGATTCTTCCTCCTAAACTGAAGCAAACTCGACCACCAACAAGATCCAAGCGACAAATTGAGCGGAAATTCACCAAGGAACGCGTAATTCGGATTTTTCAATCCGAAAAATAGGTTTTTCCTCTCTTCTTGATTCTTGTCGATTTGGTTCGTTTTTGTTAGAGATTTTAGGAAGAACTGATTGAGATTGGAAGAAATTAGATTAGGACTGCCTGTTGTTGAGATTTAGTGCTAATTTGCTGAGATTTGCGACTTTCTGAGACGAATCACGGTCTCTGGAGGAATTACGACCGTGGTTTCTGTAGAACAGCCCGTAATTTTGAACAGAATGGACTTTGTAAGGAGAGTTTCGGGGAGGATCAAAGAGAAGAAGAATGATCAGAATAAGAAAAGAAAGGGTAATCCCTCCTCCTCCTCATCCTCTAGGGCACCACTTTCGGGTTTATGAGGAGATTACACGGGAGGTTGTGACGTCTTTCGAGCACAGCCATGTAGACAGGACCGTCTCTTTCCGTCTCATGGAAAGACTCTATCATTTTAGCATCCGTGAGTTTGGGACCATTTTCGGATTTCAGGAGACCTTTAACGGTCGATTTCCTAGTGGCGTTTACGCCAAGGACTTTTGGAAGGAGATAGCGATGATTTACGCCGACGAGGACCGTTGGCAACCTGCTGATACCAAGGCTAGGTTGATGTACCACCTAGCCTTGAAGACAGCTTACCGTGTTCTTTCGGAGTGTCTCTTTCCTAGGACGGAGACGCCCCAAAAGATCAAGACGGATGAGCTCTTTTTGCTTTACTCCATGTTGTATGGACGCCGTGCTGATTGTGTTACTCTCTTGGCTGCTACTATGAGCAAGCTCAAGAACAAGAAGAAGGGAAACATCGGATATGGTGGGATAGTTACCCACATTGCTAGGAGCTTAGGTGTTGATTTTTCTGCTTGCACCCGTATACCGGTCGTACCTTTAGGGCTACATGCTTTCATGACTAGGGGTCTCATTTTCCCCACACATAGAGGTCCGCCTTATACGGGCATGCCTTGGGAGAGCAGGACGGGTAGGGGTATAGAGTGGCTGCAGGAGTACTCCATTATGGCGGGACGCCATAATTGGAAGGAGACGTTCGCTGCTATGCATGCGAACAGGATAGTAGCTCCCCCTTATGTCCCACCACCGGTTGTTGAGGAGGAGGATATGAGAGATTAGTTTGAGGATGGAGGAGGAGCCGAGCAGGAGTTTGGCACGTTTCCGGATCAGCCGGAGGCGGCCCCAGATGTACCTAGACGTTCTCCACGTCCAGCTAGAGCCTCAGGCTCGTCTTCTCGCCGCGCTAGCGTGAGTGAGAGGCCTACGTGGATGACCACACCTCCTACATGGTATGGCGTTCCCCCTCCTTGGTCCACAGAGCAGCCAGCAGCACCAGCACCAGCACCAGCACCATCCGACGCTCCAGCATGGTATAGTCAGGCCCCGGGATGGTACGAGCAGATGCCGGATTGGGCTACCGGACTTTCAGAGAGAGTGGGAGCATTGGAGATCCGAGCCGATGCTAGAGATGGACGCTTAGACGACCTCGACCACATGATGAGAGACGTCTACCGCCAGCAGTTTGGGCGGTTCTATGATCCTAGTTTCTCTCCATTCCCGCCTCCACCAGCGCCGTAGTGATGAGGATTTGATGATTGACCGTTCGCTTTAGACATTCCACCGCCACTTTGTGAGTTTCTTTTTCTTTTCTTTCTTTTCTTTTCTTTCTTTTAAACATTAGGGACAATGTTTGTCCTAAGTATGGGTTGGGATGTACTAAAAGTTTGTAATAACTTCTACTCACTATGCTTGCTTTTATTCGAGACTATCATTGCATGTTCATTATATTGTTGCACGTTTCATTATTGCATTGCATGAAAAAGAACTTGAAAAACCCATAAAAATTGAAAAATTTTGTGCTTCTAATGAATTGAGATGATTTCCATGATAATACTACTTGTGAATTGAGTTTGATGACAATTGCATGCTTACAAGAATAGTGAATTGAAAAGAATTTGAATGAATGATTATACCTCTTTTGCAAGTTTCATAATGTGATGAATATTGTCTAAATCATGTTGAGAAATTGAAGTTGAAATCACACTATGAGTTCTTATACTTCTTGTTGAGATGATTAAGGCAATTCGATTTTTCTTTCTTCTTTCTTTGATCATTTTAGCTCCTCATTGAAATATTAGCCTCCTTTACCTATCCGGGAATTTGGAGAAGTGAATGAAAAAGGCATGTTTGATGTGGGAGGTCCATGAGAGCAATTATTTGCAATCAAAAGAATAGAAAGAAATTGTAGGTTTGGGGAAGTCAATCATGACGATGAGTAACTCGGCACCATTCACATAGCCGGGTGTTTGTGTCTTGCCAAAGTCAGATTGAGCGATATTCCTAGCGGATTATGGTATGTGCGCTAAGGGTTTGAGGCATCTCATGAAAATTGAGAAACGTCAATCTCCTAGGCTTCGGTTTTTGTGCACCTCTGTCCATAACTCCAAAAGTAAAGTCGAAAAATGAAAAGAAGAGAGCGAAGCTCTAAGTTGAAAGTGTGCGGGAACTGCAAAGGAAGAAGAAGGAGTAGTTGTCCACTTTCTCGGATTCATGCACCACATTCCTTAAAGTTTTCCCTTCCCTTCTACATTCTAGACCTTTTTCTTTGAAAGTCCTTAAGATCAAAAGAATGTTATATGACTTGGTGATCTAAATTGAAGTTTCTTATGATTGATTTTGATAATGTTTGAAGGTTATTATGCTTGTATAGAAGTTTGATTGGTTCATGAGTTTTCTTTGCTTTTTACTCTTTGATTAAGTGTATGAAAGTTTGATAAACGATTGAAGCAAGGTTTGAGATTGATCTATTCTTTAGAAGGCACATTCATCCAAAAGAAGTATTGCTTTGAGAAGGTACACATATTTCATCCTAACTTTTGTTTAAAGCTTTTTGAAAGACCTTGCTTAGGGACAAGCAAGTGTTAAGTATGGGGTTATTTGTTAGCATGAAATATTGTGATATTTTAGGCACGTTTTCTAAGTATATTTGATTCATATTGATAGTCTTTGATTGAGCATTGTTGCAATTGTGAGCTAGTTTGCCTATATTGTCAATATGGATGTCTACACTAGCTTTATGTTGATTATAGGTGATTTAGAGTCATTTCCGAACGGAATCGAGCAAGGAAGAGTTGATTGAGTATGTCCATGGATTGGGGGCATTCTTAGGAGCAAAAAGGAGTTCAACTTGAGGAATGCACGAGGCTAGGGAAGAATCACGTTCTTGCCCTAAACCACGCTCTAAAATACGGCCGTACTACAAACCACGTTCAGTTCCACGGCCGTGGAACCTTGCAAGAGAGGCGTGATGCATTCCAGTAAATATTACGGTCGTGGAATCCATGGTTCAAACCGTGACACTTTCCACGCTCTAAATTACGGTCGTGGAACCTTCCACGACCGTGATCTTGGCGATCTTTTTCGCCACATTTTGAAGCCACGATCTTTTAAAGATTGGGCCGGGCTGATATTTTATCTTGCCCTATAAAAGGACGGACGAAGGGAGATTCCGTCATCTCCGCTTAACCTCGCTTTAGACCTCTTCTTAGACGCGTTTACACCCTCGCTTAGAAGCAATTACATCTCGTTGGAGATCGGAGTTCGTGTGGGAATTTGCCCTAATCTCGCACTTTTGGTGGAGATTACTGTTGAGATTTCCGGATTGGCGGAAGATCGAAGTTCTTGGAAGATTGTTGCAAGAAGATTTCTCTTCTTGTTTAGGTTTAATTTAGAAGACGGATTGACGTCCCGTTCTTCCTTCTTTCCTAAGATTGTGTTTGTTTGCCTTATTCTGAATCTATTGACAATATTCGTTCTTGATTGTGACTTTGAGATTGGTTTGAAGTTTATTGAAAGTTTTCGGAAGTTTTCATCTTTCAATCTTTTAATCCTTGAATTTGATATCAACATGACTGTTATTGGCTAAAAAACCTTAACAATTCTAAGGTGAAGGGTTGATAGTTGTGGCTTAGATGATGATAGATCGATCGTAATTAGATTAGACCCTGAGAGTTCGAGAGAATCGTCGACGAACCCTAAATCACAGTTTGTTCTTGAGTTCCACGACCGTGGATTCTCAAGATCCAACCGTAATTTCCCTTAAGTTTACGAACCTGCTTTTACTTTAATCCAAAGTTAAAGATTTGCTTTAACTTAGTTTAGGCTTGCCTTTTCTAGGTGGTAGTGAAGCCTCAACAACCTCTACCTCGATTGTGAGTGTCACAACCATAATCGGTTAAGTTAGTCTTGATCCTTGGATTGCAAGTTTGGGTATTTAACATTAATTCTTACATTTAGATCCTTCCTATATTGAAGCCTCAACAACCTTTATAGAGAGTGTCTTGTAGGTGAGTCATATAAGGTTTTTGGAACTTCACCGTACGATTACCTTACATTAGCATACCTTTGCATATCTTAACTCTGTCTTTATATCATTAAGAATATCTTGAATCGATTGCCACAGCTGGATACTTGGATCTTTAGGATTGTTGTTTTCCCAATATTTGCAAAAACTCTTATATTTACTCGCTTGATAATCTGCAATTGAATTTGTTCCCACCCAAATCCCTGTGTTCGATACTCTGGAATCCTTGCTTAACTATATCGATCCGTACACTGCGGGTTCGCTCGCTTGATTCTAGTTTTATAAATTTAAAGCTTATTTGCACGCACGTTTAGGGGCGAACATGCGTCTCAGTACGCGTCAGAAGTGTCTCGCTGAAGATCCGGTGAGCAAATCTAAAGGCTAGGTGGAAGATAATCCGCTCTGTGGAATCTCCAGGTCTTCACCTGTCAGCATGCTCAACTACGTGAGCTATCTATCCCCAGAACTCTCGAGCTACAGCTCGAGAAGGAAAATCAGCAACTGTGGGGGCCGGGAAACCGAAGATGTCCCTCCAATGGTCCATTGGAACTAAGTAGTTCCGGTTCATCAACCGGTACTTGATGGCGCGCTCAGTAGGCAAGTAAGTAACGGAGCTCACAAACTCCAAGGTGGGCTCGAGGTAAGCTGGAGCTCTAATCTCAGTAAACTGCTCCAACCCCACCATAGCTATCATCCGCCTCAGATCATCATCCACGTAGAGGCAGTCAAATGCAGAAATGTCCAGAAACCGTGGTCCAACCACTAGACGTGCCGCTATGCGGGCATAATCTACCTGGTGACGCTCGTGGATCACCGGTATGGAGCAGCGAGAAGAAGAAGGAGGAGAAGGAGAGGATCTATCTCTCAGAACCAGCTGTCTGTCAGAACTCATCTTTCTCTCTCACTGTCAGACCACCTCGGTTGACCTGACAACTCTCAAGAACACCTCGGCCGAGGCACAGGTCGACTGGACTGAGGCGATGTGTTGTTCGATCAAAACTCTCAGAAATCCAGTTATTTTCCCCCGATATCACTACCAATGGTTCCTATGGGGTACTTAATCCTTTTTCCGCACAATGCAGGGGCAACCAAAGCCCAAATCGATCAAAAACAGTGAAGAAAGGAGAGTTAGGGTTTTTTCCAAATTACCCCAGATTTGGTCGATTTGGAGCGTTTTTGTTGCAGATTGTTGCTTGCAAACCGATCCTCTACCCTTTCTTTGCAGTTTGGAAGCGAGAATCGTCGAAAACGGGCGAAAATCAGAGAATGAGGTGAGTTGGGTCGCCGCAGTCGAGAAGGTGAGAGAGGGAAGAGAGAGAAATCTCATCCCCTTCAATACCCTTTTCTGGAACTGCTGTCACCTCGGTCGAGATGGTCTCGACTGGACCGAGGTGGTACGGACCGAGGTGGATCTTCAGTAACCCTAGTCGCCTCGGTTGCTCAAGAATCATCTCGGTCGAGGTGCTGTGACAGCAACCGAGATGTGTCTCAGTCAAACTCCGTCTTCTTAAATTCTCAAACTTTTGTCCTTCCAGTGTTGCTCCTGGGTTGTATTCCTTCCTTAGATGTCACCTTTTGTTTGTCTAGGACGCCAAAAACAAAGCAAAGCAAAGCAAAAGCAAACTATCTAAAGCTAGAATAGAAAAAGGGAAAAAGAAAGCAATACATTGGGTTACCTCCCAAGAAGCGCTTGATTTAAGGTCGCTAGCTGGACCGTACGGTATCCCTAAACAAGGTATAGTGGTACAACTTCCTCAACCGGGACTTCCGGTTTGTATTTCTTAAGTCTATGACTATTGACCTTGAAACTTCCACTCGTTTCTCCCCAAATCTCAACTACACCATAAGGGAAAACATGTTTCACAACATAAGGTTCGGTCCATCTAGATTTCAACTTACCTGGAAAGAGGAGGAGGCGGGAGTTGAAGAGTAGAACTAAGTCTCCCTCTTTAAGCTCCTTAGGAATGATACGCTTGTCATGCTATTTCTTTGTCCTTTCTTTGTAGATCTTGGCATTCTCATAAGCGTTCAAACGCAGCTCCTCCAGCTCGTTGATGTCCAATAGCCGCTTTTTACTGGCGTCTTTGATGTCGAAGTTCAACCATTTGATCGCCCAATATGCTTTATGTTCCAGCTCAACGGGTAAATGGCAAGACTTCCCATATACCAAATTATAAGGGGTGGTACCAATGAGAGTCTTGAATGCGGTCATGTAAGCCCAAAGAGCGTCATCCAACTTCATGGCCCAGTCTTTCCTTGTTTGAGAGACGGTCTTCTCCAAGATTGCTTTGATTTCTCTATTTGAGATCTCGACATGTCCACTAGTTTGAGGGTGATAAGGGGTTGCTACCTTGTGGGTTACCCCTTACTTCGATAGAAGTGCTTTGAACTTCCGGTTGATGAAATGTGTCCCTCCATCGCTGATGATGATGCGTGGAGTCCCAAAACGTGGGAAGATAGTCCTATTAAAGAGCTTCACAACCACCATGGCGTCGTTAGTAGGAGAGGCAATTGCTTCAACCCATCTAGAGACGTAGTCGACAACTAGAAGGATGTAGAGGTTTCCTCCGGATGATGGGAAAAGTCCCATGAAATCAACTCCCCATACATCAAAGATCTCAACCTCCTGTATGTTATTGAGTGGCATTTCGTTCCTTCTGGATAAATTCCCTGTTCTTTGGCATGCATCAAAAGAGACAACAAACGTTTGCACATCCATAAATAGTGTAGGCCAAAAGAAACCGGAACGTAATACCTTGGCGCACGTTTTGTAAGCGCTAGCATGCCCTCCACAAGAAAGCGAGTGACAATGCCGTATGACACTAGTAACTTCATCTTCTGGAATGCATCTTCGAAGCATTGCATCCGGACCTCTCTTAAATAGTAGAGGTTCATCCCAATAGTAATGGCGTACGTCTTTAAAGAATTTCTTCCTTCGAGCGTACGTCAATCCGGGCGGTATTTCCTGGCAAACAAGATAATTAACTATGTCAGCATACCAAGGCCCTTGATTATCAAAAATGTGGTGGAGAAAGTGTTCCACCAACTGAGGATGAATGTCAGAAAAGGGAGTAAGAAGTTTGTTATTCTCAGTTGACATCATCTCGCTTTCGACCTCGGTCGAGGTCAAAAGTGGGTGACCGAGATGTTCTTCAGTCAAGAACACCTTGCTTGGTCCAGAAAGTGCCTCGGTCGAGGTACTGCAACTGGGACTTAAACTGGAGATCTTCTTCTCCTAGATTAATTTTTCAATTTTAGCTCCTGGATCTTCTTCCAGCGCCTTTAAGCTCCGTATATCTGCATCACAAGAAGCATCTATACCTACCTCCATTAAGCTAAAACTAATAACTCTCTCAAGTGGATCTTTAATAAGGATAGAGCTCACCAATTCTCTCGATTCTTCTTCATCATAGATGTTGAAGATATCATCTCCTAACTGCTCTCCCTTCATTGCCGCAAGCAATGCAAACTCCACCTCATCTCCGCCAATGTTGAATTTTAACTTGGCATTCTTACAATCCACATTGCAACCCGAAGTTGCTAGAAATGGTCTCCCGAGAATGATAGGAACGGGGTAATCTGCGGGAATATCAAGCACAACATGGTCTATAGGTAAATAGAAGTTACCTAACTTAACCGGAACGTCTTCCAAAATGCCCACGGGATGCGTAATGGAGCGGTCCGCCATGTATAACCGTATATTCACCGGCTTGGGCTCTCCAAGTCCGATCTTAACACATAGCTCCAGCGGGATGATGCTCACGCTGGCTCCTAGATCACACAATGCCTCACAAGTGACATCCCCAACTTGGATGGGAATGCAAAATGAGCCGGGATCCCGTAATTTGGGTGGCATCTTCTCCTTCATGATTTGAATAAGCTCCGAGGATTTAGATGTCATCCTTACTTCACCAAAATCTTCCAAATTCCTCTTCCTTGATAGAATCTCTTTTAAGAACTTTCCATATACGGGCATCCCTAGAATAGCATCAAGGAAAGGGATATTAATATGTAGTTTATTCATCAAGTCAAGGAACTTACCAAAGTGCTTGTCTAGATGTGCTCTGGCCTTTGACTGGGGGAATGGAAGTGATGATTTATATGCAGGAGGTGGGACATAAGCTTCAGTTTTATCCGACGCTCTTTGTGGTTCAACCTCGGTTGGCACCTCGGCCGAAGTGTTCTTCGACTGTGCCTAGACTGAGGTGTTCTTCGTCTGTACTGGCATCGACCGAGGCACTGGATCTGCAGTCTTTAATCCACTTCTCGTCGTTATTGCCATGATCTGTCCCTTGGGGTTGCTTTCCGTCCTTGCTGGAAGCTTCCCTGGATCTCTTGGCGCTTCATTCGCCTTGTTAAAGAATTGTTGTTCTAAGGCTTTTTGTGCCTTCAAAAATGAAGTCATGGATGTCTCCATAGAGTTGAGCTTGATCAAGATGGCCTCCGGCACCGCATCTTTCTTTTCCGGCTGGGACGAACATGATCCAGGCTCCTGGCTCTTCAATGGAGTAGAAGGAGAAGAAGAGGAGAGGAAAGGAAAGGATTAGAGGAGTCATTCGAATTGGAGTTAGAGTAAGGGTTACCCGAATTTTGATTGTTTGTCCTCCAATTGTTGTTGTTGGATCCTCTATTGTTGTTGAAGTTGTTGTTCCGGGAACCGTTGTTGTTGTTCCGGTAACCATTGTTGTTCCTTGAGCCTTGATATCCTTCATCTTCTTTCTTGGTTTGAGCAACCAAAAGTTCCTTCAATTGTTTCACATCATTCTTCAAAGAAGTGAGTTGATCATTGTTTGGTGGAGCTTCTTGAAAGTTAACTCTTTTAACTCCACCTTCAGCTCCTTGGTGGGAGTATTTCTCCATGTGCAAAGCTTGTTTCTCTATGAACTCCCAAGCTTCGTCAATCGGCATGTCCATGAACGTGCCGGCGGATAGTAGTTGAAGGTTGAACTAGGTGTTTCCATCCAGTCCCTTGAAGTATATCTCCAACAACTCTATCTTTGGAATCCCATGATGTGAGCAATCCAAAAGAATGTCTTTAAATCTCTACCATGACTTGAACAAGCTCTCCTTGTCCTTCATGATGAATGCGTTGATTTTCCCTCTCATTTCAGCGGTCTTTGAGGGGGGAAAGAATTTAGTTAAGAACTCCGTCGTCATCTCCTCCCAAGTGTTGAGTTTTCCTGGAGGGAGAGATTGATACCAAGTAAGCGCCCTATCTTTCAAAGAGAAGTAGAAAGGCCTTAGCTTGTAATTGTTGTTTTCCAGCCTTGAAGGTCTCAAGGTCTCCATCAAGATCTCATAGTTTTGCAGATGTTGATGCGGACACTCCCTCTCTAACCCTCCAAACTGGCATTGGTGAATCATGGAAAGAACTTGCGGTCGAAGCTCATAATCATGGTCCGCTGGATCACCTAGGTTGACTCCTGGACGCCTCAGTTGCTGGTTGGGATCCATCCTCTGCCCTAGGATCTGTGGAATACCTGCAAAAAGAGCATCTCGGACTGGTATCCGAGCTAGAAGTATCTCGTCCGGGGCAGCTGGAGCTGGGTCCTGCCTCGGTCGAGGAGCTAGAGCTGGTCGAGGTAGATATTGGTCCCGTAAAGTCGCCATATCTGCTTCGATCGCTTCCGTTCTTGCGCAAGTTTCCTCTTTTTCCAATCGCAATTCTTCTTTGTTGAGGCGTAGTTGTTCCAATGCCTCCTTCAATTAGGCCTTAAGATCGCGATTCTCTTGATTGGCCATCTTAGCTTCTTTCAAGCGTCTTTTGTATGTCTTTTCTGGTTCGGAATCGTAAGGAACGATATCCTTCCCAGCGCGGGTTCTTTGCATAAACCTACAAGAAAGAACCTGCGAAACTCACTCAAGTAGAGTGGTTAGTAGAAACAGGGGCAAGTGCCCCGAAAGACAACCGCAACCGGCTCGGTCTAGACCAAGTCCCCGGCAACGGCGCCAAAAACTTGTTCGCTCCAAATGGTGTGTGCAAGCTTTAAATTTATAACCCAAGATGTATGCTAAAAACAAGGATGCGAACCCGCAGTGTACGGGTCAATAGTAGTAAAAGCAAGAATTCTGGGGTGTCGATCTCAGGGACTTAGGTGAAACAAAGCAAGTATAGGTTGTCTATATTGCAACTAACCACAAAAAGCAATTAAAGCAATCAAAGATGATAAAAAGTCAATTAAGGAAATATGCAATTCTAGGGATTAAAGCATCTAGTTGTGGTTCCAACTCAAGATCTCAAGATAAGCGGACAAAGCTGAGATTTTGCAAAGGGAAGGTGTTACTAAAGGGGAATAGATCACCGGGAAAGTCTCACTACTCACAATCTCAAGCCAAAGAACCTATCACCGGGTAAGTCTCAAGGTACTAAGGAAAGGAACTATAATCTCAAACCAATAAACCAACTAAGGGAATAGAATCAACCTTTACCGGGTAAGTCTTAGGCTAACTCACAAAGATGGAATGAAAGCACACTCAAACCCCAATAAAGGATAAACCTTTTTTACCTACACTTATGATCTTGGGTAAACAAACAAAGGAATTACCGGGTAAGTCTCATCCTAGGCTTGCATTGAACCAGGAAAGGTGTAATAAGAATAGGATTTGGCAAACTCTAACACTTAACTCTCAATTTCGGATCAGATAAGTCACCTCGGTCAGACAAATTCCACCCCGGCCGAGATGTTCATCGACTGAACGAGATGTTCTAGGGTTAAGGATAAAGACTCGAGCATTTAGGGTCCTACTAGAATTTAAGATTATTCTATCATTGTTTTTCCCACAACCTTCAGCCAATCACCCTAGAATCACACAAAGAAATTAGCCACTCATCATCATGAAAGCAATAATCAAATATATGGGAAGAGAATGAATATTTGAACATAAAAACCTTAATAAAAAGGCTTCAATAACTGAATCAAATATCAAACAAACAAGCGTTCCTTGGATCACAAATCCAACAAGACAAATCAAAAAAGAAAGGAATCTAAGAGAATCTTACAAAACCCTTCACAAAAGCTATAAAAGCTATCAACTTCCTTCCTTCAATCTTCCTTCAACCTTCCAAAAATCCTTCCTAACTGCAGCTTCTTCAATCCCCAGCTGTTATGATGGTAGCGGGTTGCTCAATTTGTGGGAAATCCATCCCTTTATATAGGAAAATTACCCTCCAAAGATAAAATATCTTGAAAAGATATTTTCCTAATAAAATATATCCATATCTCATAAATAGATCCCTAAAATATATGATCTTCCTTCCAGAAACCCAGCCCAAAAATATAACATCTCTCCTTCCAAAAATAAAAGATCTCGGCCAAGAATAAAATATATCTCGCCGCGTCCAAGGTGTTCGCCTCGGTCGGGACGCTCCTCTAGATCACCTCGGTCGAGATGGTACTGTAGCTGACCGAGGTGAACCTCAACTGAAGGTGAAATCTCTTAAATCTTGTCCAAAGTGAATCTTCAATCCATTTCCATGCTTCCTAGATTCTTCCTTAAGCTCCTGAATGTAGCTCCAATGACTCCTTAGCTCTTTTAGCTCCATTTTGATGCAAAACGTGCTATTTCACCTACGATTACAACGAAACTTGGTGTAGACCTCGATTCCCGCAAAGGTAGATGAAAAGACAATATAATCACATAATATACATCCAAACATGCAGATTATTGAAGATAAAACGTCTAAACAGGTCCCAAAATATAGACTATAATTCATGCTATCAATTAGCATCACATTACCTTAAATATTTCCCACCTTTAACACGTTTCTTTGACCTTTTTCTTGATTGGAAGACTTTGAGACCTTTGTGCACATGTTTAAGGCTTCGTGGCTTAGATTTGTTTGACTTTGATTATCTTTACATCCTTATCATGTCTTTTATTTGTGTCTTTGATCAAGAATTGATGGTTTGTTCATGATATTATTATTATTGATGCATACTTTGTCTTCCTATGTCTTGAAGCATTACTTTGAGGGTGATCCAAAAGAAGAAGCCCTTTTCAAAAAGTTTTTGAGTTTTTCGCATCATATAATCCATGACATCTTGTATTCTAGATTTGAACCTTGCTTGGGGACATGCAAGAGGGAAGTATGGGGTATTTTGATGACATGAATTATATGCCATTGTAATCATGCATATTGTGGAGGTTTTACCTCAATTTCCCTTGTATTCGGAGAGATTTGTGTACCTTTAAGGTTTATTTCATTCATACTTCGAAAATAGAGGTCTACACGAGTTTTGGTTGAATTATAGGTAAATTCGATAGAATTGGAAGCAAAAGTAGAGCAAGGAGCAGCTAAGGTCAATAAGGAAGCTTAAGGAACCTTGGAGGAGTCATGAAGAGCAAAGAAAGTGCGTAAAAGGGTCATAAAAGGAAGGAAGGAAACAAGTCAAGAGACGAGCACTTTCTGTTGTCAAAAATTGGGTGATCAGATGAAAAGTCGGACGATTTTCCTGTGCTAAAATCGGACGGTTTCAAGTACTTTTGAATCGAGCGATTTTCTTCATTAATCGTCTAAAAAATATTACGATCAAAAGCCCATCACTTGTGGGCTTGAGAAGTGATATGCCAAGCAGCTCATTAGTGAGAAAGTATACATTGGAACCCTAGGAATGAAAATCGGGGGTTCGCAGCGTTGAAGATTTACAGGATTTTATGGAATTGAAGATTCTTGGAGAGAGGATTGAAGGAAAGAAACAAGAAGTCAAGATTCAAAGAAGTTTGTGAGATCTTTTGTTTCCTTTCTGATTCTTGTGATTTGTGAACACATTGTCGAGTGCTTTGAGAGATTCTTTGAAAGATTTTAAGGTTTGATTACAGATTTGAAGATTCTTTGGTTTTTATGCAAAGTTTGAGTTTTAATTGATTTTCTTCATTCAATCTTGATTTTGATTTGAATATGAAAATGGTTGGCTAAAAACCTTGTGATTTTGGGGAGAATAGTTGATGATTGAGGCTTAGATGATGATAGACTGAACTCATTTAACCATTTAGACCCTGAGAGTTGAGATTTAACTTTGCGACACCAGAAAATCGACCTGTTCTTGAGGAAATCGACCGATTTTATCAAGAACAGCCCGAGTTTTCCTTCTAGTGTCCTTTAAATGCTCTATTCTTTAACCAAAGTTAAACCTCGCCTAAAACCTACCCTTTCCTAACCTTTCTAACCCCTATACAAGTGTAAGAAGACACTTCATCATTGATTCTACACTTGGTAGTCAAAGTTTGCAAGATTTGGGTAATAGAGAGACTCAACATCCTCTATTAAGGTTTGAGTGTGCTTTCCATCTTTACCTTCGAGAGTCATATCCTAGGGTTTTGGTGGGTAGTTTGAGTGTTAATCCTTCCTTTGAGTACTCTTCTTGATGAGACTCAACATCCTTCGAGTTGAGAGCTTTTAAGTTGGGGTAAGTGAGTGTTGGAACTTCACCGTACGATTTCTCCTTCCTTCGAAACACATAACCTTGGCAACGCCAACTCTGTCCTTTGATCTTTAGAAGTGTCTTGAATCGAAAGCTGTAGTCGGATATTTGAATACTTGGAATCATTTGTCTCCTTTATATTTACAAAAGCTTTTGCACTTTGCCAGATATTTTAAAATCGATTTTATTCTCACCAAATCCCTGAGTTCGACTCTGGAATTTCTTGCTTTACTACAGGTGATCCGTACACTGCGGTTTCGCTTTTGCATAAGTTCTGGATATAAATTTTAAGACTTGACGCACACACTTTTGAGCGAACAATCGCTAACCTGCACATACATATATATAACGGAAAGACATAACATAACATCACGCAAACCAGTTTATTAATTTTTTATTAACGTCATTCAATTACTAATTCAACTTAGGTTTGTAACACGAGAATCCCCGAAACTCGTCTTTGTCCTTACTTACTAGCAAGGAATGGTATTGATGCATCCGACAATCTACCTGCATGGGCTAGTCGCAGAGAACAGTGATGTCACTGCCCGTTATCATACACTTGGGACAAATTATAATATATAATGGTCGTCCTAGTTCTGGTTTCGTTGTATCATAACTAAACACACCTGCACAACCATTCACACATCGATGCTAATACAAGGAAGCTAGCTAAGTACGTACGGAGACTTACCTCGTCTCAAAGCTAAATCAACACAACCACTCTTGCTTCCTGTAGGAAGATACTCAAAGCCTGCTCACAACAAGGCACATAATCACTAACACTCTCATGCTCGAAGTCTTTAGACTTCTAGTTCTAATGATCTTTAAGAGATCATCTAAACTCTCAAGCTAGGATCGCATCCTTCGACTCCAAGGTACTATAATCTCACTAAGCACAAGCAAAGATATCACAACAGCCCACACTCTAACAAGGTCAACTCAGCACCCATGCTAGAATACATCTAGCCAAGAAGACACTACAAGATCATCACACTTAAGCACAACAAGACCACATCCATGCTCTAAGAACTCCTAGGTTCACATCCACTATGTGGAATTCACAAGACTATCCTAGGTCCATCCTAAGAATGATACTACCATGAACAACCTCTCAAACAAAACAAGGAAAGAAGAAGATAAGAGAGGGAGGGCTTACTGTTGAAGAAACGCAACCGCTGACTCAGAAGGCGCGACTGCGGAGCTGAAGGTCACCACCCTGCGGCTCCCGGAACCTCCCTTGTGGCTGGTTGGGCACCTGGCGCCACCCCTACGGATCCTGGAACCTCCCCTGCGGGTGGCTAGGTCCACCCCCGCGGCTCTGTGAAGGCGCCCCCGCGGTTGAACTCCATAAACAACGTTTTCTTGATTCTTGGACTGTGCAACTGGGCTTCTATGGCTTCCTTCTTTGGTTAGGTCATCTCAAAACTTCATCCACAAGATCATAGCCCTCCTACATGTCCTAAGCTAGCTAGGAACACATGCAACCAAAAGAGGGCCATCTAAGAATCTTCTTCCAAAGCTTCGTCCACAACAATGGAGGAAGGAGAAGAAGAGAAGGGAAAGGAACCAAGAAGAAGAAGAAAGGGAGAGGAAGGATTACCTACTCAGCTGCAAGACTCCTCCTTTGTTGGATAGCTCTCAAGCAAGGCACCAAGTGAGAAGGGAGAGAAGATGAAAGCAAGGAGAAGGGAAATGAACTAATGTTAATGAGTAGAGAAAGGGGAAAAGAGGGAAGGTTGCCCTTTTTAGGGAATCAAAGGGTCAGCAGCCCCCAAAGGTCCTCTTTGGCTAAGGAAAGAGGGGTCAAAAGCGAAAAGCGGGGAAACGAAGGGTCGGAGCGGAATCGGGATAAAATCTCGTCACTCAACACATCGTGCCTGATAGCATGAATTATTGTCTATATTTTGGGGCCTGTTTAGACGTTTTATCTTCCATAATCTGCATGTTTGAATGTATATTATGTGATTATGTGGTCGTTTCATCTACCTTTACAGGAATCGAGGTCTACACCAAGTTTTGTTGTA
Organism: Fagopyrum homotropicum; assembly: GCA_033239125.1. Taxonomy (NCBI): domain Eukaryota; kingdom Viridiplantae; phylum Streptophyta; class Magnoliopsida; order Caryophyllales; family Polygonaceae; genus Fagopyrum; species Fagopyrum homotropicum. The sequence continues at coordinate 102,974,560 of BSWB01000007.1, forward strand.
ATCGTAGGTAAAATGGCACGTTTTGCATCAAAATGGAGCAAAATAAGCTAAGGAGTCATTGGAGCTACATTCAAGAGCTTAAGGAAGGATCCAGGAATCATGAAAATGGATTGAAAATTCACTTTGGACCAGATTTGAGAGATTTCACATTCAGTTGTGATTCACCTCGGTCAGCTACAGTACCATCTCGACCGAGGTGATCCAGAGGAGCTGACTCGACCGAGGCGAACACCTTGGACGCGGCGAGAGATATTTTATTCTTGGCTGAGATCTTTTATTTCTGGAAAGAGGATCTTATATTTTTAGGTTGGATTCCTGGAAGGAAGAAGATAATTTAGCCCATATATTTTACCTATTTTTATGGGAAAAGATCTTTCTAAGATATCTTATCTTTGGAGGGGAATTTTCCTATAAAAAGGATCGGATTTTCCACAAATCGGAGAGCCGCTATCACCCGGAGACGTGCTTACTGGCAAGACAGCCGTTTTACCCTACCATAGTTGGGAGATTTGAAGAACCTTTTTGAAGGTTGAAGGAAGATTGAAGGAAGGAAGTTTATAGCTTTTGTGAAGGGTTTTTGTAAGACTTTCTTAGATTCCCTTCCTTGTTGATTGTCTTGTTGGATTGTGATCCAAGGAACGCTTGTTGATTGATAATTGATTCAGTTATTGAAGCCTTTCTCTTAAGGTTTTCTTGTTCAATTATTCTCTTTCTTCCCTTATATTTGATTATTGCTTTCGTGATGATGAGTGGCTAATTTCATTGTGTGATTCTAGGGTAATTGGCTGAAGGTTGTGGGAAAAACAATGATAGAATAATCTTAAATTCCAGTAGGACCCTGAAAGCTCGAGTCTTTATCCTTAACCCTAGAACATCTCGCTCAGTCGATGAACATCTCGGCCGGGGTGGAATTCGTCTGACCGAGGTGACCTTTCTGATCCAAAACTGAGAGTTAAGTGTTAGAGTTTGCCAAATCCTATTCTTATTACACCTTTCCTGGTTCAATGCAAGCCTAGGATGAGACTTACCCGGTAATTCCTTTGTTTGTTTACCTAAGATCATAAGTATAGGTAATAAAGGTTTATCCTTTATTGGGGTTTGAGTGTGCTTTCATCCCATCTTTGTGAGTTAGCCTGAGACTTACCCGGTAAAGGTTGATTCTATTCCCTTAGGTGGTGTGTTGGTTTAAGGTTATAGTTCTTTTCCTTAATTCCTTGAGACTTACCCGGTAATAGGAGTTACGGTTTGGAATTAGTGAGGTTATAGTTCTTTAATCCCTAGATATGCATATTTCCTTAATTGACTTTTTATCATCATTGATTGTTTTAATCGCTTTTGTGGTTAGTAGTTGCATTGACAACCTATACCTACTTTGGTTCTCTAAGTCCTTGTGATCGACCCCTAGAATTGCTTGCTTTTTACTACGATTGACCAGTACACTACGGGTTCGCATCCTTGTTTTAAGCTTACATCTAGGGTTATAAATTTAAAGCTTGTACACACCGTTTGGAGCGAACAAGTTTTTGGCGCCGTTGTCGGGGACTTGGTCTAGACCGAGCCGGTTGCGGTTTGCTTTCGGGGCGCTTGCCCCTGTATCTACTAACCACTCTACTTGAGTGACTTTCGCAGGTTCTTTTTCTTTGGTTTATGCGAAGAACCCGCGCTGGGAAGGAAATCGTTCCCTACGATCCCGAACCAGAAAAGACATACAAAAAACGCTTGAAAGAAGCAAAGATGGCCAACCAAGACAATCGCGATCTTGAGGCCGAATTGAAGGAGGCGTTAGAACAACTACGCCTCATTCAAGAAGAACTGAGACTGGAGAGGGAAGAAACTCGCACAAGGACTGAAGCGATCGAAGCAGATATGACAGCTTTATGAGACCAGTATCTACCTCGACCGAACCCAGATCCTCGACCGAGGCAAGACCCTGCTCCAGATCCTCGACCGAGGCAGAATCCAATGCCTGTTGCCCCGGCCGAGATACTTCCACCTCAGATGCCAGTCCGAGATGTTCTTTTTGCAGGTATTCCACAAACCCTAGGGCAGAGGATGGACCCTAATCAACAACTGAGGCGTCCAGGAGTCAACCTAGGTGATCCAGCGGACCATGATTATGAGCTTCGACCGCAAGTTCTTTCCATGATTCGCCAATGCCAGTTTGGAGGGCTAGAGAGGGAATCTCCATATCAACATCTACAAAACTATGAGATCTTGATGGAGACCTTGAGACCTTCAAGAATAGAAAACAACAACTACAAGCTAAGGCCTTTCTACTTCTCTTTGAAAGATAGAGCTCTTACTTGGTATCAATCTCTTCCTCCAGGAAAAATCAATATTTGGGAGGAGATGACGACGGAATTCTTGACTAAATTCTTTCCCCCCTCTAAAACCGCTGAAATGAGAGGGAAGATTAATGCATTCATCATGAAGGACAAGGAGAGCTTGTCCAAGTCATGGGAGAGATTCAAAGACATTCATTTGGATTGCCCACATCAAGGGATTCCAAAGATAGAGTTGTTGGAGATATACTTCAAAGGACTGGACGGAAGCACCCAGTTCAACCTTCAACTACTATCCGCCGGCACGTTCATAGACATGCCGATTGACGAAGCTTGGGAGTTTATAGAGAAGCAAGCTTTGCACATGGAGAAATACTCTCACCAAGGAGCTGAAGGTGGAGTTAAAAGGGTTAACTTTCAAGATGCCCCACCTAACAATAATCAACTCACGTCTTTGAAGAATGGCGTGAAACAATTGAAGGAACTCTTAGTTGCTCAACCAATAAGGAAGATCAAGGATCAAGGAACAACAATGGATACCGTAACAACAACAACGGTTCCCGGAATAACAACTACAACAACAATAGAGGGTCCAACAGCAATAATTGGAGGGCAAACAACCAAAATTCGGGTAACCCTTCCTCTAACTCCAATTCGAATGACTCCTCTAAAATTTTCCTCTCTTCTTCTTCTTCTTCTACTCCATTAAAGAGCCAGGAGCAAGGATCAAGTTCATCCCAGCCGGAGAAGAAAGATGCGGTGCTAGAAGCCATCTTGATCAAGCTCAGCTTTATGGAGACATCCATGACTTCATTTTTGAAGGCACAAAAAGCCTTAGAACAACAATTCTTCAACAAGGCGAATGAAGCGCCAAGAGATCCAGGGAAGCTTCCAGCAAAGACGGAAAGCAACCCTAAGGGCCAGATTATGGCTATAACGACGAGGAGTGGACTGAAGACTGCAGATCCAGTGCCTCGGTCAATGCTAGTACAGACGAAGAACACCTCGGTCCAAGCACAGTCGAAGAACACTTCGGCCGAGGTGCCAACCGAGGTTGAACCACAAAGAGCGTCGGACAAAACTGAAGCTTATGTCCCACCTCCTGCATATAAACCACCACTTCCATTCCCCCAGTCAAGGGCCAGAGCACATCTGGACAAGCATTTTGGAAAGTTCCTTGACTTAATGAATAAACTACACATTAATATCCCTTTCCTTTATGCTATTCTAGGGATGCCCGCCTATGGGAAGTTCTTGAAAGAGATTCTATCAAGGAAGAGGAAGTTGGAAGACTTTGGTGAAGTAAAGATGACATCTAAATCCTCGGAGCTCATTTCAAATCATGAAGGAGAAGATGCCACCCAAGTTGAGAGATCCCGGCTCATTTTGCATTCCCATTCAAGTTGGGGATGTCACTTGTGAAGCCTTATGTGATCTAGGAGTCAACGTGAGCATCATTCCGCTGGAGCTATGTGTGAAGATCGGACTTGGAGAGCCCAAGCCGGTGAAGATACGGTTATACATGGCGGATCGCTCCATTACCCATCCCGTTGGCATTTTGGAAGACGTTCCGGTTAAGTTAGGTAACTTCTATTTACCTATAGACTTTGTTGTGCTTGACATTCCCGCATATTATCCCGTTCCTATCATTCTCGGGAGACCATTTCTAGCAACTTCGGGATGCAATGTGGATTGTAAGAACGCCAAGTTAAAGTTCAACATTGGCGGAGATGAAGTGGAATTCGCATCACTTGCGGCTATGAAGGGAGAGCAGCTAGGAGATGATATCTTCAACATCTATGATGAAGAAGAATCAAGAGAATTGGTGAGCTCTATCCTTATTAAAGACCCACTCGAAAAAGTTATTAGTTTTAGTTTAATGGAGGAAGGTATAGATGCTTCTTGTGATGCAGATATACGGAGCTTAAAGGCGCTGGAAGAAGATCCAAGAGCTAAAACTGAAAGACTAATCCAGGAGAAGAAGATCTCCAGTTTCGGTTCCAGTTGCAGTATCTTGACCGAGGCACTTTCTGGACCAAACAAGGTGACTGAAGAACATCTCGGTCAACCTCTCTGGACCTCGACCGAGGTCGAAAGCGAGATGATGTCAACTGAGACTTCTGAAAGTCCAGTTCTTCAATCTACTCCACTGGAAGGAGGAAGCAAGGATCCCCCTCAGAAAGCACCCCCAGTTGTGGAGCTTAAACAACTCCCAAGTCACTTAAGGTATGTCTTTCTTCGACCGGATTCTACTTATCCCGTTATTGTTAGTGCTTCCCTCTCCGAATCTGAATTATCTAAACTAATGCATGTCCTGAGGAAGCATCAAAAGGCTTTGGGTTATATTATTGATGATCTTATTGGCATTAAGCCTTCTTTCTGCATGCATAGAATATTAATGGAGGACGATCATAAGACTTCACGGGAACCTCAAAGACGGTTAAATCCGATCATGAAAGAGGTTGTGAAGAAAGAAATTCTTAAGTTGTTGGATGCAGGTATCATATTTCCTATCTCGGACAGCAAGTGGGTTAGCCCAGTACATCTAGTTCCGAAGAAAGGAGGGATGACCGTTGTGACGAATAAGAACAACGAGTTAATCCCAACTAGGACCGTCACGGGCTGGAGGGTTTGCATCGACTATAGGAAGCTGAACGTGGTCACTCGGAAGGACCATTTTCCACTCCCCTTCATTGATCAAATGCTCGAACGGTTAGCCCAGCATTCACACTTTTGCTATTTAGATGGCTATAGTGGTTTCTTCCAGATTCCTATCCATCCGGATGATCAAGAGAAGACCACTTTCACTTGTCCATGGGGGACATTCGCTTACAGGAGGATGCCATTTGGATTATGCAATGCACCCGCTACCTTCCAGCGATGCATGATGGCTATCTTTTCCGAGTATATAGAGGAGATCATGGAGGTATTTATGGATGATTTTTCAATATATGGTTCCTCTTTTGATGATTTCCTATCTAACCTTTCTCTAGTGCTACAAATATGTGAGGACACTAATCTTGTCTTGAATTGGGAGAAGTGTCACTTTATGGTTAATGAAGGCATTGTACTAGGACACCTCGTTTCTAATCGAGGTATTGAGGTCGATCGCGCTAAGATCGAGACCATTGAGAAACTCCCTCCCCCTTGTTCTGTTAAGGGTGTGAGGAGTTTTCTCGGGAACGCAGGCTTCTACAGGAGATTCATCAAGGACTTCTCGAAGATTTCTAAACCACTAACTAACCTCTTGAATAAAGATGTTGTTTTTGAGTTTTCGCAGGAGTGTCTTGATGCATTTTACAGGATTAAGGATGCGTTGATCTCCGCTCCCATTATCCAGCCTCCGGATTGGACTTTACCCTTTGAGATCATGTGTGATGCTAGTGACGTGGCAGTAGGAGCGGTACTTGGACAAAAGAAGGATGGCCGGACCACCGCCATTTACTACGCTAGCAAGACGCTAGATGAAGCCCAACGTAACTACGCCACCACCGAGAAGGAGCTATTGGCGGTTGTATATGCTTTCGAGAAGTTTCGTTCTTACTTAGTAGGGGCGAAAGTCATTGTCTACACCGACCATGCAACCATTCGTTACTTGCTCGCTAAGAAGGATGCCAAGCCACGCCTTATTCGATGGATTCTCTTGCTTCAAGAGTTTGACCTAGAGATCCGCGATAAGAAGGGATCCGAAAATTCTGTTGCGGATCACCTCAGCCGGCTACCTCCATCTTCACGCGAGAAGGACAACCCACCCATAGACGATTCATTCCCCGATGAGCACTTGCACTTGTTGGAGCTTTTGATAGACTTACTTATCTCACCCCATGATGAAGGTGAAGTATGGGGTGAGGATATCTCCCATCACGCATAGAGATGCCATACGGTCCAGCTAGCGACCTTAAATCAAGCGCTTCTTTGGAGGCAACCCAAGGTATTGCTTTCTTTTCCCTTTTTCTAGTCTAGCTTTAGATAGTTTGCTTTTGCTTCGCTTTGTTTTGTTTTTGGCGTCCTAGACAGACAACAGGTGACGTCTAAGGAAGGAATACAAACCAGGAGCACAACTGGAAGGACAGAAGTTCAAGAATTTGAGAAGACGGAGTTCGACTGAGACACATCTCGGTTGCTGTCACAGCACCTCGACCGAGATGATTCTTGAGCAACCGAGGTGACTAGGGTTTCTGAAGATCCACCTCGGTCCGTACACCTCGGTCCAGTCGAGACCATCTCGACCGAGGTGACAGCAGTTCTAGAAAAGGTTATAAAAGGGGGCTGAAATTTCTCTCTCCTCCTCTACTTCCTTTCTCGACCGCGGCACACTTCTCACCTCGCTCCTTCGTTCTTTGCTCGTGTTCGACGATTCTTGCTTCTAAACTGAGAGGAATGGGTGGAGGATCGCATTGTAAACGCAAATCTGCAGCAAAAACGAACCGAATCGACCGAATCTGGGTAAAATCCGAAAAAACCCTAATCCTTTCTCTTCTCCACTGTTTCCTTTCGATTTGGGCTTTGATTGCCCCTGCATTTGCTGAGAAAAGGATTAAGTACCCCATAGGAACCTTTGGTAGTGATTTTGGGGGAAAAGAACTGGATTTTTGAGGGAATCGATCGAGCAGTGTTTCGCCTCGGTCCAGTCGGCCTGTGTCTCGGCCGAGGTGTTCTACAGAGTTGTCAGGGCAACTGAGGTGATATGACAGGTTGCAGAAAATGAGTTCTGACAGGCAGTTGGTTCTGAGAGACAGATCTTCTCCTTCTCCTTCTTCTTCCTCCCGCCGTACTAGACCGGTGATCCACGAGCGACACTAGGTCGATTATGACCGCATAGCGGGACGTCCAGTGGTTGCACCACATTTTTTGGACATCTCTACATTTGACTGCCTCCACGTTGATGAGGACTTGAGGAGTATGATATCTGCTGTGGGGCTGGAGCAGTTCACAGAGATTAGAGATCCGGCCTACTTAGAGCCGACCTTGGAGTTCGTCGGCTCCGTCACTTACTTTCCCACCGAGCGAGCCATCAAGTACCGGTTGATGAACCGGAATTATCTAGTTCCCTTGGACCACTGGCGGGACATCTTTGGGTTCCCGATCCCTACTGTAGCTGACTTTCCCTCTCGAGCTATAGCTCGAGAGTTTTGGAGACAGATTGCTCATGTGGTTGAGCACGCATATAGATGGAGACTTGGAGATTCCAGGGAGATGATCATTTTCCATCTTGCTTTTAGATTAGCTCACAGGATCTTCAGTGAGACTCTTCTGGCGCGTACTAAGACGCCCCAAAAGGTCAGACAGGGCGAGCTTCTTAGTTTATACTGCATGGTGACCGGAGGAGTTCCGGACTTTGGGATGATGCTGGCGGAGGATCTGCATAAGATCAAGGCGTAAGCCAAGGGAGACATCTGCTGCGGAGGGATAGTGACTCATATAGCGAGTTACATGGATCTGGACCTCAGTGCTTGTACCATGGTGGCGGCTGCCAAGCCGCTCGGACTTCAGGAGATGATCACTCGGAGGATACTAGTTCCCCGAGGACTTACTACGCCATATGTGGCGATGCCATGGGAGACGACTGCGCCTCAGGGGATCAGATGGTCAGCTCAGTTCTCCGTGTTTGATCCACATTACTGGCAGACTGCGTAGTTCCCGTTGATGGAGAATGCTAGAGAGAAAGCAGCTGTAGTAGCTCAGGGGCCAGCTGAGGAGGATGAGGCTGAGGATGATGAAGATGATGAGGATGGTGGCGTCCCTATGGATACGGGCACGGATACAACTAGGACTAGTGCGCCGGTCATTGATTTAGATGACGATGAGACTGAGGAGGAGCCGACTGCAGCACCAGCACGTCCTGCTAGGCGTAGGGTACGCAGGCAGAGGGATCCACTTGCTCATCGTCGGATTGATGATCTGACGGATCAGATGATAGATTCCTATGCTGCCATGTCCTTCGAGATCAGAGAGATGCAGGAGAGACTACACTACCAACACGTGATGGCTGAGATTCAGTTTCAACATGTCATGGGCTACCCTTTTGACCCATCTCAGCACCCGTATGTGCCACCACCACCACCACCGGATCGTGATTATTGAGAGCTTGCAGGATTTTCTTTATTTATTTATTATGCAGCCCAGCTATGTCCGGTGAGTACTTTATTTTCTAGACTTATTTTGACCCATTGGGACAATGTGTCCCAAGTATGGGGTATTTGATGTATTATTTGACTATGGATGTATGACTTGACTCTATCGGATATTTATGTTTTATTTTGCTCTATGTGCTTATCTGAGATTACATGCATGCATACAGGTTATTTGATCGAGAAAAACGTCAAAAACTGGTTTGAAAAAAAAAATTTTGACCTCGAACGAAGTGATTCTGACCAAACGAGGTGCTTTACCTCATTTGGCTTAGAACATCTCGACCGAGGTGGTTTAACTGAAAGTTTTCGAAACGATTTTTGTGCTTCTTATTTGGATATGACCTCGGTGAAGATTTTGTTTGCTGACTGGTTTTGAAATCTCAATATGTTTGAAAGGTTTTATGATATGTTTAAGTTGCTAAATGATTTGTTTGAAATTTGTGGCATGTTTAATACTTTGTTTTTATCAAAATTATGTTGAATTCGAAGGTTGACACCACATTATGAGTTCTCTCACTTTCTTCCTGGAAAGACCAAGGCAATTCATTCTTTTCTCTTCTTCTTCTTGATCTTAGCCCCTCATATACATATTTGCCTTCCTTTACCTATCCGGGAATTTGGAAGCAAGCAAGTGAAAAGCATGTGAAAGTGAAGTTGAGATGTTGGCTGGAAATTCTAGAAAGAAACAAAATAGGTTTGGGGGAGTCAATCATGATGATTAGTAACTCGGCACCATTCACATAGCCGGGGGTGTTTGTGTCTTGCCAAAGTCGGATTGAGCTATATTCCTAACATATCATGGTATGTGCATCAAGGGTTTGATGCATCTCAAGAAATTGATGATTGCTAATCTCCCAGGCTTCGGTTATTGTGCACCTCTGTCCATGCATCCCAAAAAGTAAAGTAAAAAAGAGAAAAGTGTGAAATAAGCAAAGCTTATTGGTGGATGATGTTGAAGTTCAAATGAAAGTGAAGTGATATCCTTTTCCCGGATTCTAGCACCACAATACCTTCTATACATCCCTACCCTACACGTTTCTTGACCTTTCTTTTGGGAAGCCCTTGAGACCTCGAGCTTGTTGATTGACTTAGTGGTTTAAACTGGATTATACATGATTAATTTCAATAATTATGATTTATTATGCATCCTATGATTTTATGCAAAGATGAACAGCTTTCTTATATTTATAAAATGTTTTGATCATATTTTGATTTTAAATTCCATGAAGCATTCTCTTAGAGTGATCCATGATTGTAGCATGTTCGCCCCTAAACGTGCGTGCAAATAAGTTTTAATTATAAAACTAGAATCAAGCAAGCGAACCCGCAGTGTACGGATCGATATAGTTAAGCAAGAATTCCAGAGTATCGAACACAGGGATTTGGGTGGGAACAAATTCAATTGCAGATTATCAAGCGAGAAAATATGAGAGTTTTTGCAAATATTAGGAAAACAACAATCCTAAAGATCCAAGTATCCAGTTGTGGCAATCAATTCAAGATTTACTATTGATATAAAGACAGAGTTGAGACATGCGAAGGTATGCTAATATAAGGTAATCGTACGGTGAAGTTCCAAAAACCTTATATGACTCACCTACAAGACACTCTCTATACAGGTTGTTGAGGCTTCAATATAGAAAGGTTCTAAAGGCAAGAATTAATGTCAAATACCCAAACTTGTAATCCAAGGATCAAGACTAACTAAATCGATTAAGGTTGTGACACTCACAATCGAGGTAGAGGTTGTTGAGGCTTCACTACCACCTAGAAAAGGCAAGCCAAGACTAAGTTAAAGCTAATCTTTAACTTTGGATTAAAGTAAAAGCAGGTTCGTAAACTTAAGGGAAATTACGGGTGGATCTTGAGATTCCACGGTCGTGGAACTCAAGAACAAACCGTGATTTAGGGTTCGTCGACGGTTTTCTCTAACTCTCAGGGTCTAATTCGTTTATGATCGATCTATCATCATCTAAGCCACAACTATCAACCCTTCACCTTAGAATTGTTAAGGGTTTTTAGCTAATAACCGTCATGTTGATATCAAATTCAAGAATTAAAGGATTGAAAGATGAAAACTTCCGAAAACTTTCAATAAACCTCAAACCAATCTCAAAGTCACAATCAAGGACAAATAATGTCACTAATTCCAGAATAGAACAAATAAACACAATCTTAGGTAAGAAGGAAGAACGGGATGTCAATCCGTCTTCTAATTCAAACCTAACCAAGAAGAGAAGTCTTCTTGCACAATCTCCCGAATCTTCCGTCAATCCGGAAATCTCAATCACAGTCTCCACCAAAGTGCGAGATTAGGGCAAATCCGAGCGTAAGCGAAGATGCGAAAATTACTCTCTAAGCGAAGGTCGGAAACGAGGCGTAAATTGCGTCTAAGCGGAGATGTAAGCGGACATAAGCGAGGATCGCGGAATCTCCCTTCGTCCGTCTTTTTATAGGGCAAGATAAAATGTCGGTCCGGCCCAATCTTCAAAAGATCGTGGCTTCAAAATATGGCGAAAAAGATTGCCAAGATCACGGTCGTGGAACCTTGCACAACCGTAATTTAGAGCGTGGAAATCAACACGGTTTGGACCATGGATTCCACGACCGTAAAAGCTCCTGGAATGAATCACGCTTCTCCTGCAGGGTTCCACGGCCGTGGAACTGAACGTGGTTCATAGTACAGCCGTATTTTAGAGCGTGGTTTAGGGCAAGAACGTGATTCTTTCTTAGCCTCGTGCATTCCTGAAGTTGACATCCATTTTGCTCCTAAGAATTCCCTTTATCCATGGACATACTCAATCAACTCATCTTTGCTCAATTCCGTTCGGAAATGGCTCTCAATCACCTATAATCAACATAAAGCTTGTGTAGACATCTATATCGACAATATAGGTAAACTAGCTCACAATTGCAACAATGCTCAATCAAAGACTATCAATATGAATCAAATATACTTAGAAAACGTGCCTAGGATATCGCAATATTTCATGCTAACAAATAACCCCATACTTGCAACTTGCTTGTCCCTAAGCAAGGTCTTTCAAAAGCTTTTAAAACAAGAGTTAGGATGAAATATGTGTACCTTCTCAAAGCAATACTTCTTTTGGATGAATGTGCCTTCTAAAGAATAGATCATTCTCAAATCTTGCTTCAATCGTTTATAAGACTTTCATACACTTAATCAAAAAGTAAAAAGTAAAGAAAACTCATGAATTAATTAAACTTCTAAACAAGCATCATAATCCTTCAAACATTATCAAAATCAATCATAAGAAACTTCAATTTAGATCACCAAGTCATATAACATTCTTTTGATCTTAAGGACTTTCAAAGAAAAGGTCTAGAATGTGGAAGGGAAGGAAGCTTTTAGGGAATGTGGTGCATGAATCCGGGAAAGTGGACAACTACTCCTTCTTCTTCTTTTACGGTTTCCGCACACTTTCAACTTAGAGCTTCGCTCTCTTCCTTTTATTTTTCGACTTTACTTTTGGAGTTATGGATAGAGGTGCACAAAAACCGAAGCCTAGGAGATTGGCGTTTCTCAATTTTCATGAGATGCCTCAAACCCTTAGCGCACATACCATAATCCGCTAGGAATATCGCTCAATCCGACTTTGGCAAGACACAAACACCCGGCTATGTGAATGGTGCCGAGTTACTCATCGTCATGATTGACTTCCCCAAACCTATAATTTCTTTCTATTCTTTTGATTGCAAGTAATTGCTCTCATGGCCCTCCCACATCAAACATGCCTTTTTCATTCACTTCTCCAAGTTCCCGGATAGGTAAAGGAGGTCAATATTTCAATGAGGAGCTAAATGATCAAAGAAAGAAGAAAGAAAATATCGAATTGCCTTAATCATCTCAACAAGAAGCATAAGAACTTATAGTGTGATTTCAACTTCAATTTCTCAACATGATTTAGGTAATATTCATCACATTATGAGACTTGCAAAAGAGGTAAAATTCATTCATTCAAATTCTTTTCAATTCACTATTCTTTTAAGCATGCAATTGTCATCAAACTCAATTCACAAGTAGTGATTATCATGGAAATCATCTCAATTCATTAGAAGCACAAAATTTTCAAAATTTTTCAATTTTTATGGGTTTTTCAAGTTCTTTTTTATGCAATGCAATAATGAAACGTGCAACAATAGAATGAACATGCAATGATAGTCTCGAATAGAAGCAACATAGTGAGTAAGAGTTATTACAAACTTTTAGTACATCCCACCCCATACTTAGGACGAACATTGTCCCTAATGTTCAAAAGAAAGAAAGAAAAGAAAGAAAAGAAAAAGAAACTCACAAAGTAGTGGTGGATTGTCTAAAGCGAACGGTCAATCATCAAATCCTCATCACTGCGGCGCTGGTGGAGGCGGGAATGGAGAGAAGCTAGGATCATAAAACCGCCCAAACTGCTGGCGGTAGACGTCTCTCATCATGTGGTCGAGATCGTCTAAGCGTCCATCTCTAGCATCGGCTCGGATCTCCAATGCTTCCACTCTCTCTGAAAGTCCGGTAGCCCAATCCGGCATCTGCTCATACCATCCGGGAGCCTGACTATACCATGCTGGAGCGTCGGATGGTGCTGGTGCTGGTGCTGGTGCTGCTGACTGCTCTGTGGACCAAGGAGAGGGAACGCCATACCACGCAGGAGGTGTGGTCATCCATGTAGGTCTCTCACTCACGCTAGCGCGGCGAGAAGACGAGCCTGAAGCTCTAGCTGGACGTGGAGAACGTCTAGGTGCATCGGGGGCCGCCTCCGGATGATCCGGAAACGTGCCAAACTCCTGCTCGGCTCCTCCTCCACCCTCAAACTGATCTCTCATATCCTCCTCCTCAACAACCGGTGGTGGGACATATGGGGGAGCTACTATCCTGTTCGCATGCATAGCAACGAACGTCTCCTTCCAATTATGGCGTCCCGTCATAATGGAGTACTCCGGTAGCCACTCTATACCCCTACCCGTCCTACTCTCCCAAGGCATGGCCGCATAAGGCGGACTTCTATGTGTGGGGAAGATGAGACCCCTAGTCATGAAGGCATGGAGTCCTAAGGGAACGGCCGGTATGCGGGTGCACGCAGAGAAATCAACACCCAAGCTCCTAGCAATGTGGGTAACTATCCCACCATATCCAATGTTGCCCTTCCTCTTGTTCTTGAGCTTGCTCATAGTAGCAGCCAAGAGAGTGGCACAATCAGCACGGTGTCCATACAGCATGGAGTATAGCAAAAAGAGCTCATCCGTCTTGATCTTTTGGGGCGTCTCCGTCCTAGGAAAGAGACACTCCGAAAGAACACGGTGAGCTATCTTCAAGGCTAGGTGGTACATCAACCTAGCCTTGGTATCAGCGGGTTGCCAACGGTCCTCGTCGGCGTAAATCATCGCTACCTCCTCCCAAAAGTCCTTGGCGTAAACGCCACTAGGAAAGCGACCGTTAAAGGTCTCCTGGAACCCAAAGAAGGTCCCGAACTCACGAATGGTAAAATGATAGTCTCTTTCCATAAGACAGAAAGAGACGGTCCTGTTTACATGGCTGTGCTCGAAAGATGTCACAACCTCCCGTGTAATCTCCTCATAAGCGTCTTCTCGGATAGCCGAGAAGACAACTAGTCCGGCTCTATCCAAGAGCCAAGTAAGGTCATCCATAATGTTGAGAGGAGCTAGATCCTCCAACAACAAGTACCTAGGATCAATCACAGCCCTCTCCTTGATCCTCTCGAGTGCATCGAGGTGATCCTCATGTATGGTCGGGACTCTAGGGCTAGGAGGTGAGGGTGATGAAGGTGATGATGGAGGTGAAGGGGAAGAGGGTGGTGGTGCTCTAGAGGATGAGGAGGAAGAGGGGTTACCCTTCCTCTTCTTATTCTGGTTATTCTTCTTCTCTTTAATCCTCCCCGAAACTCTCCTCACAAAGTCCATTCTGTTAGAAATTACGGGCTGTTCTACAGATTCCACGGCCGTGGTTCTCCCAGAGACCGTGATTCGTCTCAGAATTCCTCAAATCTCAGCAAATCAACACTCAATCTCCACAAACAGGCAGTCCTAATCTAATTTCTTCCAATCTCAATCAGTTCTTCCTAAAATCTCTAACAAAAACGAACCAAATCGACAAAGATCAAGAAGAGTGGAAAAACCTATTTTCCGGATTGAAAAATCCGAATTGCGCGTTCCTTGGTGAATTTCTGCTCGATTCGTCGCTTGGATCTTGTTGGTGGTCGAATTTGCTTCAGTTTAGGAAGAAGAATCGTTAAAAACGATTAAGAAACGAGGATTTGAGAAAGGAGGCGTGGATTCGGCTTTTAGGTCGTGGAAGAGGGGTTTTGTGGGTGGTTTTTGTGAAGAACGTGGTTTATATAGTCACAGGCAAAATTTTGAAAATCACGGTCTGTCGGGGTGTTCCACGGCCGTGGTTCTGTACGGAACCGTGGTTTTGGTGATTTTTCAAAGGCTTTTGGAAATTACGGGCACTGTAGCTGTCACGACCGTGGTTTAGGCCGTGGAACTCTCTGTAAAGCTCCAAAGTCCAGATTTCGTCACTTTTCTTCAACATTATCCTCCCCTTTTCCTTTTCCATCGTTCCTACATCCAAAAACACGAACATACCGGAAGGAATCGAAGGCAAAAACAAAGCAAAAACGTCTATTCTAAGCTAAACTATGAATCGAAAACAAAAACAAAAATGCAATAACTTGGGTTGCCTCCCAAGAAGCGCTTTGTTTAAGGTCCGTAGCTAGACCATCCTCGCACTTATTCGAGTGCGGTAGGCGCGAACTCTTCAGTTTGGAGTTCCGGCGTATACTTCTTGAGTCGTTGGCCGTTCACCTTAAAGCTTCCGCTAGTTTCACCCCATACTTCAACTGCACCATGGGGGAAAATACGCTTAATTAGAAAAGGTCCGGTCCAACGAGATTTAAGCTTACCTAGGAAGAGACGAAGCCTTGAATTGAAGAGGAGAACTTGATCTCCTTCTTTGAAGTCCTTTGGAGTGATATGCTTATCATGCCAACGCTTTGCTCTCTCCTTATAGATCTTAGCGTTTTCGTAAGCGTTCAAGCGGAGTTCGTCCAGCTTGTTAAGGTCTAGGAGACGCTTCTCTCCCGCTTCCTTCATGCTGAAGTTCAGCCACTTGATGGCCCAAAACGCCTTGTGCTCCAACTCTACCGGTAAGTGACAAGACTTCCCATACACAAGGTTGTATGGTGTGGTTCCTATGGGAGTCTTGTATGCAGTCCGGTATGCCCACAATGCATCGTCAAGCTTCAAGGACCAATCCTTCCTAGTCCTTGAAACCGTCTTCTCTAGAATTCCTTTGATCTCCCTATTTGAGATCTCAACTTGTCCACTTGTTTGTGGATGATAAGGGGTAGCAATCTTGTGAGTAACCCCATACTTAGCTAGAAGAGCTTCAAAGCGACGGGCTATGAAGTGAGAACCTCCATCACTAATGATAGTCCTTGGCGTCCCAAATCGCGGGAAGATGGTCTTGTTAAAGAACTTAACCACCACCATAGCATCATTTGTGGGAGAGGCAATTGCTTCCACCCATCTAGAAACATAATCTACCGCCAATAGTATGTATTGGTTTCCGCAAGAGGATGGGAACGGTCCAATGAAATCAACTCCCCAAACGTCAAAAATCTCCACCTCTTGGATGTTGTTGAGGGGCATCTCATTCCTTCTAGAGATATTGCCTGTTCTTTGACAAGCATCGCAGCAAGAAACAAAGGATTGCACATCTCTAAACAAAGTAGGCCAAAAGAATCCAGATTGCAATACCTTTGCGCTAGTCTTGTTTGAACTAGCGTGTCCTCCACAAGGTAGTGAATGACAATGACGGATGACACTTTGCATCTCATCTTCCAGCACACATCGCCGAATGATGCCATCCGGACCTCTCTTAAAGAGGAGAGGCTCGTTCCAATAGTATTCCCGGACGTCCTTCAAGAACTTCTTCCTTTGTGCGTAGGATAGTCCGGGCGGTATCTCCTGGCAAACCAAATAGTTAACAAAATCAGCAAACCATGGTTCGTTACCTTTGGAGATCACATCGATGCACTCTTCAATAAGGTGTAGGTGTTCGTCCGGGAAGGAGTCATCGATGGGCAGTTGGTCGTCCTCTAGATGTGTTAGGCGACTCAAATGATCCGCAACAGAATTTTCTGAACCTTCCTTGTCGCGGATCTCTAGATCGAATTCTTGTAGGAGAAGAATCCATCTAATTAGCCTTGGCTTCGCATCTTTCTTCGCAAGGAGGTACCGGATCGCAGCATGATCCATGTAGACAATTACCTTTGCACCTACAAGATAAGAGCGAAACTTTTCAATAGCATAGACAATGGCTAAAAACTCTTTCTCGGTAGTGGCGTAGTTGAGCTGCGCTTCATCTAGCGTCTTGCTAGCATAGTATATGGCATGGGTTCGCCCTTCCTTTCGTTGTCCGAGAACAGCTCCTATAGCTACGTCACTAGCATCGCACATAATCTCAAAGGGAAGAGTCCAATCCGGAGGTTGGATAATAGGTGCTGAAATTAGAGCTTGCCGAATTGTGTTAAACGCATCCAAACATTCCTGCGAAAACTCAAAAACCGCATCCTTCATCAATAGATTAGTGAGAGGTTTTGATATCTTAGAAAAGTCCTTAATGAAACGTCTATAAAATCCAGCATGTCCTAGGAAACTTCTTATCCCTTTCACCGAAGTTGGGGGAGGAAGCTTCTCTATGGTCTCTATCTTAGCTTTATCTACTTCTATCGCTCTACTAGAGACTAAGTGACCTAATACGATTCCTTCCTTAACCATGAATTGACACTTTTCCCAATTAAGAACTAGGTTGGTGTCTTCACACCTTTGCAAAACAAGAGAAAGGTTAGAAAGGCAATCGTTAAAAGAGGAACCGTATACGGAGAAGTCGTCCATGAAGACCTCCATGATTTCCTCTATGTATTCGGAGAAGATGGCCATCATGCACCTTTGAAAGGTGGCTGGGGCGTTGCAAAGCCCGAACGGAATTATCCTATAGGCGAACGTACCCCATGGGCACGTAAATGTGGTCTTCTCTTGATCATCCGGATGTATCGGAATCTGAAAGAAACCACTATAACCGTCAAGGTAGCAAAAATGTGAATGTTGTGCTAACCTTTCAAGCATTTGATCAATGAATGGCAATGGGAAATGATCCTTCCGCGTTGCATTGTTGAGCTTGCGGTAGTCTATGCACATCCGCCATCCTGTCACGGTTCGGGTAGGAATGAGTTTGTTGTTCTTGTTGGTGATGACCGTCATTCCTCCCTTCTTCGGAACTACTTGAACTGGACTCACCCACTTACTATCGGAGATAGGGTAGATGATACCTGCATCAAGAAGCTTAAGAATTTCCTTCTTGACAACCTCCTTCATGGTCGGATTCAACCGCCTTTGAGGTTGTCTTGAAGTTCTAAAATCTTCCTCCATTAGTATCCTATGCATGCATAGGGAGGGTTTAATTCCTACTAAGTCCTCTGTAGTATAGCCTAAGGCTTTCCTATGTTTCCCAAGGACAATCATGAGCTGATTATGTTCATCTATGCTTAGTTCGGAACTAACGATAACCGGAAAGGTAGAATTAGGTCCTAGAAAAGCGTACCTTAGATGAGTAGGAAGTGGTTTTAGTTCCATCGCTTTCGGAGCTTCCAACGATCCTTGAGGGGCATCCGATGTCTCCTTAGAAGTTTCTAAGGGTGTTGAGTGTGTAGGAGAAGAATTAGAAGAAGTTGAAGAAGTGTCTCGATCACCCCTTTCCACGGCCAAATTTACGGGTTCCTCATGTCCTCCACGGCCGTGGTTTAGGGCGTGGAAGGGAAATACGGTTGTCACATCTTTTCCACGACCGTATAACTCCCTGGAGTGGGACACGGTTTTGGTTGTGAAATCCACGGCCGTGGAAAACAGTGTGTGACCGTGGATTCTCACATTTTCAGCCTCATCGTGGAGTTCCTCAAACTCCACTTCATGCATCTCTTCTTGTGCTTCTAAGGCTTCAATTGCCTCATTGCACTCTTCTTCTTCCCCTACAATTGTTAGACTCATAGTAATGACTTTTTGTAAAGGATCGTTAAAGAGAATCGCACTTACCTCCTCCCTAGACAAACCTTCTTCGTCCTGGATATTGAAAATATCCTCATCAAAGATTGGCTCCTTTACTAGAGTGGAAAGAACGAACTCTACTTTCTCTTCTCCTATATCAAAAGCGAGTCTCCCATTCTTGCAATCGACTATGCAGCCGGAAGTTGCAAGAAACGGTCTTCCGAGTATGATCGGGACCGGACTATCTGCAGGAATGTCAAGCACGACAAAATCAATGGGGACAAAGAATTTACCTAGCTTGACCGGGACGTCTTCTACAATACCGACGGGGCGAGTGATGGATCGATCCGCCATGTATAACGTCATCTTCACCGGTTTAGGGTCGCCTAAACCGATCTTCCTGCACAATGCAAGTGGTATGATGCTCACACTTGCTCCTAAGTCACATAAAGCGTCATATGTGACATCTCCCACTCCTATGGGAATGCAAAATGACCCCGGATCCTTCAACTTTGGGGGCATTTTCTCCTTCATGGTCTTGATGAGATCCGAAGAATCCGAACTCATCTTGACCTCTCCAAAATCTTCTAGCTTCCTCTTGTTAGAGAGGAGCTCCTTCAAGAATTTTCCATAAGCTGGCATACCTACAATAGCATCAATAAAGGGAATATTAATATGCAGTTTACTCATAAGTTCTATGAACTTACCGAATTGTTTATCTAGGCGCGCTCTCGCTCTAGATTGAGGGAATGGTAGGGGGGCTTGTAAGCTGGAGGAGGAACGTAGAAATCTTCCTTCTCCTTCCCCTTCTCTTTGTCTTTCTCTACGGGGACTTCAACAAATTTAGGCTGCGGATCGGTGGTAGTCACTCCGCTCCTGGTGGTGATTGCCATTACCCTTCCCTTAGGGTTGTCCTCCGTCTTTCCTGGAAGTTTCCCTTGATTCCTAGGAACTTCCTCCGCATGGTTGAACATTTGGTTTTCTAAAACCTTTTGAGCTTTATCAACCTTGGAAATTTGATCATCAACCTTAATGATGCGGTTCTCCAACCCTTGAAGCTTTCCCAAAATCGTTTCTAACATGGGATCGGGCTTCTCCTTTCCTGAAGTGTTTCCTCCATTTGATGTTTGCCCCTGGCTTCTCAAAGGAGTAGAGGAAGAGGAAGGTGGAGTTAGTGAATTAGAATTGGAAGGATAAGAGTTACCGGAATTTTGTTGATTGGAGCACCAATTGTTGTTACTTGAACCCCTATTGTTGTTCCAATTGTTGTTCCGGTTGTTGTTATTGTTGTTGTTGCCATTCCAATTATTGCTCCGGTTGTTATTCCGGTTGTTGTTGTTGTTGCGGTTTGTGTTATCACCGCCATTGTTGTTGCCCAAATAACCAACATCCTTCCCTTGTTGCTTTGGAAAGTTGGTCTTGATAGCCTCCTTCAACTCCTTGATCTCATTGTTGAGGGAGAAAATCTGATTTTGAGCTTCATGTGTGAGCTTCGCTCCTTGCTCCACACGATTTCCCTCCACTTTCCGGTGGGAATACTTCTCTATGACCCTTGCTTGCTTCTCAATGAAGTCCCAAGCATCATCTTCTCTCATGTCCATGAATGTTCCACATGAGAGGGATTAGAGGTTGAATTGTGTTCCCGCCTCCAGCCCTTTGTAGTAAATCTCCAGCAAGGCAAGTTTGGATATGCCATGATGAGGGCAATCCAAGAGCAAATCCTGAAACCTTTCCCAAGATTGAAACAAGCTTTCGTTAGGTCTCATGGAAAAAGCATTAATCTTACCTCTAAGTTCCGCCGTTTTGGATGGCGGGAAGAATTTGGTGAGGAACTCCGCGGAAAGGTTTTCCCACGTGTCTAATTTCCCAGTAGGAAGAGCTTGGTACCAAGACATCGCTTTCCCCTTCAAGGAGAAGAAGAAAGGCTTGAGCTTATAGTTGTTGGTAGTAGCATTCTTCGGTCTCATTGCCTCCATCATACACTCAAAGTTTTGCAAGTGTTGGTGTGGAGATTCAGCGCTTGTTCCGCCGAATTGGCTTTGGCGAACAAGAGTAATAACTTGAGGGTTAAAGCTAAACCCTTGTACATCTTCAGCATCAAAATTCACGCCTAAACGGCGTGGTTGTTGTGTTGGATCCATCCGCTGGCCAAGAGTTCTTGGCTCATTATCCACACGTTCGATCCTTGCATTCCTAGGTGGAACGCGACGATTAGAAGCTCTTCGTGGATGGAAAGGATTCACATTGATCATGGGATCAATTTCTTCTAGCGGTGGCATGGAAGAGTCACTATCATCGGCGGATGAATGACTTCTTCTTCTAGATCTTGATGCCCTTCTTGAGGATTTCTTGCTTCCCCCATTCTTAAGGTTGCTTAGTTCTATCCTCATTTGGAACATCATATCCTTTAGATCGTTAACTTCAGATGGATGACGATCCATTTCATCCCGGCGGATGTTCTCATTCCATTGGACTTGAGCTTCTTTCTCCGCTAACTCCGTCTGAAGATCGCGTTCGTGTTCTTCAGCCATCTTCCTTTCCTTGCGCTTTTGCCTTAAAGTTTTCTCTAGCTCTTGATCAAGAGGTAAGAGATCTTCGGTGTTCCTAGACCTGCGCATGCACTCAAAAGGATATCAAATAACGAGAGCAAGCTCCCAAGCTTGACAACCGGCAACCGAATTCGGCCGAAACCAAATCCCCGGCAACGGCGCCAAAAACTTGTTCGACCCTAAACGTGCGTGCAAATAAGTTTTAATTATAAAACTAGAATCAAGCAAGTGAACCCGCAGTGTACGGATCGATATAGTTAAGCAAGAATTCCAGAGTATCGAACACAGGGATTTGGGTGGGAACAAATTCAATTGCAGATTATCAAGCGAGTAAATATGAGAGTTTTTGCAAATATTGGGAAAACAACAATCCTAAAGATCCAAGTATCCAGCTGTGGCAATCAATTCAAGATTTACTATTGATATAAAGACAGAGTTGAGACATGCGAAGGTATGCTAATGTAAGGTAATCGTACGGTGAAGTTCCAAAAACCTTATATGACTCACCTACAAGACACTCTCTATATAGGTTGTTGAGGCTTCAATATAGAAAGGTTCTAAAGGCAAGAATTAATGTCAAATACCCAAACTTGTAATCCAAGGATCAAGACTAACTAAATCGATTAAGGTTGTGACACTCACAATCGAGGTAGAGGTTGTTGAGGCTTCACTACCACCTAGAAAAGGCAAGTCAAGACTAAGTTAAAGCTAATCTTTAACTTTGGATTAAAGTAAAAGCAGGTTCGTAAACTTAAGGGAAATTACGGGTGGATCTTGAGATTCCACGGTCGTGGAACTCAAGAACAAACCGTGATTTAGGGTTCGTCGACGGTTTTCTCTAACTCTCAGGGTCTAATTCGTTTATGATCGATCTATCATCATCTAAGCCACAACTATCAACCCTTCACCTTAGAATTGTTAAGGGTTTTTAGCTAATAACCGTCATGTTGATATCAAATTCAAGAATTAAAGGATTGAAAGATGAAAACTTCCGAAAACTTTCAATAAACCTCAAACCAATCTCAAAGTCACAATCAAGGACAAATAATGTCACTAATTCCAGAATAGAACAAATAAACACAATCTTAGGTAAAAAGGAAGAACGGGATGTCAATCCGTCTTCTAATTCAAACCTAACCAAGAAGAGAAGTCTTCTTGCACAATCTCCCGAATCTTCCGTCAATCCGGAAATCTCAATCACAGTCTCCACCAAAGTGCGAGATTAGGGCAAATCCGAGCGTAAGCGAAGATGCGAAAATTGCTCTCTAAGCGAAGGTCAGAAACGAGGCGTAAATTGCGTCTAAGCGGAGATGTAAGCGGACATAAGCGAGGATCGCGGAATCTCCCTTCGTCCGTCTTTTTATAGGGCAAGATAAAATGTCGGTCCGGCCCAATCTTCAAAAGATCGTGGCTTCAAAATATGGCGAAAAAGATTGCCAAGATCACGGTCGTGGAACCTTCCACGACCGTAATTTAGAGCGTGGAAATCAATACGGTTTGGACCATGGATTCCACGACCGTAAAAGCTCCTGGAATGAATCACGCTTCTCCTGCAGGGTTCCACGGCCGTGGAACTGAACGTGGTTCATAGTACGGCCGTATTTTAGAGCGTGGTTTAGGGCAAGAACGTGATTCTTTCTTAGCCTCGTGCATTCCTGAAGTTGACATCCATTTTGCTCCTAAGAATGCCCTTTATCCATGGACATACTCAATCAACTCATCTTTGCTCAATTCCGTTCGGAAATGGCTCTCAATCACCTATAATCAACATAAAGCTTGTGTAGACATCTATATCGACAATATAGGTAAACTAGCTCACAATTGCAACAATGCTCAATCAAAGACTATCAATATGAATCAAATATACTTAGAAAACGTGCCTAGGATATCGCAATATTTCATGCTAACATAGCACACCATTAAAATGTTTTGAAGGATTTTTTCATTGATCTTTATGACTCATAATCCATTCTATCTTGTATTTTATATTCGGAACTTGCTTGGGGACAAGCAAGGGCTAAGTATGGGGTATTTTGATAGCATGAATTATTGTCTATATTTTGGGGCCTGTTTAGACGTTTTATCTTCAATAATCTGCATGTTTGAATGTATATTATGTGATGATGTGGTCGTTTCATCTACCTTTATGGGAATCGAGGTCTACACCAAGTTTCGTTGTAATCGTAGGTAAAATGGCACGTTTTGCAGCTAAATGGAGCAAAATAAGCTAAGGAGTCATTGGAGCTACATTCAGGAGCTTAAGGAAGGATCCAAGAATCATGAAAATGGATTGAAGATTCACTTTGGACCAGATTTGAGAGATTTCACATTCAGTTGAGATTCACCTCGGTCAGCTACAGTACCATCTCGACCGAGGTGATCTAGAGGAGCTGACTCGACCGAGGCGAACACCTTGGACGCGGCGAGAGATATTTTATTCTTGGCTGAGATCTTTTATTTCTGGAAAGAGGATCTTATATTTTTAGGGTGGATTCCTGGAAGGAAGAAGATAATTTAGCCCATATATTTTACCTATTTTTATGGGAAAAGATATTTCTAAGATATCTTATCTTTGGAGGGGAATTTTCCTATAAAAAGGATCGGATTTTCCACAAATCGGAGAGCCTCTATCACCCGGAGACGTGCTTACTGGCAAGACAGCCATTTTACCCTACCATAGTTGGGAGATTTGAAGAACCTTTTTGAAGGTTGAAGGAAGATTGAAGGAAGGAAGTTTATAGCTTTTGTGAAGGGTTTTTGTAAGACTTTCTTAGATTCCCTTCCTTGTTGATTGTCTTGTTGGATTGTGATCCAAGGAACGCTTGTTGATTGATAATTGATTCAGTTATTGATGCCTTTCTCTTAAGGTTTTCTTGTTCAATTATTCTCTTTCTTCCCTTATATTTGATTATTGCTTTCATGATGATGAGTGGCTAATTTCATTGTGTGATTCTAGGGTGATTGGCTGAAGGTTGTGGGAAAAACAATGATAGAATAATCTTAAATTCTAGTAGGACCCTCAAAGCTCGAGTCTTTATCCTTAACCCTAGAACATCTCGCTCAGTCGATGAACATCTCGGCCGGGGTGGAATTCGTCTGACCGAGGTGACCTTTCTGATCCAAAACTGAGAGTTAAATGTTAGAGTTTGCCAAATCCTATTCTTATTACACCTTTCCTGGTTCAATGCAAGCCTAGGATGAGACTTACCCGGTAATTCCTTTGTTTGTTTACCCAAGATCATAAGTATAGGTAATAAAGGTTTATCCTTTATTGGGGTTTGAGTGTGCTTTCATCCCATCTTTGTGAGTTAGCCTGAGACTTACACGGTAAAGGTTGATTATATTCCCTTAGGTGGTGTGTTGGTTTGAGGTTATAGTTCTTTTCCTTAATTCCTTGAGACTTACCCGGTAATAGGAGTTACGGTTTGGAATTAGTGAGCGAGACTTACCCGGTGATCTATTCCACTTTAGAAACACCTTCCCTTTGCAAAAATCTCAGCTTTGTCCGCTTATCTTTAGGTCTTGAGTTGGAACCACAACTAGACGCTTTAATCCCTAGAATTGCATATTTCCTTAATTGACTTTTTATCATCTTTGATTGTTTTAATCGCTTTTGTGGTTAGTAGTTGCATTGACAACCTATACTTGCTTTGTTTCACTAAGTCCCTGTGATCGACCCCTGGAATTTCTTGCTTTTTACTACGATTGACCCGTACACTGCGGGTTCGCATCCTTGTTTTAAGCTTACATCTAGGGTTATAAATTTAAAGCTTGCACACACCGTTTGGAGCAAATAGTGCCTGTGGAAAGACTGAGTCGCGCCTGCGGGAAGACCGCTAAACCACTCACTAACCGGAATTAAAATTCCGGGCGTCATATCATTAAAGGTAGGAAGCCTCCAAATCCCGGACTAAGGCAACCAAGCTAAGTGTATTTGAGTATGGAGGTGGAAGCACTCGACCTAAGGCAAATTGAATACTCGAGTTAGTTTGTTGGTGTGGACCACTTTCCTAACTAACTCCGTGCTAGTTGAAGGAAGAAGCTTATTGAAGGGGGGGACCACAAATTTGGCCTTAAAATAGAGCCTTTGGTTGATTGTAACAAAGACCAATTCAGCTACCTCTCATTCAAAACAATTATCTTAGCTTAGTAGTATAAACTCTCTCTTTTGTAAGAATTGGCCAAAGGTTTGAAGAAATAGAGGAAGTTATTGGTGTTCTTGCTCATTTCTCATCCTAGATCTTGTTTCTAACTTGTGTTTTCCATAACTTTGGATTGGTAAGTCTGATTGATCTCATTCTTGTCCTACATTCCTTATTTGAAGTCTACTTTGCTACCATGTTATTTGTTCTAGTTGTTGCTATGTTGATATTTTTGACCATGTGTGAGTAGTTCACTGGCTAGGATTTGGGGTGAAAGCCCCAAATCATCCTAGGTTAGTGTATATATGTTGTATTTATGAATTGTTAGAGAATAAAATGCATGATTAGTATCATATATGAGGCCGCAAATTCATCTTTGATTCATTCGTTTTTGGACTTATGTTGAATGTCGGATGCTAGACCAAAGATAGTTTAGATTGTTCCATAGCACATTAAATATTTCCAACCATTAATGAGTGATATATTAATCAATCTTCTATATTAAGACCGATAAGTAATAAAAGGATGATTGTGCAATGTTGTGATGCCTATATTGCTTGAGTATTGTAGCCTAGGGCCGAAAGCATGGTCAACTTACTTATCTTGTGAATTTCCAAATTATGATTATGCTAGATGGTGTAAGAAAAAAGCAAACACCATGTGATGCTTGAATTTCTAATGTAATCATAAGTTGTTGAAAATTTTGACCAATTAGTGTGTAAATAGCAAACACATTTGATACTCACTAGTTGACACAAACAAATGCCTTGATAAAGCATACCTTATGCCATGCTACATTAGTATTTGTGACTTAATACTCTCCTCGTTGATTGAGCACAACATAGATGAGCATGCTTCTAGCTATGGTTTGGTGGAGTAGCCCCAATTCCTAGTGTTTTTCCTATATTGATACTTGATCTTGTTACTTAAAACTTATTGCCCCCAAATCCAAGCATTTGATCACTTGATCACCCCTTTTACTTCATTTTACACATTCAAGCATTTCAAGTTGAACTTGAGATAAAGTTGAGATACACATAGTCCTTTGGGATTCGACCTTGAATTTATAATTGTATATTCACATTGACACGGTTGTTTACTTATGGTCATACGTGGTTTTGATGTAGTAGTTCTACCCCAAATCAAGTTTTTAGCGCCCTTACTGGGGGACTATTGATAGCTTGACTTTGTTTAAGAAGAGTTCTCTAGTAGTTTGAGTGTTTTGTTACTTTTGATCCTGTTGTGCGTATGTTCGTGACTATTAGGTTGTGCTCCAAGAGATGAGCCTACTGAATATGATAGATGGGATATTTAACAAGAAGAGGAAAATGAAGAGTTTCTTTTTAAAATGAAAAAAATGCTAGAGAAACTCAATGCCAAGGTTGATTTCATTGCACAAGACCAATGGATGTTTGAGCAACAACTAACTCAAGAAGAGAAAGCTAGGAGAATACAACATGAAGAGCTTCTTGCTAGAGAAGAACAAGCTAGATTGCTAAAGATGATGAAGAAGCCTCTCATTAAAGTGGAATCAATTTCAAATAGCCAAGAAATGCTTAAGCAACAATTTGCTCAACAAGGGGAAAATTCATCCAAGCCACTTGAGGTTTGAAAACTCCACCTCGATTATATTTTTGAATATGTGATGATGGAAGACTTAACACAAATGAGCGGTTTTTATACTAACAAAATATCGATTTTATTTCTATATTGCTTGGTTTGTGTTTGTCAAATGTATTCAAGCCATATCAAGGGATAGATGGAGGCCTTGAAATCGGATACAAGGGACAAGCACAAAGATTGAAGAGTATTTCAAAGATTCAACACGGAGGCCTTGAAAATCATTTCAATGGATCAAAATCAAAGTCCGAAACGGCTGGAGGGATTTTGAAATTCAATCTCAACAAAATCTACCAATGATCAAGAGAAGATCTTTCAAGGAGTTCGGCCAACTAGAAGATCTCGACCAAAATGATTCGGTCTAACAAAATGGATCTTGCAAAGATCCTTAACAAGATGCAAGACTTCTTCTCAACGGATCTTGAAGATCTTCAGCCAAAGATTCTCAACAAACCTAAAGATCTTGATGCTTGAACGACAAAGATCTTCAACAATGTGAGAAGATTAGGGAGAAGAAGAATCAGCGTGCCTTAAGAAGATGAAGAAGATAAGGGAAATCTACAACGGCTATCTCATCTCAACCAAGAAGCGTTTTCTATGGAGAAGAAAAAACATCAACAACGGTCATATTCCCAACGACTAGAAGACTTCTCCATTGAAGACTATAAATGAAGATGTCGATTGAAGAAGAACAACAACAAGCTTACACGGAAATTTATAAAGTCTTCAAGCGATCCTAAGCATCGTCATTCGATACAAGAAGTTTTTCTTCCTCTTTATTTACGAAAGCTTTATTCCTTAGAGAGAGAAAAACACGAGAGCTCCATTGGAATATCTAAAGAGTGTTATACTCGAGTGTGTGTTACTCTGCGAAGTAGCTAGGCTATTATAGCTAGGTTAAGAGTTGGAACTAGATCGTAGCATTGGATACAATAAGAGAAGAAGAAGATTTCTTCTAGGTTGTATCTAGAACTCTTTGAAGCTGATAATAGATAGTTAGATCCTACGGGTAAACCCTAGGACGGAGAGTAGGTTGTTAGAGCCGAACTTCGTAAACATATCACCGTGTCGATCTTTTCAATTCCGCACCATATCCTGTTTATTGTGACTAACTTTTCTTTCCAGGTTTACAAAGTCAAGGCCCTTGATATCACTTTCAAAGGCCCTTGAATTCCAGTTGTGCCACAAAGAGCTCAGATCGACATCAAGGCCTTTGAAATCAGTTTCAAAGCCTTGAGATAGGTTTTTGCAAAAAATTCTCATACTCTATTCAATCCCCCATCTAGAGCATTTATATCCTTTATTTTCACCTTATAGTTCTTCAAGGTTCTTCAAGTTATTCAAGTCCAAGTATAGGAGATGATTATTGAGGAGGAGCCAAGCTTTGAGGAGTCAAGTTTAGAAGTGCCTCATGAAGAAGAAGTTGTTTCAAAAGAGACTAAGAAAAGGGATTTGGAAATGAAGAAGGAGATTGAGGACATGGTCATCATGATCAACCTCATTGGAAAGCTCCGTGGTGACCCTCCAAGGTCTAGTGATGATTGTTTGATCCAGGAAGGGATAACTCAAATGATAGAGACTATTAGTCCACTCACCCCCATAGAACATTGATTGATAAGGAAGTACAAGATAAGTATGGGGTATATAACCAAAGCTTGAAGCTACAAGAGAAATCAACATTTTCTAACAAGAAGGAAGTAACAAGAAAGCTTGGTGAATATTCACCAAAGTCCGGAAATCAAATTCAACTCCTTCTTCATGTCTCACCGTGTATACCTCGAGTAGCTACCTCGAGCCTTAGATTTTATTACGCTTGCTTAAAAGAAGCTTGATCGAGCCTTAGACCTTAAACAAGGGAGCTTTCTGGGAGGCAACCCATTAGTAAGTTATCTTTTCATTTTGATTTTAAATTTTCCTTTAAATAATGTGCTTGGTATGTATGTGTTGATGTCTTAGATAGGACATGAAAAAGAGATGAGGAGAAGTGAAGAAAAATATTCAAGAGAACAAGAGGTGAAGAAATGATAAAAAGAAGGAAACAGTGTCCAAGGTCGAGTAAGGTTTTGCCTTAACTCGAGTATACCTGAAGTGGCTACCTCGAGTTTTTCTCTACATCTTTCACTCGATCGAGTTCGCAAAAACCTGAGGTAAGTTTAATTGTTGGCTACCTCGAGTTTTCAACAACTGAGCACAAATTGGCCTCCAACGGTCATAAACTCGACCTAGATCCAAAGCCTCTTCTTCCTCTTCTTCTTCACTTGACCCTAGTAGCCCCACTTCACTTCTAACTCTCCATTCCTCATCCAAATACAAAATCAACTAAGAACATCAAAGATCAAAGCTTATTTTACTAACAAAAACTCCAAGTTTACACTTCTTCTCCATTGTTCACCATTTCTACCCAAAATTTTCAAATTCTCCAAAATTTTGAAATCTCCATCTCTATAGATTTCATACCTCAACCCTTCATAAACCTTACAAAACTTCACCCCTAACCTTCACCGAACTATTTTCTACTTTCTTCACTCACAAAATCTCATGTTTCATCTTCCATATCCATTTTCTCTCTCCTCAAAACCAAAAATCCACCATTGTTGAGAGCTTAAAATTTTTTTCAAAATTTTCACTTGGATTATTCAATTGCATCATCCTAAGGTATGAATTTCTCTCACTTATCTTGCTTTACTCAATTAAGAGCTATGCTTGAGAAATTTGATGTATGAGTTGAATTATGAATTTTCGATATTGATATGCAATTGGAAATTTTCATTTAAATGTTTGAATATTTGCTTATGATCATGCGTATGAAGAATTGATTGGATATTAAATTGGTTTGCATCTTTGCTAGAACTTGATTGAAGTGAACCATGATGATAATCCTTGATTTATCATTCTCAATTGATAAGATGTTGGTAAATTCATAGAAGTTTGAAAAAAGTGTTTATCCCTCAATGAGGTGTTGGCTACAAAGCATACGTCCAACAAGAGGTAAAAACGCCAAAGTAAACACAACACAACATGCACGGTCAAAGCGATGTTGCAAGGCAAAACCTTGTCAACATGACAAACAAAGATAAAAGTGACAACCTATGTCAAGAGACAACATATGTCAAAAAGTGGCTCGGGATCCCATCAAAGCCCATATGTGCCCATCAGTATCCATCTAGACCACGAATGCCATCTCCAAAGTCTTATGAGTCCGCAGTGTAACACCCCGAATCCGTGGGACTCGGAGTGTCAGATTGGGCTAGGATCTCACAATGGATCCTGACCTTTGCCTGACAACAAGTTCATTGGACCTTACAACATGGCACTGACAGATATAAAACAAATGCATAAAACTGTATAAACTGTACAACCAAAAGATAACAACAACATAGCCGAGTATGAACAACAACATACTCACACAAGAGGTAACTAAAGGTCATCCTCACGCAGGAGCGAAAAGTAAACAACCCCAAAAGACCACAACCATCCTATGTACGAGAGGTCCTCGGCCTGCCACTCTACTAGATCACCCAGCAACGCGCCTATCCTGTGGGGCATCTACAACATGGTAATAAACCATTAGCTAACCATAAATATATGAGGTAATGCATAAGCACAAACACAAGTCATGAAAGATAAGCACATCAGCATGCTATCAAACATTTACCCATTTTATCATCTTTATATAAGAGTCATTCACTCAAATCGTGTATATATGTATAGATAGATAAAAGTTTATGACACGAGGACCGATACATCCTCGCCTCTGAGCCTGATAGCCAGCTGTACGAGTGTCGGTCACACAATCCGTGTACCCTATGGGAGTGGATTGCGCCCTTCCTGTAAAGTCAGTTTGGCCTGACATCAAAGAACCTTCCAGACTCCACGGCGGGATGAAAGGGAAAGGTTATCACATCCACGCAATGGGGCAATCAATAAAACATAGGTCGGTATAAACGACATCTCATGCTATCATAGCAAACATATAATGCACACATCACTCATACAAACACCCAATAAAAGGATGGTAGCTAAGTAAGTCCTACGGACTTACCTCAACCTCGTACAAAGCTGAACAAGAATCAACCTCCACTCCTGAGAGAGGAACACTGCCTAATAATAAGGCATACAAAGATATCAACCTCTATTCATCAAAGGGGTCACACCTAGACCTAAAGGATCCATAGGATCATCCTCAACCTAATCTCACAACCTAATAAACCTCAAAGGCCAAACAAGGCATATATCGATCATAACCTCATCCAAACACATCCTCACACATCTAGCATGATCCTATACACTCACACTAGGAAAGGAGGGAACAAAAGCACCCTAAAGCAAGCCTAGAAGCAACACACACCTGCAGAACCAAGTGGAAACACCAGCTGGTGAAGGTGGTCGAAGGGGCGGCTCATAGGTGGCGTAGGGGCAGCTCACTGCCGGCGCTGGGGCGGCTGCAAGGTGGCGCAGGGGCGGCTGGACAGCAAAAGACACCACTTTAGCCCTTTCTTCACTTCTTCCTTCGATTCATTTGCTCCTTCTTCACTCCAACACCAAACATACAGAAACATACATACATATACATCAACACAAGCCAATCATGGCTGGAGTAAGATCCAAACCTAAGGAATCTAAGCTAGACTAAGGAAAGAGAGGAAAAGATGAAGGAAAGAAGAAAGATAGGAAGGAAACCATGGAAGCTTACCAAGATGAGCTCTCCAGGAGATCAAACACCAACACCACAACCTCAAGCTGGCTCACAAGGCACAACAACAACCATCATCAACAATCAGCAACCAAGCTAAGCATAAAAGCTCTCAAACTCACACCAAACTCAAGAAAAGATCAAAGGTGATCCAAGAAGAGATGAGAGGAGAAGAAGAACGTAGGGAGAGAGATGAAGCTGTAGATGAGGAACCCTCATTAGAAGGAAAGAGAAGAAGGTTATAAAGAGATGAAAAGGTAAAGCACTGGTCAAAGAGTTAACAAAAATGGCTACAGCCACACAGAGCCGCAGGGGCGGACCTTGTGAGACTCAGGTGCGGCCCAAGAAAACCGCAGGGGCGGCCACTGGGTCATGCAGGGGCGGTTTAGGCTTAATTTGGGTCCTCAGCTCACACTCTCAGCAACTCAGCAACTAGGCTCTTACATCTCACCTCCGTGAAAACAAGTTTTGTCCCGTAACTTGCAAATTCCCAAATCCTCTCGGATCCATAAGTCGAGGTATAACTCTCTATCTCTATCGGAGGTATCACATCTCTGCTCAAAAGGTCATAATCTATATCAATCTATAACCTCAAACATGAACGTGGAGGAATTATCAACTCCAGAAAACAAGGCCATAACGCTACCCAAAGGCGTAGAGGAATCACATTTCTCGCAACACCACATCACAAGGCATAGAGGAAGCACATCTCTAGCCAAACCATAATCATATACATCGCGTGGAGGAATAACATCTCCAATAACCTATGTCCATCAATGTAGCATGGAGGAAAGAACCATCTCTAGTTGAATCCTAATCACACTCAAATAGCATGGAGGAAAGAACCATCTCCAGCTATAATCATACATCACGCTAGCACGTCAAGATCTAATAAGATCATAGATCACATCATAGCTAGCATGGAGCAAACACATCAAGGCATATAAGCACGTAAGCACATAATCATATACTCACCAAGATAGTACTAAGATCTACTCATCGACCCTAGGTGCATCTATCTTAGCATAAAACTCTGGATAGTTCATCTGGATACTATCCTCAGTCTCCCATATAGCCTCCTCAAGTCCACATCTAGACCATTGTATCCACAACATAGGAATGTCCTTCGAACGCAGGTGTCTCACATCTAGTTCTAAGACTACAATAGGATGCTCAACAAAGGTGTGGTTTGGCTCAACCACCAAATCATCATAATTCATAATGTGCCTCGGATCTCGTATGCACTCCCTCAACTGAGACACATGGAACACAGAGTGAACACCCTCTAATCTCGGAGGCAATGCTAATTTGTAGGCTGCCCTCCCAACTCTATCCAGCATCTCAAAAGGATCGACATATCGGGGACTCAGCTTCCCCTTTATGCCAAAGAGTCTAACGCCACGCGTCGGAGATACTCTCAACCAGACATGAGCTCTTACCCTGAACTCTAGAGGTCGACGCCTCTTGTCTGCATATGACTTCTGGCCACTCTGTGCAGCCAGCATCCTCTCTCTGATCAGCGCTACTCGAGCCATATCATCCTAAATCTGCTCTGGCTATCCCACTAATACTGCTAGGCTCCTTCCAGCATAAAGGTGTACGGCACCTACGTCCATACAGTGCCTCATAAAGAGTCATCCCAATAGATGCACGTCAGCTGTTGTTGTATAATTACTCAACAAGTGGGAGGTAATCAGAC
The DNA here is from genome assembly GCA_033239125.1 of Fagopyrum homotropicum. Taxonomy (NCBI): domain Eukaryota; kingdom Viridiplantae; phylum Streptophyta; class Magnoliopsida; order Caryophyllales; family Polygonaceae; genus Fagopyrum; species Fagopyrum homotropicum. Next base: position 103,007,756 of record BSWB01000007.1, read on the forward strand.
CATCTATATCCCCAATCCAACACACAAGCTCGCAACATATCCTCTAGGGTTTGGATGGTCCTCTCAAACTAACCATCTCTCTGGGGGTGATACGCAATCGTGAAGTGTAGACTTGTCGTCAAAGCCGTCTGAATTTGCTGCAAAAATCTCGAGGTAAACCGTTCATCTCGATCAGAGAGGATCGTCCTTAGTACACCATGGAGTCTCACTATCTGTCTAGTGTACTCCTCAGCCAACCTGCTCACTGGCCACGTCTCTTTGATGGGAATGAAACGTGTCGTCTTCGTTAGTCTATCAACAACAACCCAAATAGCATCAAAACTCCTATTAGGCTTCAATCTTGTCACAAAGTCCATGGGCACGTCCTCCCACTTTCACTGCGGTACTGGTAGTTGTTACGCTAAGATCGTGTGATGTGCACGCAATAAGCTTTAAATTTATATTCTCGTTATATTTATCCTAACTCCTAGCGAACCCGTAGTGTACGGGACGTTTGTAGTAGGGATAGTATTCCGAGGTCGAACACAAAGACTAAGGTGAGATTGATTCAATTTATGATTGAGTTTAGCGAAGATCTAAGTTAAGAAAAGAGAAAGAAATAAAGAAATGAAAAATCTCAATGTTTTTGGTTGGTTTTTAGGTGATCAATCAAAGATCACTAATCATGCAATATGAACAATCAACTAGGCTACGGATCAACACAAACAAACAAGCTAAACGAGATATATAGATCAAAGATAGAAAAGCGGATTCTAGGGGTTGGAAAGTCCGGTTATGGCATAGGACTCAAGCTATCTAATCATTCCTTGGATTAACTATGATTTGTTGGGAGAGAGTGTTTCTAGATTGGGATCAATCACCGGGTAGGTCTCATGGTCCACTAGTCCATCCCTAAGATCTCATCACCGGGTAAGTCTCTAAGAACCTAAGGGACGGAATTCTACACAAACCGGATTGTCACCTAGAGATCTAACCTATCCTTACCGGGTAAGTCTCGGAAGGGTTAGTCCTAAGCAACCACCTAGCACACTTAGTCCAATGGCGGCTTATGAGGCTCACCACTACCTAGGGTTTGTTATCTTTGGAATCTAAGAGTAAGGATTACCGGGTAAGTTTCTCCTAACACTTAGTTGCTAACACTAGGTCACCCTAGGATAGATTTAACTCAACAAACACTTAGGATTTCAACATTCTAACAATCTAAGACTAGATCCATCGAACTAGGGAAGATCACGGGTTGTTCTACCAAGTCCACGGCCGTGGTTTGGCAAGAACAAACCGTGGATCCTAACAGAGGCTACGTTCAAGCACACAAGTCATCCAAGAGCTGATCTAAGTCCATCCTATCATAGTCCTAGCCATAACCATTCTTCCCTTACCCTAGAATCACATCTATTTAGTCTACAACATTCATCATAGCAATCAAAATCATCAAACATAAAATCATGGCTTCCATTTGCAAGATAATGAAGAGAAAGAGATGAACAAGTGAAGTAAACAAAACCAAGCTAAAAATGGAATTAGAATGGCTCGCAACCCTTCTTAAAGAAGGTTTAAATGGTTCATACAACTCTAGAAATCGATTCCGAAATTCTTCACTACAAAGCTATCAAGTCTATCAATGGTGTATTCTTCTTCTTCTCCAATGAAGCTCTTCTCCAATGGTAGCTTCCTTCTACCTCCTTCTTCCAATAATCTTCTTGTTCAGAGTGTATTTTGATTCCCAATTTGATTGGATGATAGGGGATGCCCTCTCCCAGCCAATGCAGGACCACTTTTATACTACAACTTAGCAAGAGCTGGCCAAGAGATCGTGGCACAGCTGTCACAACCACCTGACAAAAATCACGGGTGGTTCCACGGCCGTGGACTTCCAGTGAACCGTGATTTGGTGCTTCAGCGTTGCTTTGGTTCGTTAAGCTATGATCTAGTGCATGGCTTGTGTTGGCAAGGTCCCATGAGTCCTCTTTAGCCTCTAGCTTGCATCCTAATGAGTCCGAGGGTGTGTCATCTTGATGAACGATCCTCAAACGTATCGTTTTAGCTCCTAAATCTCCCAAAATACCTACAAGGCAATGCACAAGTCCGTGTAGACGTCTATCTCGACAAATTACGTGAATTGGGTGCAAACGTCGTGAACTAGTGCTAAACCATGCATGAATGAGTGAGAAATCTATCTAAATGATTACCTAAACCTAAGTCATAAATCGTGTTATCAAAAATACCCCATACTTAAGGTTTGCTCGTCCCCGAGCAAATTCTCAACTATAGACTACGAGATAACATGATTTATGTATGCAGAAAAATGGAAAAATCTTTTTGGGTTTGTGCTTCTACTATTGGATCACCTTCATAGTCATGTTTTATGGCAACGGACAAGCAATCATGCATTAAACAAGTGAAGGCATGGAAAGACAATTGTACTTAACTCAAAAGCATGCATGAAATGTAAAGATGACGAAGTCAAGATGATCAAGAGCATATCCAATCTAGATCACTAAATCTTACAATCATGCAAATAGGTCATAAGGTCTAGTGAAATAAAAGGCCAAGAAACGTTGTGACTAGGTGGGGATTTTTCTAGGCTATGTGATGCTAATCCGGGAATGGAACTAACTTCACAATTTTGTCCTCGATCAACTTCCCTCAAGTGTATACTTTTCTCTATCTTTTCTTTCTTTTCTTTTTTTCTTTCACTTATTTTTGAGACAATGGCATTGGTGTACAAAAGCCGAAACCTTGGTGATTAGCCATCCTCGGGCTTTTTCTATTTTTCGAGGTGCATCCACACCGGGCACACATACCAAAGCTCGTTAGGACTATTGGTTTATTTGACTTTGGCAAGGCACCAACACTCGATTATGTGAAGTGTACCGAGTTACTTGTCATTTAAACCAACGTCCCCAAACCTATATTTTTGGCTTCACTTTCACAAAAAATTCAGCATTTTATTCATGACATTCTTTCATCAACATCTTCACCCCACACTTGCTTTTCACACACATCAACACACTAACATGCTCCTATTCCCGGATGGGTCAAAAAAAGTCAATTTATATCAATTGAGGTGCTCAAACATCATGATCAAGATGAGAAGTAGAGAAAAATGAATTGGCTCATTCATTCCTAGATGGTATGCAAGAACTATCATGTAATTTTGACCTTCAATACTCAGTCCATTCTAGGCAAACATCACGATCACAAATCATTCATAGAATTCAAGAGAAGTACTTCAAGTCCACATATGCATTCATCAATTCAACACATCAGGCCATCCATAGCCAATTCTCAAGACAAGATTCATCATTAGTGTCATATCCAAGCCTAAAAAGCACAAAATTTTTTTTTTTTTAAATTTTCTGATTTTTATGGGGTTTTCGAAATGCAAGACATGTGCAAATATTAAACTACCCTAGATGCTCATCATGCAAAGAATCATGCAAACCCCACCCCATACTTAGAAACACATTGTCCCCAATGTGTAAATAAAGTAAAGAAGAGTGAAAGAAGGTTCTCACAATGTAAAATGGTTTGCTATGATATTTGGGATTTCTCAAGTGAATTGATGGTGGATGATCCTATCAACAATGGTAGAGAGCTCTAAGTGTTCATCAAGGCGTCGGGACCCGCGCTAGGCACCGCTAGCCGTCCAAGTTCCGCGTCCGCTCCGCCCATAATTGATGAGGGGTTCATCATCATCATTCATATGTCAAGCTAGGCTTCCAATGCTACTAAGACTCTAGCACACACAAAGTGCACAAAACACACACAAAAACAGAAAAAATCTAAAACAAACAAAAAAATAAAACGAGAAAGGGAAAACGTTACCAATGGGTTGCCTCCCATCAAGCGCTTCTTTAAGGTCATTAGCTTGACCAAACTCGGGGGCGTCTACTCAAGGTGAAGTGGGGCAATCATGTCCACCGGAGCTCCCGGGATATACTTCTTCAACCGGTGCCCATTCACCTTAAAGTTTCAACAATGCTCCCCTCCTATCTCAATAGCTCCATGGGGAAAGATCTTCTTCACCACATATGGCCCGGTCCATCTTGATTTGAGCTTTCCGGGGAAGAGCCGCAGCCTTGAGTTGAAGAGAAGGACAAGGTCGCCTTCACTCAACTCCTTCGGGATGAGGCGCTTGTCATACCACCGTTTGGTCCTCTCCTTGTAGATCCGGGCATTCTCATAAGCATCCAACCGGATCTCTTCAAGGGCGTTCATATCGAGCAACCTCTTCTCTCCCGCCTCCTTTAGGTCAAAATTTAGCCACTTAATGGCCCAATAAGCTCTATGCTCTATCTCCACCGGAAGGTGGCAAGATTTGCCATAGACCAACTTGTAAGGAGTGGTGTCAATTGGTGTCTTGAAAGCGGTCCTATATGTCCACAAGGCATCATCGAGCTTTATAGCCCAATCCTTTCTTGTCCTTGAGACCGTCTTCTCGAGAATCCCCTTGATCTCCCGGTTGGAGATTTCCACTTGGCCACTAGTTTGGGGATGGTAAGGTGTTGCCACCTTATGAGTCACCCCATACTTAGCCAAAAGTGCCCCAAAGTTCCTATTGGTGAAGTGCTTCCCTCCATCACTTATGATCACCCTTGGTGTTCCAAACCTAGGGAAGATCACTCGGTTGAAGAACCGTAACACCACCTTGGCGTCATTTGTAGGAGAGGCGATTGCCTCCACCCATCTTGAAACATAATCTACCGCCAATAGGATGTAGAGGTTGCCACATGAAGAAGGGAATGGTCCCATGAAGTCCACACCCCACACATCAAATATCTCTACCTCTTGTATGTTGTTCAAGGGCATCTCATTTCTCCTTGAGATGTTGCCCGTCCTTTGGCAAGCATCACAAGCTACCACAAAGCTTTGCACATCCTTGAACAAACTTGGCCAAAAGAAGCCCGTGTAACACCCCAAATTCTAAGAACTCGGGGAGCTACTGGTTAGGACCTCACAATGGGTCCCGACCTTAGTTTGACAACAATTTAACTTGGATCTTACAACAAGGCACAAAAGTATTTAAAACATTTGAAAACTTTAAACAATATATACATGAAGAATATGTATCAGCCTTACAAAGCAAAGGTACCAAAACGACATATATGAAGAACATAAGACATTCCCATTCCCAACTAAATGAGTACGTGGACCCGGCTGACCATTCCCTCCGGATCTCTCTACAACTGTTTTAACCTGCAAGACATCTACAAGCGGTATAAAACCGTTAGCTAACATTCTATGCATAAGTATAAAGGTAAAAGCACAAACACACAACATACACAATCAACATGCAACACTCAATCCTTTTATTATCTTTAATTAGGTGATAGGTTATTACTAATGATACTTATTTTGTGACACGAGGGATTCCCAAACCTCGCCCCTGTCCCCGTTTACCAACGCGGAATGGTACTAATGCATTTGACCGTCTACCGGACTGGGCTGGTCGCAGGGAACCTCCTAGACTCTCGCAAGAGCTAGGCAGATGATGTCACGACCCGTTATCATACACTTGGGTCAATTACGTAAATAATAAAGTCGGCCTAATCCGGTTTCGTTGTTTATCATAACTAACAAACACCACTCATACCCATTACATTCATACAAGAAGCCAGCTAAGTAAGTCCGTGGACTTACCTGAATCAGATCTCAACTCTTTTAATCACAACTCAATCTGTAACTGTATAACTCGGTTGCCTGTCAAAGGAGGCAAGTGTGTCAGCACACTTTCTTGGTAATTAGAAGTCTAAGACTTCTAAGGTAGTAGGTTCTATTAGAACAGAATTTAATACAGTACCAATTTATGGTAAAATGACTATTTTACCCTTGGTCCCGAAATTTCCAAAAGCTCGTAATATGTACTTAAATTATAATTTGAGGCTAACTATCCCTATTCTACTCCCTAGGATGATTTTAGGTAACAACAAGAAAAACTACCCATTTTCTATTTCCCGAAAAGTCACTAAAGTCCAACTACAGCTTCAAATATAAAATTCGAATAATCTTATAAAAATTCCGAAATAATTCCCTAGCTCATCTATGATATCCCATCTACTCGTAGGAGAAAGAATTTCTTAAAACTGTTAAAACATCGCTTCTACAAAAATTTCTAAAGTTGGATACAACACTTAACAAACAACATCTTGTCTTAACTTTGAAAAATCATAACTCCTAAACTACTCGCTGGATTTATCCCAAATTTTGATATGTTCTACTATAAAATCTTATCTCTAATATATCCAAAATTCAGACGCAAAGGAGATCAAAATCCTATTTAAAACTATCTCACAAAACCGAATTTCAGCACAACAGAAAAACTGCTTACGACTCAATTTTGGAAAAATCATAAATCCCAAACCACTCGCTGGATGCCTCTCAAATTTTAATATGTTCTACAAAAATATGTCAACTATATCATATCCAAAATTCAAGCCCAACGGAGATCAAGAGCTTATTCAAAACCATCTCACAAAACAGCATCACTTGCTGTTTTCCCCAACACTCAGCACATATATACAAAACACAATAACTCTCAAACCGTAACTCCGATTCTTCCCAAATTTTAGTATGTTATACTATACACTATCGACTAAAACATATCCGAAAATCAACCAGAAAGGAAGAGTCTAGCATACCCAAAAATGGACCCGAAGTTGACTGCTCGTCACTTCCGAAAACTGAGAAAAACGTAACATCTCTCTGCGGTTGTTTTCTTGACTGAAATGTATGGGTTTAAAGATGGTTTAGAGGCACTCATTGACACATACACATGGAGGGAAAGTAAGGAGGTAGATGTGGGTCTTACCCGGCTCCAAACTCGAAAGCATGAAGGACGAGGATGGCTCTCACGTTCATAGCCTTGTCGGAAACTGAAGAGGTCCAATGGGAGGTTGCTGTGCACGACTCCAGGGTTTCAGTGTGTACGCAGATGGCTGTGCTGCTGTGTGGTTGTTCGACAGAAACGAGGGGAGATGTCCGGCTACAGATCCATTGCTACTACCCGGGCTTCTTCTGAGAGAAATATGCGTTTGTTGCAATGGCGTGTGTGCAGGAGGGAGACGGTTCTTCTGCAGAAGGCAAGGCGAGGAAGAGTGGAGCGTTGAATGTAGACAGAAGATAGGAAACGTGGTCAGTTGCTGGACTTGCTCCCTTTGTTGCGTGATTTCATAAGCCGTTACAGAAGATCTTCTCTCTTAACTCATCAGCTGTTACGTGGGCAACAGAGGGACAGAAGGCCGGCTGAACGTATGCTACTCCATGGGCTGCTGTCTTCTAGGGTTGCTGAAGAGCAATGCAAGGCTGGCTGGGCTGGACGGACACAAGGCTACTGCTGGGCTGGACGGACACAAGGCTACTGTTGGGCTGGGCGGACACAAAGCCACTGCTGGGCTGGACGGACACAAAGCCACTGCTGGGCTGGAGCAAAGGCAAGGCTGGCTGGAGCGGGCTGACTGCTGCACGGCTGGGCCTTGTCAGCTGCTTGTCTGGGCCTTGTCAACTGCTTGTCTGGGCCTTGTCAACTGCTTGTCTGGACCTTGTCATGACCTCGTCTCAACTCTGTCATGGTCTCGTCACAGCTTTGTCACAGTCTCGTCTCAGCCTTGTCATGATCTCGTCTAAAGTCGTCGTTAAGGACTAATTATAAGAATTAGGGTTTGATATAATTCTATTCTTTTATGTGAATTAAATTCTACATAAAATAATAAATAATTATAAGAATTAGGGTTTGATATAATTTTATCATTTTATATGAATTAAATTCTACATAAAATGATAAAATTTGTGAAGAAACAAATACTAGATAGAATGGGAAACCGTCAACGGCTCGAAGTCCGAATTGATTCGGAATTAAACAGAATAAAAATTCGGGATATTACATCAGTACCCCCTTAAAATAAGTTTCGTCCCGAACTTAGAACAAGGTACTTAATCAGACGACTTCCCTTCGTTATGACCACTTGCTTCCAGCCTGCTGAAAAGGTTCTGACTACACACTCAAGCCAAAGGTCTTAGACATCCACCAACACTTACCAAGTACCCAATGCTCTTCGCAGCACGACCCACTTGGTCTTGTCTTTTAATATTACTCAGTCGTCATATTCCTCCGGTAAGGAATCGTCACCTTTACCCTTTTCTGGTCTACGCTCGGGGCAACTAAGAATCAAATCTAGTGGTCATCCTCTTTGTTCACTTGGCCTTGTTATATTATTTACATATCTCTAATACATCGTTAGCTCAAACTTAGGCTTCTCACGCATTTTCCAAGATCTTAAGTAAAATAGAATATGTCCAAAATGACGGCATTAGACACAAAGTGATCCCATGTCCGAAATCACTCTAACGTACTCCGTTAGGGATATAAATTTCCAAAACTACTTGCATGGCAACATGTACAAAGCCATCACTCTTCACTCGGATCCATAAAAGTATACCAGTCTCCTTCTATTACCTCTACATGCTCATAAGTTTCCGTACGACATTTCTAGTCACTTCACATGGCCTATCTCACGTTCCTTCCAACTAGAATGCATTTCACCAACTATCACCATCTTAAACTCATCACGACATCCATCAGTACCATTGAGCTTCTTGCTCTGTGGGTTAGGACCCACCACGCTTCCGCTGCGCTACTCTGATTATTTTGTTGTCACCCCTAAATCATAAGGACGTGTTCTGTGAGTCCAAAATGATTAACCGGATGAAGTACCAAGTACTTTCCTTACTTGTTTTCCTGAAATAAAATCATTATTCGAAAGCAACCCTCTTCCGTTTACTTCCTTAATTCTTGCAACACCGATCCAAACTCCCTGACTCGACCAAAGTTTGGTCTTAACCAGACAAGAAATAACCTTTAACGCAATCCTCTCGATACCTTTTGCTCATCCCAGACGGTTGGCGTTGCCTACTTGAGGAAATCCTCCAAGGCGTCGGCAAAGCTACTCCATAGATCCACCATCACAATTATCTCTTCTTAACGGCACATAACTCGTCAATATCCAACAATACTTGCACGCTCTTGGTTGACATCGGTCAGTCTATAATTGACTTATCTCAATCTCATATCTCTACTGGTATTAAACTTTTGGTGCACATCACCTACTAGATTAATACTTTTATCCTTCTTTAGTTCGTCTTACCTTCCACCCTTCGGCTTCTTATAGCTAACTCCATTTCTCTAGTCCGATTGTGTCATTCATCTGGCATAAATAGTCGTTTCAAGTTTCCACGATAGCTTGCAACCGTCTTTGAAATTATTATGGCCGAAATAATCATCCACTTGCAGACCTTTTGCATGGACCATCTGTGTTGGTGGCTTAGGTCCCGTGATAATTCGGGTTACCCTGGACTCTCAAGTCTAGCAAGGTCGTTCTCCCATACAGATTTCTTCACTGGTGTTGGTGGTAATATCGCCTTCCTGAACCTCCGTTGACCCTGCTACAGGCTTCCATTCTTTGGATATTGGCGTCGCGGTTTCTTTCAAACTTCTTATATCTCTGAGGAGGTCAAAACCTCCCCACGCTGGTAGGGTCTGCCTTTTCGCTTTTACACTCAATTGTAGGTCTTCATTCCGTGCACCTTAGATTCTCACACCCGGATTGACACTTTGTCTCTTGTGGTTTCTCATGCCCCTAATGGTCTATGGGGCATCCGCCTCGATTATAATGTCCTTGATTCCGTAATCTTGGTTGTACTCAATTCTACTTGTCCTGTTCCAATATTGTTATCTCTACTCCAAACTCTTGTAGTCTCTTGCATGGTTCTTCTAGTTCCGTCTTTCGGCCTCGTATGCCTGAGTTCCTTGTACGACCTTCTATTCCTTCTATCTGAGTTGACTCGGGAATTCTTCCTCATTTGATTGTACTTATGGTCAAAATTAACTCCACATCTTTACTTCTTCTCCTATTAGTTCTTTGGATGGTTAACAAGGGTTACTAGGACGCTCATCCGAGTATAATATTTGATACAAGGTCCGAGTCCTTTGTCTCGTGTTGAAAACTCTTCAATTCTGCTACCGATTTATCATGAGGCGATAATCGTTTCAAGATATCACAACTAAAGGATATAATATATCCTTTAGGATACTAACATATTACACATACACATATATATATAACATACATTAATACTCATCATAATAAATCCATATGCTAACTCATATCGATCCAAGTTGTAGAGATCCACGGAGAGCGATGGTAGTCCAACGTACTACTAACCCACAACCCGACTATGCTCGTGTAAAAACATAAATCCGTTTTGAAAATTTTAGAACCCTTTCGGGTTCTACTTATTTTATACAATCGGTCTTTCAGAAGATTTCAAGTGCCATTGTTGCCAACCCAGAGCTCTGATACCATATTGTAACACCCCAAATTCTAAGAACTCGGGGAGCTACTGGTTAGGACCTCACAATGGGTCCCGACCTTAGTTTGACAACAATTTAACTTGGATCTTACAACAAGGCACAAAAGTATTTAAAACATTTGAAAACTTTAAACAATATATACATGAAGAATATGTATCAGCCTTACAAAGCAAAGGTACCAAAACGACATATATGAAGAACATAAGACATTCCCATTCCCAACTAAATGAGTACGTGGACCCGGCTGACCATTCCCTCCGGATCTCTCTACAACTGTTTTAACCTGCAAGACATCTACAAGCGGTATAAAACCGTTAGCTAACATTCTATGCATAAGTATAAAGGTAAAAGCACAAACACACAACATACACAATCAACATGCAACACTCAATCCTTTTATTATCTTTAATTAGGTGATAGGTTATTACTAATGATACTTATTTTGTGACACGAGGGATTCCCAAACCTCGCCCCTGTCCCCGTTTACCAACGCGGAATGGTACTAATGCATTTGACCGTCTACCGGACTGGGCTGGTCGTAGGGAACCTCCTAGACTCTCGCAAGAGCTAGGCAGATGATGTCACGACCCGTTATCATACACTTGGGTCAATTACGTAAATAATAAAGTCGGCCTAATCCGGTTTCGTTGTTTATCATAACTAACAAACACCACTCATACCCATTACACTCATACAAGAAGCCAGCTAAGTAAGTCCGTGGACTTACCTGAATCAGATCTCAACTCTTTTAATCACAACTCAATCTGTAACTGTATAACTCGGTTGCCTGTCAAAGGAGGCAAGTGTGTCAGCACACTTTCTTGGTAATTAGAAGTCTAAGACTTCTAAGGTAGTAGGTTCTATTAGAACAGAATTTAATACAGTACCAATTTATGGTAAAATGACTATTTTACCCTTGGTCCCGAAATTTCCAAAAGCTCGTAATATGTACTTAAATTATAATTTGAGGCTAACTATCCCTATTCTACTCCCTAGGATGATTTTAGGTAACAACAAGAAAAACTACCCATTTTCTATTTCCCGAAAAGTCACTAAAGTCCAACTACAGCTTCAAATATAAAATTCGTATAATCTTATAAAAATTCCGAAATAATTCCCTAGCTCATCTATGATATCCCATCTACTCGTAGGAGAAAGAATTTCTTAAAACTGTTAAAACATCGCTTCTACAAAAATTTCTAAAGTTGGATACAACACTTAACAAACAACATCTTGTCTTAACTTTGAAAAATCATAACTCCTAAACTACTCGCTGGATTTATCCCAAATTTTGATATGTTCTACTATAAAATCTTATCTCTAATATATCCAAAATTCAGACGCAAAGGAGATCAAAATCCTATTTAAAACTATTTCACAAAACCGAATTTCAGCACAACAGAAAAACTGCTTACGACTCAATTTTGGAAAAATCATAAATCCCAAACCACTCGCTGGATGCCTCTCAAATTTTAATATGTTCTACAAAAATATGTCAACTATATCATATCCAAAATTCAAGCCCAACGGAGATCAAGAGCTTATTCAAAACCATCTCACAAAACAGCATCACTTGCTGTTTTCCCCAACACTCAGCACATATATACAAAACACAATAACTCTCAAACCGTAACTCCGATTCTTCCCAAATTTTAGTATGTTATACTATACACTATCGACTAAAACATATCCGAAAATCAACCAGAAAGGAAGAGTCTAGCATACCCAAAAATGGACCCGAAGTTGACTGCTCGTCACTTCCGAAAACTGAGAAAAACGTAACATCTCTCTGCGGTTGTTTTCTTGACTGAAATGTATGGGTTTAAAGATGGTTTAGAGGCACTCATTGACACATACACATGGAGGGAAAGTAAGGAGGTAGATGTGGGTCTTACCCGGCTCCAAACTCGAAAGCATGAAGGACGAGGATGGCTCTCACGTTCATAGCCTTGTCGGAAACTGAAGAGGTCCAATGGGAGGTTGCTGTGCACGACTCCAGGGTTTCAGTGTGTACGCAGATGGCTGTGTTGCTGTGTGGTTGTTCGACAGAAACGAGGGGAGATGTCCGGCTACAGATCCATTGCTACTACCCGGGCTTCTTCTGAGAGAAATATGCGTTTGTTGCAATGGCGTGTGTGCAGGAGGGAGACGGTTCTTCTGCAGAAGGCAAGGCGAGGAAGAGTGGAGCGTTGAATGTAGACGGAAGATAGGAAACGTGGTCAGTTGCTGGACTTGCTCCCTTTGTTGCGTGATTTCATAAGCCGTTACAGAAGATCTTCTCTCTTAACTCATCAGTTGTTACGTGGGCAACAGAGGGACAGAAGGCCGGCTGAACGTATGCTACTCCATGGGCTGCTGTCTTCTAGGGTTGCTGAAGAGCAATGCAAGGCTGGCTGGGCTGGACGGACACAAGGCTACTGCTGGGCTGGACGGACACAAGGCTACTGTTGGGCTGGGCGGACACAAAGCCACTGCTGGGCTGGACGGACACAAAGCCACTGCTGGGCTGGAGCAAAGGCAAGGCTGGCTGGAGCGGGCTGACTGCTGCACGGCTGGGCCTTGTCAGCTGCTTGTCTGGGCCTTGTCAACTGCTTGTCTGGGCCTTGTCAACTGCTTGTCTGGACCTTGTCATGACCTCGTCTCAACTCTGTCATGGTCTCGTCACAGCTTTGTCACAGTCTCGTCTCAGCCTTGTCATGATCTCGTCTAAAGTCGTCGTTAAGGACTAATTATAAGAATTAGGGTTTGATATAATTCTATTCTTTTATGTGAATTAAATTCTACATAAAATAATAAATAATTATAAGAATTAGGGTTTGATATAATTTTATCATTTTATATGAATTAAATTCTACATAAAATGATAAAATTTGTGAAGAAACAAATACTAGATAGAATGGGAAACCGTCAACGGCTCGAAGTCCGAATTGATTCGGAATTAAACAGAAGAAGGATCCACCGAATCAACCTAATCAACCTAGGTTTGGCATCCTTCTTTGTAAGGAGGTAACGGATCGCAGCATGATCCGTATAAACAATGACCTTCGCTACAACAAGGTATGACCGAAACTTCTCAAAGGCATACACTACCGCTAGCAACTCTTTCTCGGTTGTGGCATAGTTAAGTTGGGCATCATCTAGCGTCTTGCTAGCATAATAAATGGCATGAGTGCACCCGTCTTTCCTTTGCCCCAAAACAGCCCCATCAGCTACATCGCTTGCATCACACATGATCTCAAACGGTAGGCTCCAATCCGGAGGTTGCATGATAGGTGCGGAGATCAAAGCGTTCTTCAACCTACAAAACGCCTCAAGGCAATCTTTGGAGAAAACAAATTCAACATCCTTCATTAGTAGGTTAGTAAGAGGCTTGGAAATTTTATAGAAGTCTTGAATAAACCTCCGGTAAAAACCGGCATGCCCTAAGAAACTCCTTACCCCTTTCACCGAGGTAGGTGGTGGCAACTTCTCTATCGTTTCGATTTTTGCCCTATCAACCTCAATGCTACGGTTGGACACCAAGTGTCCCAACACAATACCTTCACTTACCATGAAGTGGCATTTTTCCCAATTCAAGACAAGATTTGTCTCCTCACATCTTTGCAATACTAATGACAAGTTAGCCAAGCAATTATCAAAGGAAGAACCATAAACAGAGAAATCATCCATGAACACTTCCATGATATTTTCAATGTATTCCGAAAAGATAACCATCATACACCTTTGGAAGGTGGCGGGTGCATTACACAACCCAAATGGCATTCTCCTATAAACAAAAGTACCCTATGGACATGTAAAAGTGGTTTTCTCTTGGTCATCGGGGTAGATAGGGATTTGGAAGAATCCACTATAGCCATCTAAGTAGCAAAAATGAGAATGTTGAGCTAACCTCTCTAGCATTTGGTCAATGAAAGGAAGAGGGAAGTGATCTTTCCTAGAGGCCATGTTAAGCTTTCTATAGTCAATACACATCCTCCACCCCGTAACCGTCCTAGTTGGGATTAGTTCATTGTTCTCATTGGTCACTACGGTCATCCCACCCTTCTTAGGAACTACATGAACGGGACTAACCCACTTACTATCCGAAATAGGGTAGATTATTCCCGCATCTAGCAACTTAATGATCTCCTTTTTGACTACCTCTTTCATTATAGGATTTAGTCTTCTTTGATGTTCAATAGAGGGTTTCTGGTTATCTTCCATCAATATCTTATGCATGCACAAAGAAGGTTTTATGCCAACCAAATCATCAATAGTATAGCCAATGGCTTTCCTATGCAATATTAGCTCATCCAACAACTTAGCAAGTTCATCATCACTCAAGCATGCATTTACAATCACCGGATATGTAGAATTATCACCAAGGAAAGCATACTTTAAATGAGAGGGGAGGGGTTTGAGTTCAAGTTTAGGAGGACCTTTATCGATTGGAGACGATCCAAATAGCGTTGGATGAGATGAATCCAAAGCAAGTGAAGACCCTTCAAGGCTCCTTGAAGCTTGATCATCAATGAGGTCTGATTCTGGGGGAACCACGGTTGGAACCACGGTTGGCTCCACTTCCACGGCCGTGGACCTTGCCTGGCTCGTTTGTTGAGGCTTTACAGAGAGTTTGACGGCCGTGGAACTCATTCCACACCCGTGGAACTTGCAGCTGTTCAGCACCTCTTCGTTCTCTTCAATTTGAGCCCTTGTCTCTTCTTCTAATGCTTCTAAGGCCTTGATCTCTTCATTGCAAGCCTCCTCAACACCTTCCTCCATCATACTTAAGGTAAAACCTTCTCCAAGGGATCCTTGATCAAGATCGAGCTCACAACTTCTCTAAATTCCTCTTGTTCGACTATGTTGAAGACATCCTCATCAAGGGTTGGCCCTTTCATCATTGTGGATAACTTGAACTTGATGTTCTCTTCTCCAATGTTGAAGGAGAGAGTCCCATTCTTGCAATCCACTAGGCATCCGGAGGTGGCTAGGAAAGGTCTTCCTAAGATGATGGGAACCGGATAGTCCGCCGGAATATCCAAGACAACAAAATCAATTGGCATATAGAATCCTTCTAGTTGCACCGGGATGTCTTCTAAGATCCCAACCGGATGAGTGATAGAACGGTCCGCCATATAGAGGGTCATCTTGACCGGTTTCGGCTCTCCTAGCCCAACCTTGTTGCAAAGTGCAAGCGGTATGATGCTTACACTTGCTCCAAGATCACAAAGGGCCTCATACTTCACATCTCCCACTCCAATTGGGACACAAAAGGAACCCGGATCTCTTAGCTTGGGAGGCATCTCCTCCTTCATTGTTTGGATCAATTCCGAAGATCTCTTGGTCATTCTTACCTCCCCATACTCCTCCAACTTCCTTTTGTTGGAGAGTATCTCTTTCAAGAACTTGCCATATGCCGGCATTCCTAAAATAGCATCCATGAACGGAATATTAATATACAATTTAGACATTAGTTCAAGGAATTTACCAAAGTGATTGTCCAAGCGAGCTCTTGTCGTGATTGTGGGAACGGTAGTGGTGGCTTGTATGGAGGCGGTGCCACATATGTTGGCTCAACATCCTTGCCCTTGCCTCCATCTCCTTGCAAAGTCTCTTCCTCTATCACCACTTGTTTCCCCTTAGCATTGTCCTTGGGCAAAGGCTCCTTCATACTCAACCCACTCCTTGTAGTGATAGCCAACACTTGGCCTCTTGGGTTGTCTTCGGTCCTTCCGGGAAGCTTTCCCGGATCTCTATGGGTTTCACCCGCCTTTTGGAACACTTGTGCTTCCAACACTTTTTGAGCTTTAGAAATGGAAATCACCGTGCTCTCAAGACCACTCAACCTTCCAAGTAATTGCTCAAACATCATTTCGGTTCTATCCTTTGGAGGTTGAGTAAATCCGGGTGGAGGTTCTTGTGAAGCTTTTGGTGGTGGAGTTGTGCTCGTGGAAGCGGGAGGGTTCAAGGCTCCATCCGGGTTAGAGTAGGAAAACCCGGGATGGTTGTGGTTGGGCCGGTAATTGTTGAATTGCCGGTTGTTGTTGAAGTTCCTTGGGCCTTGATAGTTGTTGCAATTGCCCCTCCCCATGTAATTCACATCTTTCTCCTTGGAAGATAAGTTAGCTTGTGGAAGCACTTGAGGAGTTGCTTGATTCTTCAAAGTTGTAGCACACAACTCTCTCAAAGACTTCAATTCATTGTTGATGGCGTCAAGCTTGAAATTGCTCATGGTGACTTCACTCACCTCATATGCTCCCGCCTTTCTCCCTTCACTCTTCCTATGGGAGTATTTCTCAATCACTAGGGCTTGTTTCTCTACAAACTCCCAAGCTTCATCTACATGCTTCTCCATGAAAGTCCCACCGGAAAGAGATTGGAGCTTGAATTGGCTATCTTCATCAAGTCCTTTGAAGTAGATCTCCAATAGCTCAATTTTCGGTATGCCATGGTGTGGACAATCTAGGAGAAGATCTTTGAACCTCTCCCAAGACTTGAACAAACTCTCTCTATCCTTCATCACGAAGGCATTGATTTTCCCTCTTAACTCGGTAGTCTTGGAAGGTGGGAAGAACTTAGTCAAAAACTCGGTTGTCATCTCCTCCCAAGTACCAACTCGCCCTTGTGGAATAGATTGATACCAAGCCAAGGTTTTATCCTTAAGAGAGAAGGAAAAAGCCCTACGCTTATGGTTGTTGCTCTCCAATCCTGGCGGTCTAAGAGTCTCCATCAAGATCTCATAGTTCATCAAGTGTTGATGAGGAGACTCTCCTTCCATCCCTCCAAATTGATTATGCCGGATCATTTGTAGAACTTGAGGGCGGAGTTCGTAATCATGGGTTGCGGGATCTCCTAAGTTCACACCCGGACGGTGTGCTCTTTGTGCCGGATCCATACGTTGCCCCAACGTTTGTGGCTCTTCCATAGAAATAGGCACAACCCTAATATTCACCGCCGCCGGCTGCGGTTGTGGTGGAGGTGGAGGAGGTTGTTGACGGTTAAGCTCTCTTTGCACAAGAGCTTGCCTAATCTCCTCAATCTTCCTCCTAGTTGCCTCTTGCCTCTCATTGGCAAGTCTCCTTTCATTCTCCAAAGCTTCATCCCTTATCCTAATTTGCTCTAAAGCCTCATCCAACTCAGCTTGGAGATCTCTTCCGGCCATCTCTTTTCCCTTTTTAATGCTCTTGGATCTAGATCTAAGGGTTTTCTCCGGTTCGGGATCGAATGGAGCTAAATCCTTGCCACGAGATCTTCGCATACACTTAAAGAGTGAGATGTCGTGAAAAGCAAAGACACAAACCAAAAAGAGATCAAAAGCAACAAGAAAGATCTACACTACAATCAATCACAAAAAGACTCAATCTATACCTAGTCCCGGCAACGGCGCCAAAAACTTGTTACGCTAAGATCGTGTGATGTGCACGCAATAAGCTTTAAATTTATATTCTCGTTATATTTATCCTAACTCCTAGCGAACCCGCAGTGTACGGGACGTTTGTAGTAAGGATAGTATTCCGAGGTCGAACACAAAGACTAAGGTGAGATTGATTCGATTTATGATTGAGTTTAGCGAAGATCTAAGTTAAGAAAAGAGAAAGAAATAAAGAAATGAAAAATCTCAATGTTTTTGGTTGGTTTTTAGGTGATCAATCAAAGATCACTAACCATGCAATATGAACAATCAACTAGGCTACGGATCAACACAAACAAACAAGCTAAACGAGATATATAGATCAAAGATAGAAAAGCGGATTCTAGGGGTTGGAAAGTCCGGTTATGGCATAGGACTCAAGCTATCTAATCATTCCTTGGATTAACTATGATTTGTTGGGAGAGAGTGTTTCTAGATTGGGATCAATCACCGGGTAGGTCTCATGGTCCACTAGTCCATCCCTAAGATCTCATCACCGGGTAAGTCTCTAAGAACCTAAGGGACGAAATTCTACACAAACCGGATTGTCACCTAGAGATCTAACCTATCCTTACCGGGTAAGTCTCGGAAGGGTTAGTCCTAAGCAACCACCTAGCACACTTAGTCCAATGGCGGCTTATGAGGCTCACCACTACCTAGGGTTTGTTATCTTTAGAATCTAAGAGTAAGGATTACCGGGTAAGTTTCTCCTAACACTTAGTTGCTAACACTAGGTCACCCTAGGATAGATTTAACTCAACAAACACTTAGGATTTCAACATTCTAACAATCTAAGACTAGATCCATCGAACTAGGGAAGATCACGGGTTGTTCTACCAAGTCCACGGCCGTGGTTTGGCAAGAACAAACCGTGGATCCTAACAGAGGCTACGTTCAAGCACACAAGTCATCCAAGGGCTGATCTAAGTCCATCCTATCATAGTCCTAGCCATAACCATTCTTCCCTTACCCTAGAATCACATCTATTTAGCCTACAACATTCATCATAACAATCGAAATCATCAAACATAAAATCATGGCTTCCATTTGCAAGATAATGAAGAGAAAGAGATGAACAAGTGAAGTAAACAAAACCAAGCTAAAAATGGAATTAGAATGACTCACAACCCTTCTTAAAGAAGGTTTAAATGGTTCATACAACTCTAGAAATCGATTCCGAAATTCTTCACTACAAAGCTATCAAGTCTATCAATGGTGTGTTCTTCTTCTTCTCCAATGAAGCTCTTCTCCAATGGTAGCTTCCTTCTACCTCCTTCTTCCAAGAATCTTCTTGTTCAGAGTGTATTTTGATTCCCAATTTGATTGGATGATAGGGGATGCCGTCTCCCAGCCAATGCAGGACCACTTTTATACTACAACTTAGCAAGAGCTGGCCAAGAGATTGTGGCACAGCTGTCACAATCACCTGGCAAAAATCACGGGTGGTTCCACGGCCGTGGACTTCCAGTGAACCGTGATTTGGTGCTTCAGCGTTGCTTTGGTTCGCTAAGCTATGATCTAGTGCATGGCTTGTGTTGGCAAGGTCCCATGAGTCCTCTTTAGCCTCTAGCTTGCATCCTAATGAGTCCGAGGGTGTGTCATCTTGATGAACGATCCTCAAACGTATCGTTTTAGCTCCTAAATCTCCCAAAATACCTACAAGGCAATGCACAAATCCGTGTAGACGTCTATCTTGACAAATTACGTGAATTGGGTGCAAACGTCGTGAACTAGTGCTAAACCATGCATGAATGAGTGAGAAATCTATCTAAATGATTACCTAAACCTAAGTCATAAATCGTGTTATCAGTAGTGGATGGAGCTCACCTGTAGGTCTGCAATGCTCTATCTTGATCTGCTAACAGGTCGCATATTATGCCACAAATCTGGCTACATCGGGCTTCAACCATCCCCACCAATATGAACATCTCACATCTTGGTACATCTTACTCGTACCTGGATGTACCTAGTAAGGTGTACAGTGAGCCTCCTGTAAGATCCTCTGTCTCAACTCTACATTAGCAGGTACACAGATACGATCATGTCGCCTCACCACTCCATCTGCTCCAATAGAGAACTGTGGAGACTTACCACGAGACATTCTCTCTCAAATCCTCATCAAAGTTGGGCGGGTCTCCTACTTCCGTTGGATCTCATCCAACAGACTAGGTAAAACCTCTAAAGCATATAACTGGCCATACTCATCAAGAAACTGGATGTCTAGCTCTATCCAAGCTAGATCCCTCTAAAGTTGAGGTTGTACTATCAATTTGGCAATCGCCTTTTCTCGAGGTGTCTTCCTACTCAAGGCGTCAGCTACCACATTCGCCTTTCCAGGAAGATACAGAATCTCAAGGTCAAAGTCCTTGATCAACTCAAGCCATCAACGCTGGCGGTTATTCAACTCCCGCTACGTAAAAATGTACTTTAGACGCTTATGGTATGTGAAGATCTGACATGTAGCACCATATACGTAATGTCTCCAGATCTTCAAAGCATGAACTACCGCTGCTAACTCCAAATCATGAGTTGGGTAGTTCTCCTCATACATCTTCAGCTGTCTAGACGCATAAGCAATCACTCTGCATCTCTGCATCAATACACATCTCAAGCCTAGCTTGGATGCATCACTGTAAATCACAGAATCATCAAAACCCTCTAGTTATGCCAAGACAGGAGCAAAAGTCAAAAGCCTCTTCAACTCCTCAAAACTCTGGGCACACTGGTCAGTCCATACAAATCTGGTAGTCTTCCTCAGAAGACTCGTAAGTGGATGGGCAATCACAGAAAATCCCTCCAAAAAGCGTATGTAATATCCGGTTAGGCCAAGAAAGCTACGCACTTCCTTGACGTTCGTCGGTGTCGTCCATGCAGCAACAGACTTAATCTTTGCCGGATCTACCATAATCCCATCGGCGGAGACGATGTGTCAAAATGTCATCGATGGGCAACTCACACTTAGAGAGCTTGACATAAAGCTCTCTATCCCTCAAAATCTGCAAAATTGTCCTCGGATGACCGGCATGCTCCTCTTTGCTACGGGAGTATATCAAAATGTCATCGATAAAGACTACCACAAACTGATCAAGGAAGTCGATGAAGATACTATTCATCAACTCCGTGAAGACAGATGGGGCATTCGTCAACCCAAATGGCATCACTACAAACTCGTAGTGTCCATAACGGGTACAAAATGCCGCCCTGTGCACATCGTGCTCTCTCACCCTCAGCTGGTGATATCCTGAATGCAAGTCAATCCGGGAGAATATTGTCGCTCCCTGAAGCTGATCAAGTAGATCATCAATACGAGGCAATAGATACTTGTTCTTAATAATCACCTTGTTCAACTATCTGCAGTCAATACACAGTGTCAACGATCCGTCCTTCTTCCGCACGAAGAGGACAGGTGCACCTCATGGTGAAACACTATGGCGTATGAAGCCCTTCTCAGGCAACTCCTCGAGTTGCTTCTTCCGCTCCAACATCTCGACGGGCATCATACGATATGAGGCCTTCGAGATGGGTCTCGTACCAGGCTCCAACTCGATATTAAAATCCACACTCCTTTGAGGCGGCAAGCTCGACGGCTCAGCAAACACGTCTGCAAACTCGTAGACCACTGGTATGTCCTCCAAAGCTGGACTCTCTCCATCCTTCATGGCGTATCACCAGAATGCATCACATCCATGTATTATCAGTCTAGCTGCTCGTACGACACTAATGACAGAGTCTGTCTTCCCAAGGTCCCAACCTCGGAAGACCTCAATCTGACCAACCTCGGTAGAGACTGTAACAGTTCGTCTACCAACATCCAAAACTGCACGGTGTCTACGCATCCCATTCATACCTAATATGACTTCTTCATACATCAATGGCATGACTAAGAAGTCAACGAGCAAAACACAAGTCCCTAAACGAAGGGGACAACTACGTATCCCACGGGTACCTCTGACCCGGCTACCATTTGGTAACCCTATAGTAAAGGGTATCCCCTCTATAGTAGCTAAACTCGGACGCTCAACACATGTATCAGAAATAAATGAATGCGTAACACCCGTATCAAACAAAGCTCTAACAAGTAAACCATGAAGCAGAATGATACCTGCAGCAGCCGGTGTAGGCAGCTCCTCTGCACTCCTCACCTCAAAAGATCTACCCTAAGCTCCTTTGGTGTCAGTGGCACTCCGACCACGACATCTACCTCTACTCGGCCCGGGAGTAGATCCCTGAGTAGAAGGACGAGCTAGGACTCTCTGATGTCCCTGTGTCTGCTGTTGAGGTGTCCTCTAACCAACTCCGGCTACACTAGCAGGGGAAGAACCCTGCTGAGATGCAACTCCACCCTGCCTACAGAAGGTAGCTCGATGTGCTGGTCTACCACAGGTGAAACAAGTCACAACTAGCTTGGGACACTTTGGCTTCAAATGTCCAGGATCACCACAGTTGTAACACTACCGTCCCTTATCTACATTCAGTGCAGATGAGGGGTAACTCTGTCGTCTATGGTCTCGTTTAGAACCAGATGCTCCTCCAACTCCACTGGTCTGCCCAGTGCGCTGCCTCTTCTCAGATCGTCCCATTTGAGAAGCCCTCATCTGACTAGCTCGCTCCCTCTCATAAGCAGAAGTCGGGTCCTGATAATCAGCTAGAGACTCGCAATGGAATCCCGCCATGTATGAGCGTGTGCTCTTCCTCAGTCGACGGGAGAACAGGTACACATGCTGGTCCTCAGATGGTGCAGCTGGACCCAGCAAAGCTAACTCAGTCTGGAAGCGGCGGATGGCGTCTGCAATAGGTACATCCTCAAAACTGGCCTCCACAAAATCTTGTAGCTTCTCCCTCCCAATGAGGCAGGGAAGAACTGCTCTTGAATCATACTCCACATGCGATCATAGCTGGTGGCTCCGGCTCGTACAGTCCTCCACCACTGATGTGCAATGTCACGGAATAGAGACTGAACTAGCTCTATCCGTTTGTCCTCAAGATATCTCATAGACTCTAAAGCTAAGTCTACATGTCCTATCCATACCTCGGTCTCTAAATCAATCTGCCCTGAGAAGGGTGGTACTCCCTGCTGATGGAATGCCTTCAACCAGGTATTTGGTCGAGGCCCTCTGATCTCCTCTATAGCTCGAGCAGTCTCAACAACACATGCCGGCATAGTTGGCATCTGTGTGGCTCCCTGAGACATCTCAGATGATCCCTCATGCCCTGGTAGATCTGGGACCCGTCTTCCAGCTCTAGCAGCCTCCTCAACACGTCGAATGTACTCTCTAAACTTTGGCCCCCTCATTGAGACACGATCAGAGTCATCAGACTGGACTCGATGTGAATGATGTCTCCTCGATCAACTACTCCTCGTCTCTGGGACGACACTCTCAGGACCTCCTCATGTACCTCCTCCACCACTGGTGGATCAGCAGCGGGAACTGGTCCCTCTCCTATCACGCCCGGAGGAAGAGGTGGTCTACCTCTACCTCGGCCTACAGCAGCAGTATCTCTAGTCCGAGCCATCTGCGGGGTATGCACACCTAACTTATAAGGCTCTATAAAGGTCATATGTATAGACATAGATATGTATATATATATATATATATACTTAACACATACATATGCATAATCCACAATACATATATACATATCTACACAACAGAGATCCATAGCAGAGGTGGCAACTTCTCGTACATTCTAACCCAAAACCATACTTAAAACCAAATATCTTTTGAAAACGTCAGACCCCTTTCGGGTTTTGTTTATTTTACCTATCAAACCTCATTGTAGGTAGCAAGTGTCATTGTTGTCAACCTAAGGCTCTGATACCAACTCTGTAACACCCCAAATCCGTGGGACTCGGAGTGTCACATTGGGCTAGGATCTCACAATGGATCCTAACCCTAGCCTACCAACAAGTTCACTGGACCTTACAACATGGCACTGACATATATAAAACAAATGCATAAAACTGTATAAACTGTACAACCAAAAGGTAACAACAACATAGCCGAGTATGAATAACAACATCCTCACACAAGAGGTAACAAAAGGTCATCCTCACGTAGGAGGGAAAAGTAAACAACCCCAAAAGACCACAACCATCATATGTACGAGAGGTCCTTGACCTGCCACTCTACTAGATCACCCAGCAGCACGCCTATCCTGTGGGGCATCTACAGCATGGTAATAAACCATTAGCTAACCATAAATTTATGAGGTAATGCATAAGCACAAACACAAGTCATGAAAGATAAGCACATCAACATGCTATCACACATTTACCCAGTTTATCATCTTTATATAATAGTCATTCACTCAAATCGTGTCTATATAGATAGATAAAAGTATATGACACGAGGACTGATACAACCTCGCACCTGAGCCTGATAGCCAACTGTACGAGTATCGGTCACACAATCCGTGTACCCTATGGGAGTGGATTGCGCCCTTCCTGTAAAGCCAGTATGGCCTGACATCAGAGAACCTCCCATATTCCACGGCGGGAAGAAATGGAAAGGTTATCAAAGCCACGCAATGGGGCAATCAATAAAACATAGGTCGGTATAAACGACATCTCATGCTATCATAGCAAACATATAATGCACACACCATTCATACAAACACCCAATATAGGGATGGTAGCTAAGTAATTCCTACGAACTTACCTCAACCTCGTACAAAGCTAAAGCAGAATCAACCTCCACTCCTGAGAGAGGGACACTGCCTAATAACAAGGCATACAAAGATATCAACCTCTATTCATCAAAGGGGTCACCCCTAGACCCAAGAATTCCATAGGATCATCCTCAACCTAACCTCACAACCTAATAAACCTCAAAGGCCATACAAGGCATATATCGATCATAACCTCATCCAAACACATGCTCACACATCTAGCATGATCCTATACACTCACACTAGGAAAAGAGGGAACAAAGGCACCCTAAAGCAAGCCTAGAAGCAACACACACCTGTAGAACCAAGTGGAAACACCAGCTGGTGATGGTGGCCGCAAGGGCGGCTCACAGGTGGCGCAGGGGCGGCTCACAGGTGGCGCAGGGGCGGCTCACTGCCAGCGCTGGGGCGGCTGCAAGGTGGCACAGGGGCGGCTGGACAGCAGAAGACACCACTTCAGCCCTTTCTTCACTTCTTCCTTCGATTCCTTTGCTCCTTCTTCACTCCAACACCAAACAGACAGAAACATACATACATATACATCAACACAAGCCAATCATGGCTGGAGTAAGATCCAAACCTAAGGAATCTAAGCTAGACTAAGGAAAGAGAGGAAAAGATGAAGGAAAGAAGAAAGATAGGAAGGAAACCATGGAAGCTTAAACTGGGTCACACAGGGGTAATTTAGGCTTAATCTGGGTCCTCAGCTCACACTCTCAGCAACTAGGCTCTTACACGCAGCCCATTTGTGACCAACTAGGCCTATTTGTGTCCATTAGCGTCCGTTTGGACCACAAATGCCATCTCTAAAATCCCTTGGGTCCACAACCCATCAGTGCCCATTAGTGTCCGTCTGGATCATGAATATCATCTCTAATGTCACCTGGGAATGCTTCTTGTATCAACCGAAAGAAGTGCGTCCTTACTAGCCGAATAGTGACCTCCTCCGGCAACTTGTTGCCTTCAAAGATCAAGTTATTCCTAGCATGCCATATGAAATAAATGGTAGCCACCAAAGCAAATCTCTAAGCTCTTGACTTACGCCTCCTCTTGCTCGTTCTTCGTCTCATCCACCCAAGAGCAAGGTCAATGGTACCCAATCCTACCGGTATTCCAAAGCTTCTACGTACCTCTCTCCATACTCGTCTTGAGTACCGACACCTAAAGAAGAGGTGCTCGTGTGATTCCGCCTCTAGCTTGCAGAAATGGAAAACCGGATCAATGCCAAGAAAACCCATCCTAGTATGGGTAGATAGCCGCTTGAGTGTATCCATCCAAGCAATGAATGCATGCCGAGGTGTATGCCTTGCGTCCCATATATCATTCACCCAAGTAAGTCTTTCACAATGCTTACGGACAAGCTGATAAGCCTTGGTGACTTTAAACCGCCCACCCTTACATAAATCATTCATGGTGTCCTCCTGAGTAGCCCCCGGCAAGGTGAGGCTAGCCATCTTGTCGCGTCCGGCCAAGATAGCTTTAATAAGCGGTGAGTCTCAATTGATGATTGTTTGGAGTGTTTGTGTTGTTAATTATTGACTAAGACTTGATAAGTGTTTATATGAGCTTTGATTGATCATTCCATCACTTGTGCATATGAAATTCAATCTTATCAACTCTTATCTCTATCTTGTGATGATTGACATGTATTCTATTATTCTAGTTCTATATTGAAATTAGCATTTTGATAATAGAAGCATGATATAGTCTTTTGAAATTGAAACATCTATCATTGTTTGAGTTTGAATTGCACTTGACAATGCCTTCTACTTATTCAATATACTTGTCCTATAATTTGTTGGATGATGATTTATCTTCCATGCATTTTCATGATTGTATCTTGTATTTTGAAATTTGATATCATCTCCTATTTTGTTCATGATTTAGGTACTAATCACTTCAAGAAAGTGCCTTTATATCTTTCCAATTTTCCTTACTCAAAATTCATGTCTAGAAAGAAAGTGTGTGTGGATTCATCATTTAAGAACCATAAAGGCAAAAGGCCTATGAAAGAGGTTCCTAGTGAGGAAGAGCAAGAGGGTTAGCCTATGGGTAGTCCCCACGAAGTTCACCACCCCCAGTTCCTAGAACCAAACTTGAGATCGTTATCCCAAAAACTTATAAACCAAACCATACTAGGCATGGTAAACTCAAGATTCGCCCAACCAGATACCTTGATCATGCAATGATCAATGATATGGAGATTTAGAGGATATCACTGCCTTGTTTACCAATGTTGGCTTAAGATCCTTTTTAAGTTGGGATGAGGAAAACCTACAATAATCTTCTCTTAGAATTCTTAAGTACTTTCAAGGCTATTTTTCCTCCTAGAAATCCTACAAACTTGACCATCTCTTTTCTTCATGGCAACCAAGACCGAACCCTAACCGTAAATGGCCTTCAAGAGATTTTGGGAATTTTAGATTTTGTGGAGTATCCACCTAATGTAGATTATAGATTTTAGAAGAGTATGGGTATGGGATCCTTTGTATCCGGAAAGACCAAGAGATCAACCCTCTACCATCATGACATTCACCTCTTCTATAGGAATTTGAGTGTTTTCGTAGCCGAGTGGAGAGCATACCTATCCCCACTTCGGATGAGCTTTACATAGTGTGGTGTGCCTTTCACAACACCATCCCTTACATTCCTTATAAGTTGGTGAAGTTTCTAAGAAAAGTGGCCATAAAGTTAAGAGGAACTATATACATGGGAGGTTTGGTAACTAGGATTGCTAAGTTCTTTAACATTCCCCTTGATCACCTTACACCTCTTTCACGCACTAACAAAAGTGTCTTTGTCTTTTGTATTAGGGACCATGCAAACTTTAAGTACGTGGTATAAGGAATGCTTATATTCATATGTATATATTTGTTTCATGTTTTTCATTCATTTTCTTTTTTTATTTTCATGTTTTCTTTTTCATTTTGTGTTAGTCTTTTATTTTCCATAAATCCAAAAACATTAGAAAAGTTTTAAAAACCTAAAAAAATTTTAAAAAATTTAAAATTTGTGTATGGTTCTTATAATGTTGAAATGATCTTGATGATGAGACTTAAATTTTAGTCATGACAATAATAGACTTGTTAATTGTAAAGTGTGTGAATTAAGTATATGAAAAGTATGTTAAATAGACATCCATAAAATACATATGAAATATAAATTTAGTTATGTATTTATATCTTTCTATTGGTTGATAATGACTTAGTAAATTCTATGCTAAGAAATTTGAGTTAACCTAAACATGTGTAGGTTCATGTTTACTTTAGCTCTTAATTGTTGGGCCTAAGGCAAAAAAAATTAGTGATATTTGAGATATGCAAACGCTAAAACGCGTTTCACAGTTTCACACAACTAGAAACCTCGATCTCTTCTTAGCCCTTCCCTTTTCGCTCTCTTCTTAGCCCTAGATGTACTCCGAATCTCCGGCGATTCTGCGCGCGAACTACAACTCTGTGAGCAAAGGTCCGCATTGCTCTCTTCTTCTCACTTTTCTAATTGTGAGAAGTGCGACTATGTGAAGGTTCATGCGAAGTGCGAGCAAAGGTTCTTGATAAGTGCGATCGAAGGTTCTTGCCAAGTGCTAAAGGAGATTCTGCGAAGTGGAAATGTGCGAATATTCCAACGATTGTGAAGTGCGAGCAAAGGTTCTTGCGAAGTGCTAAAGGAGATTCTTCTCACTTTTTTGAGTTTTAATCAACCCTCTTGATTAAAATTAGATATCTCCCTCCTTCTCACAATTATACAAAGGTACCGATGACTCGGCGAAGTTTCCGGCAGTGCAAGTTTAACAACTATAACTCCGATGGAAAAAAGGACATGCGGGTTGTCCGAGACTTGAAATCCGACGAGTATGGGCATGACAGACGGCCTGATTTCCGGGCTCAATTCGAGTCCGGTCCGGATAAACAGACAAAATTTTAATGAAAGTCTGGTTCGAGTCCGAGTATGCATAGATCCATGCAGCTAGTATTGGAAGGTGGCTAGTAGGTTTACCTCTTCTCATGCTAGAGTGATGAGTTAGAATTTTAATCCTTATTTGAATTTTGACATCTTTATGACACCTATTTTATGGAAACTATAAGTCATTTTTATGTTATATTGATGCAAAGAAGTAAGTTTATTAAATTGAATTGTTGTAACTTGTACTTACAAAGACCCATAAACTACTTGAAGAATGATAAAACTCTTAAGTGTATGTGTTGTATTTTGGATTGCCTAACTTATTGAAATGTCGCATAATCCATACTTTCTTTGGATCATATATGTGTTGCATTTTGGATTGCCTAACTTTTCAAAATAATAATAATAAAACTCTTAAGTATATATGGATGATAATATATAATGATATATTTTTATCATATATTCTACACCTCCAGCTACAAAATATTTTCGATAATTCCTTCATTTCTTATTTCTAGTGTGTAGGTCATGTAACCGAGTGATATCAATTGCATAAAGTTACTTTATAATCATAATCCATTCAAAACTAGTAATTATGAGGAAACTGACGTGGTCATAGTATGTCTGACAAAACACCCACAAGTGCACACTTTTGTCGTTGTACTACACAATTCGAAATCAAGGTCGAATTCCACAAAAAGACTATGTAGTAAATTGCCTCTAATCGACAAGTTCGGCTTTTAAGCAAAAGGTGTAAAAGAATGGGGTATTCGGCTCATGCAAAAGGTTCAAACTTAAATAATAAGTCAAGGTATTAAAAATCTAGAAATCTAGGAAATACTCACACCAAATCAAGGTTGACATCATGCTTAAAAAGTGTAAAAGAGTGGCAATGTTGGAAATAATCAAGCACAATCATGGTGATCCATCTTTAGTCTCGTTCATCTAAGGTGAACGAGATAATTGGAGAAAACCGTCTTATTATCACAAGATTAATATTCAACAATAAGACACTCCGACTTTAGGCCCATAGGATATACGTTTCAACCAAATAAGATGACCGAGGGTCTTGCGAATGTTCATCTCACCACACAAACGCATTTATAGGGACGGATTACACAAAAGGAGAAGCTTAGTGGTTTTTTTTGTTATCCTCCTAATCCACTCCCTAGCATCTACACAATGCAATCTACAAACATTCAAAAGTGAGAAAATTATCAAAGACTTCATAACAAAACTAAGCCGATTCATAAGCCTCATGAGAGATGGCATGTCACTTTTACCATTCCATTTACAAGCGATTCGACTTAAGCAAGTGTACAAATTAAGGATACATAACACAAGAAGTTGCAAATTATCTTATGGGGTTGGGTACATATGCTAAAGCTATATTCATTAATATACCTTATGAAGAAGATGGCACAAAACTTTACCATTCGGTTCACAAGCGATTCAACAAAGTTTAGCAATCAAACCCTAAGTTTACATTCATCTAGAAAGATGGCTATTTATGCATGCATGTGGCGTTCCAACATATACAAACTCAGGTCATTGCAAATCAACCAAGAAATAAGGTTTTCATCCAGCAAACATGCAATATGAAATAGGGAAATTACAACTCACAAAGATTTTCTTGGTGTTCTTGCAAAAGTAAAGCATTTGATCTAAACTAAGTGAAAGATTTGAAATTTAAGTGTTTTTGCTAACTTTCTTTAGCAAAAAGAGTGAATCCTAAGCCTAAAATAGAACCAAAATCACAAGTTATCTCTTCCTAATGGGTGAAAAAAGTATTTATAGAGTTTGAATTCACCTTTTGACCCATAAAAATTATATTTTTATCCTCAAAAGAAAGCAAATTTACATAAGCAACCACAAGTAGGCCCGCCGGCACATGCCTATGCACCAATCTAGAGGGCAGTCCAACGGGCGATCCTGGGGTCGGTCTCGATTCTACATTGGTTAGGCCGAGCTTGGTCAAGATGGGTACGTTGGTCCAAGTGGTTGGCCCACAAAAGTTTTTCGGGTTGGTCTTTTCTAGTCTTGCTTCCTTGTTTGTGTGGGGGTGAATTGAACCTCTTTGGCGCTTCTTAGGTCACTCATCTTGGATTTTTGGGGACTCATTTGGATATTTAGGGGCTTGTTTAAATTTATGGGAGATTTCATTTGGATCATAGGGAGAGAAAACATCAATTTCATCCTTGTTGATCATAGTGGGAGTTGAAGACAACACAAGTAGACACCATTCTTCCCTTCATATTACGGATGAGGACGAATATTTCTCTTAAGCTCAAGTTGGCCTCAAATACCTACAAAATCAAAGGCAAAGGTAGTAGACGTCTATATAGTAATAATATTCTCAAAAGACTCATATAAGGGTATCGAAACCAAGCAAAAATACACTAAACTACACAAAAAAAACTCCTAAAGACTAGCATGAAAAAAAATCATCAATCACATTAGAGATTTCTCATTAATTGGACTTTTTGTCTAACAAAATTGGAGTCATCATAGTCCATCAATTTATATTAACTATAAAAACAAGAGAAGATTGAGGTAGTAGGGTAACTAAATTTTACAGGATACAAACATGGCCCTAATTTAATCTATTTTTCAAAAAAAATATATATCGGGCTATTAATTAGGCTGATGGAAGTTATTAATATGGTAATATATTTTAATTAGGCACAAAAAGTAGCTAAAATGTCGGAGCACGTTTAAGAAGGTAACCAGCAAGATTCTCCTCATTAATAGCCCACATTTTCCGCCTTTTCAACTGCTACCAAGAACCAAAATCGAGGCGTCTGAAACGATTATCGTCATAGCAGATCTTACAGAGTAGGAGAGGTCAACTTGCCGGCGATGAAAGACTCTCATAAGACTCGCAATCGATTGTCGTCTATTTGTTCGTCTTCAACAAGTAATAGTCAGCAATTGGTTAAACGTGCTCACATTTCTCGAATCAATTACTCCCGTCGGCAAACGAAGGTATGATTTCATCACCGCTTTTTCTATGATTTTCTTGAAAGAATCAGTTCTTTCGTTAAAACAAGGTTTCGGAAATTCGATATAATGCAAGTTCAAGCCTTGATTTTGAATGAAAAAACTTGATTCAAAACATACAACCACTGTCTCATACTATTAGCAATTTTTTGGTAAAGGTGACATTTTTTTCTAGATCTGAAAGTTTTGAATCGAAATTGAAGCTTGGGGGTAGAAGAATCCCGTACATTATAAGCTTGCATGTACAAATGTTTATAGTATTTGGAAGGATAGTTGTGCTTTCAACTGAATGGACAAGGGCATACAATAGGACCACATTTGCTAATTATGTAGCTGTGAAGAATGAGAAACCCAAGTTGAACGAAAAATTATTCCAGGTGATAACTGGAGATGTCCCAGCTATATTCAGGAAGCCATTGTACGATGTTGACAAGATATATTCCCCCTTTAACCTTCTGGATTCACATTGAGTAACGTCGAAGATCAACCTACTAGATTGGACCATTTATGTATATGACTCATAAGTTATGTACATAAAAGAAGAAAGAATTCAACAGTTACTCGAACCTTTGGCAGTTATGTTCCCTCAAGTGATTCGGCTACATGGTAAGCACACGAAGCTAGGCGACAACTTAAAGAGGCAATTCAAAATTATCAGAAAATCTGGTCTGAAGTTCAATGTTGACGGGTAATTTACATCATTACATAATATACAATGGACTACACAAATTCTTATATGTACATATGATTTGCACAATTCAAGGGTAGCTGCGGATATTTGCTATCAAGTACATTCAATACCTAGCTTATGGGAGAACGGATTTATTTGGCATCAACGATGATGGGTTGCAAGCGGTGAGGGAGAAGCTTGCTCGTGCTATATTCTCAAGGGGATGGCCAGATTGGGTTGATGAGAGTTGAACATATTCCAAGTCACTTTACTTGATTTTTCTTGTGTAACAGATTCATTAAGGCGGACAGTTTTTTCATATTATGTTGTTTCGTGAAGCATACATTTTTCTTATTATGTCGTCATTACAAACATATTCATTAAGGCGGACAGTTTTTTCATGTCTTCGTGTGACTTGAAGCAGACATTTTTCTCATCATATCGTCATAAGAAACAGGCTTAAAAGTGTATAAATGTATGTATACGTGCGTGCCATATTGCCTTATTCGTTACACTAGTATAAACACAAACTCAAGTACACCAAAATAAATTAAACACAAATGTACATAAAATGTCTTAATACACAAACACATATAAAGCATACACAAGTTTTATATATCTTAATAATACACAATAGAGGGCGTGTGTGCAAGATATTGAAGGAACTGTTTAACATATTATGTATGTAATAATACACGTAAGATGGTTGTTTAGGCATATTGAGAAGTACACAAGTTTTCTTCATACATAAGAAACAGACTTAAGAGCATACACAAGTTTTATACATAAACTATCTTAATACACAAACACATATAAAGGATACACAAGTTGTATATATATTAAAAATACACAATGGAGGGCGTCTGTACAAGATATTGAAGGAACCGTAGCATATTGTGTATGTAATAATACACGAAAGATGGTTCTTTAGGCATATTGATAATAGGGAATTGTAGTTCAAATATTCCATCAAATAGGCAAGCACAATGTGGTGTTCGTACATAAGTCAAAAACTTCTTATTGAGAAGTACACAAGTTTTCTTCGTACATAAAGCATAAAATTCACTGACACCCGTTTCACATTGCCTGCTTTGGTTGATTTAGACAAGTCTTCTTCGTGTGTCCACTAAATCCACAACAGCCACATCTTCGCTTACTCTTCGGTTCCCACGAGGCCCATATTCTTGCTTTAGGCAACTTTCCACACCGTTTACGCCTTATTGGAGGATCACATTTAATTTCCGATATGCACGTCGGAATATTCCACTCCGACTTGTTCTGGACATGATAAATTATCTCCGAATATGCAGCTCTCCAATTTTCAATGGAATAATACATACTAATGAGATAAGAAGGACTCATACCAAGATGTTTTGATACAGCTACAACATGTATGCACGGTATTTCTTCAACATCAAACTCCTTGCATTCACAAGACTTGGTTTGCAAACAAACGATTACATGTTCATCACCTCTTTTCACTTCAAACTCCATTCTATCTGCATCAAGGACATACACAAAGTAACAGGCAGATTCGTTGAATCTTTTCTAGATGATCACTTCAGTTTTCGGTGTGGAAACGTCTACACAAGATTGAGACCTTTGTCGACGCTCGGAAAACCATCGTGATATGAATTGTATAATCTCGTCAAGGAACGCTAAAACTGGATATTCCCTCCCGTTTTTCATCAATGCGTTAACACACTCGGCGTTGTTACTTGTCATGATATTGTACCGTTTTGCTGGCGATAATGAACGTGCCCATGTTGACAACCCTATCTCATGTAGTAGAGATCCAACCGTTGGCTTTTCTTGTGAAGGAAAATTATTATTAATGTACACAAAAACACCCAAGTGTTGTCATGCGATGCATTATGTAAACGAATAAGGATAACATAAAATGCTTTATGTATATAACATACCGAAGAAATTTGTCCAAGTATTTCCATGCACTCAGATTCCTTACATCTCATGGCTCCATCAATGAACAACTGCAATATTCGGTTGGATCTTGTCCTCTTTTTGAGATTCCCTTTAAGGTGCCAAATACAGTATCCTCGAAACGCTTTCTTATAGTACGACGATATACCCTTCTTAATTGAATTATGTCTATCTGATACAAACACAAGGTCGTCGCTTTCCGGTATGATGCGTTCTAGATTTTGGAAAAAAAACTCCCACGACGCATCATTCTCACTGTCAACAATGCCAAATTCCATGGGATATATCTACTGATTTGCATCTTGGGCAGTTGCAACAAGCAACACTCCCCCGTACTTCCCACTAAGATGTGTTCCGTCTACTGTGATAACCTATAACAAATTACACTTGTACATAATCTACATACATGAACAATGGAAAACAAGATGATATTACATGGTATAAGAATATGTACCTTCCTCATCGATTTAAACCCTCGGATTGACTGACCGAATGCTATAAATACATACTTGAAACAAGTCTCATCATCTACTATAAGTCTAACATATGATCCTTCATTGGCTTCCTCCATCATATACAAATAGGAAGGGATTAAGCTATAATTATCCTCAGATGTTCCTCTAATCATGTCCTTCACTTCTTCTTGGGCCTTCCATCACTTCCAATAACTAGCATCAATACGGTGTAAACTTTTCATTATTGTTACTATCTATTTACCGAAGGTAGTTTCTTGGAGTTGGCGTACCTACATAATACACGAGTTACACAAGATATGTACATAACAGTATTGTATGAAAAGTTAAAGGAACATACATTGATTTCACTTTCTCTGCTATGACGTGGTAGGAAGCACCCCTGTTAGCCTTTCGCCTCAATTGATATGAACATGTGTGTGTAGAGACGAACTTGTTGTAAATATACTTGATTCACCAAGCATACTGTTACCATGAAATATTGTGATATTTTAGGCACGTTTTCTAAGTGTATTTGATCCATATTGATAGTCATTGATTGAGCATTGATGCATTTGTGAGCTAGTTTGTCTATAATGTCGATATAGAGATCTACACAAGCTTTATGTTGATTATAGGTAATTGAGAGCTATTTCCGAACGGAATTGAGCAAGGATGGAGTTTGATGGAACATGTCCATGAATTGAGGACATTTCTAGGAGCTAAGGGAGTGCCAACTTGAAGGATGCACGAGACTAAGGAAGAATCACGTTCTAGCCCTAAACCACGCTCTAAAATACGGCCGTACTACATTCCACGTTCAAGTCCACGGCCGTGGAACCATGGCAAGGGAAGCGTGGTTCATTCCAGCAACTTCTACGGCCGTGGAGGAGTTGTGTCAAACCGTGTTGATTTCCACGCTCTAAATTACGGCCGTGGAACCCTTCCACGACCGTGATCTTGGCGATCTTTTTCGCCACACTTTAAGCCACGATCTCCTACGCAATTGGGCCGGGCCGATACTTTATCTTACACTATAAAAGGACGGACGAAGAGAGATTCTGTCACCTTCGCTTACGCATAGACGCATCTTACGCTTGCGCTTGGAATTGCCCTAATTTCGCATTTGGCGGAGATTGTGTTTGAGAGATTTTTTTGCGCTTTGTCATTGGGATTCCCGGATTTACGGAAGGATCGAAGATTCGGAAGATTGTTCGCAAGGAGATTTCGCTTCTTGCTTAGGTTTGATTTAGAAGACGGATTGACATCTCGTTCTTCCTTCTTATCTAAGATTGTGATTGTTTGTGCTATTCCGAATCTAGTGACGATTATTGTTCTTGATTATGACTTTGAGATTGATTTGAAAGTTATTGAAGGTTTTCGGAAGTTTTCATCTTTCAATCTTTTAAACCTTAAATTTGATATCAATATGACTATTGTTGGCTAAAAACCCTTAACAATTCTAAGGTGAAGGGTTGATAGTTGTGACTTAGATGATGATAGATCGATCGTAAACAGATTGGACCTTGAGAGTTAGAGAGAATCGCCGATAACCCTAATCCACGGTCTGTTCTTGAGCTTCCACGGCCGTGGAACTCAAGAACTACCCGTAATTTTGTGTTAAGTTACGAACTTGCTTTTACTTTAATCCAAAGTTAAAGATTTGCTTTAACTTAGTCTTGGCTTGCCTTTTCTAGGTGGTAGTGAAGCCTCAACAACCTCTACCTCGATTGTGAGTGTCACAACCTTAATCGGTTTAGTTGGTCTTGATCCTTGGATTACAAGTTTGGGTATTTGACATTAATTCTTACCTTTAGAACATTTCTATATTGAAGCCTCAACAACCTTTATAGAGAGTGTCTTGTAGGTGAGTCATATAAGGTTTTTGGAACTTCACCGTACGATTACCTTACATTAGCATACCTTTGCATATCTTAACTCTGTCCTTATATCATTAGTATATCTTGAATCGATTGCCACAGCTGGATTCCTGGATCTTTAGGATTGTTGTTTTCCCAATAATTCGAAAAGCTCTTACATTTACTCGCTTGATAACCTATAATTGGATTTAACCCCCCAAATCCCTGTGTTCGATACTCTGGAATTCTTGCTTAACTATATCGATCCGTACACTGCGGGTTCGCTTGCTTGATTCTAGTTTTATAAATTTAAAGCTTGATTGTACGCACGCTAAGTGGCGAACACATACTGAAACGAACTTTCCATTTGCATGCTTCATCAATACATACAATTTTATATTGTGAACATTCCGATATAGAATGCAGACACAATGCGTTCTTCAGCTCAGTTTTTGTACGATATGTTTTCCCAACAACAAGTTCATAATCGTTTCCAGCAGGCACATAAGATTGACTTTGACGAACTATTGCCATGGATTCACTCCATGTATCATCTACATGATCGTTTTCTAACACACTTGACGTATGTGTACACAAATCAATTTGTGACAGCCCGTTGTCAAGATATTCCATAGTTGTTCTCAAGCAGTCAAGCTCTTGTCTGTGACATTAGATTCCTTCATCTACATCAGGTACAACCACTAACTCCCCGCCAGTAGGCTTATGTACATCTAAAGTAGTGATACACAAAAGAATACTCCACTTAAACTCTTGTAGTTCATTTATCCGGATAAATGTATCCAAATCATCCCTGGTTGTAAGTTGAAATGGTTTCAGTTCTGGGTTGAAAGGATTCTTGTACGACAGGTCCACAAGGACCACAACCAATTCTGATTGAGATATTCCAAATTGGTGTGCAATATCATTCGTCAAATCAACAAAGTGCATGATAAATCAACGATCATAGGTTTGCTTTTAACATCTCCATTGTAGGTCTATGCATCGTCCAACAGTTCCTCCCCCCCCCCCCCAATATAATGTTATGAAAACACTCGCTATCAATGGTCCATATACTGATTGACACACAAGGAAAATAAGTAAGTCATACATAAGTATATATATGTACATAATTTAGATAAAAGCATAAACCCGCCACATATATGATAAAAACACAAGTACACACAAGGATCGATACACAAATATCTGATTCTTTTCACAAACAATTTCTTTTAAATTACAACGACGGTAAGACAATGATGCTTCAGAATCCATTATGTACATAAATCCAATCTGATGATTTATATATAGATACACAAATCATAGGAGTTCTTAAGAAGAGCGTCCGAAGAAGGTTAGACAGGAGAAACATAGACTTACCAGGATCGAACAATGTATAAAATTGGTAGATCGAAAACAGTATACTTCGGTGATTATGTACCCAAGCAGATAAACAGGCTTATTGTTTCCGAAATATTGCAATTGTGTAGAACGAAAACATAACGCAACCAAATAGAAACTTGTTTTGGAAGATGAAGATGAAGCTATTGTGGTTGTTGTCCGTGTGATGTCGATTGAGCCGTGAGGAAGAAGATGCAGATGAAGAACGTATGAGATACTTCCCTATAATAACGGCGTACTAATTGGAGAGAGAAAGATCCTTATTTCCTTAATATCTTTTCCTTATTTTAATAAATCTTTTTTGTATAATATAGAGGGGCCTTGTTTGTACACAATATTAACTTGGGGCCATTAATATGCTCATGGAAATAAAATGTACCCACTCTCCCATTTTACCTTGCTCACAACAATCTATCAATTACTTGTACCAACAAATCTCATTTTTCTTCTACAATTACTCATTTATCTTTACTTCTTTTTTTTCCCCTAGCATATCACTCTCTTGAATGAAGATTGCCTCTCTACAGAGGATCCATATATCAGCTCACCGAGATTGGCATACACGTACTAGTATGAAACGTGTTGCAAGGAACATTGCATTTGAGGGTTGTTCACTCAATCCATACAAATGATCATCTTATCGATATCAGCCATTAAGACCCTTTCAATTTCTTAAATAATATCACTTGCCTTTGATAACGCATGTGTACGAGAGTTTAGTCATCCTATAGACTTATCCATGTAGTCTCTCTTACAATTCAAACGTTCTATCACCTTATTAGATTCGACCAACACATACGAGTATCATGCCATGAAGACCATTTTTCTTTTAATAGTCTACCCGACCCATGCAAATGATCGTCTAATATTTATCGCAACATTAAGATCCTTCAAGTGTATAACAACATCCTAAAGAAAAAACTTGGACCCAATATTCTTAGAAATACGTTTCTTATTTAATGGTAATCTGGTATTATAAAAGTCAAACTATCTTCAACCAACAAAACAAAGTTAAAGATAATAAAACATGGCCTTTGTTGAACTTAATTTCGATGGAACCCAATTGAATAATGAACCCTCTACGTTTGGATACATCATCCGCGACTTCCACAACCAGGTTGTAGGAGAAGACTATGCAAAAAAAATTCGAAACTTGGCGACATTTAAAGCAAAATCAATCACCATACTTAAATGTCTAATGAATTTGAAAGAATTTGGTTATCATAAAATTTAGATCGAAAGAGACCCTCTAAATGTGATCTGTTGTATTTGGAAACCCACTTCGGAAACCCGTATCAAATATGTTTTTTTGCAAATATGTTTTTTTGCAAAGTAAACTCAATTATCAATGTTCTTGATGCTTTTGGTCAGTTATCTCCTGCCGTCCGTGTTGATATCCCTTGAAAAGTGAAAAACCTCTAAGAGTGAATGAGTGATACTTGTCGACACTAGCTCATAGGAATTGTGTTACATTTGCAGTCTCAACGGCCTCTCGGACTACTAGGAATGTATAGTACTTGAATTCCTTTTCTTTCAAAAAAATTTGTAAAGCTTGGTCACAAATTGACGCTCAACCACTGAAATGGAGGCCCACAGAAGTAGAACGGGCTCGTCTTCCATCACTTCTTGAAGATGATATTGGGCTACATAAAAGCCCAAATTTGAAACAGAATGGTGCCTTCTCTGAAAGTGCTAGTCGGGACTCCGCATAAGCGCGTCTCCCTTCTCTTCCGCTTTCCATTATCTTTTATTGGCCAAATTCCCCCAAATCAACGAAACATAATTCTCTAACCCTAGAAATCTCGATCAGCAGATCTGCGTTCCCGAGACTTTTGATCCTTGATTCGTCTCCTTGTGTTTGAGGATCGCAATGGGGAACACCGAGAAGCTGATGAACCAGATCATGGAGCTGAAATTCACAGCGAAATCCCTCCAGCGCCAGGCTCGCAAGTGCGAGAAGGACGAGAAGGCCGAGAAGCTCAAGGTCAAGAAGGCGATCGAGAAAGGCAACATGGATGGCGCCAGAATCTACGCCGAGAACGCCATTCGCAAGCGCTCCGAGCAGATGAACTACCTCCGCCTCGCCTCCCGCCTCGACGCCGTCTCCGCCAGGCTCGACACCCAGGCAAAGATGCAGACCATCGGAAAGTCCATGTCCTCCATCGTCAAATCGCTTGAATCTTCTCTCAACACCGGAAATCTCCAAAAGATGTCGGAGACGATGGACCAGTTTGAGAAGCAGTTTGTGAACATGGAGGTCCAGTCGCAGTTCATGGAGACCTCCATGGCCGGGACTACCTCACTGTCGACTCCTGAAACGGACGTTAACAGTCTGATGCAACAGGTCGCCGACGACTACGGATTGGAGGTGTCGGTGGGGTTGCCACAGGCTGCTGGACACGCGATCGCTGCTCCAAGTGCTTCCGAGAAGGTGGGCGAGGACGATTTGACCAGGAGGCTTGCTGAGCTCAAGGCAAGAGGGTGAAGTATGAATGTAAAGGTAAAATGTTCTCGCTGTGTATAATACTCTACTTTATTTCCTTGATGCTTGGATCGTATGCTGTATTGTAATGTGGGAGCTTGTGTAGGGGCTATGACATATATCCTTTTGCTTTGTGATTCATGCGTGTTGTTTGATCATGTTGGCTTCCGGTGCTGCCCGTGCGCCTCATTTTGCTTAACATATCTGCTGTTTGATTGCTTGCTTAATGATCTGCATTATTCAGTTAGTTGTACGATGATGGGATCGAGAGGAGTAATAGATTTACCCCCTATAATACTAATTGTGGCTCAGAGTTCTCTTACGTAAAGAGAAGTTGTTGGAAGGAAGTCGTGTGAATTCAAGTTGTTTCAGAAAGCTTAATCAATCATTATTTGAAAGTGAGGTGATTGTTTTTAAGTTTAAGCATTCTTCTGTGGCTGGGATAGACAACCCGATCATTGTTGCACCCTTGCAAAGAAAGATGATCATATAATTGTGTCATGGGAAATGCCTGGATCAATTTGGAAGAGTTGAAAGGCGTAGTCGACTGAGTTGCTTTAGGTTAGTCTGTTAGCTCGGTGGATCCATATAACTGCGCTAGAATGGTCTAATATCACTTAAAACTCCACTGTGATTGGATTATTCATCATGCATATTTGTGATTGGATGTTAAACAACACTCCAACTCCCCCGTGATTGCCACAAATAATCACCTTTGTCTTTGGGAGAAAGACAACTCTCCGGAAACACATCCTGGAACTCTTCAAGTATGGTTGCAATGTTAGGGGGTAAGGTGATCTTGTTTCCTCACTCACTAATGCTAACTTTTTACACAACATCATCAAAGTGGTATCTAAGGGTAAGGTGGTCTTGGTTTCCTCAAATCCTTGTTGTTGGGCTTTTTCTACCAATTGGGGCCCTCCCTTCACCACCCCCATGGGGATGGTCTACAAGGTTCATAACGACTCCTCTTACTACAGGACGTTTACCTAGCCAACGCTTAGATCCGGCTCTACCCAATTAACTCAAGGGCTGCGTAGTGTACCTTTCTATGTTCGGGAAAGTTGTGGCATGATCAGATTTTCTCTTGTTGGGAGTTTAGTGTTTTATAGAATGTTTTGAGGCGTGAAAATATCACTATCTTTAAAGTGATATTTGTCCCCTCTACCCTCTAATTGCTGTTAGGATTGCTGACAAATTCACCTCCTAGGATACAACAAGGCCCTTAAAGAAATCAGACTGCAAATCTGATTTTCTTTCTTATGTTTCTAATGAGGAGTCTTTCTCTATTTATAGAGAATTCTCTTAACTATCTGAGATAGTTAATTCAGTTTTACAGTTAGGATTGCAGTTAAGAGAACAGTTATATATTTCTTCATGCGAAAGATCATAACCATGCATCTTTCAAATATATTAATGTTTAATCTCAGCCACAAAATTATTTGAAATCTATCTACTCTCTTTAACCACAGAATCTGTACATAAATAAAATTCAATAAGTCTTATTAATAGACTTTTACCATCAATCCCCACCAAGTCTATAAATCAGACTTTGTGAATAATGTCATACATAATGAAAGCGTTTTTCAACTTAAACTTTCAATTAATACAACTTTATCAAAATGTCAACAGATTTAATGGTGGTTAGTTCCTTAAACCATTTTTCTTTTATCAACATCGGATAAAGCATACATAAAACATTTTTAGCTTCTTCATTGAGCTTTTTTTTGTCTTGAGTTCATCCAGATTAATTGTTTTGTTTAAGAATAACTCCACTCTTATGTGATCTATATAGGTAAGATCCTATAGAACCGTAATCATTAAATAATATTATTAAGAGTAGCCTTAGTACTCAACCTCCCTTTTGTTGCACTAGTGTGCATCCCAAATCACTTATCATCAACTTTTTGTTACCCTTTAAACTTCATAACTAGAATCTCTAGAAAGAGGTTGGGTTCTTGTTGTTGTGATTTCATATTAACTTCAACCCCGTTGCAGCTGAGGTATTTCTGACCATTTCTCTCGAGAGTGCTTTTTTAAATCGGTCAGCCAAGTTTTTACAAGACTTAACATAAATAATGGTAATAACACCTTCTTCAATCAACTGCCTAACATAAGCATGTCTTAAACTGATGTGCCTAGACTTTCCATTATAAATTTTATTATAGGCTCTAGACAATGTTGTTGCACTGTCACATAACACAGAAACATGTGACATTGGTTGTGGCCACAACTATATATCCAGAAGAAAATGCAATAAACTCTGATTCCATTGTAAAATGTGTTATGCAGGTTTGTTTCTTTTGAAGCCCAACATATTTCTCCTCTTGCTAGAGTAAAAACCCAACTACTTGGATTTATTCTCATCTGCACTAGATATCCAACTAGCATATGCAAATTCTTCAAAAACAGCAGGAAAACTACTATAAGATAATTTCAGTTCTGATGCTTTCTTTAAGTATCCTAGAACTTGACTTTTAGCCTTCCAATGTTCAATTCCAGGATTGCTAGTATATCTTGATAACTTGCAAACGGAAAATGCAATATCAGGTCTTGTATAATGCATTGCATACATTAAGCTCTCAATTGCACTTGCATAATCTTTCTGGGAATTAGATCTACCTTCATTTTTGAATAATTTACATGAAGGATCATATGGAGTATTTGTCTCCTTAATCGTAAGATGTTCAAATGCGATTATAATGAAATTGGGTCATAGTAAAATCCCTACTATTTTTAAGTATTTTAATACCTAAATTAGCGTATACTTTCCCCAAATCTTTCATCTTAAATTGTGACTTCAAAAAATTTTTAGTTTCAGTTACTCTTTCAATATGATTGCTTATAATTAACATATCATCAACATAGAGACAAGTTATAACGCTGTATTTATCGCTGAACTTTGTGTACACACATCTGTCTGCGTCATTATGCTTAAATCGAAAAGACATTATGGCAGAATTGAACTTCTCATACCACTGTTTTGGTGCTTGCTTCAATCCATATAGAGATTTTGTTAATTTGCACACTTTATTTTCATTTCCATGAACCACAAATTCCTCGGGTTGTTCCATGTATAATTCTTCATCCAAATCTCCATTCAGAAATGTTGTTTTTACATCCATCTGATGCACCTGCAGCTTATACAATGAAGCAAGTGCCAAGAGCACTCTTATTGATGTATTCCTTGTTAATGGTGCATATGTATCGAAATAGTCGATATCTTCCTTTTGTTTAAATCCTTTGGCTACTAATCTTGCCTTGAAGTTTTGGATTGTGTCATCGGTATTATACTTTCTTCTAAATACCCGCTTGCAGGAAATTGGTTTAGATCCTTTATGTAAATCCACCGGAACCCAACAAGTATTGTTGAACATAATCGAGTCCATTTCATCATTCACGACCTCTTTCCACAATGCTACATCTCTAGAAGACATTGCCTCCTTAAATGTCTTAGGGTCTCCTTCAATTTGAAACACACTAGTAAAGAAATGAACATTTAATACGGTGTTGTGTGCATTATTTAACACGATTTTGAACCGTTCTAAAACTGCATGTGGTAAATGTGTTTAACATGGTTGGGCCAGAACCGTGTTAAACGGGTTTACCACGGTTCATGTTTCAACCGTGTTAAACACGTTTACCACGGTTAGGCGTGAACCGTGTTTACAACGGTTCGCGCCGAACTGTGTTAAACATGTTTAACACGCTTAAGATGGACTGTGGTAAACATGTTTACCACATGCAGTTTTACCACGGTTCCATCCCAACTGTGTTAAAAGTGTCGTGTCAATCGTGTATACTGGTTCTCTTTGAACCGTGTTAATCGGGTTCTCTTCGAAATGTGTTTAACACGGTGCTATAGAATCGTTGTAATAATGTTGAATCCTGGTAATAATATTGAACCGTGGTAAATTAGTAGCGTGTTAAATGTGAATTTGACCGTGATAAATGTGTTTATCACGGTTTCATCTACAACCGAAGTAATACTATATATTCTTGTTTGATCATGCATATATTGTTGCGCATATATACCGTGCACCTGTAGTAATCCAACACAATGAACAAGCTAATCTGGCAGGCTAACCGACAAATAATACTCAAAGATAATCATCAATAACACTATGATGA
The DNA here is from genome assembly GCA_033239125.1 of Fagopyrum homotropicum. Lineage (NCBI taxonomy): Eukaryota > Viridiplantae > Streptophyta > Magnoliopsida > Caryophyllales > Polygonaceae > Fagopyrum > Fagopyrum homotropicum. Next base: position 103,052,023 of record BSWB01000007.1, read on the forward strand.
TCGATCAATCAAATATAACCATGTCAATTGACAACAATCATCATTTCGATCATCTCAAAATATTAATCACTAAAAATCCATAAGTATTTCATAAGATACCTAGTTATTTACTTCAATATCCTTTCTTTCAACTTAATGAAACCAATGCAACTAGTGTACACATATGAATTGTTGCACATAACTAACCCACTGATCTTGAACCTCATCGATTTGCTTTTGTGAATACGACACCGACTTAGCTGACTCCGAAAACCACTGTCAATTAAGGGGAAATGATTTAGTGAAAAAATATGTCATATATACATAACAACACAAGAAAAGTGAATATAGTTGATGCACGCTATAAGTATGGTGGACTTCACTAATAATAAATCGATTTTGACAAGTGACGATTTTGACAAGTTAATAAATGTAAATATTTAGAGAAGTAACTACAATTATACACATACCTTCTTAGGAACTTGATCTTGTCGTCCTGCAATAATCTCTTGAATAAATCGAAGGACATAATAACCACAATTTGCATTATTTTTCTGGTGAGGGCACTACAAAATAATAACATTAATGAATTTAGAGAATAGTCACCATATTTTTTCTAAACTAATAAATTGAAGAGTGAAACAACACATTTCATAACAAACTTTTGATAACAAAGATAACTAAAACTAACCTTTACTTCAATCCACTTTATCGTCTTGTTAGGCTTGTTGAGAGGTTTGTTAGCAATCCACACCTTCATACCCCTATTTACACAAAATTACATTAATACAAGGTAGAATGGTATTGACTTCTTAGATATATTTATAACATGTTTCATACTTACGTTTCAATTATATGCTTGATGTCGTCTGCCAATTTTTCTCCCATTGGATTGGGCCAAAAGATTACATTATTAAATGGATTTACAACACACAACAATTAGTGTCCCCTAGCCAATATTCATATAATTAAATTCTTCAAATAAACCAAATTTAACAAAATAATTGTAATATGAATAACATATCAATATTATAATCAACACTTGGTTAAATATGGAGCAAAGAACAATTGCTTTGTTTGAGCTTTTTCCATAGCATTCGCAATATATACTTGATCGCGCAGTGTTGATGTCTTTAGATTGAGATCCATCCAATTTTGTGGGCTCTTCGGCAATGTTTGGACATAGAAAACCAAATTGATCTAGTGTCTTTTGCTTTTCACAAGCCTTTAGCAGATACCTATCTCAAAAATTTCAAAATTATCATTAATAATAAAATGTTAACAATAACATATCGTGGCATATACATACATGTAAAATTAAATGAGCAAAAATCACTTACCCGATATAGACAAACACATGTACTAGTTCAATCTCATCCTGCTTCAATAATTTGAAGATATCCTCCTTAGTAACTTGCAATTCGCCTTCATTCTTAAATGCTTTAGAAATTGGAATTACAATTGTGATCTCAAGATTTTAGCAATTGTATATATCATCCCCAAAGTTGAGGTGATAAGTTTCACAGATTTATTCATTGTCAACCACTCCTCCCCTTGTACCTTTATTGGTGGACTTTTTGTGCTCGTATTAGATGCTTCCAAAAGTCTATCAAAGTTATCACTCATCTCCATTCCATTCCATTCTTCTCATTTAGCAATGGAGGTACCTTTCACACAAATCATCATTAGATCTTGCGAAAATTAAGTAATCAAGCAATAAACTTATCAAATAGTTACCTTTTCCAAATAAATGAGTTCAACTGGTCATTCCAAAAAACCGTCCAAATCATCAAATACAACAGAAGCTTCTTCAGTAGATACAGGTAAAGGTGCATCAGGCACCTTAGGATCAGTGACGGTAACCTTCATGTGTTCATGTTTTACCATTTGATCAACTACATGCTTAACAGATTCATCCATCTTACCATCTTACCATCTTTACCGACGCTTGCCCTTTTCCACAACACATCTCATGTATGATAATTTGGCCAGTCGATGGTAGGCCCTCGGAATTTCTTAGCTCATTTTGAGCCTCTAAAATATGCACAAAAAATTTTAAATTATTGAATAATAATAATAATAGAATTTGCAACGAAAATATTTACTTACCATTTCTTCTTCCAAAAAGTAGCATATCCTTTACAAAATCATTTGTATTTATAAACATCCTTCTTCACAATCTCTTAATTTTTTTCACTTTCCTTCTATTCAATCAAAAGACGATACAATTTGAATTGCATGTGTAGACATGATTGAAAGGTGGCAACTAATATCAAATTCATACCTGAAACTTGGGACTTTCCCTAGTTGCACTAAATTGTTTCCACATCTCTTCATCAACGAATGGATAATAGGCAGGAGGATTAGGAATATATTTCCTTTATTATCTTTCAAGCATCTACTTGTCAACTTTGATTTAAAAGTTCTAAACCTCTCCGAAGCCTCACTCAAAAGCCACATTTTTTTCTGTGTTCAGAAAAATCAAAAACACCTACAAAATACATGCAACAATGGTATATTAAAACAACCTCAAAAACAACAACTAAACTCTCAAAAAAACAGATCAACAAGCTGTCACAAAAGAGCCTCAAAATAATGAGTAAATTATATCAAAAAAGCTTAAAAACATCAAAAACTAGCTCATCTTGTCTAAAAAACAGCAATTGAACTATCTAAAACTATTAAGAAAACATCAAATAAACAACTTAGTTATCTAAAAAACATCTAACTCTTTACGACTCAAAACCAAATAAATCACGACGTCACTATTATTGTAAGAAAACTGGCAACCAGAATGATTCTGACATTACCGATACTTGTATCAAAATAATTCATTAAAAGTGGTCAAGTTTGGCTAATATTATAAATATTACCGATACATCTATCCAAATAGCTTCTTTTATTTGATCCGACACTTGATCCCATCTCGAGTAATTGATATTCACTCGAGTACGTGTAGACACCCTAATGTAACTCTTGAAATTAGCATGAGTTTTTCCTATCACTTGTCCTTTGGCATTCCATTCGACCTTCATCTTCTCTCCCTCATCCCTTAGCCCCATAATCCTTGGTACAAGCGAGCGCGATGATTTGATTTTGTTAGTGTCTTCTTCAACATCTGATTGCTCTCTCTCGGAATCTTCGCCGGAGGAATCCATTAGCCTATAAAAAAAATCACAAATGAGTAAATTTTATAGAATAGTAACGACATTTTTAAATATGTAACAAATCAGCTAATATGAAATTAAGCAAATAGTTCCAATTAATTATAGCAGTAGCTACATATTTATTTATCATTTATTTTCAATTAGCATAAATATATTCACACAATCAAGGAAGAAATAAATTTGGTATTTATGTATTCTTTCTTTTACGTTTGGTTTTACGACGTTTGTTAGAGGTAGCAACAGCTACAAAATCTATTTCTTCGACATATATACCTTCATGGTGATCTTCTCGTACATAAATTTCTTGCCAAAAGTTAGCATCATCCATACTTGGAACCGTAGAGCAAATATTTCCTTCAACGTTATCATCGACTACGTCATTTTGAATGTCATCACTAGAAAACCTTTTCTTTGATGATAAAACAATTGACCATTTCTTGTCCGATGGATCTGAGACAAAGAACACTTGATTTGCTTGTGACGCCAATATGAATGGATCTTCTTTATGACCTAACCGATTAAGGTCTACCATAGTATACCCCAACACCTCATCCTTCACTCCACTGTTACTATTAACCCAATTACAAGCAAAAATTGGGACTTTGAACGCTGTATATTCCAATTCAAAATTTTGATTGATCACCCCATAATATTGCATTCTTTTATATTCCGAATTTGGATTTGTAGAACTCGAAATATGGATGGCATCAGATGCAAGAGTAACCCCACTATTTTGCATTGGACTAGTATCATCGCGATCCTTTGTATAAAACTTGTAACCATTGATAGCATACGAAGAAAAGTGGTACGTGTTCAAACTTGGCCCATAAGATAACCATTTCAACTTATTGGATACAAGAGTAACCCCACTATTCCGCTCTAACTCAGCTGATATCTTTTGTTCAAACCACTTAACAAAGCACTTTCGAAGAAAAGTGGTACGCGTTCATTCTTTGCAGTCTCTAGGATTCTAAACATACGTTTCAATCTCGGTATTATAGGAAAATACCAAAGCACTTTCGAAGGAACATTTCTTTATTGTATCGTGGTGCTTTACAACTAGGACAATTACTGAGCGATGCGTACTCTTTCCGATACAGAATGCAATCATTCGGACAAGCGTGTATCTTCTCATAGCTCATTCCCATTTAGGACAACATTTTTTCGCCTCATACGTCTGAGAAGGAAGAACATTATCTTTTGGAAGCACGTCTTTTAAAAGTTCTAACAAAGTTGTAAAACTTTTATCACTCCACCCATTACCCGCTTTTAGGTTATATAACTTTAAGACAAAGGATAACTGAGTAAATTTTGAGCAGCCGGGATAAAGTGGTACTTTTGCATCACTAAACAGATGGTCAAATTCATTTCCCGAGTCATGTATATTGTCTTCAATATCATGTATCATATCTTCTAACCTCTCACCCTCATGATCCTCCTCCTCCTTCTCATTATCATCGTCTTCTCTACAATTCAAGCTAATATTATCTGCCTCACCATGCCATATCCATCTTTGGTTACTTCTATCAATCCCATACATTATTAGATGTCCTTTCAATTGATCACTACTGACAATCGGAATATTTCCTCACCTTAAACATGGACATGATATTTTCTTACCCTCTCCGTAATATCCAACTGCTTGATTTACAAATTGTGTAACACCATTTCCATATTCTTGGGACAATCGATTTGCAGCCATCCAAGTTTTATCCATGATAAGAGACTGTTTTTCTACGCATAAAAACCAAAAAGGATACTTTTTTCTAATCTACTTATACTAAATGCACTAACAAGAAAATGGTACTTTAAACTATATCGATCTAACCAAATCAAAATCAAATAATAAAGATTGTTCAATTCAACATACCTTAAGTTTTGAAGAGAAATTCCTTGAGCTATAAAATTCAAAAAATAACCTCTCTACGATCGATTTCTGCAAAAAAACATATATGTTGCTTAGTTTAATAATGTCTAATTCGGTAGTTTTCACAATAAGTAGAAGGCTTCTAAAACACAAATTGATTTCCAAAACTAAGATCCTAAGGTTGTAGGTTCGAACTCAGGAAGCAAGAAAAAAAAACATATAGTACATCTTCCTAAAGCTTTATAGTATGACAATCGATTATAAAGGCACCATTATTAATCTCACATTAAATAGTTATGTGTTTCTATTGTTGTCTAACAAAACCCAAATCATAAAACTAAATTACAACACAAATTTGTGTTTTTCTTGTGTTTCTCTTTGAGATAAGAGTCAAAAAACAAAAAATTGTACTCTTCTTTTACACCCCTCAATTTCATTTGATAAATGCACAATCAATATTTATTAGTAATATCATCTTCATTTCTTGTGTTTTCTGTGAGATAGGAGTAAAAAAAACAACACAAAATTGTACTCTTCTTTTACACCCCTTAGTTTAAAACCAAACAAATCAAGTATGAAATCTTGACATGGAGTGTGGACTGCAGTCATAGCACTGTACAATGTTCATTGAAAAGATCCAAATCATTTGAAGAAAAAATCCAACCTTTTCCACTCTTCATTATTGGGAATTGAAGATCCTACAATTTTTGAAGTTGTTCGATGATTGTTGTCTAATAAATGTTTTTATTTTGTAAATATAAATTCATATATATCTAAATTAATTTTCATATGTATTAGGCACATTCAATCATTACCGGATGAAAATTCGGACTAGATGTCGCATGAGAGTATATAATGAAGTATTTTATAATATAAATTACATATATATCTAAATTAATTTGCTTAAACCAGTTTTCAGTCATGATCAATTTTATGTGGCAGTTTCTAGAGTTACTAGTAGAGATGGTTTAAAGATCATGATACGTGACTCTACAAAGAAGTCGCAAGATATTACAATCAATGTGGTATATAATAAAGTATTCTATAATATAAAGTACATGTGTATGTTTAGTTAATTTTTTTATTGCTTTCGTATTAGACTTAATTTGTTAATTTAATATTTATTAATTTAGTTTTTTTTTTCAGATGACGTGCCTTGAGTTTAATAGTGAATCTGTGGTTTTGATGTTTTGTGGATTTTCATAATCGATAGACAACCATAATTAGCGACCATTGTTCTTGACGAGAAACACATTTTGTCGGATCAATAACTTTATTTTGGTGCATCGTTTATTTATTTCATGGGTAAAATGGCTAACTAGGTTTTTTTTACCACTATTACTCTATTAAGAGCACACATAGCATAAACTCATTAATTAAATATACCCCTAAATTTTTTACTATCAAAACAGTGAGAGGGGACGACGCCATTTTGTGCCAAAATTACCGTATTTTTCAAATTTCTACTCTCTCCATATTTGTCTATTTATTCTCTCTCATGGCAGTTACGATCAAAAGTGGCAACAAAATATCTTGAAAACACTTCAATGATATAATTCTTGTAATATGTTCGACTTTAATTTCGAGTAACATTATGTTCGCCTTCAATTTTGAGTAACCTTCTGGTAACATTATATTCGCCTTCAATGACGTAATTTTGGTAATATCGAGTTTCTATTATGGTAATTTTAATATGTTGATGTGATTCTGGTATTAAGCAATATGCTTGATTCAACATGTTTGTGGTATGTTCATTTTTGGTAAGCATATGTGGTCTATTTTTGGTATTATTGTTTCTAGTATGCATACATGTTATGTTTCAGGTATTGTTTATGTGGTGTGTTTTTGGTATGCTCATTTCTAGTATGTATACGTGATCTGTTTCTAAAATTCTACCTTACCGTGTTTTTCAAATTTTTACTCTCTCTCCATATATGTCCATTTCTTCTCTCATATGCCAGTTACAATCTAAAATGACAACAGTTAATCTTGAAAACGCTAATTTGTACTCTCCTCCTATAATCTCTCTTCATATCTGTCTATTTATTCTCTATAAATAGAGTGTGTTAAAATTCGCCCAATTATTTTAACCTAAATCAATTAGTGGGGTAAAAATTAGAGTGATCTACAAAACAAAAGCTCATAAAAAAGAGTTTATTTTACCCAATTCTTTCTTATTTCATTAGCAACAACAATTTGATTGGTATGATAAAGTGACTATTTGTTATAATACAAAATTGTTTCCTCTATTTTAAATTATATATCAAACAAATATTCATGTACGACACAAACTACTATAATTATAACCTCAATTTATATTTTATCAATATAATCAATATACGTAACATTCAAAATATTCATTTAAAAATACCTAAGCAAGGCACGGGTTCAAAACTAGTTAAAGAATATAAATTAAAAGATTCTCTTTCTCTTTTTAAAAAGAAGATTATTTGTTATCAATATCAAGAAGAATTTCTCAAATTTGTTTTATTATAATATCGAATTCGAGTATTAATTTATTTTTAAATAGGTTGTTATTAAGTCTCTTAATAATTCCAAACAAATCAAAGTTGTTTTATTTAACGATCCTCAAAGTCCGATTATATATTCCCAAGTTCTGATTATTTGAATAACAAAATGATAATTCTTCTAATATAATTATCTTTCGATTTGTTTATTAGATGAATAAACAAAAATTTTGTAGCTTTTCGTTTTTGAATTGAGATAAATAAATAATTTTATAGATAAATACATAATTTGATAGATAAAATAAATATGGTCATTACCACTTATTTATAAGGATAAGATTGGTATATATAGAAGCTTTTTTTTAAACTAGGCCCTCTATTTTTAATCATAAAGTTTCAAATTTAAAAATGATTAATTAAAGGGGCATAAGTTAAGCGTAAATTATAAACCATGTAAAATTATCCTCTCAATCGCCAAATTCCACATCCAAAGTAGATAGGGTTTCTCGGTCATTCGTCATCTTCGTCTCGCCCGTTGCATCTCGTCCGCCCACTTCCGCCTCCATCTCGTCCGGGAGGAACTGCTCAGAACCACCCACCGCCGCCTGCATCTCGTCTCCGTTCTTGTCGAACAGATTGGTCACACCCTCGCTTTCGCACAGGGCCCAAGTCCCCTCTTTTCGCGTGGTCGAAAAGTGAAGTCATCATGGTTAGCGTTGCGGAGCTTGCGGCCATCATTCTTCGCGCATAAAATCTGGTGGCGGAAGCGGGGATATGTATCGTTTGTTTTCTTCAAGTCTTCTTGCGGCCAGAGACAAGTTCTTCAGCGTGGAGCTTGCAGCCGGAGACAAGTTCTTCAATGACGGTTTTCTTGTCGAACATATTTGTTTTCTTCAAGCCACCATGGTTACCGTTGTGGAGCTTGCAGCCGGAGACATGTTCTTCAACGGAGGCTTTCTTCAAGCCTTCTTCTTTATCGCAGTGGGCAGTGGCGATCAGCGGCGGTTTCTTCAGGTCTTCGGGCTGGGGCGACTAGCGGCGGTTTTCTTCAAGTCTTCTTGTAGCGAACCTTTTTTTTGAATAATTACATAATTTGCCCCATACTTTATATTTTTGTTTTATGACCCTTAATTTTGAAATTTGCAAATATGCCTTAACCGGATAATTACACAAAACTTCCCAAATTTATATTTACATGAATGACCCAAACTTTTCTAAGTGTATCAAATGGCCCGTATTTTATGGCTTGTGTAACTCGAGTGGGCTTGTGAAACTCGATTGGACTTGTGTAACTCGAGTGGGCTTGTGAAACTCGATTGGGCTTGTATAACTCGATTGAGCTTGTGTAATTCAACCATGTGTAAACAACCGGACTTGTGTCATTGAAAAATGACCGATTTTATTAACTACATAATTTAGCATCGTAATTAAAATTGTGTATTAATAATGTGTATCAACAAATTAATAGTTCAATTAGTACAGCTGATATAAGGATAGGAGAGGATCTGTAACCCATATTTCGAAACTCATTATCTATACATAACATGAGTCTAGTTTATCACCTCATAAACAAAATAACCTACTTGACAATGATAATTATATCTAGGACCTTCCACGTAATAGCTTCACATACTAAACACCATTGCAAATGAAAATTGGAATTTCTTAATTTCTCGATTTGGTAATATTCAAATTAATTTTTCTATCTCCTAACCATTTAGGGCCCGTTTGGTTTGAACTCCGGAATCGGAAACGGAATGGAAACGAATCTAGTCCATATGTATATCATTGTTCATGAAAGTTTGTGGAATCATTCCTTGTGGTTTGAACTAATTGGAGTATAATTTGATTACTTTTGATACCCTATAGGGTAACAAAATGTGAGGGGGCAAGTGCATTTTGCATTAATCCCCAAGGAATGATTCCACAAAACTTCATGAACAATGATATACATATGGACTAAGTTCGTTTCCATTCCGTTTCCGTTTCCGGAGTTGGAACCAAACGGGCCCTTAATATGTTCATACACAGTGTTTACGTACTATATTTTAAATTATGTAGTAATGACATACATTATAAAATTGACTTAAAGATATTTACAATAATTTTTAAAATTTAGAAAAATATTTTTTAAAGTATCTATATCTATCTTATATATTAAAGCAGTCTGTGAACTGATATTTGACACAATTTCGTGTAGTCACCTCATTAATTTTGTAAAAGCTAGGATTTTTGAATACTAATTAATGATGATTAAGGGTAATTAACTTAATCATTGATAGTAAGTGACTCATAACTCACTAATAGTATGTAAATGACGAGTATGAGTTTCACCGTTATGTTCTTAACGAGACTTGAGACTTATGGGAAATTTTTCACTTTCCCCCCGAGCATTTACTTTTACCCTCCGATGTTATTTGAAGTATTTGGGAGCTTTAATTAATAAAAATGCAGTTGAGAGAAATGATCAAGACACCAGACATGTCCTATATATGAAATAACATGGAAAGGTAAAATGGCAAAAAGAGTCGTTATTTTGTATCTTAGCGGCTAATAAAAACGACTTAGGAATGCGCGTTTTCCGAGGCATTTGTGGAATAGTTATCCATACAATATTCCAGATTTATTATTCCAATTTCGAGAAGTTCGGAGAAGGAGCTCAAACCGCATTCAGACCAGTTAAAGGATAATTATCGACTTCGCTAAAGGATAATTATCGTCTTCGCTATAAATAGCGGAAAATCGTTTATTAATTCATTTCCTTTCACGTTTCCTCGTAAAAGTCCTCATTTCTCTCAACCTTACAATTCAGATATACTCTTTGTTTCTAATCCGATTTCAAATCCGTTTGAGTTTTTGGATTCCTCTCTTCATTATCTTCAAACGAAGGTCTGGTCGAGCCTATATGATACATAGATGGTTCCGTCTCTTATATTCTGGTGAATTTGATGGTGTCCGAGCGTAGCTTGCGCCGTTGTGATTCCGAATCTTTATTTGGATCTTCAATCGGGTTAGTGACGAATTAGTTATGAAGTTATTCGTTTTCCATATTGCGATTTGGCCTAAATTGACCTTAGGCTTGTCAAAATGGATAATTAGAAACTCCATTATGCTCGTTACATTATTGTTGTGATTATGGACTCTTTGTTGGATGAGATTTGATCATAGGTGGGTTCAGAAATTATTTGCGGGCAAAACGTTATTCTAGTGAAATTTAAATAATGAATTAAAGATTAATCAATTAAATTTGGAATTTAGAAAACACTATAAGCTAATTAAATTTAAAGGAATGAATTTGATTGATGTTTGAAGCAAGAAGTTTAATATGAGAAATTTGATATTCTCGACAGGTGGTGTTGGAAACGGTATATTAATCATAGCTTAGTGATATAAACATATTATGTTGGGACTTAGCATAGCTAATTAGAATGTCAATTATTGGTTTAAGAGTTCTATTGAGGATTGATGTCTTAAGCGGTTTTGATGATGCTTTGTGAAAGGATAGAATAGTGTTGTGTTGTTTATGACTTGTGAGAATCTTTGGGATTAGAATTAAGGATATTTGAGGATGAGGTTTATAGGATCTTGGAGACTAGAATTGAGAACATTCTAGTATGTTTTGTATACAATCTGATGAGGATCATTGAGACTAGAAGTTAGAACCTTCTAGTATATTGGATAGTTGTTGATATGTGTGCCTTGTTGATCAAGCGTGGAGTATTTCCTATAGGAAACTGAGCGTGGATAGTTGTTGATATGTGTGCCTTTTGGAAAATTTGGTCTTTAGTATAAAAGGATACAAACAATATAATAAACCAGCTCCAAAATTTTTAGCACAAGTTCATGAACGATCTAATATTGTTCAAACCCTCAACTTTACACCACAAATATCAACAAAGAAAATATAGTGTGACATAAAAATCACAGTACAATCTAGCTACATGAAAACAGGCTAATTTTCTGAAATTTCCAATCGATATATGTCAGCTTCAACCAAGACTAGGAGCAATTCGCAATTCACTTTGAAGGAAATAGGAAGCCAGTCGAAAAGCCAAATTTATCTGGGAATATCTCCTTTACCATTGAGAGGGTTAACTAATGCAAGAACAACAAAACCACCAAGTACCATTATCAACATACCTAACGAATTCACCAGCAAAGCCTCAGTCGAGTAACGCGATATGACATGATTAGCCTGAAGAAATGTCAATTTTTCCAAGATACCCGTAGCAGCAGTAGTGACTGCAAGAGCATAGATGAAAACTCCAATGTATATGTGCCATGGGAGTAGGGAGGCTCTGCTTGTTTTTGACCCGCCCGGATACCAGAAGGTCATGAATCCAGCAGCCCACTGAATATAATCAAGAGCAAGAGTTTAATATCATAAGTAAATTTGATTGTGCTTTACAGGAATGAGCATAGATGTGTCTTACGAATTAACATCAGAGCAGGAGGAAAGATTTAATGGCTACCTGGATGCCAAACAAGAGTAGACAGACTAGGCCGAGCCATGAATGCAGGCTGTAAAAGTTGTCGATGCCCTTATCATTATGGAACTTCAAAGCAGCCCAGCCACCAACCAGAGCCAAAGTGAAAGCTAAGAACTGGATTACAAGATGAATTAACTTTTTAAAACTTTTCGTTCCTGGAACTGTCTTGTATGCTAGCATTGCTGCATTAAAATATGATAGAATTTCAGAAAATTGAGAAACTAGCTGGAAAATTAAGAAACATCACCATGTAAATCCGGAAACTTTACAATTCTCTAGCATTGAAAAGCAATTCATTGTGGCATAAGTTCGAAAAGGAAAATCTCGTCGAAAGATTTATTTTTTTATCTTCAGCTTCTACACTAGGAAGTGATTGCAAAGGATAGGTCGACTAGGAGCTACAATCATATCAGTAATATAGGTAAGGATGGCCTCTTTTGCAATGCAATACAACATCCCAACTAAGAGAGCATAAGGGTAAGCCTCCACAAAAAAAAACCACATGTTTACCTTCTCCATTTAAAAGAACAAGGCTGATCACCATCAGAACAGGGTGGACCTGCACCATAGAAGATGCTATCAACTCAAAAATGGTATGAACCCTGAATAATAGCGAGGATGTACAGTTCCTCAATAACAAACAATGACTACATTCATGAAAAGCTTCCGCAAATATAAATATATCTCAAGCAGACTTCAACATAAAAACAACTCTTTATAGTTCAAGTCAATGCTAGATACAGCTGGTTCAAAACAACAAGCTAGCACAGGCATGGAAATTAAAAAGGCAGTAGTTTCACTTTCACTCTCTCCAATGTAGAATCTACCAATAGTACTTTGTGTAAAGAATTTGTTTCAAAAATGTGCCAGCATTCTGCATTTACAAAGATAGTCAGATGGATCAAGAATTCTACCAGACAGAGGTACTATTTGATCAACTAAATGTTGCTCACAAGTAGACCATCAACAAGATGACCAAAAACTCTTTTTCATTTCTCCTGAGCTATCGCAGTGTAGGAATATACTTCGTCATGGTCACAACACATTTCCTACACTTTCATTTAGTACCGCAGCGAGAACCAAGCTTGATACATAGTTGTCGAACCAGTTTACAGTAGACTAATAATACAAAAGTTAATACTAAACTGTCCCAGATGAGCGCACAGAAGCATAATAAGGAAGCATTCTTTTACTTAATTCAGATAACAACAGACGCGGTTTATGAATCATAAGTACAGCCTTGATCGAAAATCTCATACAATTTGGACAAATCACACTTCCACCACCTCATTGAGATGTCAGCACAATGAAACAAATTGATTGGAAGGACTTGAAGAGCGTATAAACAACAAATGAGAGAGATTAAGATTGGTACATTGAAGATGAGATCTTTGTTATCAGAGACGAGAGCAAGTCCACCTCTGTAATGCAGGCACCAAGTGAAGACGAGAGCAGCGACTATGACGCCGATTACTCTAATTACCAGATATATCGGAAACCTAATCGCCGGGACCGCCATCTACTCTGCCGCACACAGATAGAGAGAAAATCAAAAGAGAGATGATTTTACCAAATGAGTTTGAGATTCGTGGGGAAGGTGAAATATGGAGAAAGTCCACTCGATTGTGTTCCCACGCTACTCCGATTTCTCTAATTACCATTTAGATTTTGATAATTTAATTTTTTTTTGTATTAAGCGGGTGTAAGAGAAGAGAGAATGTCCGCCAGCCCTTTGGGCCGAGCGTCCGTTTAAAATCGCAAAATTATAACCGCAATTGAACCGAATCGTAAACTCAGAAAATATGAACCGTACATTTGCAGTTTGAACTACAAATGAACCGCAGTTTGCAATTTATTTGCAAATTTGCGGTTTGGTTGCGTTTTTGCGATTTTTTTGTGGTTCGGTTGCGGTTTGCGGGCCAAACCACAATTTGTGGTTCGGTTCATCAACCGAACCGCAAACCGCAACGCTAAATCTTAAGAACCGCAAACCGAACCGATTAACTGCGGTTCAGTTGTAGTTTGGACCGCAATTTGCGGTTTTGGTTCGGTTCGGTGAACCTAACCGCAATTTGTTCAGTCCCGCCTCTTCCTTTGGTTTGCGTTGTCTGTCATTTAACCATGCAATATATTCAAGAAATCCCTATTACTTCTGTTGTTCTTTTTCTGCTGATTATAAGTCGATTGATTATCTGAGCACGGGTTGATCAATCTATTACTTACTAAAAGATGCGACGTAACTACGGATATCCACTTTTTGTTGATATCTTTATTAAATATGCAATTTAGTGAATTTACCTCTTACTATATCCAACAAAATTAATTATATTTTGTTTTTGCATTCGGAACTTTAACTAAAATTTTGCACCTAAATATAACTTTACTATCAAACCTAAACCAACTTTACTATCAAACCTAAATCAATCTTATTAATAATAACAAAAGTGAAGTCAGTTTATAATTTTCTATACTAATTGGACTTTATATCCACTCAAATCATATTTATATTTTTTAAATTAAAAAGAGATTATGGAACATAATGAATGATTACAACTTTTGTTAATAATTTTTTTTATGGATTTAGAAGAAAAAAATATATTAAAAAAAAAGTAAACATGATTATATGTAATCATATGCAAGTGGTTTACCTTCTTGCATGCGTACTCCTCCAATGCCAATACCGGAAGCATCACACTCGATTTCAAAAGGTTTAGTGAAGTCCTGAAGTGCTAGAAGAGGTGCATGAGACATCCACCACTCTCCTTAAATGCCTTCTCTTGAGTATGTTCCCACACAAATTTTACTTTCTTCTTTATTAATGACGTAAGTGGGGCTCCTATGGTGCTAAAATCTCGTAGAAAACGTCTATAGAAGGTGGCAAGTACGTACATAGCTGATTGTAGTAGGTGTTGGCCATTCTTGGATGGCTTTGATCTTCTCTTCATCCACCTCTAGACCTCTAGTACTCACTACAAAACCAAGGAAAATAACTTGATTAGTACTAAAATCACATTTCTTAACATTAACATACAAAGATTTAGTTCTAAGAGTTCCAAGTACTTTCCTTAAATGCTTTTTATGTTCCTCAAGTAATCTACTATACATGAGGATGTCATCAAAGTAAAACACTAGAATTTTTCAATGTAGTGACGTAACACATGATTCATCAACCTCATAAAAGTATTAGGGCATTAGTCAAACCAAAAGACATAACTAACCACTCATATAGACCAAACTTTGTCTTAAATGCCGTCTTCCATTCATCTCCTTTTCGCATCTTGATTTGGTAATATCCACTCTTGAGGTTGATTTTAGAGAACAAGGTGGATTCACTATGCTCATCTAGCATATCATCTAATCTAGAGATGAGATGATGGTACTTAATAGTAATGTTATTGATTACTCTACAATCAACACACATCCTTCATGTATTATCATTCTTAGGTACCAAAAGAACGGGAACAACACATGAGCTCAAACTTTCTTTCACATAATCCTTATCTAAGAGCTCTTGAACTTGGTTTTTAATCTCTTGACTCTCCTGGGGATATATAAGCAGGACGATTTGGAAGTGCAGCATTGGAATTAAGTCAATTTGATGCTCAATGCCTCGAAAAAGGTGAAAGTCATGTAGGAATCTCATCCAAAAAAAAAACATCACTAAGCTCATCTAGAAGGTTTAGGATGATTTTGACGAGGTGAAATGAGTTTTGACGAGGATACCATAACCCTAAGTCCTTAGTATTATTGAGATACCGAAATATCCTTTTTGAAGCTATCAAGTGTGACTCTTTGGGATCAGCTTGAAATCTTGCACACATGCACACACTAAACATAATGTCATGTCAACTAGCGGTTAGATATAACAAATAACCGATCATACCTCGATACTCCTTTTGTACAACACTCTTACCGTCCTTGTCCTGATCAAGTGAAAGTGTGGAACTCATAGGAGTGTTTGCTACCTTGGATTGATCCATTTTATATTTCTTGAGCAAGTCATTGGTATACTTGCTTTGATTAAGGAAAATTCCTTCATTTGCTTGTGTGACTTGAAGTCCAAGAAAGAAATTTAACTCTCCCATTAACCTCATCTCATATTCCCGACACATAATATCTGAAAATTCCTTGCATAGAGAATCGTTAGTAGCACCAAATAATTTATCATCAACATAGATTTGTACTACTAGAAGATCGTTGCCTCTGGTTTTTCCAAAAAAACGTTTTGTCAATCAAACCTCTTTTGAAATCATTTTCAAGGAGATACTTGGACAATCTTTCATACCAAGCTCGAGAAGATTGCTTAAGACCATTGAGAGCTTTGTCCAATTTAAAAACATGATCCGAAAATTTATCATTTTCAAAACCAGGAGGTTGAGCAACGTAGAGTTCTTCTCGTAAGAAGCCATTTAAAAAAGCACATTTAACATCGATTTGAAATAGCTTTATGTTCATGAAGGATGCGAAAGCAAGTAGAATACGTATGGCTTCTAACTTGGCAACCAGAGCAAAAGGCTCCTCATAATCAATACCTTCTTCTTGGTTATAACCTTGAGCTACAAGTCGTGCTTTGTTTCGAATGACCTTGCCATTTTCATCCAACTTGTTTGGAAATACCCATTTTGTGCCAATGACGGATTGTTGCTTAGGTCTTGTCGTGACGGTAGGCCTTGAAACTGACTTTTGGCAACACCGTTTGTCGTTTCAAGGTCTTGAAGATGTGTTTTAAGGTCTTGAGATTGTTCTCAGGTATCTTGAATCTATTCTTGCATATTCTTTTCTTGAGCTTTAGGATCTTCTTCACCATCAGAATTACAATCTCCGTGTTGATTAAGATTCAAATCTGCAAAACTTTCACTCAAAGTACCATCATTGCTTTCATCAAATATAACATGAATACTTTCCTCGACAATTTTGGTACGTCTATTATAAACACGATAAGCTTTGCTATTTGAAGTATATCCAATGAAGATAGTTTCATCACTACGTACATCAAACTTACCAAGGTTGTCTTTGCCATTATTATGGACAAAGCATGTACATCCAAAGAGTTTAAAATAGGAAATATTAGGTTTTCGACCCTTGAAGAGTTCGTAAGGAGTCTTTTTCAAAATAAGGCGAATTAAACATCTATTCAAGATGTAATTATCCGTGTTAACAACTTCATCCCAAAACATTTTGGAAAACTATTTTCTAAAAGCATAGTCCTAGACATGTCCTCTAGGGTGCGGTTCTTACGTTCCACAACCCCGTTTTGTTGAGGTGTTCTAGGAGCTAAAAAGTTATGTGAAATACCATATTTTGCACAAAACAAATGAAACTTGAGTTGATCAAGTTCTCTACCATGATCGCTCCTAATAGAGGCGATAGGTAGGTTTTTCAAAGTTTGCAACTCCTTACAAAGTTTTGAAAACTCAAACAAAGCTTCGGATTTTTTTCGTAAGAATGAGATCCATGTAAAACGAGAAAAATCATCCACAATGACAAGGATGTAATGTTTTCCCTTGAGAGATTTGACACGCATAGGACCACATAAATCCATATCTAAAAGTTCAATGGGTCGAGAAGAACTTACAACCTTCCTTGGTTTGAATGAACCTCTTGTTTGTTTATCTTGTGTACAAGCCTTACATAGTTCATCTACCTTGAAGTTTAGGTTTGATAAGTAACACACCAAATCCTTAGAAAAAATTTTCTTCATAGTATGCATGCCTACGTGACCAAGTCGTCTATGCCAAAGCCTTGGATCGTTAGTCAAGGCCTTGAGACACGTTAGCTTAGTTCCTTAAACTTGGTTAGTACTCATTGAATAAACATTGTTACATCTAGGAGCAGTAAGCACAACATCACCCGATATTTTATCTTGAACTTCACATTTATCTAAATCAAAAATCACCTTATTGCCTTTATCACATATTTGAGAGATACTAAGAAAGATATACTTTAAACCGTCAAAAGATAAACATCATCAATAAAGTTAGACGAATTATAACCGATTTTACCAATGTCAATGATGTTACACTTTCCTTTATCGTCAAGCATAATGGTTCTAGATGATAGTTTCTTTAAATCTGAAAACGGTGAGCTTTTTCCACTCATATGTCTTAAGCAACCACTATCTAATATCCATTTATGCTCCTTAACCTTGGTGATATCCTGCAAAACAACAAACTTTAACCTTTTCGGGTGGACCAAATGACATATTTTGGTTCATATTCAGGTTCAAATATGTTTGGTGGTCTAGTACCTTTAGGAACCCATATTTGCTTCACTTGTTTCCTTAGACATAGCGGATAAGTGTTTATTATGATGTAAGGGTCATTTCTTCTATATGGACATGTTGATTTTACGTGACCCTTTTTACAACAATAAAAACATGTGGGCATGTGTATACTTCCTTTTGCTTTAACAAAAGTGTTAGTTGTTTTTTTAGGCAAACTTACATGATAACCTATACCATTTTTGTTAAGAGAAGATTGTTGCTCACCCATCATCCTTTCGAGATTGGCTTTCGAACGAGTGAATTGAATAAGAGTTGCCTTATGGTCTTGACATGTCACAGTTAGATCAACCTTTTCTTTCTCTAGATCGATATAGTCTCGATGAAAAGAAGAGAGGTTGCCCTTGAGAATCGCATTTTCTGATTCCAAGGCCTTGATATTATCATCAAGGTCTAACTTTTCAGTGTTAAGATTTTCAATTTCCAAAGACATATCACTTAGTCGTAACTCTTGTTTGAGAAGCTTTTTGTCTTAAGGAAGTTATCCTTACTCTTTTTTTTATACATATGATAATGTCTTTAAAGAATTGTGTGAGTTCAAGGTTAGATTGTGACATAATCGTACTTACTACACCATCAACATAGTGATTTGAAACTTTTTCATGATCGGCCGTTAAGCACAAGTTTGCTTGTTCTTTTTTGTCTTTGGACTCATTGGTAGAATTTGAGTCACTCCACGATGCTACCATAGCCATCTTCTTTCGATCATTTTTCTAAAGTGGTTCCTCTTCTTTTGTGGACTATCCTTTATGAGATGATCTATTTCACCACATTCAAAATAAGTCAATACTTTAGTTTTCTTATTTGGGTTAGAAAACTTACCTTGAGGTCTTGATGATCGCGGAGATTCTTTGTTGTTTGCGAATTGTTTCTTCATTTGAAGAATTTTTACAAGACCCCTTGAGATCAAGGTGAATGGATCTTTCTCATCTTCATCATCACTGTCTTCATCCTCCGATGACATGTCGTCCTTCTTGGAGCTTAGAGCCAAATTCTTTGAATTTGATGGGAGCTCTCCATCTTCTTCACCAAGAATCATTTCATGGATGATTAGCTTTCCAAGGAGGTCATCTAGAGGTAGAGTAGTGATATTTTGAGCTTCTTCAACGGATGTCACTTTTGGTCCCCACTTAGCTTTAGGTAAGCTCCTTAGAACATTCCTTACTTTTTCCTTCATTTGTGAAGACGTTTCCAAGTGAATCAAGATTGTTCACAATCTCGGTGAACCGTGTGAACATCTCCTTGACCGACTCATTTGAGTTCATCTGGAATAGCTCGTATTCTCTGAGGAAGATGCTTATCTTGGTTTCTTTGACTTGACTTGTTCCTTCGTATGTGACATCTAACTTGTCCCATATTTCCTTTGCACTTTTGCATGATGAGACACGGTTGAATTCATTTGCGTCCAATCCACAATAGAGCAAGTTCATGGCCTTGTAATTATTTGAAACACTATCCAAGTCCGTTTGAGTGAAGTCGGCTTCCTTCTTTTCGACTTGGACTCCTTGAACCGTGGTGGTTGGGATCTTAGGGCCAGTTTGAATGATGTTTCATAGTTCCATGTCCTGATCAATAACAAACATTTGCATTAGTGCTCTTCAATGGGAAAAATTGTTACCGTAGAAGAGTGGTAATCCAGATGTGGATCTTCCTTAGCGAATCCTCCATCACATACAGAGTTCATGATTAGTCTCACTGATGGTTAAATCAATATACGTGAGTCTAGATCTGATACCAATTGAAGAACCGTATAGGTGAAATATAAGGATATAAATACTCTAGAAGGGGGGTTGAATAGAGTATGAGAACTTTTCACAAAACTTATATCAAGGCTTTGAAACTGATTTCAAGGCCTTGAAGTCGATTTCAGCGTCTAGTGACAAAACTGGTTTTCAAGGGCTTTGAAAGGGATTTTAAGGCCTTGACTCCGAAACCTGCAAAGCAATGTTAGTCACAATATACGCGATAGAAAATGCGGAATAAAAATATTGACACAATGATATGTTTACGAAGTTTAGCTCTAATAGCCTACGTCTCCGTCCTATGGTTTCTTTACCCGTAGGATCTAACTATCTATTATCTGCTCAAAAGAGTCCTAGATACAACCTAGAAGAAATCTCGTTCTTCTCTTACTGTAGCCAATGCTACGATCTAGTTCCAACTCTAACCTAGCAATAATAGCCTAGTTACTTCGTAGAGTAACACACACTCGAGTATAACACTCTCTAGATATACTAATGAAGCTCTAAAAGTGTTTTTCTTTCTCTGAGGATGTGAACTTTTGTAAGCTAAGAGGAAGAAAAACTTTTGGAACGAATGAAGATGCTTTGATCGCTTGAAGACTTAGATGTTTCCGTGTAAGCTTGTTGTTGTTCTCTTCAATCGTCATCTTCATTTATAGTCTTCTATGGAGAACTCTTCTAGCCGTTGTAAGAGAGACGTTGTAACGTTCTTCTTTCTCCATGGAAAATGGTGTTTGGTTGAGATGAAGTAGCCGTTGTAAGATCCTCTATCGTCTTCATCTATTTCTTCTCTTTGACGCACGTTTGAGAATCTTCATCTTCGAGATATTCTCCTTGAAAGAGCCGTTGAAGATCTTTGTTGTTGAAGCCTTTAGTTCACGCTCCAAGATCTTCCAAGCCGTTTGAAGACTTCTCTTGAGGGTCGTTGAAGATCTTTGTGAGATCCGTTGGGAAGATCTTCTAATCCTCTTGCGTCAGTTGTTAAGATCTTTGTGAGATCTTTGTTATGGCCGAGATCTTCGTTCCAAATCCGTTGAAGATCTTCTTGTTGTTATCCGAGATCTTCTCTTCAAATCCGTTGAAGATCTTCTTGTTGGGCTGGCTGAGATCTTTTCTTGAAATCTTGTATGAAGATCTTCTTGTAATCCTTGGTAGATATTCTTGTTTTGGCTATTGATATCTTTGAATCTCAAATTTGAAAAGCCTTAAGCCAAATCCTCCTTTGTATCGCTTTTCAAGGCCTTCGTGTTTGTCCCTTGAACTACTTTCCAAGGCCTTCGTGCTTGTCCCTTGTAATGAGTTTCAAGGCTTGCGTTCTTCCTTTGAAATGCTTTTCAAGGTCTGCACACATGTAACAAACATAAACCAAACATGCAATCTAAAAATACAATCGATATTTGTTAGTTTAAAAAACCTCTTATAAATGTTTAAGTCTTCCATCATCTACATAGGCAATTCATAATTTAGGTCGAGTTATCAAAGGTAGAGATTTTATACTTTTTGTATCGGTATCTTGGTTTGTCTTCCCAGTCTAGGATGAAAATCATGGGGGGATGCACCTCACTCCTACATGTATCAACATTCGAGAAATATTTTTATTTTTAAAGTAATATATATATATATATATATATATATATCAAATAACTGATAAAAATTTATATTCTTGCAAAATATAGGTGTGGTTGCACACTTTCCCTCTCTTTGGGGTCCAACCTCCACGGATATTGAGCATCAAAGACCTACACATTGGACTTCGAGGATTTCGATCCCGAAGACCCCGCCTTGATGCTTCAGAGTTGACATCTCTATGTCTCTAGTTAGAGGAGATGAGGCCAGAGGACGTGAGATTCATGTCATACGATGACTTGATTTTGGACTTTGACGGAGAGTTTGATATCTCTAGGTACAAAGGCGTCATTCGAATGGGTGACGTCGAGGAGCCTTATATGTCGGGTAGAGTGATGAGACAGTTTGGGCGCATACATAGGATCCCCGACGATTGTATCTCGGTGACCATGGAGGAGTATCACGCTATTGAGGGTATAGGTTACAAGGTTCGGTATCATCGTTCGCACGATAGGTGGTCCGGAAGACATGAGGAGGTCACATGGTTCGCATTGGATGGCGTCCGTCCCATGAGTCAAAGCTAATGACTACATGGCATGGTTCTCTTATTAGGGTCACCCATACCTCTTTTTGGGGTCAGTTGTACAAGCACCTCCCATGGATCGACCACCTCTTGTCCATGTTTCAAACATCCGGGTAAGATATCTAATTTGTACATGTTATCATTTCATTCATCTATTACGGTTTTCTAACTACTTGTTTTTGTCAACAACGTTTACATGTCCTTGTTTGTAGGATCCGTGATATGCTACGTATTTGTAGTTATGAGACGATATTTATTGTAGAGGTGGTGAGTCACCAACCACCACTTGATCCTTCGTAAGTCCGGACGTCCCAACAGTGACATTTATGACGTTTATCTTTCATTTTGGGATGATATTTGTATTTATTTGGAGTATGTATGAGATTTTGGTTGGAATGTTATGTTATTATGTTATGTTATTTCGCTATTATGATATTTATTTGAGTCATCTAACTATAAAAATGCGACAAAAGTATTAAACTATCAAACTACTTGCATCTGAAGTACAATACCAAAATAAAACACACAAAACCCCCTAAACTATTTATAACATATCAGTCTCAACACAACCTGTTTGCGTTGAAATTAAAACAACTCAATGCAATAGGTCTCCATTGAGTCTCAAATTTTTCAACGCAGTCTGATTGCGCCGTATTGCACACACACACATATAGAGTATAAATCCTATGAGAGCACCCCTAAAGTGAAAACATGAGAACATATTCGTAATTATTATTAGTTTTGTTACGAATGTGTCATATCGTTTAATGTATTATTCGTAGTTATTGTTGGTTGAGTGGATTATTCGTAGTTATTGTTAGATTCCTAAATATTATTATTCGTAGTTATTATTATTTTTGATATCTACTCTAAATCTCAACTCTTAATACTCAAATCCAACGGTGTTCTCATGAGAACACCCCTAACGTGAGAACATGAGAACAATCTCAACTCTTAATACTCTAGCCGATTAGGGAAGAAATTAAAAAAAAAAAAAAAAAAAAAAAAAAAAAAAAGTAAGAAAAGAGGAGCCGAAAGATGCGCCCTCCTTGAATGTGTGTATTCTTTTCCATTGCAGTTACAGTTAAAAAGAGAGAAACTCCGAAAACTCAGACACCATATCAATGACGACTCAACAAGACCCTAACTGTTCGGCCGCCCCAGTCTCCCCCTCGGCCGATTGCAACTTGTCCTCTTCTATCGGAATTGCAGCTTCCGTCGAGACGGAAGACGGCGGACTGAGCTCCCTCGCTGCGGCGGAGGCTGCTAGAGTGAAGGGCCCCTGGTCACCTGAGGAGGACCTCATCCTCGGTCAGCTGGTCGCCAAATTTGGCGCCAGGAACTGGAGCCTCATCGCACGAGGGATCCCTGGCCGCTCCGGCAAGTCCTGCCGTCTCCGCTGGTGTAATCAGCTTGACCCCGCCGTCAAGCGTAAACCATTTACTGGTAATGTGGTGACCAAATCACATTTTTCTTTCTTGATTTCACTTCTGCGCCTAGATTTCTTACTTGATCGTATTTATTTGAGTTTTTGTCTCCGATTACAGTTGATTGAGTGTGTTTTGAGATAAAAATTTTGAGTAGACTGGTTTACGATGGTTGGAGAGTTATTCGGAACTGTGTCTATTAGATTTCGGTGTTCTGATTCGACTAGGAATACGTGTTTTTGTATCTAGGAATTTTGTAATTTAACCAGCAAATGAGTTTCTTGGGTAATTTCGATCATCTTCTTTTTTGTTTTGTTTCTGATTCTGTTTTGGATAGTTTGAACAGGTTTGAGCATAACTATATTGAATTGTGTTTATTGGTTATTGTAGTAGAAGTACCATTGTTGTTCTTGTACTTGAGTGATAGTAATTGGAATTGATTGTGAAATGATCTGCTACAAACTGGAAAGTAAGGTGTAAACCTAGAGAGATGTGAAGTGTTGGATTTAAAGGTTTCTTTGGCTTGTTATAAGTGTACAGTTGTTGGCGTGGATTCTTTTTGGTGATCCAAAGGGCCATGTTATGTTCAAATTGAAATCTTAATTCAATGTTAATCTTTGTTCTCACTGGATTATGAGTTAGTTAGGACTAAGAAGCGTGGAATTTTCACTTTCTTGTTCCTTTCAGAACTTGATGACAAATTTATTGAAAAGACTTGGATTTTGGTATACTCTAGTGTATGTTGTATTGTTGTTGTCTCTATTTTGCCTCACGGTATTATTTCATATCTGTTTGCCAGTGCTAGTGATATCTTCAATATATGAATAGCTAATAAGTTAAACCTCATGGTTGCTGTGCATCTATATGAGAATTTTATTTAGTTGAAGTTGGAAAGGCAACAATAGAAAACCACCATCCAAGCTGATTAGGAATCTGTTTGTAAGAGCATGGCTGGATTTCTTACCATCCAAGCTGATCAGGAATCTGTTTGTAGTTGTCAGTGCATCCTCATATGTACAGATGGGTAATGAAAATTGATTTCCCTTCTTTATGGAAATGTAAACCTTTCTACAATGACACAATTGATGTGTTATGCAAACAATGAGTTGAAAGAATCTTTAATGTATGTGTCGTTGTGTGAAAGAGAATTTTGAACCCATGCTGCAGACATGAGGTGTTAAAAACACTGTTGTACGCTTGGAGTGTAGTTACAATGGATAAGGCCTGCTGTTGATGAAGTTTGAATCATCAGCATAATCTCGTGACTAGAATAAATGATCAAGGTCTGCTCTGCTGCTGGTAGGTGCAATAATGATCTATGAACACAAAAGGGCTATCACAGATGTTCCAAGCAGCCTTAAATAGGGAATCAGCACCATTTTTCTCTTCCTAAACCTTTGAAACTTCTGGAATCAGAACTTGAAACTTGAAAAGTTTTGTCATTTTTTGATATGAATATGTATGGCTCGAAAGATGCTAGACGTTTGTTTGGTCGATTATAGCTTCTATTTGATCAATTTTCCGTTTCATGGTTTCAGCACTTCTCACTCTGTAATATATGTGCTATATTATTAGCTATTTTACTGCCGCACTTGATCAATGAAAGCTTCTGTACGATTGGCTTCTTTTGCTTCTCATATTAGTTTTGAACAGTCCGTTGGTTTTTCTCTTTTTTATAGTCCTTATCTGTTTGTGTGAAACTCTACATGTGATTGTATTTTGTTTCTCTGTGAGGTGCTTACTCAACTAATAAAAATGTTGCAGACGAAGAAGATAGACTTATAATTGCAGCTCATGGCATCCACGGGAATAAATGGGCAGTAATTGCAAAGCTTCTACCTGGAAGAACAGACAATGCCATTAAGAATCACTGGAATTCAACTCTGAGACGTAGGCTTGAGCGTATCAGGTTAGGTGAAGATGTGAGTCTTGATAGGGCCAAGGAATCTTCAGAAGAAACTATTTCTGGAGACATCAGCTCATTCAGGGTTAAAGAGGAAAAAGACTCTCCAAGCTTGATGGATTACCAAGATTTTCAAACTGACAACATGCCACCAGTTGATATCCAATGCTTACCTGGCAATCAGCCTATCTTTGCCCATGTGGCAGAACTACAAGAGCCTCCTGCCCCTCGCCCGGTTCCACGTGTTGGTGCTTTCAGCGTTTACTCTCCAAGGGACCCAACAGGTGATTATACAATAAGAAAACCTGTTTCTACAGAGGGCCCTTTGGTCCAAGCCTTCCAACCAGATTTAGGACTCTCCAAATTCATTGAAGGGGCTCAAAGCGAACCCTTAATTCCTTCAAAGTGTGGGCACAACTGTTGCTCTGGTCAAAGCTTGATCCAAGCAGGGAGCATTTTGGGGCCAAACTTTGTTGATTACGAGGAACCTCCCCCCTTGTCTAGCTGTGAGCTGACATCAGTAGCAACAGATCTGAATAGTCTTGCTTCGATCACAAGTGGTCTAGAGAGTAGCCTAGCAAGAACAATGGAGAATGCAATGTTTGTTAAAAGAGGTGCTTTCGAGATGCCTGCTAGTGCTGGTCCATCATCAGAGAGGTTCTTGCATGAATCGAGTCTGCGGTTTGAGGAGGGGCGGAGTAAGCTAATTGGAATGGTGTCCGAGGTGGTTTCAGTCCCGTTACCAAGGCAAACAATCTCATTGCCAACATTGAGCTGAATCAGGAAGAAGCATGCATGTGTGTTGAGATGAGCCTGTAAGCTGAGTTCCGGATCTTTATACATGAGAATGACTTCTTTTTTTGTCGTCTTTTTTGTTCTCGTTGGCTTATCATTGGAGAATATTGTCGTTCCATATTCAAAATGGTTAAACCAATGACAACCTGACAGCCCAAACATACCCGACTTGGTATGCTACCTCTTGTTGTATATTGATTTCATTAAGAGAGGGTCAAGCTTTATGTTTGGTACTTATAATTTGATTAATGTCCCAAGCTTTCTACAATTTCGGGTGATATCCGAACGTGGCTTCTTCTACAAAGAAGGAAAAAAAAAAAAAACAAATTTGTGGTTATCCATCGGTCTGTTATCTGGAACATTATGAAAAAGTTGTCAGTTTTGGTGAACTTTTTTCCAATTCGGTAATCATCATAAGTTTTTCCTCTTAAATCCGTAATACAAGAAGCTACTGCCTTTATTTGTCAATATTTGAAATTAAATATTAAAAACTTTGGTTCACAATGTTTGACGTTACAAATATTTTTAATACTTTCTTCACAAATAAAATTTTATCAACCTTTTTATTTATTATTTTTATAGAAAATATATCTTAAATGATAGATGTTATAATGTAAATACAAAATTCAATCCTTGATGATCCATATGTTAATGATAAGGCTATAAGAACAATAAACAATGATTATTTATAATTTATAATCCTTATTAAAATGATTGTTATTTTACTGTTAAAATTATACTAATCAAGACAAATCACCGTTTCATTCATGTTATCAAGATTTAATAAGAATCATGTTGTTCAACCATAAAAAAGCATACAATTTTGAAATCTTATATCTATTAAAGATGAGCCTCTTTTACCACATGTCAACGTCACATTTATCGAAATCCCAAAAAAAAAATTCATAATAATTTCTAAATGTTAATATAAATTAAAATTAAAATTTTAAATTTTTTTAAAATATTCAAATAAATATTTTTACAAAGTAGTTTTTAAACTTTTACGGATTTTTTTCCATCGATTTTTACAAAAATATTTTAATAAATATATTTACAAAAATAGTTTCAAAAAATATTTTTACAAAAATAGTTTCAAAATATAGTGCAGAATATAACTTGATAAAAATTTAAAATTTAATACACAAAATATGTTTTGTTAATAAATTTATAAATAAATATAAGATATTTTATAACAAAAATTAAAAACAACACCCGTACAGGTAGTACACTTATTTACTCTATTCCCATATAAATCTATACATTCTCCATTGTTTTATACAATTTTTTTCTATTATTATACATCAATAAATATTACACCTTTTACTTTTAACTTTCTTATTATGCGTAATTTTTTCTCTAATGTCAATTATTGAGACCAGGAGGAGTATTAGATTACAAATTAAAAAAAATCAAGAGTGACAACTTATGTGTATCAAGACACTCCAAAGTTGTTAGAGAAATCAATTGTGTTGTTAATCGGTTGACTCATTTAAAAATCTCGACATCCAACACCTATTTTACTGATTATTATGAAATGGGTGTTATCTTCCGCAATGATGTTTAGGTTGTTAGACTACCTCCATGAGATATGTCAATCTACTAACCACTTTTCGTTATAAAAAAATGTGAAATTTATAATCATTTAATATTAAAAATATCCGTCTAGCTACTAGGTGAGTTTTCTAAAAAAATAAATGTACTATGTTTTATGTTCTTAAAATTATATTCACAATTGGGATAAAAAAGGGTGGATGACATCTTCAATTTATAGATTATAGTATGTTATTATTATAGGCACGATGTCAAGTATACAAATTGCACACCTCAACGTTGGGCAGCGGAATTGAGAATATTGAACTACCACACCGAGTGACAATGTTGAAAAATATTAGCCTCAACGTTGGGCGATGATGTTGAATTTGAAGATATGACCGTTTGAATTGAACGGTCAAAAACCATAATTATATCCATTGGGCTATATCCGGTGGATTATAAATACAACCAAAACACAAACAATACATCCTACTTGTTTCGTATCTTACCTAAAAATCTGATTAACGATTAGTGAAATGGAAGAAAGTGAACACGAAATCACGTTCCATTAGACAATTGCAAATATAGCGATCTTGATGAGTTTGTTTCTCACATCCAAGTAAGTTTGTTATCTGGTTTTTTTCATTTAGAATTTGTTATTAATTGTCAATAAGTTTGTTATTTTAGTATTATGATTATATGTATACAATTTGTTGTGTTAGTATTATTCGGAATTTTTTTATTTTAGTATTATCTTGGAAATATTAATTCTCTTATGTAGATTTTAATAATAGTTGATTTGTTTGAAATAAGGACTCTCATATTATTCATTTGATGTCGGTACAAATTGTCTAGCTATGTTTCAGCTTCACGGGTCTTTCCATGATAGAGAGAACTTAATCAATTGTACTTGGTTCAATACGAGGTCAAAGAATATGGTGTTAGTTACGAAATCATCATGGATAGTAGCGGTATGCGCACGTTTCGCTTGACATGTGAATGTTATGGGTAACGTAGGAGAAATAAAGACGTTAATTTAGAGGAAGATTGGATGTTTGTTTTGAGTTATAGGGTTGTCAAAGTGATCATGGTAAATGGACTTTGTGGGTAATATGTGGGGTCCACATCAACGACCACCCTGAGCACCTAAAGGGCCATACATTTGCCTGTTGGTTGACATCTGCACAATATCGAAAGGCGTGTCGTGAATTTGGATGGGTTTAAAATAGAAAGAAGTATTGGAAACGTCGAAGGTGGATGACCCACACAGTGTCATATCTATTCGACAAATCTACAATATTGGATTGAAATGAGGAAGGAGATTTTCGAAGATCAGAGTTCAATCCAACATTGACCAACGAGGTTAGTATATCCATATTAGAAAATGTCCTTATACGGATGAAATAATTGATTTATAACCTTGAAGTTCAGCAGTCCTCCATGATCACTAGGATACGAACTAAGGAGATTATCGATATGCCCAAACTATCTTATGACTCTATCCGTCATGTAGGCTCCTCGATGTCAACTATACGAATGACGCCTCGGTATTTGGAGATAGCAAACTCCCCATTGAAGTCTAAAATATTATCATCGTATGGCATGAACCTCACGTCTTCTAGTCTCATCTACTCTAGCTGGACACACAGAGACCTCAAACTTTGAAGCGTCAAGACGAGGTCTTCAGAATCCAAATTCTCGAAGTCCAACGGTAGGATCCATGGAGCCCAACTTTCTCAGTGGTTGGACAATAAAGAGACGGAAAAGGTGGATGTATCCACGCTTGCATTTTATAAAAAGACAAAACTTTATTGGTTATTTGATATATATAATCTACAAAAATAGGTATAATATGTCTCTAATTATATATGTAGGAGTGAGATGCATCCACCTATGGTCTTCACCCTAGACCATAAAGAGAGATTGAGTTGCTAATGCAAGTAACATAGTACATACTCCTACCACGAATACAAGTCAGTCCTCTTGTGATCGTGTATGAAGTCGATCACCCATGATCGTATCTTGTTGGTAGTCTTGTCGAATACTAATGACGCACCCATAAACCACATCATATATGCATATGTCAACGTAGTTGTCGATGTAGTTCGATCAAGGAGGAGAGATCTAAGAGTCGTCCTAATAGGGTCTATGTAAGATCCTAGGTTTTTGCCTTCACCGCCCCTGCGGTGAAGAGGGCCACCCCCGCGGCCAGCCGCCCCTGCGGATCGTGCGACAGATCGCGCCGATCTGTTTTCGTCGTTTTATCTTTCTTCCATACATAGAATATCCAATATTCTATCTTATGGGCCGGTTTCCTTATTTTCTTTCTATCCCTAGACGCCCTTCCGTCTAGCGTTCCAGCCCTCCCTATATATTCTCTTCTTTCTCTCCTTTTTCCCGTTCCTTGCTATCGTCTTCAAACCCTAGAGAGCTGCAGTCGTCCTTGCTTCCTGCAATCCCGCTGAACGTGTAAGTGCATCTTTTCAGGTTCTTCCTCACGTTCTTTAAGCGCTGCATGCCTTCCCTTCTATTTTGGTTTCTTCGTTTCATTCTTTTATTTCCTTCTTCTCTAAGGATCAAGCATGAGCCTTGATTCTTGTGGAGTGTTCCGTTGTTGACCTTTCGTTGTTCTCAGGCTCTTTGGAGTTGAGTCTTGACGTGTTGGAACCGAAGGTTCGAGCTTTGGTTGCCCCTGCTGTGAGATCTGTCGAAGAGAAGCCCGATAGTAGCTTTTGACGAAGATCCGCCCCTGCGCCTGCACAGAGCCGCCCCTGTGCCTCTGTCACAGCCGCCCTGCACCTGCACAGAGATGCCCCTGCGCCTCTATTCAGCCGCTCCTGCGCATCTGTCCAACCGCCCCTGCGGTTTCTCTGCAGTAGCTCCGGTCTTTGGTGAGTTGCTTCGTTCCTTCCCTTCCTCGTTCTTCCTTGGTTCCTTATGGTTGTTCCTTGTTCCTCTGAGTTGTTGTAAGACTAAGGTTGAGCTCTTAGTATGTGTTGATCTCTTAGAGATCTTTGAGACTAGAAGTCATAGACTTCTAGCAACCGTTTTATTCCTTATTCGTGTTGCTTTTTCGTACAGGCTTTCCTTGTTCCTTTCCTGAGGGAAACTTAGCTTTCTTGTGTGTTTATGAGTTGTTCGTGGATCTCTTGTGTTACCTTCGTGTGAGGTAAGTCCCTTGGACTTACTTAGCTTTATTCCGCGTATTAGTTGGATTGTTTTGGCTTGTTTGTGTTGCTATCATGTTTATAACGGATAATTGGAAATAGGATTCACCCTTTGATAACCTTAATTGGCCCAAGTGTATTACAACCGGGCGGTGACCACTTGTCTAGTTCTACAGGAGACTAGAATGTGCTCTTGCGACCCAGACCCGTAGGTAACGGATAGTATTAATCTATTCCTATTGGTAGACGGAAGCGGAGGCGAGTTTCGGGAGATTCTCGTGTGACAAAAGAAGTTGAATTAGTAATGGATAACCTTAATGAAAGATAATAACCGGTTGATGTGTGAGCATGCTATGTGTTTCGTTACCTTATGTGTGTTTGTGCCTTTACACTCTTGCTTATACCTAGAATGTTAGCTAACGGTTTATACCGTCGTTGTAGATGTTCCGCAGGTTCAGGATGCTGCTGAGTGATCCAGACGGTGTGGTCAACCGGGGTTCCCGTACATTATAGGACGGGATTGGGTTTTTGTTTCGTTTGTTGTTTCCCTTTTGTTTTGACCCGGCTGTGGAGTTTTTGTGTTTTCTTCTGTTTGAACCTTTAGTTTTATATTAAGTTTTTGTTTTCATTCGTTTGTGCCTTGTTGTAAGATCCGTTTGATGTTGCTACTCTGAGGGTCGGGACCCATTGTGCGGTCCTAGCCCGTAGCGCTTCAAGTTCCCATAACTTGGGGTGTTACAATATGGTATCAGAGCTCTAGGTTGGCAACAATGGCACTCGAAATCTTCTAAAGGTCGGATGGATAAATAAATAGAACCCGCAAGGGGTCTAACGTTTTAAAAAGGGGGGTTTTGTTTTTAAACCTTTCGGTCTGGGATAGATGTACGGGCGACCACCACTACCTCCGCAGACCTCAACAGTGTAGTTTCTTTCGTGTTGGCCTTAATATGTGGTTTTTCTGGACTTTTGCTTTAGCTGTAGCGTGGCCTTATATCTATATATGTAGTCTTATATATCTATCCTTATAGCAGATGGCGCGTACTAGAGCTACATCTGCTATGGGGCGAGAAAGGGGTCGACCACCACTTCCACCTGCCGTCCGTGGACGAGGGCATGTAGTAAGACCTCCACTAGCTAGAGGTCGGGGCCAAGCCCTAGTTGCTGATCCGCCTATCGCTGAGGCGTTTGCTGAAGAAGTTGCTGAGTGCATTGTTCCTGAGGGTGGAAATGGGACCGCTGCTAGGTCTGGAGAACAGAGAGCGCCATCAACAGAGTCCGCACGAGTGTCTATCGGAGCTTCTGCATTTCGTAACTATGTGCAGAGGGTTGAGGAGGCTATCAGGACTAGAGGACCAACACCAGTGCCGCCAGTTCTTGCGAGATCAGCTGAGGTTTCACAGAGAGTTACACAAGCTATTGCCCCGCCTGTTGGAGTTGCTGAGGTTGTTAGAACGCCGGCTGAGGGAAAAGAGCTAAAGCCTGACAGTTGGTTGAAGGCTTTAGACCAGCTGAAGGTTCCCGTCTTCGTGGGAAGAACTTGCTTGGAGGTGGAGCAGTGGCTAGGACAGGTGGATTCTGCTATGGAGGCTATCAGTTGCCCTGAGGGACGTCGAGTCAACATAGCACATACATTGCTGAAGGATCAAGCTCATTCTTGGTGGAGAACCATTCGTTGTAAGGTCACCAGTTATGAGCAGATGAAGACAATGACCAGGGATCGCTATTGCCCTGCAGCCATGAAGAGGGATCGTCTTCAGGATTTCCTTGAGGCTGGATTCGAGGATTTGCCTATTGCTGAGATAATCCTCAAGTTTCAGGACGAGTTGACGTTGCTAGGTCCGTCCGCACCACTAGAGGATCAGCATGTTTACCTTTTCTCTCGGAGGTTGAGAGAATTAACACGCTCTTATCTTACTGGTTTCCGTTGTGAGTCTTTGACGGACTATCAGGATAGAGCTTTTGCCTATGAGAGAGACCGACCGGGTCACAGAAGAGCTTCTTAGACAGGAGATCATGAGAAGAGACAGAAGACTGGATCAGCAAGTGCTGGAGCTGGATTAGCTGGTTTTGGGCGTAGTCAGACGCCTGGACGTTCTAGTTTCCAGCAGAGTTCTGATAGATGACTGCAATGTCATAACTGCGGAGTAGCTGGACACATCCGAGCTGACTGCAAGAAGCCAGCAATGACTTGCTTTTCTTGTGGCAAGCCCGGACACAGAGCTACGTTTTGCCGTCAAGGCAAGGCGCTATCTCACCAGGGTTCTTCACTTGCCAGTGTTGTTGGAGGAGGACAGAGATCTCAGTACCACCAGCAGCAGCAGAGAGTCTCAGGTTGTGCCGCTCCTCAGGGTTCCACTCCGGGACAAGGGTGAGGTAGAGGACGTGTTGGTGGATCCGCAGACACTAGAGATGCACCAGCCAGAGTTTATGAGTTGAGGAGTGCTATAGAGCCGATAGCGCCGGCAGCTACAAGTACCATTCACATTAATGGTTTTCCTATCAGAGTTCTTTTCGATACTGGTGCTACATATTCTTTTATATCTGATGCATGTGTAGATAGATTGGCCTTAGTTATTGTAGAGGGTAGACCTTTCTTTATAGGATTACCCGATGAGGGTAAAATACGAGGTACACGAGAGGTTCGCGATTGCCCTATTAGATTGGGAGGTCGCGATTGGCCAGCTAACTTCTTCGTCATGTACTTAGTACATGAAGAAGTTATTTTGGGCATGGATTGGATGGATTGACATCGAGCAGTTCTGGACATCGGCAAGAGGACAGTGATAGTAACTACAGATGTAGGCCATGTTGAGATCTTCAAAGGATGGGATCTCGGGAAGACTGGTACAGTTATCAGTGCAGTTCGAGCTATGAGACTTATCAGTCAGGGATGTGAGGCTTTTTGGTGCTATGCCATGAAGGATAGTACTAGTCCAGCTTTGGAAGAAATTCTAGTAGCTTGCGAGTTTGTGGACGTCTTTGGAGAGCCATCAGGTTTACCTCCACAACAGAGTGTAGACTTTGGCATTGATCTAGAGCCCGGTATGAGACCGATCT
Organism: Fagopyrum homotropicum; assembly: GCA_033239125.1. Lineage (NCBI taxonomy): Eukaryota > Viridiplantae > Streptophyta > Magnoliopsida > Caryophyllales > Polygonaceae > Fagopyrum > Fagopyrum homotropicum. The sequence continues at coordinate 103,086,047 of BSWB01000007.1, forward strand.
CTAAGGCACCTTATCGTATGGCGCCTATCGAGATACTTGAGTTGATGAAGCAGCTCGAGGAGTTAGCAGAGAAGGGCTTCATCCGCCCTAGTGTATCTCCTTGGAGTGCACCAGTTCTCTTCGTAAGGAAGAAAGATGGGTCATTGAGGTTATATATCGACTACCGAGAGCTGAACAAGGTTACGATCAAGAACAACTACCCATTGCCCCGTATCGATGATCTTTTGGATCAGCTGCATGGAGCTTCAATGTTTTTGAGGATTGATCTGAGATCTGGATATCACTAGCTAAGGGTGAGAGAGCAGGACGTAGCCAAGACGGTATTTTGGACTAGATATGGACACTACGAGTTTATAGTGATGCAATTTGGGCTCACGAATGCGCCCGCAGTCTTCATGGAGTTGATGAACAGCATCTTCATCGACTTTCTAGATCAGTTTGTAGCTGTCTTCATCGACGACATTCTGGTTTACTCCCGCAGTAGAGAGGAGCATGTTGGACACTTGAGGATCGTTCTTCAGGTCTTACAGGATAGAGAGCTCTACGCCAAGCTCTCTAAGTGCGAGTTTTGGATGTCCGAGGTAGCATTCCTTGGTCACATCGTTTTAGCTGAAGGGATCAAGGTAGATCCGGCGAAGATTGAGTCAGTAGCTTCCTGGCCGCCACCTAAGAACGTCAAGGAGGTTCGCATCTTCTTAAAATTGGCAGGCTACTACAGGCGTTTTGTTGAGGGCTTTTGAGTTATTGCCCGACCGCTCACTTTCTTGCTGCGGAAGTCTACGAGGTTCGTATGGTCTGAGTCGTGCCTGCAGAAATTCGAGGAGCTGAAGAAGAGATTGAACTCTGCTCCTATCCTAGCTCAGCCAGAGGGCATTGAGGATTTTATGGTTTACAGTGACGCATCCAAGCTGGGCTTAAGATGTGTTTTGATGCAGAAGGGAAAGGTGATTGCTTATGCGTCTCGTCAGCTGAAGACGTACAAGGAGAATTACCCTACCCATGATCTTGAGTTAGCTGATGTTGTTCATGCTTTGAAGATTTGGAGACATTATCTGTACGGAGCCACGTGTCAGATTTTCACAGACCATAAGAGTCTGAAGTACATATTCACTCAGCGGGAGTTGAATAACCGCCAACGCAGATGGTTAGAGTTGATCAAGGACTTTGATCTTGAGATCTTATACCACCCGGGAAAGGCTAATGTGGTAGCAGATGCCCTCAGTAGGAAGACTTCCCGGGAGATGGCGATCGCTAGGCTGACAGCTCAGCCACAATTACAGCGAGATTTGGCATGGCTAGAGATGGATATCTACTTTCCAGATTCCGACAACCAGTTGTCCACCTTGGAGATAGTACCTGATTTGTTGGCCGAAATCCGACAGAAGCAGGAGAGTTACCGAGCTTTGACACAGATCCGAGACCGGATGTCTCGAGGAGAGGCACCGCAGTTTACAGTTGGTGTTGACGGAGTTTTGAGACGCTAGGAGCGTGTTTGTGTGCCGTTAGATCGGGAGTTGAGACAGAGGATCCTTCAGGAGGCTCACTCTTCACCCTACTCAGTACACCCTGGTGCAAGTAAGATGTATAAGGATGTCAGACACTCTTTCTGGTGGGGAGGTCTGAAGCCAGACGTCACGAGATATGTAGCTCAGTGTGCGACCTGTCAGCAGGTCAAGATCGAGCATCATAGACCAGGAGGCGAGCTACACCCACTTCCTGTCCCTCAGTGGAAGTGGAAAGACATCTCTTTGGATTTTGTGACTGGTTTGAAACCGAGTCGTGGTTTTGATGCTATCTGGATCATAGTAGATCGACTTCATGGAGTACCTAGGACTATAGTCTCTGACAGAGACGGACGGTTCACTTCGAGGTTCTGGTAGTAAGTTCATGCTGCCCTAGGTACGAGTCTACAATTCACAACTTCTTATCATCCTCAAACAGATGGTCAGTCTAAGCGGACCATCCAGACTTTGGAGAACATGTTACGAGCCTATGTGTTAGATTGGGGACAGGTGTGGCCAGATCACCTTCCCTTAGTGGAGTTCTCATATAACAACAGTTGGAACGCATCGATCAGGATGACTCCTTATGAGGCTTTATATGGACAGAGATGCCGTACACCGTTGTGTTGGGATGAGCTGAGTAGTGCCAGCGGAATAGCCCATGAGCAGATTCAGGATGACATGGCTCGAGTAGCAGTGATTCGAGAGCGGATGTTAGCAACACAGAGCCGACAAAAGTCTTATGCAGATAAGAGGCGCATACCTCTAGAGTTCAGAGTTGGAGCTCAGGCTTGGTTGAGAGTATCCCCGACATGAGGCGTCAGACGTTTCGGTGCAAAAGGGAAGTTGAGTCTCAAATATGTTGGACCGTTCTAGATTCTTGAGCGAGTTGGGGAGGCAGCTTACAAACTTGCATTGCCACCGAGACTCGAGGGTGTTCATCCAGTTTTCCATGTGTCTCAGCTACGGGAGTACATACCTGACCCGAGACACATCGTCAGTCATGAGGATCTTGTGATCTAGCCAGACCACACGTTTGTAGAGCACCCGGTGGCTGTCTTAGAGCGTAGTACGAGACGCTTGCGTTCGAAGGACATACCGATGATGAAGATATAATGGTCGAGGCAAGGAGCTGATGAGGCGACTTGGGAGACAGAGGATAGTATCCAGAGGAACTATCTGGAGTTTTACGCTAAGCTTGTTGCACCTTTAGCTTAGTCGGCTGTTTGGTTTTTCCTTTGTTGCGTTGTGAACACTTTTGTGTGACGTTTTGTGCTACATGCCCCGAGTGAGAATATATGAGCTCAGTTTTGTTTTTGTGTGTTGTTGTAATCTTTTGGCTTTTGCAAGTTTCGGGACGAAACTTCTTTTTAGGGGGATTTGATGTAAGATCCTAGGTTTTTGCCTTCACCGCCCCTGCGGTGAAGAGGGCCTCCCCCGCGGCCAACCGCCCCCGCGGCTGTGAGATCCGCCCCTGCGAATCGTGCGACAGATTGTGTCGATTTGTTTTCATCGTTTTATCTTTCTTCCATAGATAGAATATCCGATATTCTATCTTATGGGCCGGTTTCCTTGTTTTCTTTCTAACCCTAGACGCCCTTCCGTCTATCGTTCCAGCCCTCCCTATATATTCTCTTCTTTCTCTCCTTTTTCCCGTTCCTTGCTATCGTCTTCAAACCCTAGAGAGTTGCAGTCGTCCTTGCTTCCTGCAATCCCGCTGAACGTGTAAGTGCATCTTTTTTGGTTCTTCCTCACGTTCTTTAAGTGCTGCATGCCTTCCCTTCTGTTTTGGTTTCTTCCTTTCGTTCTTTTCTTTCCTTCTTCTCCAAGGATCAAGCATGAGCCTTGATTCTTGTGGAGTGTTCCGTTGTTGACCTTTCGTTGTTCTCAGGCTCTCTGGAGTTGAGTCTTGACGTGTTGGAACCGAAGTTTCGAGCTTTGGTTGCCCCTGTTGTGAGTTCTGTCAAAGAGAAGCCCGACAGTAGCTTCTGACAAAGATCCGCCCCTGCGCCTGCACAGAGCCGCCCCTGTGCCTCTGTCACAGCCGCCCCTGCGCCTGCACAGAGACGCCCCTACACCTCTGTTCAGCCGCCCCTGCGCATCTGTCCAACCGCCCTTGCGGGTTCTCTGCAGTAACTCCGGTCTTTGGTGAGTTGCTTCGTTCTTTCCCTTCCTCGTTCTTCCTTGGTTTATTATGGTTGTTCCTTGTTCCCCTGAGTTATTGTTAGACTAAGGTTGAGCCCTTAGCATGTGTTGATCTCTTAGAGATCTTTGAGACTAGAAGTCATAGACTTCTAGCAACCGTTTTATTCCTGATTCGTGTTGCTTGTTCGTACAGGCTTTCCTTGTTCCTTTCCTGAGGGAAACTTAGCTTCCTTGTGTGTTTATGAGTTGTTCGTTGATCTCTTGTGTTACCTTCGTGTGAGGTAAGTCCCTTGGACTTACTTAGCTTCATTCCGCGTATTAGTTGGATTGTTTTGGCTTGTTTGTGTTGCTATCATGTTTATAACGGATAATTGGAAATAAGATTCACCCTTTGATAACCTTAACTGGCCCAAGTGTATTACAACCGGGCGGTGACCACTTGTCTAGTTCTACAGGAGACTAGAATGTGCTCTTGTGACCCAGACCCGTAGGTAACGGATACTATTAATCTATTCCTATTGGTAGACGGAAGCGGACGCGAGTTTTGGGAGATTCTCGTGTGACAAAAGAAGTTGAATTAGTAATGGATAACCTTAATGAAAGATAATAACCGGTTGATGTGTGAGCATGCTATGTGTTTCTTTACCTTATGTGTGTTTGTGCCTTTACACTCTTGCTTATACCTAGAATGTTAGCTAACGGTTTATACTGTCGTTGTAGATATTCCGCAGGTTCAGGATGCTGTTGAGTGATCCGGACGGTGTGGTCAGCCGGGGCTCCCGTACATTATAGGACGGTATTGGGTTTTTGTTACGTTTGTTGTTTTCCTTTTGTTTTGACCCGGTTGTGAAGCTTTTGTGTTTTCTTCTGTTTGAACCTTTAGTTTTATATTAAATTTTGGTTTTTATTCGTCTGAGCCTTGTTGTAAGATCCGTTTGTTGTTGCTACTCTGAGGGTCGGGACCCATTGTGCGGTCCTAGCCCATAGCGCTTCAAGTTCCTAGAACTTGGGGTGTTACAGTCTACCATGATGGAGGTGTCATGTGCCCGGGCATGTACCTCTGAGATGACGAATGTGGAGCTCAATCAATCAATGCATTGTGTTGTGCTCAATTGTGTCTCACATGCATACTCATCTATCTAGAGGCCCATAAAAATGGAGACATCATGGATGGTATTCGTCATATCACCCTTGAGAGATGAAAACTGAGGGTCTCTAGGTGCCACCACTCGACGAAAGTGTGGCAAAATGCATGATCAACACCGCCGAAATGAAATGTATCCGGCTCAATAAATCCACTCCGTCCGGCCAAAGCAAACCGTCCAGTCGTCGGTGTGCCTTTATCACCTCTACGACATCCTTCATTTCAGAAAACAAATGTTAAACATGAAAAAATACATTCATTAGCTTCAACGCCAAAATCTATTAATATACCTCGACGATCCACATCCGGGCAACCTTATGTTCGTCGCAAACCGTCAACAAATCTCTAACCATAGGGACACCAGTATTTGGGCGAACACGAGCAAGAGTAGTAGATGATGATGAACCAATATCAACTCCGGGTTCAATGGTGGTATGGGTAGGAGGAGCAGTATGTGTCTGAGGGGTGTATGGGATGAAGAGAGTGTGTGAGAAAGAGTAATGGTACGGGTAGGCATGGGTGTTGACACGTGAGTAGTGGATGTAGAAGGGTGAGCGGATAATAAGGGAACAAATGCAATAACAAACGAGGTAGACAAAACAAAAGCGATGAGGCGGGTACATGATTGATCCGAGATGAGAGGGAACAAAAGTGGGAGCAAGATCAAGTATAGAGGGAATAGAAGCAAGAGAGGATGTAGATGGGGCGGGTACATGAGTCTCCTCCCTATCATCCCCCATTCACCCATTGCCTAGGCATAAATAAGCGGTAGATGGTCGTCGCCGTCTTTGTGTCCGAGCCTACTGCTCGAGAACGAGCTAAACTAATATTCAAAAGTAACAAAATTATCAAGCTCCGAATTGTGATATCCAAAATTGATATAAATTAACTAAAAATAATTAGATTTTTTAAAAAAATGTAAACACATGCGCCTGATTAAAAAAGGCGCTTGTCATGTTTACATGTTAGCTTCAACGGAGTAGACCTAGGTTGAAGTTGGATGCTAACCTTCAACCCAGTTGGCTTGCATTGAAGGTGAGCTCAATCTGTTTTTCACCAAGCGAATAGCAATTTGAGTTTCCAAAAAATAATAATAATAAATTCGCGATTTCAATTCCAATTCTAATTCCATTTCTAACCTAAAAATAATTTGTCGATTCCGATTCCAATTATGTTTCTAAGCTTGAACGAAAAATTATGAATCAAAACGGTAAAACAAAATTAATTAAAAATTAAATTGAAAATTGAGTCAATTTTCAATTTGGACAAAGCCTAGGGACAACTTACACTTAGAGGTGTAAATCGGGTTGTTCATGTCAAGTCAATTTTGTTTTGGGGCACTTTAAGTTGGACTAAATTTGTTTCTAATGTCATATCAGGTTTATCTGGGTCAGGTCACGTTTAGCCGGATGCACTTGTATGATTGAAAATTGAGTTCTCATACTGTGTTGAGTTGTTTTAATCATTATCGGGTTGTGTATCTTCGTGTTTTGGGTGAATTTTCTATAGGATGATACCATATTCGAGCCGGCTCTGGGCTATATATAACATTTGGGAATAAACGGGTTCGGATTATTTATTGACGGGTAGATTCGGACAATAAAGGTCTCAAATATATTTTTTTTCGGGGTTGAGTAAATAGTCTAGTGGGTTTTTCAAGTCGGATCGACGCAAATAAAAGTTGAGCTCCACAATCCATAAACTATGAAATTTTAAAAAAAAAGCTTACCTTTATTTAGAGTTATATAATAATAAAAAAACCCAAAACTCAATTTAACTCTTTACTTTTAACCCAAAAAATTATCGTATATTTATCGATAACTTGTTCTACATTAAAAATTCACCAATTTGTTCATAAACTTGAAGTTTCTCAAGAAAAAAAATAAAGGAAATAAAATGATAAATTAATATTTTATGAAAGGATTAATAATATTTTTTTAAAAATATTTTTAATTTTTCAACACTCATTGCATCTACAACTCATATAGATAAAAGACATGCATGAAGAAGACTAAACAATTGATAAACGAAACGCAACAATTGATTCTCAATAAGTATCAAACAATAAATTTAGCATCCGTTTTGAAGCCTTGTTCATGTTCTCTCGTTGTGCCTCTTCCCAAAACCTATATACGTAATTAACCACTTACGGTTGAGCATGGTACAGTGGCGGCCTTTGGGTGGGTCAAGGAGCTGCCCCACCCTCTGATACGGATTAATAAAATATTTTTGAAAAAGTATCACAAAAACATGGTGGCATAGTGGTCTTTGGATTTGCTCAATAAATGAGCTTTCACTTGGTCTTGGGTTCAAATCTTATCACTTGCTATTGAACTTATTTTTCCACCTTTTCCTTCTTTTTTTTTTTTTTTTTTTTTTTTTTCCTTTCAAAAGACCTTATTATTTCGGATTTACATTACATATTTGATAATATATTTTGTTTTTATTTGTCCAAACTCTAAGCATAAAAGTTATTCACTTTTTTTTTTCTTGTTGTGGATTCTACTGAAAGCAATTTATTGAACCCTATCACTTGCCATTGAGTTTATTTTTCCACCTTTTCCTTCTTTTTTTTTTTTCCTTTCAAAAGACCTTATTATTTCGGATTTAAATTACATATTTCATAATATATTTTATTTTTATTTGCGCAAACTCTAAGTATAAAAGTTATTCACTTTTTCTTCTTCTTCTTGTGGATTCTACTAGAAAGCAATTTATTGAATAGTTCAAATACAAAATTAATACTCTATCAAAAATATGTTATAATTTATGACAAAAATAACATTATTTTAGTTAAGATTTTTTAAAAACTAATTTCGTCCTTTATATAACTCCCTAAATATATGTATTGATAATCAATATATATATTTTATATGAATTTATTTTGATATCTGAATAACATATTATTCTATAGGTAATTTTAATCAATATATATACTCTCTTTTTTTTTTTATGGATTACACCCTTTGTTGTCAGGTTGACAGTTTATTTGTAACATTGACTATTTATTTTTTAGGACTTATAGTCAAACCTGCGCAAGTAGATGACATATTAATTTTATTTTTATCGCAATTTTATTTTCATAGATATTTTTATCGATAATTTATTTTTGCCCCACCCCTTAGAAATCTTGCGGCCGCCACTAGCATGGTATCGTTCTCTTTCTTGTCAATTCATTTATTACTAAAAGTATTCGCACAACCACAATTATTGATGATGTTTGGGTTCCCTTAAAGACAACATCAAATATCTCATCTGAAGGATCACACAACCACAATCAAGGATATCTTGAATCACATTAATGAAATTGTATTCTTCATAAGAATATTGTTATAAAAAGTATTCGCACATAATTATATAATTATTGTCTTTAATTAAATGAACTTTCTATGGAAATATTAGAATTATCTTATTTAAAATTTTTAAATAAAGATATATAATTAAATAAAAAAGAATAATATTATAAATTATCTTGACTAATTGGGCTCTATTTTATACATATATCGATGTCCAAAAAGATCTTAAGTTTTCATTATATATATATTCCACTTCAAGTGAGGGTGCGGGGTGGATAGGAATTAGGAGAGTTGTGGTGATGTCATGTAGCATGTCATGTGTCACCACCACAAAATGAACAGTTAGTAATAAAAATATGAACACTACTTATAACAAAAAAATGAACAATCATGAATAAAATTTTGAACATTGACTCTTAAAAAATGAACACTTACTCTGAAAAATATGAACACTATAATTGTAAAAAAAATGAACACACTCATTAAATAATGAACACAATATTTTTTACACGGTTTGAAACAAAAAGAAAATTTTAAAAAAATACATACATGAACATTTAGTGTTGGAAAAAAATGAACAATTATTAAAAAAAAAGATGAACAATGACTTCTTAAAAAATGAACACTTACTTTTTTTTTTGATCAAAAGGTAAGAAGCTCGATTACACCAAAGATAATTGGTGTATCGAGAGGCCGACAACCGGCAAACGGGCAAACCGTCATGCAAATAGAAAAACGAAAAGGGAAACAATACAATCACCACAAACAAAAACCGGAAATGTGAGAAAGATCCAAAAAGTCGGAAAAACTACACCTTGGGAGAAGACGCGGAACACTCGAGACTGGCAAAACATGAAGAGGACACGGGCTAGAAGAACTAGCACGGTGTCTCGCCGCCGGGAAGCAGGATGGTAGAAACTTTTTTTAGGGGATGACATACCTCATGCGGAGATGTGGATCCCACAACGTTGCACCCACCTAGATGGAGGATCTTCAAAGATCTCAAACACAACCACGATCAATACGATCAACAGGGGCATGTGACTACGGCATCTTCCAAGACAATCGTTTAGGTCACACTCGAGAAACATCTTCAATAAAGGAAAGTCATCCCAAAAGTTCTTAAAGGATGAAATCTGGATTCTAAAAACATGGAAGTATGTATTTTTTGTTTGAAGGCTAATTGTTTTTTGCTTGTTCATAGCATTAATGTTGGGTAATTTCATGGTTGTACTTGTGTGGCTGGTTCATTACCCTCGTGATCATAACATCCGAGATGATAGTTTACAAAAAGATTAAAAATGTAAAAGATTAAGAATCAAATGCACATTTCGATCACCAGTGTCGGATTTGATCTTTCGATCTAAGGATAGCCTTTGGCCGAACCTTGTCAAGGATTTGATCTTTCAATCTATGGATAACCCAATTTTGAAATACCTTAGAGGTATTCATGTGTTATCTTATTCTTCACTCTATGAAATTTGTCAAGGATTTGATCTTTCGATCTATGGATAGCCCAATTCCAGATTTTTTTCATCATGTACTACTACTACTACCTGTAACAAAATCATGGTTACAAAATCATGTACTACTACTACTACTACCTCTTTAATTGGTTCAGGTTGCAACAACAATCTTGAACAAATGAACACTTACTTTAAAACCATGAACACATATTTGTAAAAATATGAACAATGTTTCTTTTATTAAAAAAATGTAACGGGGCATGCCACGTGTCACTATCCTACGCCTACCTCTCCTCCTTCCTCTATATATATATATATATATATAAATATATATATATATATATATATATATATATATATATATATATATATATATATATATATATATATATATATATATATATCCTTACTATACTAAATGTGGGAGTTCCCCAAATGAATAGGGGATTTTCCACTATACCCTTTTCCTTTTTTTTTTTACTTTTCCTTTTATTTTAACTCTCATCTAAAAGACTTCATTTGTCATCTAAACCTATACACGCGTCATTGATGGTTCTTCTTGTATGCAGTGAATTGACAATAGCTTTTGCCTCCATCTCCTCCATACTTCTTCAAGACTCCAATCATCTCCCTTTGTATTGTCTTCTTCCTCTTTAATTTCTTTCAAATCAGATTTAGGGCCTCCAAATCTTGGCTAAATGGAGTCATCGGAACCTCAACAATCTCTTGGCACCAGAGTAAACCCTAAGATTTGGACATGTATCGCTTCATCCTCCCCACGCCATCCAAATCGTAGGCAGACGCCAACCTTTTTCTTAGATGTTCAAGGGTAAAGTTGTGTGTAAACCTAAGCAGGTTTGTTTCATCCTATTCGTTTTTCCTATTCTCGATTGACATGCAGGGCTCAATCTAATTTCTGCACATGCGCTTGATGAATGTCCATTTATTCTCTTTTCGAATTTCTCTTAGTCTCTTCTCGCTTCAAAGCTGAAGCTTTGTAGCTCACGCATCTAGCTCTGTATGATAACCTGATATGCTTATTGTCCTCATGTTTAGCTTCAGTGCATGTCATCCATGAAGCCTTACCTTGAAGCGACTTTTTTAAGGTACGATTTGCGTGATTATCCATCGATGAAGACCTTCTTCGGTTTCAAGGTAAGGTTTTCTTCCCTTCTTTCTCAAGCTTTCTTTTATATATATATGTATATATATATATATATATATATATATATATATATATATATATATATATATATATTTCTCCTTTCTCCCTTCAATATTACCTTCGAATTTTAGGGTTTCAATGAAGGAATTTAGGATCACTTCAATTGTTTTCTACTTGGTAATTTGGCTTTCTTCAACCTTTTATTCTCTTTAGTCTAATTGAACGTTTCTTTCTCTTTTTCGAATTAGGCATATCTTGATGATGTTTGTTGTTTTGGTGATTCTCTTCTTCCCAACTTCATGTATTAGGGTTTTGAACTGCTGATTTTATATGTTTCTTTTTAGAATTTGTTTAGTGTACTCGAGGTGTTCGACGAAATGCCTCTAAGAAGCGATTTTTTATATCCTTACTTATAAGCATCGACTTGATGTGACCGGTAAGTCTCTAATTCATGTTGGATTTCATTATCTTGAATTTAATCATAAATCTTGTAGCTTTATGTGGTTAATTGTTCGAATTTGAACCCCTTATTAGTGGATCTAAATGAAATTCACGAAGCTACTGCACTTATCTCCCATAAAGATAACCCACTAATTATTTCTATTTTTTATTTGGCAATTGAAAACCTGCTCAGTGGGAAAGATGGAGAATCCGTTCAAGATGATGATTATATGTTATCTAATCCTTATCACACGGTAATATTATCCTTGATCGTTTTATTTTAGTATACAGCTCATGAGTCGAACTTGTCGCCGCTGATTGCTCGCCGCTTCGATTTCGCGGCCGGTGATGGTTAGGTTCTGGCGCTGTGTTGATTCTTCACCGTTGGCTTTTCTCTATTAGAGGTAATATATCTACTTTACCATCTCTTAGGTCACATTATGCAGGAAAGGAATCATATGACTGTCATTTAATACAAATTGGGAAGCTTGTAACTATGATACATTCAAGGATGAATGTGTTTTGATTCACATAATTCAACCGGTTGCTATTGTGACATATATAGAGTTTATACTGACCATGACTTTGCCTTTCTTGTAACTCAGTGTTGACATTAATGTTGTAGGGATGGAAGAAACAATAAGTTGGAATTGAAACTCTTCTGCTCCAAGTTCATGCACCGATTCTTAGCGGCTCTTGATTTTTTTATGACTTCCACTGCATATTTGTGAAGTGAATATACATGACATATTAACTTTCTACGCTTTATATACTCATTCCCTACTTGTTTGCTAATTTAGAAAGATGTCCATGTGAAGGTAGGAGGAGCTTAAGAGGCATGTTCTTTGATTGTTGTTGTATCTTCTAAATCATTGAGATTAAAACAGAAAGAAGAAAAAATTGAGTAGAGTCTTGCTTGTCCATTGGCATGGTAATAACTACTAATAAGCTTTGTTTTTATGCAACTTTATGATCCAATGTAGTTAGTTGTTGCATGAGTAAATAACAAGTTAGGTTGTGGATAGTCATAGTAAGCTTTATGATCCAATACTTTCTTCTGGTGTTCTGTCGATATTCGGCGCAACCTGGCCTTATATCCAGGTTATCCAACCGTCCTGTCTATTTTGATAGATCTCATGCCATGCTTTTGTTTACATGGTGAATAAGTTGGCCTTATGGGTATAATTGTAGTTTATTATTGTCATCATAGTTATTTTCATGGAGGGGGTTTTTTGGGAACAAGTTTTTGGTTTTAAAGTGAATGTCATAGCATTCTTTGCTAACTGCTATTCTTATAATAGATTGAAGAACTTTTGACTCTTGAACTTCCTTTTTCAGTTGGGAAGAATGGATGGACATTTGTATAATGTTGGAAAGGGACCATATGAGACTCCCCCTGGTCCCTCTGGAAATCGACTTCAAGCCGAGAAATTCCGTTTTCTGTAATACGCTTTTGTGGGAGAAGAAATTTAGTTTGCCTAATAGCTAATTTGGTATAAATCCTATGTAGTTTTAATGTGATTTTTCGAAAATGTGGACTTGTTTATTATGCTTTTGAGAGGCTATTTCTTTTGTGAATGTATAGCATTGTTGTGTGTGGCAGATATAAAAAGGTAGCTTAATTTTGGATACTGATGTTGGGCAGCCTGAGTCTACTGCTCCTGGTTGTCTCTCACTAAATGTGATGGATAAGATAACTCTAGGTACTTGCTAACTTTAATTAGCGAGATGTTGCTTTGCTCATATAACTTTTCAATAGTTGGTTTATTTGTTTTGTTGTTTATTTAGATTTCACAATTCCATGTCCGAAAAATCCAAAGAGGTACAAATTCTTAATCAAGCATTGCTTATATCTCAAAAGAGATCTATCTTCTTGATGATATGTGATATGGATGAATTTAGTGTTGTCTTGTTGTTATTAGTTATAAGAGCTTGTTCTATTCTTATATATTTTTATTGAGATGATATTAGTATGATAAATCTACCATGTTTTTAAATTTCTTATCCATCATTATGTTCACGTTAACTTATCTGGGTTATCTTTCTTTCTTTGTGTTTCTAGATTGAAAATGGAGGGGACATCTAGAATGAGTTTGATGGGCGACAAGTATGAGCTTGAGAATTCCCATTTCATCATGAGAGATGTTGATGATGGATTTGATGATAGCAGATATGAGAGTGGCAATTTTGACATTGTTGATGATCAAGATGGCACCCCAAGGGCTGCTACTACACCAAGTTTTCTAAAAGAAAGAAGTAATCACATGCATACCCCTATCCAGATTCAAGAGCTTGGGACGTTACTATTTTGTTAATTTTTTTGACTATTTGCCTTTTTTTAATGGTTAGTTTCTTCCAAATTGTCCTCACCCAGATAGGAATAGGGATGACAATGGATCGGGTGGTGGGTGGGTGGATGACCTTGTCCGCCACCCGACCCGCGAGAAAATCTCATCCACCCCACCCGACCTGCCACCCGCCAAACCCACCACCCCCATCCGATCCACCCGCATCCAACGGATGAAGCGGGTGGATAGGGTGATATTCGGGTGTTCTACGCATTTCCTTTAAATCGTTTTTAAACTCGGATTCAAATGCGGAAAATTAATGATAATAAAAATAAATTCAATTTGAAAAAGTCTTATCCATAAAAAACATGATAAATATAAAGTCAACACAAATCATCCAAGTGGAAATATTACAAAAAGTGTTATAAGTTTTAATTCTTGAAAAGTAGAGAAATTTAGCAATACATAACATACAATAAGATCATAATATGAACTAAACAAATGTACAAATTTTGCTAAACAATCAGGATATGACCAATTTATAAATCAAAAGGGAACTAAAGATCACTAAACAAGTAAACAATTAATAAATTTATAACGGGTATAAGCGGGTGAAACGGGTCGGATGGGTGGATGATGGATCGGGTGATGGGTGGATGAAAGGTCCATCCGAATCCGACCCGATCCATCACCCGCTTCATCCGCCATCCGCTTTCACCCGCTTCATATCGGGTTTTCACCCTTTTAATATGGATCGGGTTATCGGGTGTCCGTCGGGTTCGGATGAAATTGACATCCCTAGATAGGAAACAGAGGCTTGAACTTTCCAAGAGGCTTAGATTAGAAAGCAGGCAAGTCAAGTTCCGAACAGGAGGACTCAATTGAAGGTAATTTTGAATCCATAGTTTAATCACGTAGTTTGGGTTGTAATTTTGTAGTAAGATTGAATTAATCAATAGTTTGTGGCGTAATTGTAGTTTGGGTTGTAATTTTGTAGTAAGATTGAATTAATCAATAGTTTGTGGCGTAATTGTAGTTTGGGTTGTAATTTTGTAGTAAGATTGAATTAATCAATAGTTTGTGGCGTAATTGTAGTTTGGGTTGAAATTTTGTAGTAAGATTGAATTAATGAATAGTTTGTGGCGTAATTGTAGTTTGGGTTGTAATTTTGTAGTAACATTGAATTAATCAATAGTTTGTGGCATATTGGGATAAGCAGACGAAACTGGAGCGGCATGAAAATGTTATTCTGAAGCAACAGTATGGACAAGCTTAGAGTGGTAAACTGGGCCTTCAAAGAGTATGTGGGCAAGCCACTTTGTAAGGGATATGGCGGAGCAACCTAAATAGGCGAAATATCCAAAGATAAGTGCCAACTTAGAATGGAGAATGCTCGGCCTAAGGAAGAACTGGAGCAAGTTTGTGAAATTGCTGAGAAGTTATTGGGCAAGCCCATATCCCACATTATCAGTTCATTCTCTCATCCCCAAATGGTCAAACTCTCACATAAATCTTTTGCCTGGGAGAAATAAACATGAGTTGGTGGCTCCAATTTGATTGGGGGAGTAGGGGCTAGACTTCAAAATGGATTTTGAATGACTTCTTCTTCACCCGGTGTACTTTGTAGCGAGTACTAGAAGTCCATGTATCTTCAAGTTGCCATCCCAGCTATGGTGGATCTGATTATTTTGTCTCATATGGACTCACCTTTTTGGCTAGGAAGCTTAGATGGGGCCAAGGAAACACTCAAGTTACTCAACAATGAAGAGTTTGGTAAGAAATTCAATCCGGGCGGGTCATCCCTCTTGGTTTTACGCCTGAAGCCACAACAGCAGTTGGTTCATTCATCATCTCTAGTTTCGAGCTCGTAAACCCACGGATAAATCCTGTAAAATAGTTGCACACATTTTTATAGTATTAATATTTTCGTTAACGTTTCTAAAATGAATACATATATTTTCCGAGTCTGATGTAAACCACGAGCAACCACGTGAGGGAGAGAAGCTCGCGCAATGAATCGTGAACCATGAACATTCACATGAGGGTGAGAACTCGCCCTAACGAAGAGTGTAAATTAGCTTCCAAGGGCACCGTCTTCTACATAGCATTTGTTCGATGTTAATTTATTTCTAAAAAACACATGTATTTGTATCGAATTATTACAAATTGAATCGAACGATGTGTATCTATATCTAATTATTACAAAATGAATAATTCTCGATTTCATCAACGGCGTTCCTACTAGTATATATATATACTCTAAATCTCAACCCTTTAATACTCACAATCCAACGGTGTACGGTTGTTCTCATGTTCTCACGATAGGAGTGTTCTCATGGGAACCACACCCTCTATATATATATATATATATATATATATATATATATATATATATATGAAAGATCGACGAGACTCAAATGAATGATCCAATTCTGTCTTCTTCGTTTTTTCCAACTACACATGCATGTATTTAGGAAATGATGAAGAATGAACTTAGGGTATTGGTAGCTTTGGTCATACATTGAGAATTAAGTCAGTATTTGCGTGGTATTTAAGAAAGAACTTATGGGTTTTTTTTTCTTTTGATGCATGCACAAAGTACTTGATGCCTTAACCAACTTAATTCAAATGGGATTTTTTAGTCTAAAAATGCTATTTGGATAGAGTTGGATGATTGGTCTAACTAATTCATTCTCTGTATATTATAATCAGGTACTTTGGAGCAGCAAAGAAGTTGCCTGGAGTGAAGGAGCTATTCGAGAAGCCTCCAGAACTGAGGAAGCGAAAGACAAGGTATGATATATACAAGAGGATAGATGCAAGTTATTATGGCTATAGGGATGACGAGGACGGAGTCTTGAAGAAGTTAGAAGGACCCGCAGAGACGAAGATGAGGGCGGTAAGGAGATGGAGAAGATAAAGCAAGAGGCGAAGGCGGCAGTGAAGAGCGGGGAAGTGGTGACGGTAGTGAATGCAAAGGATATATTGTTCGAGGAAGAAGAGGAGGAGGTAGAGGAAGACGGAAGAGGAAGAGGAGTTAGAGAGAATGATTGCGGAGAAGAAGAAGAAGAAGATGGAGCTGCTTAGCAGGTATACCAGTGAGGATTTGCAGGAGGAGGAGCTGGAGGCCTCTTGTTCGATGAAACAGAATAGAGGTTCGTGTTTGAATAAGAAACAGAAATGAGAGAGAAAGTGAATGAGTTGATTAGCCGATGAAGTTTGTTACAGCTGGTATATTTATATACCCAGCAAAATGACAAGTCGGTGTGAACTTGACTAACTCTCTCATAAATAAAATACATAACAATGGGCCTCAACAAATTAAGCCCAATCAGCCCAATGAACAGCATCACTTATTTCTTCAGCCCCCCTCAAGGTGGAGGTGAGGGCAAACGATCCCCAACTTGGACAAAACTTTGTGATGCTGTGAACCAGACAAAGGCTTAGTGAAAATGTCTGCCAACTGTGAACCTGTTGGAACATGTGACAAACTGATCAAGCCATCAAGTAATTTTTCCCGAACGAAATGACAATCCAAGTCGATATGCTTAGTTCGTTCATGATAGACTGGGTTCTTTGCAATATAGATGGCTGCTTGATTATCACACTTGAGATGAATAGGAGTTATATTCGAAACTCCCAGTTCATGAAGGAGCCTTGTTAGCCAAGCCAATTCCGCACATGCCCGCCTCATTGATCTATATTCTGCCTCTGCAGAAGATAATGACACAGTTTGTTGCTTCTTCGATTTCCAAGACACTGGACTGCCTCCGAAAAATATTATGTATCCACTAACTGATCTGCGTGTATGAGGACAAGAAGCCCAGTCTGCATCACAATATGCAATCAATGTGGAATCAGATTGTGCGTGGAGAAGAACACCAAGATCTATGTTGCCATGAAGATACTGAAGTGTTCGAAGAGCTGCTTGAAGATGAGGCTCTCTAGGATCTTGCATAAACTGACTAAGAAACTGCACAGTGAAAGCTATGTCAGGTCTAGTATGCAGAAGAAAAT
The DNA here is from genome assembly GCA_033239125.1 of Fagopyrum homotropicum. NCBI lineage: Eukaryota > Viridiplantae > Streptophyta > Magnoliopsida > Caryophyllales > Polygonaceae > Fagopyrum > Fagopyrum homotropicum. The sequence continues at coordinate 103,103,511 of BSWB01000007.1, forward strand.
TCAGCTTTCCAATTAGGCGCCTGTAAATTGTGGGGTCATTCAGAGGAACTCCTTCCTTAGGAAGCAATTTGATACTAAGATCAAGAGGTGTTGAAACAGATTTTGAATCCATACACTCAAATTCTTCAAGCAATTCCCTTATAAATTTTCTCTGAGTCAATAATCTTCCCTGTGGGTGATCAACAAATTCAATTCCTAGAAAGAAACTTAGAAGACCCAAATCCTTGATTTTAAAAGTCTGATCAAGAAACTGTTTTGTCATCAAAATTTCTTGTAAGTCAGCCCCTGTGATGAGAATATCATCAACATATACCACAAGAAACACTGCTCCAACATTAGTGTGTTTTATAAACAATGAATAATCATTGTATGACTGCTGAAATCCCCGTGTCTTGAGGGCACTAGACAACTTAGCATACCATTGCCTTGAAGCTTGTCTTAAGCCATAGAGAGACTTCCTCAATCGACAAACCATATGTTGATCAGAAATTGCTAAACCAGGAGGCAACTTCATATAAACTTCCTCATGTAAGTCTCCATGTAAAAAAGCATTATTAACATCTAATTGATGTATTGCCCAATGCTCTTTGATTGCCAAACTAACCAAACATCTCACTGTAGTGAACTTAACTACAGGAGAAAAAGTTTCATTGAAATCAACTCCTTCTCTTTGAGTGTACCCTTGTACAACTAATCTGGCCTTAAATCTCTCAATACTACCATCTGCTTGCCTCTTTATTTTGTAAACCCAATGACACCCTATGGCTTTCTTTCCTGGAGGTAAAGTAACCAGATCCCAAGTGTGATTTTGTTCAAGTGCAACAAATTCCTTATTCATAGCCTCCATCCATCTATGGTCAAGACTAGCAACTTGATAACTAGGAGGTTCCACTCCTTCAAAAGAAAGTCTATCAGTAGTGACTTGGAAAGAAAATATTTGAGGTAAGAGGGATGTGAGAGTGTGTGGACAATTTTTTACATGATTATCATCCAAAGACACTGAATTACAAATGTAATCTTGTAAGTACGATGGCGGATGAATGGATCTAGTGCTTCTCCTCAATTGTGGGAAAACAGGAGAAGAAGATTGAAGTTGAGATCCAGGATTAGACTCAATCAAAGAATTTTCATGAGTAAGATGCATGTCTTTTGACAGAGAAGAAGAGCTTATGGAAGATGACTCAATAACCTGAGCAGGAACCGATATGGGTAGCAAATTACTGTCAATAATACTAGTAGAAGGAAAAAGAGGTTCATCTCGATTTCTAGAAGAAAATGGAAAAATACTTTCATGAAAGATCACATCCCTAGAAATTTGAACCTTCTTTGTATCCATGTTGTACACCTTGTAACCTTTTGTGCCAAAAGGATACCCTAAGAAAATACACTTAGAAGCTCGAGGTTCCATCTTATCTCTTCCTTGTTTCAAAGTAGAGATGTAGCACAAACATCCAAATACTCTCAAAGCCTCATAATCTGGCTTTCTTTTAAACAAAATTTCATAAGGTGAAGCATGATGAAGGAGTTTAGAGGGAAACCTGTTGATAAGATGTGTGGCTACCAACACACAATCTCCCCAAAAATGCAAAGGTACTTGTGACTGAAACATCAAAGCTCTTGCTGTCTCCAAGAGGTGCTTGTGTTTCCTTTCCACAACTCCATTTTGCTGAGGTGTAGCAACACAACTGGTTTGATGCAGAATACCCTTGTTATCTAAGAACTTCTTTGTAGTATAGCTTTTTCCCAACTCCAAAGCATTGTCCGATCTGAGTATTTTGACCTTTGTATCAAACTGTGTTTCAACCATAGCCACAAAGTGTTCAATAAACTCAAATGCATTACCCTTGGAAGTAAGCAAATGACACCAAGTAGCTCGACTAAAATCATCCACAACAGTTAAGAAATACTTGTATCCTTCAGCAGTTGCAGTGTGATATGGTCCCCATATATCCACATGAATTAGCTCAAAAATACTAGAAGTATGTATTGAACTATGAGGAAAGGGTAATCTATGTTGCCTAGACTTAGCACAAATTTCACAAGAATCCAATTCAACAGGTTTAGACAATACAAAACTAGGAAACATAGCTTTCAATTTGTAATAAGGCAAATGTCCTAATCTGTGATGCCAAAGCATACAGTTATTATTTGTGATGGAAGAAACTTGAAAAGCTGAAGATGCTTCTTCAGTGAGATCCTGAGTTGCCTTGAAAAAATACACTCCATTGCTTGAGTTACCAGTTCCCAGAAGCTTCCTCATAGAAAGGTCCTGCAACACACATTTCTCTTTTGTGAATAACACTGAGCAATCTAACTGAGCAGTAAGTTTAGCAACTGAAATCAGGTTGAATTTGAAAGCTGGAACAAACAACACATGTTGCAATACTAAGTCGGGTGATAGTTCTACATCTCCCTCAAGGGTGACACTAAATTTACTTCCATCAGGTAGAATCACTGAATATGGCAAGGCTAATTTTCTAACTGCAGTCATCAAGTTGAGATCACAGCACATATGAATGCTTGCTCCACTATCTATAATCCATCTCCCAACAGAAAATAAAGGTTTAGATTGTATACCAGCCATATTGAGAGCATCCTGAGTTGCTACAGAAACACTTGCTGTCCCACAAATTCCTTGACTCTTATCGGCAGCCCCTAAACCATTTCCTTGCAACAAACTAAGCAGATGAGCACACTGAGCAGCTGTGAAACCTGGAATAGATGGTGCTTTGTTCTCTTTATTTTCCCTTCCACCTTGTGGCTTATCATCTGTCTGAACATTTCCTGTAACTTTATCTTTCTTTTGCTTGGTAAATCGAAAACCAGGAGGGAAACCAATGATCCTATAGCATTTGTCAACACTATGACCAATTTTGTTGCAATTAGTACATACAACTATTTTCTGATCAATCTCACCACCAAGATTTTGTGCTGAAGAAAATCCTTTTGATCCCTGTCCAGCATAGAATGAAGCTGCATTGTTGGTTTGGAGATATTGTTTGGCACCTACTTCTCTATGCTTTTCTTCTTGAAGAAGCATTGAATAAGCATCTGAAACTGTAGGTAATGGCCTCATCATGAGAATTTGTCCCCTGACAGCACTATAAGACTCATTCAATCCCATTAAGAATTCAATCAGACGTTGCTCTCCTTCTGAGCTCTTTACATGTTGCACATGTCCACACTTAACACAACATGGTGGCTTAATAAAACCAGAAAACTCATCCCACAGGATTTTGATCTTTGTATAATAACCAGTAATAGAGTTGTTTCCCTGAGAAATCGCACTGATTGCTTTCTTAATGTCATACAATTGAGCTCCATTTGTTCGACCAAACCTAGATTCCAGTTCAGACCAAAGCTCATAAGCAGTCTCACAGTATATTACACTACTTCTGATTTCTCGCGTGACTCCATTCAAGATCCATGCAATCACTAGACTGTCACATCGATCCCATAGACTAGCCAGATACTTATTCCCTGCAGGTCTATCAAGGCTTCCATCTATGAAACACAGCTTATTCTTTGCAGACAAAGAAATTCTTACAGCTCGCTTCCATTCTCCAAACAACTTCCCATCAAACACCTCAGAAACAAGCATTAAGCCAGGATTGTCAGAAGAATGAACATACAGTGGATTGTTGGAGTCGACCATGGACAAAGCACTGCGAATGTTGGTGAAATTCGAGCTTAAATCATCGACTTCCTCCTTCTCTGCGAATTTTCTGAACAGAGATGTCTTTGAAGGTGACCGATTCATGATCAATGTGTAGCTGCAAAAATCTGCTTCAAGTAGTATGCTGAGAAGGATGATAATCACAATCTCAAAATCGTGACCAAAAGCTGTTTTCAAATTAAGAAAATGAGAATCTAAAATCGAAAGAGATTGATTGAAAAAAAACGAGAAATGATTCAATCAATCAATTGTAGAAAAACACGAAAAACGAATTCCATGAGTTTTTTTTTTTTCCAGCTCTGATACCATCTTGTTCGATGAAACAGAATAGAGGTTCGTGTTTGAATAAGAAACAGAAATGAGAGAGAAAGTGAATGAGTTGATTAGCCGATGAAGTTTGTTACAGCTGGTATATTTATATACCCAGCAAAATGACAAGTCGGTGTGAACTTGACTAACTCTCTCATAAATAAAATACATAACAATGGGCCTCAACAAATTAAGCCCAATCAGCCCAATGAACAGCATCACTTATTTCTTCAAGGCCAAGTCCATGTTGAACATTCAGTGGTAGATCTTAAGCTGCTAAATTTGCATCAATCAGGTAGAATGTTCAGTCTAAAGTGGAAGTAGTGTCTACTTTGTTCCTATCTCGTCCTTTGGGTGTATTTTTAAGAACGAATCCATATTCTATTTCAGTTTGGAGAAACTAACAACAAAAACTGTCTCCAAAATGAGGTTGTCGGTTCCATTATCCAACCATTCACTTGGGTGAAGTATCAATCTTTACTTTCATTGGTTTACTGGGTCAAGTCAGCTAACCTGTTCACGACTCATTAACGAAACCTGGTCGGCCTAATTTGGCTCATTTCTCTTATGGCTTGTTTGCTACGGTTTTCATATAATTACAATTGGAATGATGAGTCATGTTCATATCTCATTTTTGGTAAGACATGAAATTAGAATGAAAATATGATTTAATGAAATGATTCATTTTAACTCGAAAAACTTGATTTCATATATAAACTAATGGGCTTTTTAGATGTACACGTAAAAAAAAAACTTTGATCAACAAAATTATGCACTTTGCGTGTTTAATTTTGTTTCTCACATCAGCTGTATGACTACGCATATGAAGTGAGTATTTGGAGTCGCTCTCAAGCTGAACCAACTACGCGTAGCCGTAGCTTTTCTGGAAAAAAAAACAGCCTCAACTATGCATATACAATACATATGTAGTGGTAGATTTTTTCAAAACAAATAAAATAACAAACGTCTTCCCCGATATCCTTCCATGTTATTTCTTCTCATTACTTCGCTGATTAGGTACATAACCCATTTTCCAGATTAGCCTTTCCCAATTCTTTCTTATCTATTACTTAGGGTTCCGTAGTTAGTTCTTCGAGATTCTAGTCCAAATTAAAATCCCAAACCAAAACCCTAAATATGTATTTACAGTTGAATCAAAATCTCGGCAACAGCTTTCGGAGACAGATTCTGAATCCGAAATACAATTTCCAAGTAGTTGATAAAAAAATTTAGGTTTCATTTGGTGTTTGATATATGTATTTATTTTTTTTTACTTAGAGAGGGGGTTTATGAATCCATAAAATTGAAAGGATTTAGTGGTGTAATGATCGATATGTGCTAAATGTTTGACTATTACTACTCTTGTCAAACCCTTCTTATATCTTTATAATACATATTTTGTTCAAATATATGCTTAAGGTTTACAACGTACCGAAGATCACCAATTTTTAAAGAAAGCAAAAAAAAAATAATTCCAAAAAATTGAAAACACAAGGTAATGCAATGGACAACATAAAGTAACAATTGGCACAAGAAACACATCCATCCCATCTAGATTGTACGGTCATTTTCATTCTCATTCCATTTTGTTGGGTCATTATGAACCTCACCCTCAGGCTTCGGTCCATATAGTTCACAATCATCCATGATGATTTTTTTCGGAATTTTCTCCATCAGACTTCTTTCCATATAGTTCACAATTGTTCATGATTAGTTTTCCAGGCCGACCAAATGTATTTACATCTCTACCAATACCACATTATGCTCAATATAGAGATTTTGACACACATAATGATCCAAGTGAAACAAATTCTCTTGTCACAAACCTTTACCAATAACTATTGATGATGATGCCTTAGTTGATTCACCAACATTTAGAGGAGAGTGGAGAGGCGAAAGACGTGGAAGTGGAAGAAAGAAAGCAAGGTAAATTTTATCATTAGAAACTTATTAATATATTTTTTTTATCAAGGAAAGAGTTCAATTTTCCTTATCCATTACAATGTTTTCATTTAATTTTTCGAATTTGATCATTGATATATGAGTTATTTTTTTTATGATTTAAAAAAATTTATTACATTAACTATCATGTAATTTAATGTCAAAAATAAAACCGCAAGACAAATTATTGAAACCAAAATCTCTCTCAACGCATCACACAAACTTCCACTTAAGGTACATGCTTGAGCAAATCGACAAAAGCTATGCTATATGGGAGAGGAAAACAAAACCGTGTTTAAAACTACACTTATGTTTGTATTATTTCTTTATTTACACTATATCCATGGGTTTAAACCACGTTATGGTATACCGTGATTTTAAACCACTATACAATATAAAAAAACGTTGTTGAAAACCACAGATTATGTCCCAACCTTGAAACTTTTCATATTCTCATATTTAAGTTTGTTTTGTACCTAGTTTAAAAGAAAAAGTTTTCTAAATAGTACCCATCTTTTGGGCTAACTAAACTTTAGTACCCGTCTTTTAAACTATTACAATGGTACCTCAACTATTGATCTTGACCAAAGATTAATACCTAAGTTACCGTTCATCTGTTAACTTCACAGATCTTACGTTTTTAAGGGGCAAAATTGTTCAATCCCACATACCCTAAACCCTAATCCCAAATTTCCTCTCTCTCCAACTCCAATCTCCACAACTGAACCACACGCCCCTCTCTGCAACTCCAATCTCCACAATTGAACCAGACACCGCTCAACATGCTTTGCGCATCTCTTCAAGCAGCCACAATACTCCCATGTTCATTCAGATCATGTTACATTCTGCAGAATCGACAAGCCTAGATTCAGAGATCCACAATGATGAAGGTGATAGCCATGGCCAAGGAAGGCAGCGAGGAAACGGAAATTAAAGGAAATGGAGTCATAGAGAAGGTGGCAATCGGTGTAGGCTTGGTGTCAACTCCAGTAATCGCGTGGTCACTTTACACGCTAAAGACGACAGGATGCGGGCTTCCCCTGGGACCAGGAGGCTCCATAGGAGCTCTTGAAGGGGTAAGCTACCTTGCAGTGGTGGGGATTGTAGGATGGTCATTGTACATTAAGGCTAAAACCGGGTCAGGTTTACCCAATTGTCCTTTCGGTTTACTCGGAGCTGTCGAAGGCTTCTCTTACTTGTCTTTGCTTGCCATCCTTCTTGTGTTTGGATTCCAGTTTGTTGAGAAGGGTTCACTCCCTGGACCTTTTCCCGGCGAAGAATGTTTTGGCTAATACAATATCAATCGTTAATTATTGTTCTGCTGCATAACTTAAGCCAATACTCTTTTTTTATTCAGTAGCGCAAATTAGAGTCACACATTGTCGAATATGAGATTGAATGAAGCATTCAATTTGTTAAGTGTTATCTGAACATGAAAAAACACACGGATTTGAGAGAGAAAGTGGAGAAATAATAGAGGAAATTTGGGGGTTAGGGTTTGTGGGATTGGACAATTTTGCCCTTTAAATTTCACACAGATATGTGAAGTTAACGGATGAACAGTAAATTAGATATTAATATTTGGTCGGGCTCAATAGTTGAGGTACCGTTCTGATAGTTTAAAATACGAGATACTAAAGTTTAGTCAGTCCAAAAGATGGGGTATTGTTTAGACAATTTTCTCTAGTTTAAAAATTAGTTTTGTTCTTATTATTTTGAAGAAGAAAAAAAATTTAATTTAGGAGGACTATTTTAAAATACAGTTAGGAAAATGGTGTTTAAGAGTCAACTTACAAAAATTAAGGTAATTTATTGTAGTTTATATATATATATATATATATATATATATATATATATATATATATATATATATATATATATATATATATATATATCATTTTATAAGTTTTATGAGAAAGTTTAGAAAGAGTATGGTAGCTTGTTATATAATACAGATATAACTCTACAAAATACTATACTTAAATTGTGAGTAAACTCTTTTTAATAATTTTACACTTACACCAATTCAACCAAGTTTCGTTCTTTCAAATACCAATCAAACTTTAAACCTGTAAATTCTTATGGAGTTGAACCACAGTTAATATTTTTTTAAATAAAAACCCTAGCCCCCAAGAAGGAGAACGTGCCGCGAGTGAGATTGTGTTCCCTCATCTTCTCACATCCCCTGATACCCTAGCCCTGAAAATCGATCTCGATTCAATCTGGCCTTCAACAACCTAGAACCCCAAATGAATCCTCACAATCGTTTCAGATTCAATCTGGCCTTCAACAACCCATAACCCCAAATGAAAGAATCCTGATGCAAAAGTATCGATTCAGAGGCAGTCATCTAACAAAGGAAGATGAAGTTTCTCAAATGGATGAAACAAACTTGAGAAGGAGGAAAAAGGACTCACCACAAACGACCTTGGACGAAGACAAGGGTCAACAAGCCTTGTGGATGGCGGGTGGTGTAGGAGCGCCTGCCTCTAGGTTTCCTCCACTTTGAAAGAAGGAGCGAAAGAAGCACGGGTTGAGGGACCAGCAAAGTCGACTTCATTTTCTAGTTTTTCTGTCCGATTTGGCTCAAAGGTGGACCGCAAGTTGATGTCGTGTTGCAGCCAGTCAAGCGCCTCCAAGCCCAAGGGCTTTCTTGCCTCGAAGAGACCTCTTCCGTTGGTGCTTCAATGTAAACATTGAAGCCGAAAAGGTATTTTCCTAGACCAGTTGAACGGTGTCCGAATCATACATGTCTTTGATCTGTGGTGTGTTTAGAGAAAGAAAGAACAAACAAACATGTTCTATTTTGAAATGGATTGTATTCAGAAAAATAAATATTGACAGTATCATACTTTCCTTTGAGACAAATGAGGAATTGAATAGCTTGTACATTGATGAATTTAGATTTATTTGTATTGGATGTCTACTGCCTTCTTTCTTGAGCTATTGCAGAATGAAGAACACAAGGGAAACGATGGATTTCGTACTCAAAAGAATAACAGGGACCATATATATTTTTTGACAAACAACTAAGAGTACCAAGTTTCAAAGGAAAAAGAACTGACAGTAGAGTAATCCAGACAAGCACTATTCAGAAACCCCTGAAAAACGGATCAACTGCACTTCTAAGAAGCAAGAAGACATACAAAAACAAACAAACATTAATGTGATGATGTTTTTTTTTTGCAAACTATCACAAAAAATGTTAGATTTTGAACAAATTATCCACTTACTGGTGCTACAGTTGGTTGCGATTGAGAAAAATCAGCAGCAAACCATCTGTCTGTAAGGCAGATGGTATATGGGGCTTTGGTAATTCTTGGAATATGTGCAATTTATGTGCAAAACTGGACCAACTCCAAAATTTCGGGAGCCGTAGATCGATTCGTTCCGTCAAATAAGAAAATGTTTTGCTTCCCTCAACATGGTTTGACCTTGCTAAGAAACTCGCGATCCTACATTTCAAAAACAAACAAACAATACGGGGAAACATGAGTGAATCGAATAGACAATATCCAGATATCATCCTTCCAAAATTTCTGGGATGACTTTTCTATTTGAAGATGTTTCTCGAGTTTGACCTAAACGAGTGTCTTGGAAGATGCCGTAGTCACATGCCCCTGTTGATCACGTTGATCATGTTGATCGTGGTTGTGTTCGAGGTCTCCGAAGATCCTCCATCTAGGTGGGGGCAACGTCGTGGGATCCACATTTCCGCAGGAGGTATGACATCCCCTAAAAAGGTTTCTACCAACCTGCTTCCCGGCGGCGAGACACCGCGCTAGTTCATCTATCCCGTGCCCTCTCCATGTTTTTGTCAGCCTCGAGTGTTTCGCGTCTTCTCCCAAGGTTTAGTTGTTCCAACTTTTTGGATCTTTCTCACATTTTCAGGTTGTACTTGTGGTGGTTGTATTGTTTCCTCTTGGTTTTTTATTTTTGCATGACAGTTTGTCCGGTTGCCGGTTGTCGGCCTCTCGATACACCAATTATTTTGGTGTAATCGAGCTTCTTACCTTCTTGATCCAAAAAAAAAAAACACCAATCAAACTTTAAAAAAAAAAACTATGTCATTCAACCAACTACCTATGTAAGTAAGTTTTTGGGTAAACTTTCCTTGTTCCTGATACATTTAATTTTCAGTACATACATGTAAGTATGTAACTCAGAAACTATAAACACAAAGACGAAATCAACACACCATAAACCTCTTCGAAACCAAATTCAACAACACAACTACATTCATTACATACATACATGTAACTCAGAAAGTTATATTAAAACTAAGTTTTTTGTGGATCTGCATTCTCTTTGTCGAAGCTAGGAGTTGCAGGCGAGGCATTGCCAGATTTAGAAATGGTTTTAGTAGAAGCCTCTGTTGGGTTACCAGCAAGATAGTTGGTTAACACGCGCCTAACTCCAGGGCGTCTTGGTGGCTTGCCGTTATCATGGGCGACGGAAGGAGTCATGTCTTCCTTGGCTGGTGGCGCAGGCGTTACGCTAGAAGTGGCAAAGGAGGACGCTCTGTATGGTGTAGCGGCAATGCTTGAGAATGGCATTGTGTCCGACACCACCTTGTGAGTGATCACGCTAACCGTTGGCCCGTTTGATGACGGCTTATCCGTACACTTGGTCAAGTCGTCCACGTACAACACGTCGTCTATACGAGCCACAATGTTGAATGCCAAGCTCTCTAACACTCGAGAGTAGCTCTCTAGTATGGATTTTCCTACGTCCTGATATTTCAATAGTACACGTGTTTAGATAAATCAATTGTAACTGTGTAGCTCTCTACAAGATAGTTTTTTCTAACCGGTTTCTGTTTATAAAAAGAGTGCATAAAGTTATGTACCTTGTTGAACTGAATTTTGGTGGTGTCGAGAGTGGTTTGGGTTAGGCCAGGGCAACGTTGCTTTAAGGAGAGAAGCAACCTTTCGGCTCTATCAGCGAGTACCTCCCTCTTATCTCCATCAACTACCATTAGATCCTTGACCATCTCCCAAGATGATTTAGTCGCGGCTCGGCTTGGATTTGTAATGGGTTTGGAATGTACAGCTCTTCTTCTCCATACGTATATTGCTGTTTCCACGCGATTTGCTATCTCAAGCGCTATATGCTCAGAGGAGAGATCCAGGCAATCGAGCAAACACTCAGGCGAGAATCGGTCTGAAGTTATGTATCTGTACATCATATCTCCTAGACAGGCTCTTCCTGTCTGAGAACAAAGAATCTCATTAGATTTTCGGAAACTTAATGCTTCAATCAAGTAAGGATGAAAATGAAATAATGATTCAAGACCTTTGGAAGTGTTTCGAAGAAAGAATCGGGTACTTCCATATCAGCTAAAGCGGATGTGTTGATAGCCACAGCTGCTTTCAGGATCTGATTGGTGCATTCTCGCTTGTGATCCAATTTTTTCCTACAGCTCTCGTGGAGACCCCCAGCAGGAACCCGAGGCACCGGTAACCACCACTTGTCTTCCTGCCGCTGCAACGTCATTCGAAATGAAGCTGAGCCGTCACAGTCTGAGGATACAATTCCTTGATCCACATACCAAAACTCGGTATCCTTGAAACTGTCAAGTATCTCCTGAGAGAATGAACAAAATTAAACATGTAAAAAACAAAGGGACTCTCATCTCAAAAACACAACTGATTTCTCACCAGAAGAAGGTTATCTAACTTCCGGAGAGCCGGGAGATTCATGAAGATATCTGATCGAGGCCTGCAAGTCATCACCTAAAATAACCAAGAAGAATGTCTCAGGATACAAGATTTTACTGCAACATTTGAATTCATCTTTTGCTAGCTAAGGAAAAGAGAAGATTTTCAAATTTCAAAAAAAAAGCGGGTTTCCTGGAAAAAGGCAAATTCATAGTTATGGATTTTTGAATGTGTACCTCAAGCTTAGTCCCATCTGCAAAATTCTGCCAGGAAGGGATGAGCTCGACAATGTGGTCGCTAACAGAGAGAAGCCACTCCATCTCCCTCTTCCACATCGATTTCTTCTCGAAGGGAAGCGGCTCCAGCCTCCATAGCTGACCGAATATAGTAGCTGTGAACAGAAGAATCAAAATTAGAATAGCAGGCACAGAATTGAACGAGATCTGGTGATTAAGAAAGTAGTATTACCACAGAGGTTAGTTATGGCGTTTGAAATAGCGAGAGCAGTGCAAACCCCCTTCCCACTCCCTGACATGTCCTCCCCGAGAAGAAGCTTCGCGAACCTTTCCTTCATGAGTTCCATATCTAAGAATTTCAAACAAGCTCATAATGAGACCTTCGATTAAATGAATTTTGACTTACTAACGGTCGAATTTGGAAGAAGAAGAAGACGAACCGGAGAAGTTGGAGTTGTTTGGGTGCTTCTTGAGATCCGAATTCGAATTGATGGGTGGTTTGGGAGCATCGGAGACGGACCTTCTGGGAAGAGCAGCTTTCTTGATGGGCCAACCGAGCAAAGGGAGATCCGAAGAAGGCAACCTTGCGGAGATGGATCTAGCCGACCCACTGGTGATCTCTCTGCAGAAATTGACTGATTTTGTGGTAACCGGGTCAGGATTTGCAGGCTTTGAGCCATCCGGGTTATGGACTAAACTCTGGGTCGCCATTACCACTACTGACCTCCTGCTCCTATGTCGTTTCCCGGAAATTAAAAATTCATAGGAAGAATGATTGCTTTTAAGAGTGAGTGTATGCAGGGAGGGATTCTTTTTGTCTGTCGGATTTCGTCAGCTGAGAGAAAATAAAGCCAATTTTGGATTTCAAATCATAGAACAACTCCCACTTTTTCGTGTTTCTTTACTTTGCGGATGCTCCGGCCCGCCGGCAACGTCCATTTCTGGATTCAAATTATCTGATTATTCAAATATTGGGTGTGGTCCAACGCTATTAACTATCCGGTCTTCAACGGCTATGTGCTTTTTTTTAATAGGAAAAAGAGGATTGACCTGGACGCATCGTTGCATGAACTAGTGTTCTAACCATCGTCACCACATGGGTCCGCTATAGGTGTTGGTTTCAAATGAATACACTTCTATGGAATTGCAGGGGCGCGGATAATAAACGGTTCCGCAAGTCTCTAAGTTACATGATCAACCGTCACCGAATAGACCTATTATTTCTCTTTGAAACCAAGATTTCGGGTGACAATGCGGACCAAGTGTGTCTCAGATCAAAGTACACTGATTTTGCTAGAGTTGAGGCCAATGGATTCGAGGGTGGCATTTGGATGTTCGAAATTCATCGAGTCTCAATGTCACTGTCAAGTCTAAAAGTGAGAACTTTATACAGGCTTAAGTCACATTCGACAAAAACACTCTCGACCTCTTTGCAGTGTACAATCCTCCTACTCCTAGACGACGGGTTGTTGGTTGTAGGGCCTTATTATTTGCGGTCCTCAATTTCTCTGGACCTCTTGTGGTGGGAGGCGACTTCAATTGTGTACTCAATTCTTCTAAGGTTGGAGGCTCCTCTTCCTCGACCTCGTCAAATATGAAGGTGTTCCGGAAGTGGGTGGAAGATGCTCAACTGGTGGTCATGGGTTTCAGTGGTCCTCCTTTTACATGGAATCGTGGCCTTTCTCCGGAGCACAGAGTTTCTAAACACCTCAATAGGGCTTTCATGAATAGGGATGCAAGATTATGTGGGCCGAAGCAACTGTAAGACATCTGCCTGCTTTCTCATCCGATCACAATCCCCTTTTACTCCAATTTCATCCCCTGACAAGGTTCGATAAGACGCGTCGTCCCTTCCGGTTTGAGGTTGCATGGGCGCTCCACCCAGAATTCCAAAATGTGGTTCGTTCTTGTTGGTCGAGCTTAGGTGATGCAGGCCTGACTCGCGCTTTATCCCTTCTTAGAGGTAGGCTTCTACACTGGAATGAAACTTCATTTGGTAGAATTGAACACAAAAAAGGGCCACCGATTAATTGCTTTACAAAGTGAGCTCGAATCCAACCTGTCTCAAGGCCTGATTGACCTCCTAGCTGAGCTACAAACTGCGTTCGATGCGGTACTAGACCAAGAAGAATTGTTGTGGCTTCAAAAGGCTAAGGATAAATGCATTGCGGAAGGAGACCATAATACTTTTTTTCACATCAGCACTCTGGTTCGCCGCAAGCATAATAGGGTGGACGGTATCATTAACGATGAGGGTCAGTGGATCTTGGAACAAAAACTACTGCAACAAAACGTTTTGAAGTACTTTCGTGACCTCTTCACCGTAGACTCAAAGACGGTCCCACCCACTGGTACGTTCTTTTCTAACTTTCTGCCTTCACTATTGGAGGTTGCTTCTTATCTGTGCAGGCCTTTCTCTGATTTGGAAGTCAAAAAATATCTCTTTGTTATGCCTCCGCTCAAAGCTCCTAGAAAGGATGGGTTTAGCACAACCTTTTTCCAACAATCCTGGGATATTGTTGGTACCAACATTCTTAATTTTGTCAGACGGTTCTTTGATTCTGGGGTGTTGCCTGTCGGTGCAAACGATACTCTCTTATCCCTCATTCCAAAGAACAACAACCCGGATCACATGTCAAAATTCAGACCCATCGGTCTGTGCAATGTCAGTTATAAACTGATCTCCGGATTGATGGTCTCCCGTATTCAACTATTCATGATCAATCTGGTTAGTCCACTTGAAAGCAGTTTTATTCCGGGTAGAATGATCGAAGATAATGTCATTCTCGTGCAAGAGATTATCCGTTCTATTGCGAGGAAGAAATCCGGAAAAAAAATGGATGACAATTAAAGTTGATCTAGAGAAGGCTTACGATAGGCTCTTTTGAGACTTCATCGATGAAACTTATAACCTCATTGGCCTTCCGAATTCCTGGAAACGTTGGGCTTTGACTTGCGTTAGGTCTCAGTCTATGTTGGTTATTTGGAACGGTGAGATGTCGGACAACTTCATCATGTCTAAAGGGGTTCGTCAAGGGGACCCTATTTCTCCCTATATTTTTTTTGTGCCTTGAAAGACTTGATCACGTTATCCAGAATATGGTGGACTCCGGTTGTTGGAAACTAGTGCAGATTAAACGTAGTTGCCCTGGTTTCTCTCATGTTTATTTTGCGGATGACATTGTCTTATTCGCAGAGGCCTCTGTGGAGAATGTACATGTTATTAGGAATTGCTTGGATAAGTTCTGCAGTCACTCGTGTCTCAAAGGTTAGTCTCTCGAAATCTCATATCATGGTCTCGTCCAATGTGAACGGTTCTCTAAAAGATGCAATCCAAGTTGTTGTTGGGCTGCCTATGGTAACGGAGTTCATTAGGTATTTAGGTTTCCAGTTCTACATACTAGAATGAATGCTAATGATTTTCAATTCTTGGTGGACAAAACCAAAAATAGGCTCGCCTCTTGGAAGGGGCGATTAGTTGGATAGGGTATGCCGATCCTTCCTTTGGAATAATACCGAATCTAAGAAGAACATCCACCTTATCTCTTGGAAAATTATTTGTTTGCCCACTGATCGTGGAGGTCTTGGAGTGCGGGCCTCTACAAATGCAAACTCGGTTGCACTCGGAAAACTTGCTTGGCGATTTCTTCAACATCAGGATGCTCCTTGGGCGAGGCTTTTGGCTACTAAGTATGGACTGAATTCTACATGAGACTTCCTTGACTGCAGTAGTACTTCCCGTAGAGGTTCCTACATTTTGAAAGGCATGGTTTGGGCCAAAGAGAACGTCCTCTGACTCGGTATGAGTTGTGTTACCTTCAACGGGATGCACACAAAGTTTTCGACCGACACTTGGTGTGGTGACTACCCTCTACTCAACTTGGTTCCTTCCCTCCCTGTCGATGTCTTCATTTCAGATTATGTCAGGGACTATTGGGTTGAGGGTTACATATGGGATTGGGAGTGCATCAGGTTCTCTCTTCCGTCTAGTATTCTTGTAAATATTGTTGGGATTTGTCTAGATAATCCACTAAACCCTAATGACTGTGTCACTGGAGGCTCTCGGATGATGGGTCCTATTGTTCCGCTTCGGCGTTCAGAGCACTCGTTACCATTACGCACTTTCCTTTGGATGACTTCCCACGGTAAGCTCCTCACCAATGTTGAACGTTCAGACGCCACCTCGCAGACGACAACTCCAACACCATCTATAATGCCGATATTGAGTCCTTGTTGCACCTGTTTAGGGATTTCCCCACTGTTAAGCATTTGTGGTGTAACCTCATTAGCGACATCTATGTTAGGGATTTCTTCTCGCAGGATTTCGAGAGCTGGTTGTCCTCTAATCTGACTAGGTCCGAATGTATTGCACAGAATATGCCTTGGAACCGATGCTTTGCGGTCACCGTCTAGTGGTGTTGGAAGTGGCGCAATGAGTTAATCTTCCGCCACTGTTCTCTTCCGGATAATAGGGTTGCCTTGGTTGCAGCTTATACTAAAAGCATCGATGCTGCAAATGCTCGTTTTCGAATGGCGAAGCTCAAGGTGATCTAAAAGCTTATCTATGTCGGTTGGGTTGCCCCTGATGAGGATTGGGTCAAACTCAATTCTGATAGTTCGGTTCTTAGAGATCTGGGCAAAGCCTCTATAGGGGGGATCATCTGGGACTCCCATCGTCAATGTTTATGCAGTTACGTTATGAATATTGGATCTTGCAAGGTTCCAATGGCAGAACTCTGGGGTCTTTGCATGAGGTTGTATCTCGCGTAGGAGAAGGGCGCCTTCTGTCATATTTTCTGTGGAAGTGGACTCCTAATTAGTCATTAACCTCGTTAATCGACCTATCTCTCCGACTCATCCACTCTTCAGCCTGGTATCAAGGTGTCAAGGCTTCCTTCGTAAGAATTGATTTGTCCATCTCCGACGCATCTATTGTGAAGCAAATTTTGTTGTTGATCATCTAGCTTCCATTGCTTCCGACTATCCTTTAGGTTTTTTTACGTTACTTCAACCACCCTCTACTATGATTCAGTTGTTAAAAAACAAAGTCTGTGGAGTTGCGATCCACAAGCTTGCCAAATGTTACCTTTTTCCTTTTATGAATAAGAATGCGGGCGTCACTTAGTGCCAACTCGTTCATGACCAAAAAAATGTCAATATTTTCTCTGAAAATATGACATAAATACATATATAGGTATATTCGAGATAATAAAGTTTATCTCCCATTTTGTGCTTAAAGTAGACCCTTTTTAATTTAGTATGTTTCATCTTGAAAAGTTGGGGTACTGCCACATCATCTAATGTGAATAAATAGTAGCACCTTTAACTCGCTCTTCAATGTTGTCCCGATGTTTCAAATGATGCACACACTCTTCTTCTTTGAAACCTTAGAACATACAAACATAACACTTAGAACTTGATTTTACAGCTGCATGAAAATTCTTCCCCTAAGGTAGCAAAGTTCACTAGTAAATAATGGATTAAAACAAATCATATTTAAACACTTCAACAACATGAACACAAACGAAATAAAAGAACTCGTCAGCTTTGATTATTAACCCAAAAAAAAGGATCCGTTAAAAATTAATAAAAGGCAGAAGGACTCTATTATTAGTCCATCCAAATTTCCTTAAAGCATAGGAGATGTTCCATATTTATAATGTTCATAATCCTACTAAATAATATAAACTAATCCAAAAGATAAACTAATAGTACTAAGTAAGATAGACTAATCTAAAATATAAACTAGACCCGTAACAAGTTTGGACTGATTTTATTTAACTAAACTAACTAGGGATGAGCACAAATCACGTCAATCTCGGTCTTGTCCCGATCTCGTTCCGATCTCAGCGGGATTTCATTCAAAATTATAAATTTTATCCAGAACCCATCTTGTAAAATTAATTTAAAATAATAAATATAAATAAAATTCCTAAGCATATATATATATATATATATATATATATTAAAAAAATAAACCATGTTGATCAAACCGTCAAAATTGATATATAGCCCAAATTCATTTGGATGTGTTTTATTATAGATATTTGAAATTTTCAATGGAAAGTGTAATACATTATTATAGATATTTGAAAATTTTAATGTTTTAAGTACGATATATACGTATATTTTTGTTGATAAAATGTAAAACTTAACACAAATAATAAATTAATTGGTAAGCAGGATTGAACTTGTTCCGTCCCAATCCCAACCGGGATAGGACCCAGTGAGATTCATTCTAAAATACCCAAGACCCGTCCCGATCTCATTTCATATAAAATAGTTGGGACGGGACCGAGATGACCTCAATCCCGTCTCATCCTGTCCCATGTCCACCCCTATAACTAACTAATTAAATTTATCTTAATCTAACTGATACGGGGATATCCCATTGTTTGCCCGATCAAGATGTAATGATCCCTTCAAGACTCAACACAAATAAGAAACAATGACAAAATGACTCAAATAAACGACAATGGTAAGAGTTCGCGGAAATCGACACAAGGTAAGTGTAGAAGAAAGAACCAAGGGGGTCAAAAGATAGAACCTTGATCTAGGATGATCAAGACCCTTACCTATGTCTTACCTTAATCAATCAACAATACGACCTTACACAAGCTCCAATGGTGAAGCAGGCACAAAAAGGGGCAAGTGAAGAACTTGAAGCACCAATCTTAGAAAGATTGACACAAACAAAAATTCAACCAAGATATGACAAACACATAACAATTCTAATCAATGCTCTCTCTTGATTGATTTTGGCGTGAAAGGGAAAACAAAACAATGTCTTAAACTTAATCTCTAACTAATAAAAAAGAAAGGTTAAGGAAAACTTTTATATGTTAAAAAGTCTTCTGATGAGGGAACCTCCCTAACACACACACACAACCCCCCCCCCCCCCTTTATGGATCAATCACTAGATCAAGAGTTAGAGCATTGAAGGAAAAGGAGTTGACATCATCATCAAGACTTATTATGGAAGGATCTATCACTAGATCGAGATCAGGATCCATCCAAGAAGAAGCGGCTAGCTTATTGACATCATGTTTATCTAAGGACACTCTACATATGTCTAAGTCATCTTTAATTACATTGATATCTATTATGGGAGAGACATACATGTGTGAAGATGATCATGGACGCAAGGAAAGGACCAACCGAGATTTGCAAATGTCTAGCCAAGATTTGCAAATGTCCAGCCAAGATCTAAATTTACCATTAAGTCGACGAGATTATCTTGAATCTGCCGAGATTTATATTAAATCTAGACAAGATTATAGTTAGTTATTTTATGTCTTTAAAGCTATAAACATTCTGAAGGGTTTTATTTTATATCCTACATTTTGTAAGATTATTTTATTCTTTTATCTTTTAGGAAAATCTCGCATATTTAAACACCTAGAGGCAGAGATCAAAGTTTAGTTGTTAATTGATTTTTTTTTTACATACATTGTGAGATCCTCATTGCTTTGCTTTTGAAGTTTGTCTTTTATTCATTCCAAATAAATCAAAAAGAGTCTTTAATTGAATAGTTGTGAGTCCTTATTAGGTTGTTCTTGTGTATGTTAATCTTCTTAAAGATTGGTGATACTAGTCAAATTAGTCCATCTTTGTGCATGTCTCAATATGAAGGCTTGTGTAAGGTTGAAAAAGGAAGGGTAAAGGTAACTCTTTGTTGAGGGTTTTGATCCAATTGGTCAAGGTTCTTTGCAAGTGCCTATTTTAATTATATCTTCCTAGATGTATCTCAATCTAATTGATATAGAGATATCCCATTGTGTCCATTGGAGAAATAGAAGCGTCATAGCCAAACACAAGCCAACCAAACCCCATAAAAAAATCTCTCTAGAACCTACATAATCTCGCCCGAGATCATGTGCAACACGCTGAGATTTTTTGCTTTGCTTGGGTGGAAATCATCAATATTCTCTCAAACCTAGTCAAGATTTATATAGATTTGAGTTAAATATATCTAATATCCAGCTGCCATATCCAAGGAGGAAAGAGATTTTCAAGTTTTCAAATTTTGAGATCTTATATAGTAAGTGAGATATTATCATATCTTTCAAATCCTAATTGAATATCTTTCCCAAATCTCGCCATATTCTCCTCTCTTTACAGCCATCTATCTCAACTATATCTATCTCTCATACCTCCACAAGAAAATTCAAACACAAATCCTTTTTTATTACCCTAGCCTATATTTTATATCATAAAATATAACCCAAAGTTTTGGTGAAGTTAGTCAAGCAACATTTATTGCGATCCGCTGAGAATGGATCATCAAGGCAACCAGGGAAGAGTATATCCCGGATCAGATTCGGTGATTGTCTTCAAATCCTTGACGTTCAACAATCTCGGCCCCCTCAACCAAAACCTCGGGCCAAGATATTGAACAAGATTGTCTATTGTTGTGAATTTTATTGAAAATTTTTTAGGCAAACATTGAGCAACTCAAGTGCACCAAGTTGAAGAGGACATTCAGAGAAGAATTTTTATATCACCCTCGATCATGTTCATAGCCGAAACACCCACCTTTTGATCAATCTTGCCCCCCAATGCAGAATCTCAGCCGAGATTTTGTCCGAGATTACCCTATGTCGAGATTAAGCCTACCCGGCTATCTCTCTCTCTGATTGCATAAGTGCGAGGTACATAAAACTCTATTCATAGTCTCTTGTGTGTCTATTTCTTGTCTCCTTGTACTCTAAGCACATTGAGTCTATTTTTTGGGTGTGTTAGTTAGTATCTATGCTTTTTTATCATACTAGTTGTGTCTACTTGCAATACTCTCTCTACTTTGTGTCAAGTGTTGAAAAGAAGTCCAATAGCGGTTTATTTAATTATCTTTCAATACAAAAACCTTCTTCCAAGCCAAGTTGACTTCTTGATTCATCCAAGGAGTTTCTAGTTGAAGTTAGTCATCAATTTTAAGGGAGTATTAATTCATTCAAGACAATTACATCAAATTAGCTTGTGATATCACAACAGAGTGTGAGTGTGAGAGCAACCAAGTAAGGATCCTCCATTTTTACTAACTTCACAAGTTTGTTGTTACTTTGCGTGTTTGTGTATGTCAAGGCAAAATAGCCCTCAAGGGTCACATAAGAGTGATTCCTCATGTCCGAAAGCCATATACACGCTACAACAACTCATGGCTACATTATCAACATTGGTTGAACGGATGGAGAAACTAGAGTCTCGGCCCCAAAATATCGCCTCTATACAGCCGAGATTCCAGCCGAGATCCACTTTTGACGTTGATGAAAGCTCACTTAACCCAACTCAATATCTAGCCTCGGAAATACCTCAAAGACCCTCTCAAGGGAAAGGTATGAGACATTCAAATTCTCTTTATAATGCACCTAATATTTCGAATTTTGTTGATGAATTTCAAGAATTAGAGGAGGAGGATGACGAGGGCATGTGGAGAGACGACGTAACCATCTTCTTTTGGGAGGTTGAGACTTGGAACCTTATAGACCTCACCAAGAGAATGACGGAATTGGAAAAATGAAGGTTAAAATTCCAAGTTCTGAAGGCAAATGTGGTCTAGACACTTTTATGGAATGGGAGACCAAAATTGAACAAATTTGGTCTTGTCATAACTTTAGTGAACAAAGAAAGATTCAACTTGCTGCGTTTGAATTTCAAGGTTATGCCTTAGTGTGGTGGGATCATCTTGTCAAATAAAAGAGAAGACGCTAGATCCGGACATCATCACTTGAGAACAAATGAAAGCCTTGATGAGAGCTAGAATTTGGGCCTCGACATTATGCTAGAAAATTAAGGCAACGACCGAAGAACCTCAAGTAAGGATCTATGAGTGCGGAGGAGATAACAATTGCTCGTTATTTACGTATTTTGCATCTATCTTTAGCAAATGAAATTGACTTGTATCCATACTCTACTATCACAAATTTGTTGCATTTGACCATCAAAGTGGAGAAGAAGACCAACGGAAGGAGCCAAGAAACTTGGTCTAGTTTTGGAAATACAAGTTCATGGAAGCAACAATGCAATCGGACCCAAGGAGCACAAAGCCGAGAATCCACCTCGACCAAGGACGAGAAAAAGGGCCAAAATTTTGATCAAGGAGCCACAAAAATCTTGCCCTCTCAATCTCGATCATTGAATGAGCTTTCAATTGATCCTAAAGAGAGCAATTCTAACTCTACTTTACATTCTAGAGATATTGTATGCTTTAAATGTCAAGATATAGGCCATTATGTGAGAGATTGTCTTAATAAACGGATTTCATTCATCAACTAACAAGGACAATATGAAAGTGAAGAAGATCATGATCATACCCACCTTAATGCATTGCATGAACATGATAGTGCTAGTGATAGTGAAGAAGGTATTGATTTTGAACATAGACAATCATTGATTGCTAGGAGAATATTGCATCCTAAGATAGCTCCATATGAGGATAATCAAAGGGAGAACCTTTTTCATACTAGATGTCTTGTTAAAGGGAAGGTGTGAAACATGATTATTGATGGTGGTAGTTGTTGCAATATTGTTAGTGTTGACTTGATAAATAAATAGAAAATTACTACGTTTTATCATCCTAGACCATATAAGTTGCATTTTATGAATGATTATGGTGAATTAAAGGTGAATAAGCAAGCTAGAGTTACCGTCACTTTAGGTAATTATGAGGATACTATTACTTGTGATGTTGTGTCCATGCAAGAATGTCATATTTTATTAGGGCGTCCATGCCAACTTGATAGAAGAATCAAGCATGATGGATTTACTAATAGACATTATTTTGAGTATGAGGGTCAAATATTAACTTGGAAACCTATGACACCCTTATAGATTGCAGAAAGTTTTGAGAAAAAGAAGTACAGAAGCAAGGAGTAAGACTTTGGCAAGGGAAAGGAACGAGAAAAGCACTCCAATGAAGAATCTCGTCCCTGAGAAGTAGAATCTCGCCTGAGATTATCAGAATCTTGCCCCATTGACGGTTTTCCTCATTCTAATGAAGAATCTCGGCCTCGAGAGGAACAATTTTGCCCGAGATTATTAAAAAGCTCGCCCTAGTGTAGAATCTCGCCTTAGTGCATCAGAATCTCGTCCCAATGTTGAAATCTTGCCCCATTCAAATAGGGTTCTTCTAGCATCCAAGAAGGAATTCATTGATGATTATATCCCTTTGAATGCCATTCTCATGAGCTTATGTAAAAGCTTTGTGAGTTTAAGTGATGAAGTCAAGGTTACCTTACCCAAAACAATTATAACCCTTTTGGATGAGTTTGGTGATGTTTTTCCGGATGAGATTCTTGCAAGACTTTCACCTTTTCGAGGCATTGACCATCAAATGGACTGAATTCTAGGAGCTATACTTCCTAATCGATCCGCTTGTAGGATGAGTCCTCAGGAAAGTCAAGATATTTAAGATCAAGTTCGAGAGCTTTTGAATAAAGGTTGTGTAAGAGAAAGATTGAATACATGTGCAATTCCGTCCTTTTGGCTCCCTTAAGGACAATACATGGAGGATGTGTGTTGATTGTAGGACAATCAATAACATTACTATCAAGTATCGACATCTCATTTCCTGTTTGGACGATATGCTAGATTGCTTAGCGGATCCAACTTATTCTCGAAGATTGATCTTAAGAGTGGCTATCATCAAATTTGGATGCGGGAAGGAAATGAACGGAAGACGGCCTTCAAGACTAAATTTGGTCTTTATCAGTGGTTGGTTATGTCTTTTGGCTTGACTAATGCTCCTAGCACATTCATGAGATTGATAAATCGTGTCCTACGTCACTACATTGACAAAGTTGTGGTAGTTTTCTTTGATGACATCCTCATCTATAGTGAAATCCCTTGAGGAGCATGAAGAGCACTTAAGAGAAGTATTTGGAACTCTCATAAATGAATTCATATATGCTAATATTAAGCTAGTTTTGTATTCTTGTAATGCAAGTTACTATTTGCATATGTAAAGTTGTTTCTAACATATTGTTTGGTGTTACCGCAGTTCAATGGGGCTGCATTTGTGTATAAGAACTACATTAGGCCATCCTACACGAACCCTTCACAAAACACTCTAATGTTGTACATCCACAAGAATATGAGTATTTTTCAAGCAACAAAACGACATTTTAACCGTTATTGAAAGGTATATATAGAGGAGAATGGGACTGAAGCATTTGAGAGACTCATAGTCTCATATATAAATTTTCTAGCGTTGTGAAATTGTCGATCATGATTAAGTTAAAATAAAAGAGGTTTTCTATGGTTTGAAGTTCATTTTGGTTGAATTTCATGCATTATGATAGAGAAACAAGGGCAAGGAGGAGAAATAAGGTGATGTTTTATCAAAGGTGATAGTAGATAAGTTTCTAAACTTTTTTAGCCTTAAAGAAGAAATCGTCAATTTTAACAAACTAGTTGAATGTCTAGTGTTTCTGCACGGAGTTAAAACTGTGAATATTTTTTTAATCAAAATATGTTACGAACAAAGTGTAGTCACATTCTGTTAAGTGTATGGTATAGTTAACACAATTTGACAGAAACTAAAGAAAAATTGAACATTCTAAATGAAGTACATAGAAGCACAAAAAGAGACGAGCAAAGATGAAACATGCCTAATTTGTGCTCGTCAACAAGCAAAACTGAAATTTAAAATTCAGATAAAAACTAGTTAGTGGAAAGCAGCAGCTTCTTCCTTGAAATGATCTAATAGCTGTTCGATGCTCATTACTTGAAGATCTTTCTGATCCTGCTTATCCCTCTGCCTCACAGTCACCTGAACAACACAATCACAATATTTCACCATCGCGAAATTACGTTGTAAATGAACCATAGTAGACATCAAAGAGCATACCGTTGTGTTCTGTGCATCGGTTTCTCCCACAACTACTATGTAGTTGTATTGTGCCAGTTGAGCTTCTCGTACCTGCAGAGGGTAGTATTCATCAGTTTGTGTGTTTGGACATAACCAAAGTTCTCTAGGTCAAGTAAACGAGTAGGTCACATATATTCACACCTTTTTATTCATTGTTCTATCAGATAAATCAATGTCAACATGATAACCAGCCTGATGGATCTTGTCCTGTACCTGTGAAATTGGACAAATAATCCATGAATATACTCAAATCAAAGAAAAATCATATGAGAAAGTTAGAAAAGAATATTTGGAATTATGAAATCCAATGATTCAGTTACATCCCCACCAGCAGATAATATAACATAACTACCAACACATTTTTCAAACTAATATGTAATGAAGTGGTATTTGACAGAAAGTTGTGAAGCTTCGGAAGCAAACACTCCTCATTCAATGAGAAAGTGAAACTTGACACTTTTTTTTTACAAATTTGATTCCTAAGTTGTACTACTATCTTGGAGGCATATATAGTTTAAAATGAACTTCTACTCCTGCCATTTATCTTATGTTACCAATCAGCATGACTCTAATAAATTATATTTATTAATATAATATCATACCTCAATATAGAACAGCACCAGATGAGGATATACCCAGAGGAAGCAATAGAGCATCTTTGGGTTTGATTCGGGTCATTTCAGAAATAAACATTATTCATTTCGATGATTTCAAAGCAGACTTTAACAATAGTTCAGAAACTTCTTTTCTTAAAACTCAAAATAAATTTAATCAAGTCAATTAGCTTATGAGGATTTGAAGAAAAACCAGATTAACTAAACTGAAGTACTTACCTCAAGAGCATATGTATTTGATTTCACTGACACAGGGCACACAATTGCCTGGCGAGGGCTAAGCCAGAAGGGCCACTTCCCTTTGTAGTGCTCCAAAAGAATAGCAAACATTCGCTCCACAGAACCTAAGACAGCTCTGTGTATCATAACAGGTCTTTCCCTCTTAGCCTCATCCTCTGCTGAGTAAGTCAAGTTGAAACGAGTTGGTAGCTGAAAGTCGAGCTGCAGGAGAAATTTACAAATTTATTAGAAGTCGAGCACCTAAGAGGAGTCTATTTAAGACATAAAACGATGTAAACCTGTAGTGTTGCGCATTGAAATTTCCTTTTCAATGCATCAGAAACACTTATATCAATCTTTGGTCCATAAAATGCACCATCTGCTTCATTTATCTGCATAATATCAGCAAACATTAAGCTCGTAGCATGAAAAAGGGAGGCATATCCAGTAGAACCAAATTGACATCCTTGCAAACCAACTCATAACAAGAGAAGATCTGACCTTTTCGATTCCAAGAATCGGACATTTTACCATTGTCGAAGAAAATATACATACGAAAAAAACTACAAAAAGCTAAAGGTTGATATTAAATTTTCTATACAGATAACAGTCCATTAGTTCCTACTACACTAAAATTAAGTCCATCATTTTCAAGTAAATAAAACACAAATATTTTCTTATATATGTAGAGTAGACTCACACATGTACTCCAACACTATGTGCTCTAGAGATAAAACAAAAAACACTTAAAGAGCACATTCAGCTCAAATATGGACCTAGCAAAAGAGAACATACCAAGTAACACAGATTCATTTATTGAACAGGGAAAGAGGCGATAAACATAAAATTAAAAATATTTTAACACGTCCGACACCATAAAATGGAAGTTCGATTTATCGATCTTTTCAGTTACCTATTTGAAAGCCAGTTTACACATTTGCCAGAAACGATGAAACTAAAAAAAATAGAATGATGAATGCAAAAAGAAATCACTTCTCCTTGCATCAATGTTATAGATTCTGTTCACCAAGATAGCACACTTGGCACATGAACAGACAGCATCAGCCTGACTAAGAGAATCCATGAACACAATAGCAAGTATTTGTTTCATAGAAAAAATACGAAAATAAATACATGATGGGGAAAACATGAAAATTCAATCATAAAGATAGAAAATGCAACTCTGAGAAGGAGATAAACCTGCCAAGGCTTGCCAAATTCATCCAATGCTTCAGTAAGAGCTTTCTCAGCCCTGTCCCATGTTTCCAAATCACCCAGATACTTCTCCGGTCTCTATATCAATGATGTGTATTAAATGATATAGGAAGATACAAGAGTCATGTCAATATAACATGAAAGGGGAAAACAGAGAAAAAAGAACTCAATGAGAGGGATCCCTAGTTTGTGATCAAGAAAATGTCAAATCACAGCATTAGTCTTCCTATACAACAACGGCAAAGCATGCATGCTGCAATAATGCTCCACATGATACAATGCATCTAAATCTCACTCGCATCATATGCAAGAAAAAAGTGATCAACCTCTGCGATAGAACAAATAAGTAATAACATCACATTGTGCCACAATTGACTATAACACTCAATTTCAGTTCCCTCAGCGTATAAGCAGTCAACATTCCAATAACACTCAAATTCAGCTCCTACAACATATAAGCAGTCATTATTCTACAGTAACTACTGCACTTAAGTCTCATCTCCTGCGTAAAACTGAAATGTGCCTTAGATATTCACTATCAGAACTGTGTACATGATAATGCAAGATTTTAGTGAGACTGAAAAGGGAGGGTGGGACACAATTATGCAACTAAGAAAGAGAGCAGAATGAAGTTCCCATACCGTTGACAGCTTCAGATCATAGGTAAATCCAAATATAAAGTAAACATGATCGATAAACTCTAGAGCAGCCCTGACTTCATCCTTGATCTGAAAATTTCAAATAACTTTCAAGGCAAAAAATATATATATGCAGATACTACAATTAAATACATCTAGAAATAAAACATACTCACTTGTGACTCCCTGCAGAATATATGTGCATCATCCTGCCACAAGAACAAAATGTCAAAAGAAACATTTTACAAAAAACAAATTGGATCAAACAATACACAGGAGACTTATTACTAGCATCAGCAACTACATACGTCTACAGGTCATTTTTAACATTGAGCATTTTATATTTCAACCTTGAACATTTTATTTTACTATCAGGTACCAAAATCAGAAAGAAAAAAAGACTGTACAAGTTCCAGAAATAGCTATCCAGAAAAACTACTTTTTGGTAGTTTTAAGGAGTAAAAATATTTATATAATTCATCAATTTAGTATCACAAAAAGCACCCTAAAATAACTCACTACTCGTTGCTATTTAAAACACTGCTTATATTTTCAATTTCAACTCCAAAACACTTTTTCAAATAGCTTCTTAACGTCAACTAGATTAATCCAGAACCCAACAAAGACATCCAACAAGTATTCAAATTTCAACATTGTTTAAATATATTAAACCAAGATTCAAGATAACATATTTACCTAAAATAATCATCAAGAACAATGTGGGTTCAAATATCACGAGGACATTAGGATTTGCCTCTAGAAGCAAATAATGAAGGCACCTTTAATGATATCAATAAGGCATCTCATTTCTTTATTCATTTGCAAACATGCTGAAATTATTATAAGCATACATAGGTAGAGACATATAAGAGGGAGAAAAATCAATTAAAGCCAAAAAGCTAAAGGTGTTTTTTAATTTACAAAACCAGATGTGCAAAAAAGATTATTCAAAGAAAGGGAACACGACTAATTTTAAGTGTATTACATTGAAAAGGATAACAATAAGGCGTAAAGAAAATAATCAACACCGTACGCAGTTTGCTGAAGACCCTCTACTCAAGAAATAGTCAACTTGTATACCTTTTTACGAATTCTTTGTTAACTTCACGCTATATAAGCCCTTTTCAGTAAAAGATCTTCTCTTTCAAGACAATAAAATTCACTCTTTTGGTGAAAAAAGGCTCACTTGTGCTACTTTTATTTAGGCTATTCTTACAAAAAGGAATTTTAGAGCAAGCATACTAAGTAGCATTAGCAAGGTAAGACCAAAGGCCCCTCTAAATCTGGATATGATAACTAAACTTTCCCACAAAAAAAAAAAAAGTATTTGCACTGTAAAGCTAAATATCAAGCTTATTAACCAAAAGTAGACCTGCTGAAACCTCCTAACACGAGTCAGTCCTGTAAGTGCCCCACTTGCTTCATTACGGTGTAAGACCCCAAAATCAGCTAATCGAAGAGGAAGTTCTGGAAATCATGCAAACATTTAGCAAATATGAAAGTAAATGACTTTAGCATCAAATACATCATCTATAATATCCTCAAAAGTACTCATTAAAATAAAAAAAATTGATCCACGATCCCACTTTGCATGCACACACATAAAAATTTTCACCTTTGGCTGTTATGTTTTGTCAGAAATTCATCAAATTTGATCAAGCATTCTATCCTTCAGGTCTGAATTTAACAAAATCAAATAAAATATATAAAAATGAACTTCAATTTTTTTTAATGCATATTTTACTTTATATGAAAAAGTTTCGAAAAAAATCTTGCTCAAACATCCATATATCTCAAACTACAAATATCATAACCTACTTTCAAGATACCAAAATAAAAATTGAGCTGGATTTATTTGAGTTCAAATGTTAATACTATTGTAGTTTATTCCATTTTGACTAATTTTAATAATTTAAAGGTGGAATGAAAATATAAAAACTTTGAAGTACTAGGACAATATGCTCAGACATGTCCTCTGTCAATTTCCTGATGAAAATAGGGTGCCACACATTTAACTGAATGGTCTGTAAAGATATATGACCTACTTTCCAATAAATCTAAAACATTGATTTGTCATGGCCAGAGACTCATCAAACATGGTTTACTATAATAGTGATATATGACAGGAATATACCTCGATAAGAACGAACTCTGTGCTCAAACATCAAACAATGCCCAGGGCAATTCATTGGTTTGAGTCCAAATTCCTGCTTCTCGATCTACACACGAATGATCATTCGGTAAGGAAAAGGCTAAAGTTCATGGGAAATCCCACACAATAGGCGCACTAAAATTTGCCAGACGTGTTAACGTTACTGACAATCATAACTATCACTTCCCAAAGTAATTTCAGAATTTATCCCCATTAGTTTGCAACTCCGGAAACGGATACAGAATGGAAATTATTCTAAGTCCATATATATACTCTTGTTCATGAAAAGTTTTGGAATCAATCCTTGTGGTTAAAAGCATTTGGAGTGGAATTTGATTAATTTTGATGATAAGGAAACAAAATGGTGGAAAAGATAGACATTTTGCATTGAAAATGAGAAAGCATCACCTATTGATTAATTTTATAAATGAACAATGATATATAGGTCACCTAAGTTCCTTTCCATTTCGTTTCCGGAGTTGAAACCAAATGGCCCCTTAATATATAAGGTTTTTTATCCAAAGGCTTTTCTTTCTCAAAAGATGCAGAAATTAAAAAATTCTGGACATTTGTAAAAGCACTCACCTCAAACACAAACATATTTTCCTTATAATTTGCTGCATGCCCAGACGTTTCCCATAGTTGCATGTTGTACATATTTGGGCTGATAACCTACTATAGCGAACATTCATTACACGTCGACTGTTGTAATAGCAATCAGTGTACATCGTTTACCCATTAAAAAAAGGTATTTACCTCAGCATATCCTCGCTCTCTATACTGACCACGTATGAACTCCATCAACTTATTGTACACTCGAGTTCCATAAGGAAGGAAAAACCAGCTCCCTGGGCTGAAATTTAACAGTACAACATAATCCATATGCACATATATACATGATAAAATATATAGCCGAAAAAGCTCCAGTTGTTGCCTCACCTAAGTGGGTGACAGAAGAAAAGCTCTTGTTTGGAACCCAGTAACCTGTGATCATATTTCTTGGCTTCTTCCAATAACCGAATATATTCCTACAAAAGTAACCAAAGTACCATATTATCATTCAAGGGAATAAGCCATGTCCAGTATCTACTACCAGAGTAAGAAGATGCCTCTTTTTACTGCCAACATATGTGAAAGCATGCATCTCATAACAAGGAAACTTGAGCAACACGTAAGATGCTTCGAAGGCAGAAGCAGTTCTGCCCAAATGGAAAGTCAATACTTGATATTACCTTCAAACGCTTTGAATCAGGATAAGATATTCCATACACTCGCTGTAAACTTTCACGATCCTTGTCACCTCTCCAGTAAGCCGCTGAAGCCTATTCGACGATATGAACATTAATACAACAAGCAAATGCTTCATTACCCCTGAGCAGAATTCGGAGTGATCTGAAACATCACCTTTAAGCAACAAAATGCTTTCACAAAAGAAGTATTTGGTATATGAGGACCACGACAAAGATCAACCAACGGGCCACATCGGTAAACAGTGATGGTTTTGTCTTCAGGTAAAGCCTCGATGATCTCAATCTAAAAAGACAAACAGAAGCAGTAAAATTTCTGACAAAAGCAGTCAGTTAGATAGAGAGAGAAAAGCATAATATGAAACATAAGAATCAATAGCTTGCCTTGAATTTATTGTCAGAAAACATTTCAAGTGCCTGTTGTCTTGATACCTCGATCCTTTCAAACGGTTGTTTCTCCTGAAGTATATCAATGACGAGTCAATAAGTATTACTAAGTTATTATGCACAAGTGCACAAAAGTGATAAACCAGAAATTATCATAAATGTCAAAACTAATCAAAATAAGATAATAGTTGGAAGATACTTCCATAGCTTACTAAAAAAGAGAGAAAGATCAGTACCTCGACAGCTTTGTCTGCCTTCGACTTAATTTGCTTGAAATGGTCCTCATTCAAGCCCAAATCTCCATAAAACGCATCATAATAAAAACCCTGTACAAGAAATTAACATCACTTAATTGAGAAGCTAGGTTGCAAGACTGAAATTCTTTTCAAGAAACTACTGTTTAAGCATAAGAAAAACCAACCTGGGACAACCAAAGCTGGTGATAATTTAATGAAGAACAAGTGTATGCTTACTGTAAAAGATATGCAAAATCGTAATGTAATGTGCCCACTTTCAAAAAATTCCTCAAGAACTCCCTACTAATCTAGTTTCAAGATTATGCTTCTATATACAAATGGAAGCACTAAAACTGATAGTGATGGGCAACAATGATATATGCAAAGGGGGGATTTCAAAGGACGTACAGTTTTGTTAGTAGGACTAGGACCTCATTGGTACTTTGCATAACTAAATATAGAGCTTACCAGTTCCTTCCATTAGAAGCAAACACAAAGTATACCATTTCTACAATAATAAATACACGAAAAAAACTAATCTCTGAGGTAAAAGACAGATTGCTCGATTTGCTCCATCCGTATAGGTTTCAATTACATATTTAAGAGCTTCCATTTAAACAAGACTTCATACTAATATGTCAAAAAAGAGCATTTTATTAGAAGACAAAGCACTTAATTACAAAAGACAAAAAAACATGAAAACAATGGAAACCAAAGGATCATCAAAAACCTCAAAATCGTGAATATGACCATAAGTTGTAACACCTCTATAAAAGTATTCTCAACTTTCAAAAAGAAAACACTTCTATACAGAGAAATTACATGTGGATAGATATGTGGGTGTATTTTTTCTTCCATGTAACCCTGTTTGGACATTCATTCAATTTTCATGTTGGAAAACATTTTTGGAAAGCATGAAAAGGTAGTCAGCACAGTTACTAATGTGCCACTAAAGCGGATAGGAAAACATGAACGTCACATGTATGAGAGTTTCTCAGTTGCACTGCAGAGTTTAGATTACCTAGACAATTTTAACCAGACTTTTCATAAGAAGGAGCAACTTGGTTATGCTAAATAGAAAATATACCATTCGATCTAATAGGAATGTCTAACAGAAATTGGTATGACAATTTAATCAAAAAACACACTGTCGTGATACTATTATATTTCAATAGTCCCATAAAGAAGACACTCAGCCCACCTATTTGTAATTTGCAATATTCAACTTTATTTGAGCCAAAAGCAATACCAACAACACAAATGTATACTTGTAAGGATGCATTCTCAGCATACTATATATCAATACATCGAATGTTGCTGATGGAATTCAAATCCAAATTTAAATAGCATCTTTATAGCATCAAAGATCATTTGTAAATCTAATCTCATCAATGACATGCATCAAAAGTTCAACAAAATGGTACTCTCCAGGATAACAAAACTATTTTCCGCCTAACATGTAACGAAACATTGTGCTCTTGCCCTACCTCGCCACGTGTAGTACATGGCCCAATACACAATCTGCAACCATACTCCTGTTCAAGAGCCTGTAAAGGGAGGAAAAACATAAGATGCCTGACTACTCAAGACACATCCTAAAGCAATGTTGCACCAATTAATGATAATTACCTAGCCAATGTTTGATAGATCAATCTCAATTCTAACTTATCTCAAGGTCAAGAACTATTTATTACACGTCACCTTTAACACTCCATCTGCTTTTAAATTCTCATGGAAATTTTGAAATGATACATATGCATTTCAGTACCTGACCAAGTATGTGAGCACTTGAGTGCCAGAAAGTATCCCGGCCTTCATCATCATCAAACTTAAACAGCTTCAAGTCACAATCCCCTTCAAGAGGCCGGGTCATATCCCAAAGAACCCCGTTTACCTGAGCAATCAAGGCGTTGTTTGCAAGGCCCTTGGAGATATCGAAGGCCACATTATACGGTGTGGTAATCCACTTTTTCCCGTCCTTAACATTCCCATCTGGCAATGTAATCCTATCCAAACGCAAACTCCATATGTCAGATACAAGTGCAGAGAGTGTAACTCGTGAAAAGAGGAGTAATGAGAGAGAGAAGACCTAATGGGATCGCCTGCAATGGCCTCGCGCTCGACATTCAGCTTTGTCTGGATAATAGTAAAGAGCTTAATGCGCTTTTCGATGACAGTGTTGAGGTAGGACTCGTCCTTGTGTGCCATGGCTGTGAAGAAATGGAGGTGGAACTCAGAGGTGAAAAGAAAACGCAAATGCTAAATTTTCTTTCGATAGTGAAAAGCAATAATAAAACAACTACATTTGGAAAAAAAAAATCAATTGATTACAATACCAGAACATGAAATGAAATAAACAGCTACAAACCAGAATCAACTACATTTGAGAAATAAGACATCGATGAAATTCAATGCAATCAATAATCAATTCTCAGTTATTCAAATTACTCAATGCATGTTCATCTCGAATCTGATATTCTAAAATGAAGAAAAACTGAAAAAGAATGAGAGATGGTCACTGCTCAGAGACGAATCTGCAGAAGTACAGCAGAACTGACTCATTGAGAGCGGAAGGTTAGAGACGCTGTGAAGGGTGAAGAATCTTGAAGAACGGAGACTGAGAAGGATCTCGCAGCGACACAGGAGGCTGAGTTCGATAGTCTGAAAAGAAGTGAAGAACTGATGCAGTGCTTGTGAGGGACTGAGAGGCGGACGCCGGCAAGTGAAGCAGTTCCGTGTTGGTTTCACGGAACGCATACAGCGAGGGGGGAGAGAAAAATAGGAGGCTAGAGAGTAAAAGGGTTTCAACTACTACCAAATAGAATTTCCTTTCAACAAGAAGCCTAGCGGGAAGAGAGAATATTACCTGGCCACTGGAGGCAACCGATCGCCGGTCGTTGGTGTTGGTGTTGGTGCTGGTGAGGATTGGCAACGGTATGGTGGGAGACGCAGAGAAATGGTGAGATAGGGGGAGCTGGCTGCAAAGGGAAATGCTGGGGTTTGGAATCCAAAACCCTAGTTGACTTCAAATTTTGTTTTATAAAATGGGTAAATCTAGTATATGACCTATAGTTAACCATAATGAAAATTCGCAAAACCTCTCCTTCCTTCTTGCGCCGCTGGAACCCAGACGACCACAGTTCTCCTCTCTCTCAACTCCTTTGTTTCCTCTTCCTCTCCCTCAACGGCCCTCGTCTTCCACCCGTCGAACCACGCCAGCACTTCACTCTCTAGCATCGACC
Source organism: Fagopyrum homotropicum (assembly GCA_033239125.1). Taxonomy (NCBI): domain Eukaryota; kingdom Viridiplantae; phylum Streptophyta; class Magnoliopsida; order Caryophyllales; family Polygonaceae; genus Fagopyrum; species Fagopyrum homotropicum. The sequence continues at coordinate 103,138,149 of BSWB01000007.1, forward strand.
TCTCCTCCCTCGATTGTTCTCCTTCTTCCACCCGTAGAGAGTGTACCCCGCCCGCCGGAGCAACCGAAGGTCCCTTGCCGCTCCCGCTAGATCTCCCGTTGCCCCCGCGCCTGCTTCTCTTTCCCCAGCCATCGAAGAAAATAAAATCCTGTTACTTAAATTGAAATCGGGCCCTTACAAAATGTAACCAATCTTTCCTATTTGTAACTAAATATTGCTTTTCTGTACTTCTCCAGCTCAAAAACCGCCGTAGGAAAGGAAACCCCAGAAAAAAAAACCCTCCATCTCCTCCTTTACCTCGCCACCTCTAGCGCCGCTTCTCGGCTGAAGCGTATGAGTCCATGAGCGCCTCTTCGAACTTCTACCATGGGTGCCGTACGTGGTGGTGTCAAGGCCTCTCGATTTACCGATGGGTGGAACCAACAACAACTCCTACAACAACCATCTTAAAAAATGAGGAGTTCAAGGTCTCTTAATGGTTTCATAACCATGGTTTTAAAAGGGTTGAGGTGAGTAGGAGTTCAAGGTCTTTAATGGGTCGTTGGCTTTCTTCTCTTTCCTGATGTTCCAAGAGCAAGTTGAACAATTTTTCAACATATGAACAATGTTCACAATCGAACACTTTTGGAATGAGGCCTTTTGAAGCTCTTCTCAGTGGATTAAAAGCCTTGAATATGTCAAAGTTATTACATCGAGAGGTCAAATTATGGCTAATGACAAGATCTGGTGATGGTAACAATGTTAGTTCAGTTCCAGATCAAGCCCCATCTACCTTGTCTCGCTCAACCTTAGCGTCCCCTTTCCACCTTCGACCTGCTAGATCCAACCCTTTCTCGACCGTTTTCTTTGTTTCTCTCTCAATCGAAGCCTCATTCTCACCTGTTTTGAGCTTGTCGTCGCTTCGCCATCCGCGTTTTCTAGAACCGAGAATCGAAGGCACCACCGCCGGAGCCGACCCACGAACCAGATTAGGTAAAACTAACAATTTTTTTAGTTTCTGTGACTTGACCCACTTGGTTGGTCCAATCTGGATGAGTTACGACGAATTCACTCATATTGAACTTGAAATTAGTGAATCTACTCGCTTGTTATAAGTATTCTTTTTAAATTTTTTTAGTTTCTGTGACTTGACCCACAGGGTGTGTTTAGTTATAGTGTTTGTTATAATACGCTTTGCGGTTGCGGTTTATTTCGAGTTTATTTGACGATTAGGTTATTTAAAAAAACTGGTTGTATGTGTTTAGTTAGAGTTTTTTTAATTAGATGTGAAATGTGAAAATGACAAGATTGCCCCCGTAATAAGTCACGTGAGAGGCACATATTGAGGCCAACCCAACTTCTCTATCGTCGACTGCAAATAGAAGGCACAAAGGTCTTCTTGTTCGAACGCTCAATCGAAGAAAGGAGAAGCGTTCAATCTGGCAACGATTCCGCATGAAGAAGAGATGACATAGGTAAGGTCTTCTTGTTCGAACGCTCTTCTCTCGTCTCATTCAATCCGCTTTCTCTTTATTTTCTAGGGTTTGAAGAAATGTAGAACTACAAACATAATAGCCTCCTTGTTCGATTTTCTAGGGTTTGAACATGTTTGTTTCTCTTTAAAAAATTGAAATTCAGTGAACTCCTGCGTTAAAAAATTGCAAGCACATCAGGTTAGAAATGTAGAACTACAAACCTACAGAATTCTACTTTCCATTTACAATTTGGTTTACTTTTCAGTGATTTTAGTTCTGATTATCAACGTATGTAAATTTCCATTTTTTAATTGTGCAGTTTGCTAGTTATAGGTGTATTCAGTCACTTTTCAGTGATTTTACTAGTTTGATGTGGTTTACTGGTTTGATTTTAGTTCTGATTATTAGTATATTCAAGTGATTTTAGTTCTAATTATCAGCGTGATATAGGTGTATTCAGTCACTTTTCAAAGATTTTAGTTGTGCGGTTTGCCAGTTTGCTAGTGATTTTGACTTATGTGTATTTCTTGTATTGATTCCTTTGTTCTTCGGGTGATTTTAGTTCTGATTATCAGCATGATATAGGTGTATTCAGTCACTTTTCAAAGATTTTAGTTGTGCAGTTTGCCAGTTTGCTAGTGATTTTGACTGATGTGTAGTGTGTAGAACTTATAATTATTGATTTGTTAGCGTTTTTTCCGTCTATATTTTGTCACTTTTTCATTTTAGTCTATCAAGTTTCAGTTTTTAATCATGGTTGAGAACATTGATGAGAATATTGGTAGCTCGGGTGCTAAGGGGAAATATAAGTCGTTTGTGTGGACGGATGCTCTAACTAGAACTCTTCTAGAAATGCTCACTGAATATCAAAGGCAAAATGGGAAGAATGGATTTAGTTGGATTCAGTTGACAGAGACATTTGAGCAGAAAACCAACATGAAGTGCAAGAAAGAAACATTGAAGAATAAGTACAATAACATGAGAGGATCATGGAAACTATAGACATCCTTAAAGCATGGGGAAACTGGATTAGGTTGGGATCCTTAAAAACAATGTATTGATGCGACTCCAGAGTGGTGGGCACAAAAGTTGCAGGTATGATGAACAAAAGATAATCTTCCTTTTAAGTGTCAAATAATTTGAAAATTAACCATTTATTTTGTTTGTCTCAATTGAGCAGGAGAACGAAGAGTATCGGGTTTTCAGGAAGAATCCGTTCTGTCATGAGGTCGAGTCAATGATGGAGTCACTTTTTCAAGGAACATTTGCAACAGGTTCTCATTGTGTTGCCCCTTCTATGGTCACAAAGGTCAATGTGACCAATGTGACTAATGTGACTTGCAACACAGTGTTGCCTCAACTTCCATATACTGATGAAGACGATTCTCCATATGCTGCCCACTTACCAGTGGACGAGTTAATTGGTGATGGGTTTGTTGTTGAAGATGCCACCCATGGGGTACCATTGGACGGTGTTGACCTCCCTTTTAGTTGTCCAATTCCCTCTCGTGGGCAACCAAAGAAGAGGTTTTCACTTGCCGCCTCATCATCCGGAGGAAGTAAACGAAATGTACGAAAGAGTGTCGGTGCCAACTTGTACCAGAAAACCCTAAATTCTACACTAAGAGCTAATGACACAATGGCAGAAATGTGGGAGGCCGAAAAAGAATCTACAGCACAAGCAAGTTCAGCTGCACTCGTGGCTTCAAATCAGCCCAAAAGTACTTGTCTTGAAGCATTGAAGGTCATTGAGGGAATGGTTGATGAAGGCTTCCTTGTTTTAGGTTCACCACTATGGTGATTTGCGCTGTCTATGACGGAGAATGACTACAAACGTATGCTCTTTACATGCGTCTCATCCCATGATGCGAGGTTGCCTTGGCTGGAGTGGGAGTTCAGCAAAGAAGGAATAAAAGGCCTTATTCCTCCGAAAAAACATGATTAGAGACGCTACTGTTTATTTGCAAACTTAGACTAAAGGGTGACAATGTTGTCAACTTCTATGTTTTCATTAAGTGTTTGAACATGGCTGTATCACTTACAACACTTGTCTGTCTTTTCACTTTGAAAATGGATACTTTCTAATCATGCAAAGTTTAAGTTTGTTTGAATACTTGTTTGTCTCTTCATTTCTCATAATATATGTTGATGGTTGAATATAGGCATGTAGAAAATTTACTATTTTTTCGTGTTCATGTAAGTAGGTGTATCTCTTCAATGTCTAATGAAGCGTCTCGTAGGAGGAGGAAACGGAACTTACGTGCGGCGGCATGCCTACGGATGCAAAAAACCCTTTTAGATGAACACTACTACAAGCATGTTCACAAAACACGTGTCTTTGATTCAACTTTTACCGGTTCACGATGGATGGATTCAATTCTAAATTCAAAGACAGAGACAAGGTGTGTTAATGCCTTCCGAATGGAGCGGCGTGTGTTCAGGCAACTATGTAAAGATCTAACAGATAAATACGGATTACAAGGGTCCCCTAGGATGCAGGTGGTTGAAAAAGTGGGCATCTTCTTGTACATGGTAGCTCAAGGATTGTCCTATCGAACTGTTGCCGAGAGATTCCAACGGTTGATTGCAACAGTATCTACTGTCATTCATAATGTTTTAAGCGTCTTAGTTGGTCATGAAGATGGTTTCAATGGCATGGCAAAAGACATCATTAAACCAAGTGACCCTTCTTTCACCCAAGTTCCTACACACATTAGTAATGATAGTCGGTATAATCCTTTTTTCTTGGGAGCAATTGGTTGCATTGACGGTACTCACATAAACGCATGTATTCCTGAAGCTGATTAGATAGCTTACCGTGGGTGAAAAGGGATATGCACCTTCAATGTGATGGCGGTATGTGATTTTGATATGCTTTTCACATTCGTGTCTGTTGGTTGGGAGGGATCAGCACATGATGCGAAAGTGTTTGAGCATGCAATTACAACCCCATCCATGGCATTCCCACACCCGCCTGCAGGTATGTTTTCAAAATCATCCAACATTAGGGAAACTATTGGTGTACGTCATGATAACTAAAATGATATTTGTCCGCCTTTGTTTGAGATAGGCCGTTACTATTTGGTTGACAAAGGTTATCCGAACAAAGAAGGTTACATGGTTCCATATTCCAAGACTCGGTACCATTTGTCACAATTTGAAAATGTGGAGCCAGGGAACTCAAAGGAAGCGTTCAACAAGCTACATTCATCTCTGCGTAGTTGCATTGAGAGGTCATTTGGGGTTTTGAAAGCTCGTTGGAAGATTCTACGTGTGATGTCCTCTTACAAAGTGGACACTCAAGTTGACATAATACTAGCATGCTTCGCTTTACATAACTATGTAATTAAAGCTAGGAATGAACCATCAGGAAGTGATGGACCTGAAGACGTGATTTTTGAAGATGAATATGAAGATGAAGTAGATGACCAACTAATAAATGACAATGACAACAACTCAGAAAGTGATGGGGATGACGAGGATGACAAAGAGGAGGATACAAATCTTGGAGGTGAAACAAAACACATTCGAGATCAAATAGCCAAGATGATATGGGAAAGAAGAGCATAAGCAAGTAATTTTAGTTACGGGGAAATATTTTGGTGCTCATGATCTTTTGAATATATTTGTGAGCACTATCATATGATTTGATGCAGCTATCATATGTATCTGCTCACAAAATTACGGGGAAATTTTTTGACAAGATCCTCTATGGATCTATAGGGAAATTTTTTGGTAAGATCCTCTATGGATGTATGGGGAAATTTTTTGGTAAGATCCTCTATGGATCTATGGGGAAATTTTTTTGGAAACTTTCTCTATTATGGTGATGTAACTTAATTGTGACTTCCTTTTTACTTGAAATTTATCTAATGTATTTATGCAGGACATGTACACAAGTTGAAATTTTTTGTTAAGATCCTCTGTGCAGGAACTGTACACAAGTTATCCCGTGTTCTTTTGTAGTATAATTTGGGTTCTAGTACTTGATTTCAATTAACGAAGATGGATTTAGATTCTTTTCAAGAGGATGCTTGGTAAAGTTTTCCCTTGTTTTCATAAGATCATGTGAGTAGACTTTGGACTCAAGGATGCCAGGTAAAGTTGCTTCCGTGACTTCAGTACACCACAGTCAGCTCAATTGTTTTATGAGCTTCAGTGGGATCCTTTGTGAGTGAAATCTTCTGTTTTATGAGCCTCCTAATCATCTTGCTACATGGATCTTAATTTCTTCTGTTGTTTTGAGTGTCTGTTGTTTAATGTGTTTCTGTTGTTTTATTTGTTTCTGTTGTTTTGCATTTTTGCTGGTTGATAATACATCTTCTTCATTCTGAGGCTATTGTTCTAATCAAACTTATGTGGTATAATGCAGGTTTGGAGATTTTGGCTTTTGCATGCAATCAGTAAAGATGAGCAGATTTTGGAGTCAGTAAGTTGATAACACGATTTATGACTTAGGTTTAGGCACTCATTTAGATAGTTTTTCCGCTCATTCATGCATGGTTTGCACTAGTTCGTGGCGATTTGCACTCAATTCATGTATTTTGTCGAGATAGACGTCTACACGGACTTTTGCATGCTTTGTAGGTATTTTAAGAGTTTTAGGAGCTTAATCGATACATTTGAGGATCGTTCCTCGAGATGACACACCTTCGGACTCATTGGGATGCAAGCTAGGGGCTAAGGAGGACACATGGGACCTTGTTGGTGCATGTCATGCACCAAATTGAGGCTTGATGATCCAAAACAAGCTGAGGCACCAAAACCACGGCCATTGGGACTTCCACGGGCGTGGTTTTGGCCGTGGTTTTCCCCAGACAGCTGTGACAGCTGTCCCACGATCTTCATGGCCGACTCTTGCAAATTTGGAGGATAAAAGGTGGTCCTGCAAGGCTGTTAGGGGCATCTCCCATTCTCTCCCACACTCTCAACAAGAAAGATTCTCTCATTGGAAGATTGGATTGGAGCTACTCTTGGAGGAGAAGAAAAGGTCCCATTGGAGAAGAAGAGAAGAACACACCATTCTTAGTCTTTGATAGTTTTGAGTGAGTTTTGTGAAGACGTTTTGCAAGGTTTTGTAAGGAACGAGATTGAACCTTCTTTTGAAGGGTTGTAAGTCTTTTTTATCATACATTCAGCTTGATTTTCTTTGTTTTACTTGCTCATCTCTATTTTATTTCATCCTCTTGATATGGATTCCATGATTTTATGCTTGATGACTTTGATTGTGATGATGCATGTTGTTGGCTAAATAGATGCGATTCTAGGGTAAGAGAAAGATGGTTATGGCTTGGACTATGACAGAATGGACTTAGATGTACCTTTGGATGAATTGTTTGCTCGAACCTAGCCTCTGTTGTAAACCACAATTTGTTCTATACATTCCACGGCCGTGGTTCTTGATGAACAACCCATGATTTTGACTGACTTGCTTGTTCTAAGTGCTAGGATGTTAGATTGTTGAAATCCTAGTTTTTATTGAGCTAAACCTATCCTAGGGTTACCTAGTGTTAGCAACTAAGAGTTAGAAGAACTTACCCGGTGATTCTTGCTCTTAGATACCGAAGATGACGAATTCTAGGTAGTAGTGAGCCTCACAAGCCGCTATTGGACTGAATGTGCTAGGATAAGTGTTTAGGACTTGCCTTCCCGAGACTTACCCGGTAAGGAGAGGTTAGATCCCTAGATAACCATCCGGTTTGTGTAGATATCCCTACCTTAGGCTCCTAGAGAGTTACCCGGTGATAGGACCTTAGGAGCGGGGTTAGTGGATCATGAGACTTACCCGGTGATTGACCCCACTTGAGAAACATTCCTTCCCAACATACCATAGTTTATCCAAGGTATATTAGAAGCTCGAGTCCTATGCCATAACCAGAATTTCCAACCCCTAGAATCCGCTTTTCTCTCTTTGATCTCATATCTCGTGTTTGTCTTGCTTGTTTGTGTTGAATTGATAGATTGTTAGTTTGTTTTGCATCCTTATATCGTTGTGATTCTTGATTGATCACCACACAAAACCAAACACAAAAATATTGAGATTTTCATTTATTTGTTTCTTTCTCTTTTCTTAGCCTAGACCAACACTATCCTTAGTCACTAATCGATTCAATTTCACCTCAGTCTTTGTGTTCGACCTCGGAATACTATCCCTACTACAAAACGTCCCGTACACTACGGGTTCGCTAGGAGTTAGGAGAAATATATCGAGTATAAATTTAAGACTTTTGCGTGTCACGTTCTTAGCGTAACACAAGTGATCAATTGTTTTACCTCAAGGCTGTTTTAGAAGAAATAGAAAGAGCAGGAGGACTAGACACTAGAACAACAACAAGTATGCGACTGGAATGCAGCTTGAACTAGGACATCCAAAGGTTCTGGTGCAAGATGAGTACAACAAGTTTACAGCTTTTTTCAGAGCTTATCTGATGTGATCTGAAAGAATATAATATTTGGTGTGTGACAATATTAGCAGCAATGTATCACTATTCTTATTGAAGCATTTGACATTAGTGTTTGGGAGAAGGAAATATGATTTCTCCCTAAATTTCTGTACATTAGTGTTTGGGAGAAGGAAATATGATTTCTCTTCTCTGTCTGTTTGTCACTACTCCATTTATATTTTTACTATTTTATTTTGTATAAAACTGAGTAGATCATATATTTTCTAACGTGATCTCTTCTCCCTAAATTTCTGGAAGCCATTTATGTACTCTGTTTGTCTGTCATTTCGGGTTATATGTTCAGTACTCGCAGCTGGTCATTTCTAGAAGCCCTTTCTCTACAAGATGGGTCCTCAATCTTTTCTCGTGATAGTCTTATTTGTATTTATAGTGCCTTTGGTCAGATTCTATTTCTATCAGGATGCTCGTGTTTCTGAAACTAGTTCCTTTGTCATTGATTTAAATGAAATAAAATATATGGATACATATAAGAGAGAGTAGAGAGGAAACCTGGAAGGTTTTCAGCAGCAAATCTTAGGCTGACGGCCTTCAATTCAGTGGTATGGTAACAATCAGCTAAATACAGAATTTGGGCAACTGAACTCACAGATATATCTTTGCAGAGATGAATTTTGCTGGAAGCCAACAAAGCTTTGATTTTTGGTGGTGCATCATCAATTACGAGATCTCTTCTCTATCTGTCATTTCTGGAAGCCAAAAAATAGCTTAGATTTTTTATGTCTTATATTTTTCTGCTCACCTATAATTTATGCTGATCAAGTAAAGTTTTGATGTTGTGTTTGCATATAAAAAATAGCTGGCTAAAATCTGGAAGTAACATGTGTATAGGGGTTTTGATGTTGTGAGAAAATTGGTTGAGATATGCCCTATCCTAAAACTTGTTTCTCTTCTCGAACTCCATTCTTTTCTTCTTCCCTGTCCTCTCTCTCGTTTGGACAAGGTCGAGGTATGCCTAGAAATTCACCTTTCTTTCCTAAAAATTCTAGTAGAAATACTTCTTTGCAAATCACAACTCTCTGAGCAGGTTATTCCTAAAAGATGAACTATTTTATGTGTTGACTTTGAAGTTAACTGTGTTTGGTTTTGGATTTGTCTTGTACTTTGTAGAACATCAATTATCCCTATGAATGGCCCCACTTGTTTGCATATTGATGGTCTGAATAATGGGATGGACATATCAAGAAATATTCTGAAACTGATAATATTGCGATCCTAAACCATGTCAAAGATGTTTGTCTTACACCTCCTCAGGCAAAGGTGAATGAAGAACATGTTGCATTTGCGGATATTAACATTGTCTCCATGCAATCTCTCAATTCTCAAATTTCTACTGCAGTTGGTGCTGAGAAGAGCCACGATATTGCAGCTAACTCGAAAGATTCTATCATTGCTGATGAGGCTCAAACAAATCAACTTGGACCGGGCAAGGTTGGTATGCGAGAACTTCGTTTATCCAGGAGTGAGAATCCTAAACATAGTCCCGTGCAACCTAAGATGAATGGTGAATCTTTGGGCACCGAAAAATCTCATTTTCTCCAAAATGTGACACTGTTCAGTCTTCTTTGATGAATTATGCAGGTATAGTTAAACTCAAAGGTATAATCTGCATCTTTTTGTAAATAACTTTTGCATCAATTATGCTTTTTTAGTAATAATTATTGGTATGTTCGTCTACAACTACTGTCACTGAAAAAGTATGTATGCTTATTAGTCTAAGGTCTTCATGGTTAAAAGAGTTTCTCATTTCTGTACGGGGTATAATTTTTAAAATCCCTTACAGTCAAATTCTTCAACCTCGTATGCCTTATCCTAGAATAAAGAATTTAAAAATCTACTCGTCAGAGTTATTTAATTTAAATGCTCAATAGAACAAGAGACTTCTTTATATAGCTGGTGAATACCCAATTCAGCGTCTATCCATACATGCACTACATTGTGTTCATATTACTGTTATTCTAAGACACGTTCAATTTAGGTAAAAGGAGGCAACAATTTTCAACAACAAAGGTCAATTTACAGCACAATTTTCTCAGCAGACACAATTTTCTCAACAGACAACAAATTGTACAAAAATAGTATCCTACAACAAAGGTAAACAACATACCACAATCATTCTGTGAATCTACACTGACAATCTGCATCTTCAGCTTATACAAATATGCACAGAACAGTTTTCGGCAGCAAAGGTCAATTAACAACAATTCAATTAGCACCTTTCAGCAACAAAGGTCAATTTACAACGGCGTTTCAATGTCATATGAAACCATGTAAGATAAACAACAAACCACAACATACCAAAAATATTACAAAAGACTCCCTGAGTTACAAGTCATGTCATGACTTACAAAAGTACTTGTACGATCGTCAACATCAACATACTAGAAGTTATGGTTCTTCATTAATCACATAACCGGATTTACAAAAGACTACAAACCCTTACATTAGCTAGCATTACAAGCATCACAACTACCGAGTACATTCTAACCCCCACACATGTACTCCGACATCAAGTACATGAAGCCACACAAGAGCATACTGATGATGATGACCTTCAACAACTTGTTTTGATCCTTTGAGGCTGAGTTCTCGACCCCAAGGACACAGTATTTGGTCGCCACATCTGCAAGTTGATCAATCAAGGCGTTGTTGCACACTTCTAGGGCATCAATTTTAACCTCTTGTCGCTTATTGATAGCTACCAACCGTTGTGCAAGTTCACAGTTCCCAACAGACATGACAGACCCAAATGATTGGTCTTCGGTCTTCCTAATTGTCCCCTCCTCTTCTGTGGAAGTCTAATATATATAATACAAGAACACTGTCATTACAAAATAGAAAAAAAATTAAATGACACAACAAGAGCATTTCTAGGACAATACTTGTGGTAGTTTTTCTAGAAAGCGTGAGCTGGAGTCCCAAACCCATTCATGTGTTGCAAATGGTTCAATCTCCTCTATTGGCTTCTCTATCAAGTTTAGTCTCTCAACTGTATGAAGCTTAGGTACCCTTCTTATCATCAAACACATTCCATATCAATATTTCAAATGAAATATAAGCAAGTACAATAATAAGAATCATTGAATAATGCTTGCGAAACAGTAATGACAGCTTGAAAGTGAAATTTCACAATCTCAAAAATAGAACAAACATGTGTAATTTGTAGTATATCAGACATCCACACTGGTTCATCAAACTTGGGTTTGTAGTTGCTAGCATTCCTCATGTTTTATTCGTCAACTTTGTATATTGTTCATAAACCATACATGTGAGTAGTAGTAGAGCTTCAAACATGTGTTTAGTTAGTCCTTTTAAAGATTTTACAAGCTAATAGGTGCTATTTTGCTCTCACAGCCATATTAATAGGTTTCTTATTCTAAATTTCTTAGATTTTGTTGCTATATATTTATACTGATTTCTTCTTCTTGATATTAAATGCAGATCTGGAACAATATGCCCTGGAGAAGAAGAAATCAAGTTTGAATCCATATGTCGAACTTATGATGCCTTTAAAGGTGGCTTCTTTATCCTTGCTCTCAACCACTAGATATATATTCAAGATTCTTAAAATGGTTGTGCTATGTCACAAGTATTGACCTATATTCTGCTAACATTTTGGTTTTGGGATTAATCCCCTTTGCTTATACGCTACAACTCATTAAGGTCACACTATCAACAAATCCATCGAGATTTATCCAACATTTTAGTGCTAAAAGTGACAAATACCAAACCACATTTCCAAATTTAAGTGAAATACAACTACAATGTCATTCCAACTATAATCATAAGCATATATCAAATAATCCCCTTTGCTGTATTTCTACTCTGCTCCAAGTTCATCACAAATCTGACAATAGCAATGACAATGCTAAAATTGTTGGACATCAGATGCACTACTGCCCTTCACAAATCAGCTTTAACATCATCATAATATTCATAACAAAACAGAGAATAGAATAGAAGGGAGACAATGGCATTACTGTCCTTCACAAACCCTACCACAGCTTTTGAGAAAAGAATTTGGCCAAACTTGTCAAAAATTTTACTAACCTGAGAGATTGCAAGATCTCTGGTGTCGTTTTGGAGGTCGTCGCATGTGCCTTTCCGGTCCGGCATTGCGCAGCAGAACGCTTCTTTCCTTTCGAAGGTGTCGCCATTTTTTCGCCAAACCCTAGCTCAGCTTTCTCACTTGTGTGTGTGATGTATCGGGAGAGAAGAATGAGGGCGGATGAGGGGCATCGTGGGTATACATTCATTTCAGAAACCTGTTAAACTCAAAAAAACTTGTCTAGAAAGGTTTTGAAAATGAGGTTTTTTCAACTCAAAAACCACCACAAAAAAACCACATGAAACCATAAATGCACAACCAAACACATGTATTTTCTAACCCTTAATAACCCTAAACTAAAAAAACCCCACAAACCCCATAACTAAACAGGGCCACAATCTTGAACAAAGCAATCTTGAACAAATGAAAAAACTTGTGACCAAACTCTAAACAAAAATTTTTGAATAAATCTATATTAAAATGTTCGATTTAATCTGATTGATTCCTTTTGTGATTTGTCCAATACATTCAATAAGATTGATTGATTCCTTGTGTGATTTGTCCAATACATTCAATAAGATTGTAAAAATTGCAAAACTTTATACACCAACAAATTTAGGCGGATGGTAGATGTACCGGCGAAAATCGCTATTAGTAACCTAAACTACCCACGCGAAAAGCGCAGTTTCGTTTTTTAGCTCCATTTTCTAACTACACTTGTGGCGTGCGTAGTTGGAGTCGATAGGAGTCGATGAACTACGCTTATGATAAGCGTAGTTGAAGTTGAATTTTTTTTAAAAAACTTCAACTATGCTATTGGCAAGCGTAGTTAGAGTGAATTAAAAAAAAATAAAAAAACTTCAACTTTGATTCCCATTACCAAAGTTAAATTTTAAAAAATCCAACTACGCTATTGGCAAGCGTAGTTGGAGTGAATTTTTTTATTTTTAAAAAAGGAACTTCAACTTTGGTTCTCATTACCAAAATTGAATTAAAAAAAACACTCTAATTACGCTATTGGCAAGCGCAGTTGGAGTGAATTTTTTTTTTTAAAAGGAACTTTAACTTTGGTTCCCATTACCAAAGTTGAATTAAAAAAAACACTTCAACTACGCTTATCAATAGCGTAGTTGGAGTTAATTTTAAAAAAAAATCATCGGCTCCAACCGGCTCAGGACGGCTCTCCAACTACGCTTGTCAAAAGCGTAGTTTGAACCCAAATGCGAAAAGCGAAACTACGCACTTCGCGTGTGTAGTTGTGGCTACAAATAGCGTTTTTTCCCGGTACGTCTAAAATTCCCGCAAATTTATTTCATAAACTTTTTATCCCAACACGTCTACTCTATAGAGTCATCGAACTTGATGTTTATCAACGGAGTTCCAATCGCCATCTCTCAAAACCTTTCAAAAAAAAAAAAGACCTCGAAACCTTTTAAAAAAAGAAGGTCTTGCATCCAATAAAAGGTAAGCAAGCACAAAATATTTCTATCACAAATGATAGCAAAAAAAATAGAAAAATAATTTCTCATTTTCTTTTACCTAAAAGGTTAAAATTTCAAAAATTTAAAACTTGAAACTCCAATCATCATGTATCTTTTATCCTCTAATTCTTACTACCAAACTAGTTTAGTGACTTTGTGCGGATTTTGTCTAAATTAAAAATAGGCCGCTGTTATTTAGCGCTTTTTTTTTTTACTAACAACGCACATTTGTCCGTTACGGACAAATGTGCGTTATTTAGTATTTTCATTAAAGTACTGTCCGTGACGGACAAGGTTTTACAGATAGATAAATAATATATTTATTTTATTTTTGGATAAATAATATCTTTATTTTATTTTAGATTAAATAAATAAAATTATTTTTGGATAAATAATCTCTTTATTTCCATAATTTAACAAGCATAAATCTTATTTACAGATAGATAAATAATATCTTTATTTTCATAAATTAACAAGTATAAATCTTATTTACGGATAGATAAATAATATCTTTATTTCCATAATTTGACAAGTATAAATCTTATTTACGGATAGATAAACAATAACTTTATTTCCATAAATTAAAAACCCTAAATCTTATTTTTGGATAAATAATATCTTTATTTCCATAATTTAACAACCCTAAATCTTAAATCAATTTTTTCATTCTATAAAAACCGTAGTCAATCCCCTCCAACCCTCATTCAGTCATCTCCTCGTAAAGTCTATTCTTTTTGAAAAAGCAACTTAACAATGTCATACGAGAAAGATTATGATATTGATGATGAAGAAATATCTTTGAGTTTTGAGAACGAAGACAAAGATAATGTTGAGGTAAGTAAGTTTTGTTTATTTTGATCATTAAAGTTGAAATCATTAACCGTGTTTGAACTTAGATTTTTAACCATTGATCGATTATAGCCGAAAAGGAAATTGCAACGCCACGTCCACAAAATTTGTCCGTGACGGACAGACTCCTTTTGTCCGTGACAGACAACACTTTAACAGACTGAACACCTTTTTTTTATTTTTTATAGGGTTTAGAGGAGATAGATGCGGACGTTGATAATCTCAACATTGATCAAGGATCAACAAATAACGTAAATGCATCCGCCTCATAAGCAACGAGTAATGATTACTCTAGCCTGTTCACAACCGACTTAAGCTTCAATAGTCGAGAGGAGGTAATAGAATGGGTTCGAAAAGTCGGTCAGGAAAATAAAATGGTTTTTTTTGTTAGTTGGGTACAGAAGTCGGTCCTCGGTAGTTTGGGAAAGACATGGCTGTCGTGCGAGAAATATGGAGCATACAACCCAAAAAAGGTGCAGCCAACTCATAGAAAGAATTTATCGACGAAGAAAAGCGGGTGTGAATTCATGATTAGGATTTTTGAGACTTACCAAGGTTTATTGAAAGTTTACGTGCAGTGTGGTGTCCACAACCACAAACTTGAAAGAAATTTAAAGGGTCATGCATTAGCGGGAAGGATGAATGAGGAGGAGAAGAAGTTAGTAAAGAACATGTGGACCAATAATTGCACCCCTACCCAAATTGCGAGTACTTTGAGCATTGATAAAGGTAACAACACCAGGATGAGACAAATCTACAACGAGAGGCAAAAATTACGTAAAGAAGGTTTAGATCAAAGGACAGTCGCTCAACAATTCTTTTTTGAATGTCGTAAAGAGGGCTATTTCTTGTGAGCATAGGGAAAACAAGGATGGTCAAGTGAGCGACATTTTTTTTGCACATCTAGAATCAGTTGCCCTCCTTAAGGCATTCCCTTACGTATTGGTAATGGACTCAACATACAACACCAACATGTAAGCTTTCACAGTTGTTTACTTTTCCGTAAGATATCCTTTTTTATGTATGTAAACTTAACGCTTTGATGTCATTTTTTTACATATACAAGATGCCATTTTTTGAAATTGTAGGGTTTACATCGACATCGCTGAACTTTAACGTTGCCGGTGCATTTCTATCTACGGAGAAGGAAGAGAATTATGTCTGGGCGATTGAGCAACTTGTAAAGCTTTGTAGGCGCGTCGAGAGGACACCAACTACAATTGTGACGGATCGAGAGAAGGCTCTTATGAACGCACTTGATCGTATTTTCCCAGAAACCCAATTTCTTTTATGTTGTCGTCACATATTCAAAAACATTGAAGGAAGGGCTAGGAATAATCACGTGAATAAAGAACTCGCTCGAATATTTGCCAATAGTTACTCGGGTTTATTTACATCCAAAACGGAAGAGTCTTACGAGAGACGGTTAACTGAACTTGAAAACAAGTGGAAAAGGAGAGGACATCTTCTGCAATATGTGAGGACGCAATGGCTAGATCCTTACAAGAGACGAATTGTTTTCGCGTGGATGGATCAATATTTGAAGTTCAAAAGTAACACGATGAATAGGTACGTATTTCACAGCATTTTAAATTATATTTACCCGATTTGACGTTAACTCTTTTATTTTTCAACAGGGCAGAAACTGCACACTTTGTTTTGAAACAATTCATGAAAACAAATTCTTTGAGGTTTGATATAATTTTCAGGTTCTATCACTTTTTGATGAGGATTCAGTTGAATAAGATAATCAGTTCGTTCAACGAGAGCATGTCAAAAAAGATCACATGGACTTCTTGTGTTAAACAATTTCAGTCATTGTACCACAACATCTCCCGCAAGACTTTTTTACTTATTATCGATCAGTACAATAAAGCTCGTGCTAACAAGCCCGATGGTCCGTGCACATGTTCATTTTCAACGACTCATGGTCTGCCGTGTATGCACTTTATTTGGGTTTATATGAAGAAAGGAATGGCTATCCCTCTTACAGATGTGCATGAATTCTGGAAAAAGTTAGATGTCGATTAAGTGGTTTCGGAATCAGAAGAAGGACGAGACGTGCGTCGAGTTGCAAGAAATCTAATGTCGGAGTTCTGCGAGAAAAATTTTCCAAACCTGAGCTCTACTCGTCAATTAAAAGTTGAAAATAAAACTATAAAAACTGCTTTTCCGAAGAGGACCAGTTTGCGGAAACCTGATAGGGTTGTGACTAAAGGAAGACCGAAAGACAGTCCAAACAAAAGATTGCCATCCGATTGGGAGCTAGGAGGTACCCCACCCAAAAAACAAAGAGGTCGACCCCGAAAGAACCCTATACCAGTGTCAAGTCCATCTCCTAATACCGATTTACTATCCAAAACTCCTTCAAAGAGGACTATATCCAAGCAAACTCCAAGTCATAACCCTGATATTTTAGTAGAATGGTCTGAGGCGGTTCCCATTTGGATGAAAGAGTATGTAATCAGTTGGAATAATGTTAGAGGGGATGAAAACTGTGGTTTCAGAGCACTACATCATGCAATCTACGACACAGACACAGACGAGGGATGGGGGATGATTAGGCGACTGATGTTGGAAGAGCTCATTTCTCATCGCGAGTTGCATAACGGTTTTTTTCATCAACGTAACATCGATGCGACGATTAAGGCACTTGGATGGAATGGAAATGGTTTTGCACCATCAAAATACTGGTTTGTTGTGATGGACATGGGGTGTTTAGATGCGACTGCATTGCAGTTTATTGTCGTAGTGCACGGTGGGTGCAACTACACATATGTCCCACTATATCGTCGGGAAGAAGGAAGTACTTCGAACTTGGGGATGTCAGAGATCCATATATCAATAGTTCTCAACCAGTATCATTACATCATGGTATGTCTTCTAAGATCTTTTCATTTATCATTTTCGGTTATGTTCTTCACAATATATATGTACTAATGTTATTTTCTCTTTATTTTAGCTAACACTTGCAGAGGATTGTCTTTTACCAGAAATTCTTAAAACTTGGTAGCACAGCCATAACAACACCGTAGATGGTATTGAAATCAGATTAGCTCACCGCGTCGCTCGCTGGAATGAGTTACACTTACCACATTCACGACCAACACGGATAGATCTTGGCACAATTAGTTAATCTTGTTTAGTTCAACTTGTTAATTTAAACTTTACGATCAGACATATTTTTGTAAGGTTTTGTCATTTATATTATGCTAAGGTTTAGTCATTTATATAGTTATCGTTTATATTTAGTTAAATATAACGCAACAACTTAAGTACAAAATTTAAACATACAACGAAATAAGTTTAAACATACACAAAAATGTAGACATAAGATTCAAAAGTTTAAACATACATTACAAACCCCCAAAAAAATACATACACAAGCCTACTCGTCATCGTAATGACGAGTACCACTACCTTGTCCATGATCGTAAGATCCGTATGAATAATTTCGGAGATCAGAAAAATAATCTACATAAGTGCGTAAGTCCTGATACAGGGAAGGAGGGACATAAGGATCACCAATGTATTGCCTAAACCGTGCAGCATAATCGTGAGGGTCGAGTCCATCAAATGCCGGAGGTGGAGGTGGAGGTGGAGGTGGATGTGGAGGCATCTGCTGAGCACCTAGGCGTATAAACCGGTATGATCGGTGTGTATATCACGCCATATAATCGTCGGTGGCGGTATATTCAGGGCCGTAACGTGCAGTCATCTCCTCAACTGTGATGTGATGGTGCTCCCATCTATCCCACGCCCAACTACCTCGAGGATAGCCCACTCTGTAGCTCCTGGGATCCTCGACCCTAATAGCATAATCAGGTTGTATGGGCGGATGCGGAATCGTCTGAATGTATCCAAAAGCCCTCATGTTCTTGTATGGATCGTAGGGCTCTGATACGTCCATAAATGCCAACAACCCGTGGTACAACGAACATTGTAACTCTCCATAAGTGAAGTCCAACTGGCCGTATGGCTGCTAGTTCACCTGTTTAACAAACAAATAACATTGTTAGAAAATAAACACTTAAATTAGGGTCTGATGTCAAATCTACACTCATCTCATCAAGCATACGTCTGTAGTCACGAGTGTCCCTCCTAACAGGCCTGATGTCAAATCTCGCTGCCCAAGGCATCCCAACCTCCCACCCCTCCCTAATCTCCGGTGCAAAGCATGGAAAATATAGGTATATCCATGCCTTTGAACAAAAAAGAAATAAAAATTAGACAAACATTACAAATTAAGTTACGAGATAAATAATATGAGTATAGAGGATATATTTTACCTACAGCAGCGTCAGACAACCGCACATCTGACGATAATCGACCCGAGTGGCCTCGCCCATACGCCTATACAAGTAGGCGAGTGTCGCCGTACCCCAGGATATGGTCATCACCCGATCAAGATCCTCCACCATTATCAGCAAATCAGGAGAAATCTTGTGCTGAGATTTGTCGGTGAAGAGCGTCGATCCTAGCAGGTACAACAACCACCCAGACGTTGCAGTCGTCGGATACAGATGAGCATATCCGTCACACTGATCCAGTAAGAAGGCATGTGACATTCCTCGACGACGCACATCTCCGGCAGTCATCTGCTCATCAGTAAATCCAAAGAACTCCTGCACACGGAGGGCAGCATTAGGTTTGGAGATCACCTGAGTAACCGCCGTCCCTGACAGAAGACACTTGTCCATTGACGGACAAGTGTCTTCTACCTTCAACAAATTTGCACACGGAGGGCAGCATCTACTCATCAGTAAGTTGTCCGTTGACGGACAACTTACTTCTTGTCTGTAGCGGACAAGATGTGTTTGTCCTTCACGGACAAACACAATCTGTCCGTCACGGACAAAAGACACTTGTCCGTCACGGGCAAGTGTCTTCTACCTTCAGCAAATCGCGAACGTCAACAATGGCGTTCGCGATTTGCTCACTTACTGTAAACTCGTTAAACCTACGATGAAACCCAAATTAACTAATCAACTATCAACTCTAACTCATATTCATCCATTTTCGTAACATATAAACCCCTAAAATATATCTAAAACAACCTAAATCGCACAAATTAAACTCTAAACCTAAACCTAACTAAAACAATCAAATTTAAACAAAACTAAAGCGAGAAAGTTAAGTGTTTACCTTAGATTGCAGTTGAGATTACGAGAAATATCGAGAGAGAGATCGAGAGATGGCAGCCGAAGATCGAGCGAAGATTCGTTCGTATGTGTTCGTCGCGGCGAAGAAAGGAAGAGGAAGAAAGGGAAAGAAAATGAGCGTTGTTGTCCTTATAGGGCATTTTACATCTGTCCGTCACAGACGAATGACGTTTGTCCGTCACGGATAAATGTTGTTTGTCCGTGACGGACAGTTATTATTTGTCCGTCACGGACAAATCATTACATCAATACTTGAGATTTACAACATATATTTGTATCTTTTAAATCAACCAATAATGTGTACACCTTTATTAAATTAATGAGTTTATTTTACTTTTAACATTTCGTCAAATTTTAATTTAGTAAGATCTTTGAATGAACATAACGAGTTGTAACGAATATAATGAGATAAAAATATCAACTTAACGTTATTGAGAGGATTATAAATTCCTTTCAATCAAAATTACCTAAGTTCCTATCAATAAACGTTATTGAAAGGATTATAAAGTTTTATGATTTCATAACGAACATATCAATAAATGTTTCTTTCGTTCAAAATTTATAGATTTCGTAACAAACATGTTCAATAAATAAAACCTTACTATCATTCAAAGTTTTAAGATTTGATATCAAACATATAAAGTTCAAATAAATAAACGTAACTTTCTACACATACGTATCTACGATCCAATCAAAGTTATGTTATTGAAAGGATTTAAACTTTCTTTTACAAAAGAAGATCAAATCAAAGATATTTTATTCAAAGGATTAACACTTTATTTCAACAAAGAAATCAAACTTACTTACAAACATAACAATTACATAGGAATCAAAGTTTCAAGATCATTGTTACGTTTTTAAACCTGACGTTGAACTTCAAACTTAAATACGATCAAATCAAAATAGCATTATTGAAAAGATTTATACTTTCTGTTAACAAAAGCAATCAAATCAGTTTTTTATTATTCAAAAAATTACAAATTTCTTTCAAACAAACCAAATTTTATAACTTTAACCAACAAAATAGTCATATTAAACAAGGCAAGTTGTCCGTGACGGACAACTTTAATAAAAATACTACGTAACGCACATTTGTCCGTTACGGACAAATGGACATTACGTAGTAAAAATCAATGCGCTAAATAGCCTGCACGTAAAAATATTATATTTTTTTTATATTTATGCAATATGTATTGAATATTAATCTGTAAAAAATATTTAAGACTAAGAAATACTATTTCATCCAAACTTAGTCATTTTCTATTAACTAATACGACTAACATCATGTTGTGAGAATTAAATTAAAAAATTTATAAAATTAAAGGACATAATTAGAAATATTTTTAAAAATTATTACTAATTTATATCACAATATATTTCCTAAAACATAATTATTTATTATAAACAAAATTATCTAGAAATAATTGAATAGATTTTAAAAGTTGCATATAAATTTTAAAAAGTAAAAAGATGGTAAAATTGAACTATTTTGATCGTTAAATTAACTATAAATTGTTTTTATTAAGAAAGAAACAAACTAATTTTATAAATTATTATCAACATTAAATTTTTGATATTGTTATAAATATATAATTAAGTGAAAATAATTACTTATGATATATAGTTGTTAAAAAATTATAAATGTACGTTGAAAAACTCGTAACATGTGGGATGTATCAACAACAACTTTGTTGGATAAGATTTATAAACTTAAATAAATTATCTCAAGATGGATAATATAATTGTTTGAATTAAAAAATGTGTAAAATTTGGTTATATTATGCGTGAGATTTTCTCAACAAAATTGAATCATAATAGAAGAATTTATTTATTTTGATCGGATCAATAGAAATTTTGTTATCAAATTATTATGATAAATTTGTAAATATAGTGTGACAAATCTGTT
Organism: Fagopyrum homotropicum; assembly: GCA_033239125.1. Taxonomy (NCBI): domain Eukaryota; kingdom Viridiplantae; phylum Streptophyta; class Magnoliopsida; order Caryophyllales; family Polygonaceae; genus Fagopyrum; species Fagopyrum homotropicum. The sequence continues at coordinate 103,159,510 of BSWB01000007.1, forward strand.
AATAAATCAAAAAATGCTAATGTGGATGACTTTAGAATTTGACACGTGAGCAAAATGAGTTTTGTTTTAGTATAATGTATAGATTTATTGAAAAAGTTGAGATAAAAATTAAAAATAAATATAATAAAAAAAAATTAAAATTTTAAATTAAAAATAATAAGAAAACAAACTATGATATAAAATTTGAAGTTAAAAATTAAATTCAATAATTAAATTTTAAAATTAAATTTCGAAAACTAAAAATTAGGAGAAGAAAATGAAATTAATTTAAAATGTGCCTATATTATTTTTTAAAAAAAAAATAAAAAACAGAGTTTCAAAAATGTGAAGAATATTTTAAAATCTCGTTTGTTAAAATTTTTAAGATCTGGTTTGTTATCAATATCTTATGATTTTTCTTATTTTAAAGATTTGATAGGTATATTGGAACAAATTTTTAAATACGTCAAATAAATTTTTACGTGGCATATTTAAAAGGTGATGTGACATTGATGATTGTTTATTGGGCGATTTTGGTAAGTAGCCTTTTTTCGGTTTTTATTAGAGTAAGTAGGCCTATTGTATTTTTCAATTAACTAAGTGTACCCGTTTAATTTTTTTACTGTTGAATACAAATAAAACATGAAACCCTAAAATCAACGCCGTCTTCGGATAACTCTCGGTTCTCTCGCTTGTGAAGGCAACCCTAAATCCATCTTTCTGACTTGCGAACAAGTCTCTCTCCCTCTCTGTTCTCTTCGATGCTCCGGTGAACTCTTCGGGGAAACAATAGGTTGCTCCTACTAAGAGGGGCGACACTCAATCTGTTCTCAAAAGGTACGATTTATGGCTTTTTTTCGACTAGCCAGATCTATGAGTCCTCGAACCCTAAGAGTTGTTGTGCCAATCAATCTATTGAGTCCTTGAACTCTCGTATGCTCCTCTATATGATCATGTGAGATTTGAGGTTGTTGGTATGCATTTATGATATGACGTTAGTTGAATGCAGAAAACAAGCAAGAGAGTCCACTTCGTGAGAAACCTAATCAGGGAGGTAAAGAGGATCACATAGCTTTTCAAGGTTGGCTTCTATCCGTACTTGTCGACGTCGAAGGATCGTCTTTGTAGCTCCTCCTCGCAGAAGTGGCTTTTGTGGTTGGATTGGGGTGTAGAAGCAACGAAGACCTCAAGGCGTGGTTGTTGTGTGTAGAGAAGGTCCCATCTGTGTGCAGATGAGGCTTTTAGATTTGTTCTTCATGATGCATTTGGATTCTCACTGAAAAAGCTTGCTGAAAAGGTTTGGGGCTTTTACCACATGAAACTAAGTAGATATGTATATTTTGTGTTATAACTCATAGATTGTTTGATTGCATCCCCCAAATAAATTTTGTTATGCTATTATAGACTACCTATGAATTTGTGGGTATTGTGGAAGCTGTTCAGTCACCAAATTCAGGGATGAATATATCGGTATATGAGTATGCCATAACCAAAATTAGGTCAAGAGTTGTAGAGACTATTTTCAATTACCTTTTTCAATAGTTAGTATTAGACTAATAATGGCATGAACAAGTTTCATCCTTAATAGTACATTTGATGTTTACACAGGTACGTGATGGAGTTGCGCTCTCTAAAATTCTGAATGCAACATTGGTGATCCCTCATCCTGAAGTAAATCCTGTTTGGAAGGATTCAAGGTCTTAATTATGGGTTGTAGTTTTGTTGAATATCAAGGAATTTGTAATGGAGTCATTTCTAAATAAATAATAGTTTCCCTTTTGACATTACATTTGAAGAGATTTTCAATGTTGACCACTTTTTTAGTGTATAGAAGATAAGAGTTACCTTATGAATATTCATGGAATACAAGAGAGTTTTACGCCACTTCCATTAGAGAGACCAGGGTAAAGATGGCACCTGTACATGCTTCAGCTAATTGGTATACCAACAACGTTTCGCCTATATTGAAGAGGTTTGCGTAATGTTCTAGAAATTCATTTTGTGTTTACATTACCTAATTAGACTAATACTATAAGATAGGATGTACTTACATTATTTTTTTTGCTTGTTTGAATCAGTTATGGTCTTGCTGCAATATCTTCATTCTCTCACCGCCAAGCTTTTGACAACGTGCCAAAATACATCCAACGTCTACGGTGCAAAATTTAATTTGAGGTCTGGGAAGTTTGAAGTACTTCATGTTTGAAGTATGTTGTATAACCCGTCACTAAGCAAGTGTTACATATTGACCAGCTAAATTCTTATGTTGGCTCTCGAGACTTCTTTTGATGAATTTCTTTACTTTAATGTACTCTTTCTGGTATGAAATTTTCTGGTATGTAATTTTTTGGTATGTTATTTTCTGGTATGAAAATCTGGAATAAAAAAATTTGGTATTTAAATTTTTGGTATGTAAATTTCTGGTATGTAAATTTCTGGTATGAAAATTTTCTGGTATGAAAATTTTCTGGTATGAAAAATTTTCTGGTATGAGAAATTCTGGTATGATAAATAAAAACAAAAATAATTAAAAAAATAAAAAATGCAAAAAGAAAATAAAAAAAATCAGTAATTAAAAATTAGAACTTATACTTACATAATTACATAACAAATAATTACATAACAAATAAGAAGGATCAATTATTTATTTTTTTAATAGAGGGGTTAATTATTTTTACCTACCATTAAATGAAAGTGGTAAAAAAATTATGTGGTACACTTACTAAATCATATTCTCAAAAAGGCCTAGTAGGCCAAATTCTCCCTTGTTTATTAATGTTTTTAAAACTTATTTTATAAAATAGAAATGGCAAATCATTAGATATCTTGTGGCATATCTGTAAATATTTTGAAAAAAAGTCATAGGTGGCATACCTCAATGGTTGACATGTGGTATTATTGGGTTTTGTTTAGTATGTTATATAGATTTGTCACTCTTTGAAATTTGAATGAATCAATCATATTCTTTGGGCTGAGGAGATTCTAAACCTTCCCCTAAAAAAGGGGTTTCGAAAAACTTATATAAACTAACAATTATAATGAACACACGAATGATATATCAAGGGAGTAATAATGACCATTCATCCTACTTTTATTTTGAGGGAAATTCATACTCATCTTTAAGGTACGAAGAATTTATAGCGGAATAGTTTTGTCATTTCCTTTGGTTTTCAAATGTTTTCTCTCTCCAATTTTTTTTTGTGGTTTAATACTTTTTCGCTACATATTTATCTTTTCTGTCGGGTCTTCATATTCTTTTCTTTGTTTTGTTACTTTCGTGCCGGTTCTAATATTTGTTATTGGTCTTCTATCATGTTTATCATATTTATGGTGTTCTAAAGATGTTTTTTTTAACCTGTTTGTCTTGGTTTAACTCCTTTCGATCGGTTTTTAGTTGTTTATGTTTGTATATGGTAGGTTTAAACATCTTTGTTGATTTCTGTGTTTCTCTTTTTGTTGACAAGTTTTCGTTTGTTCTTAGATCCAACCTCTTGACTTCATCTTTTAGTTTTAGTTCTTCTTACTCATGTTTTCTTTTTTCAAAACTTATCTTTCTTCAAACCAACCTTTAACACAACCTTCAATTTTTTTTCTTTTACCTCTAATCTCGAGCAATCGAATATACTTCTAACAATCTCGAGTAATTAATTCCTACTTGAACAAGCCTTCTAGTTAAGACAAGAACAAGGAAATACATAATCTTTTTTTGAGAATGTTTGTTTGAACTTTTGAAGAAATCATGAAGTTTTGAACAATATCTTTTATCCTTGAAAATTTGATAACTGAATTACATCTATATGTTGGTTTCAACTTCCCGTATATTGACTTTGAAAAAAAAAGGAGAAAAAAAAAGAATAAGAAAAAAGTTTTAACCCTTTAATTGAGAAAAACAAAACACGAAATATTGGACAAAACGTCAATCTTATAACAATTTTTTATGTCAAAATTTGTTGTCGTGGACAACCAAAAAATCGGGTTTTTAACCCACTAAATTTACTAGTTGTGTATTTCTACCCATGTGCCCTTGTATAGTTGTGGTAATCGGTAAGGCGACAAAGAATCAAGTTTCCTTAACCCACCAAGTCCATCCTTTTTAAACCATTCGTGAATTGTCTATTTTTAGATGTTTAAGACCCGAACAAGTCTCTTTAGACAGTCATGAAAAAAAGGATTCTTGCGCTCCGTAAAAGGCTTCAAAGGTTTGCGCTCCGTGAAAGTCGCTCGGTTTGGAAAAATGGAGAGATGAAGTCTATAACATGGCTTAGTTGGGATGACTTTCCCTTTGATGACGTTTCTCGAGTGTGGTCTAAACAAATGTTCCGGAAGATGTCATAGTCACATACCCCTGTTGATCGTGTTGATCATGGTTGTGTTCGAGGTCTCCGAAAATCCTCCATCTAGGTGGAGGGAACGTCGTTAGATCCACATTTTCACAGGAGGTATGCCTTCCCCTTGAAAAGGGTTTCTACTATCCTGCTTCCTGGCGGCTTGACACCGCGCTAGCTCATCTATCCCGTGTCCTCTCCATGTTTTGTCAACCTCGAGTTTTCCTCGCCTTCTCCCGTGGATTGTTTGTTCCTACTTTTTTGGATCTTTTTTTTTTACTTTTCTGTGATTTGCTTGTAGTGTTTTGTTGTGTTTATCTCTTGTTTTTGTCGCTATTTGCATGACGGTTTGTCCGTTTGCCGATTTCGGTCTCTCGACACCAAGTTTGTTTGGTGCAATCGAACATCTTACCTTATTGATCAAAAAAAATAATGAAAATTCGCATCTCACTCGACCAAAGTTGCAACACCAACTTGAAAAAACAAAAAGGATATTTGCAATCCGATTGACTAACATCTAAAATTCAATTTTAATCAATGATGTTAATCACATCCATGTAAAGCTATATTTTGATCGTTTTTCAATTTTTGTACTAAAAATATAAATGATATACTTTGAACAATCAAACATTAAATTAAAGTTTAAAATTCAAGTTGAAGATCGGATGTGGTTCAATAAAAAATATATACATTTTCTTATAATCATGGTGAAAGTTATGCTACAACTTTTGTTTTTAGTGTAACTTGACTTATGTTCCGTAATTAATCAATCATTGCTTCTTAAAATTTTTGATATTTTATGGTCTTAACTTCTCTTTTCTCTTAAAATTTTCCATCTTCGATTTGAATTTTAAGGCTCAAATTCATCGTCTGTGAACTCAAAATACATTTATATCGGACGAGATCTACATGTTTAAATGTGAAATTTTTTTAAAAAAAAAAAAAAAATTAAAAGTGTAAAACCATATTGAAAGTAGACGTGGATGTTCTAAGCACATGTTTGCTCACAACCTCCTAAGATCTTAATGAGCAATGATTTGTGTGTAATTTACCTTTTTATATCACTACAATTAGTATTTAAAGGATATACAATGTCACATATGTAAAACTTATGTCCTCGCCTCCGCTTCTCATAGTCTTTATTTTTCAAGGATGACTCGCTCACCGTCCTCAGTGTCATCAACATTTCAATATTGTTATCTCGTATTTAGTGCAAACTTGATTCGATGTTTATTATTTCTTGTCAAACTAATTGATTTCTCGCTTTTATTCCAAATTTATGATTAGAGTTTTGTTGCAATTCTACGACATTAAAGTGATTGGTTAACTTGATCTTTTTCATAAAAACACTAAGATAAACAACGATATAAGTCTCGAATAAAGTAATCTTGAGAATGTCAATATCTCTAAACTCATACTTCAAAATGTAATTTTGACTCTAAAAACTATTATTAGGTTTTACAAACTCATAATTTTAATGCAAGGTATTCATTGCCAACTATTTACGTTAATATTCCCATGCAAAATGTACTAGAAAATGCCACAAATGAAACAAGTACGTTGAATCGGTTTTGGGTTTAATAATGACCAAACCCACAACTTTATAAACCAATTATTTTATGGGTTTAACTGAACCATAAAAATGGATTTGTGAGTGAAGTGGCTCAAATATATACATGTGTAATTCCGCAACATTTCATTCATCATGTGATCAATCTTGAATCAAATTCCACATAACAAAAAAGCTTCCTCTTTCCTCTTCTTTATTTTTCTAAATTTTTTATTCATCGTGTTCTTGAGCTCTTCTTATACAAACCCACACGAAACCCTATTATTATCATCCAAACACAAGATTGATTTTTTTTAACCATCGCTCCTAGGTTTTTATCAATCGGTGCAAAAACTAGGATCAGGCGATATTGAAATTTGCTCAGTTTCTATAGTACATGTTTATGGACTTACGCGTTTTCTACTACGGTTTACTCAACTCTACATATAATATTTTAGGAATGTCTTGATATTTGACCAAAACAAAGTACAAATAAATATCCTTGTGAGATTGACGAGGACACACATCTATACTTTGTTGCATGAAGCATTTTTTGGAGGAGTTAGAGAGATGATTGCAATTTAGTAGTTGGTTTTTACTAGGGTTGTATTCTGCTCCATATTTTGATGTATTTGTTATAAATATGTGTACCGGGGTTGGTTTAAGTTTGTTGATGGCTTTGTTGAAGGTGAATTAGCCATTGACCCGAGATTGAGCATTTCTTTTGGCTTGTGAGTGTCTTTGTCTACTGATGGCTTTGCCGAAGGTGGATGAACCTCATGAGTTTTGCTGATTTAGGATGTACACTCGTATTTATCAACCTCAAGCTAGTAGATACGTGTAGGTGGATTTCATGCCTCTTTGGAGTACTTTGTGTGATATTGGCTATGATGCGGGGTTAAAGCAACGGTCCCCAATCTAGATTGAAAGTCCACAAAATCAACAACAGAAGCAAATATCGGTTGGAATCTCGGGTGAAATTCTTATTGGCAGGGCCAAGATTTGTGAAACTCAAACACAAAAGAACGTGAGTTGATGGATTGATAATGGTAAGATAAGAATATAGAAATATGGAATGAATTATGGTAAATATAGGAAGATATGACTTAATGTTAGACTTGCAAAGAACCTTGACCAATAAGATCAAAACTCTCAACAAAGAAATTACCTTAACCCTTCCTTCTTCAACCTTACACAAGCCTTCTAGTTAAGACAAGAACAAGGAGAGACTAGAAATGACTAGGAACACCAACTTTTAAGAAGATTAACACACACAAGCAAAATCTAGAAAGGACTCACAACGGTTCAATCAAAGACTCTCTTTTTGATTAAATATATATGAATAAAATGCAAACTCCATAAACGATCTCACAAGAATCTCACAATAATATGAAAATAATAATCAGGTGCAACGTAACTATAAACTCGACCTTCTAAGCTTTTTATAGACAAGATTCCTCTAAAAGATAAAATAAAAGTAATAAAAGATAATCTTAAAAGATAGGATCAAAACCAAAAGATACTTTTAGAATGTTAAGTGTTCGCTCCAAAAGGTGTGTGCAAGCTTTAATATTTATAACCTGTTCACTCCAAACGGTGTGTGCAAGCTTTAAATTTATAACCCTAGACTTAAGCTTAAAACAAGGATGCGAACCCGCAGTGTACGGGTCAATCGTAGTAAAAGCAAGGAATTCCAGGGGTCGATCACAGGGACTTAGTGAAACAAAGTCCATTTACGGTATGCTTATGTAAATACTAACCACAAGAGCAATTAACACAATCAAAGATGAATAAGAAGTCAATAAAGCAAACATGCAATTCTAGGGATTAAAGCATCTAGTTGTGGTTCCAACTCAAGATCTAAAGATAAGCAGACAAAGCCGATGTTTTTGCATAGGGAAGGTGTTACTAAAGTAGAATAGATCACCGGGTAAGTCTCACTACTCACTAATCCTAAACCATAACTCCTATTACCGGGTAAGTCTCAAGGAATTAAGATAAAGAACTATATCCTCAAACTAACACACCATCTAAGGGAATAGAATCAACCTTTACCGGGTAAGTCTCAGGCTAACTCACAAAGATGGGATGAAAGCACACTCAAACCCCAATAAAGGATAAACCTTTATTACCTACACTTATGATTTTAGGTACACAAACTAAGGAATTACCGGGTAACTCATCCTATGCTTGCATTGAACCAGAAGAGGTGTAATAAGAATAGGATTTGGCAAACTCTAACACTTAACTCTCAGTTTCGGATCAGATAAGTCACCTCGGTCAGCCAAATTCCACCCCGGCCGAGATGTTCATCGACTGAGCAAGATGCTTGGGGTTAAGGTTAAAGACTCGAACTTTCAGGGTCCTACTGGAGTCTAAGATTATTCTATCATTGTTTTTCCCACAACCTGCATCCAATCACCCTAGAATCACATAAGGAAATTAGCCACTCATCATCATCATGAAAGTATTAATCAAATATATGGGAATAAGGTGAATATTTGAACAAGAAGAATTTAATGAAAAGACTTCAATAACTGAATCAAATATCACAACAAAAGCGTTCCTTAGATGTAAATCCAACAAGCAAGACAACAAGGAAGAGAATCTAAGGTAATCTTACAAGAAAACCTTCCAAAAGCTATAAAAACTAAAATCTTCAATCTTCCTTCAACCTTCAAAAAGGTTTTTCAAATCTCCCAACTGGAGTATGGCTGCTGCGTGATTCCCAACTGAATGCGGATTTTTCGGGGTAAGCGGGATGTTGGATTTGTAGAAATCCAACCCTTTTTATAGGAAAATAACCCTCCAAAGATAAGATATCTTAGAAGAGATCTTTGCCCATAAATATAGGTAAAATATATGATCTAGCATATCTTCTTCCTTCCAGGAGCCAAGCCCAAAAATATAAGATCGCTTTCCAAATATAAAAGATCTCAGCCAAAATAAAATATTCTCGCCGCGTCCTAGGTATTCGCCTCGGTCGAGTCGGCTTCTCTGGATCACCTCGGTCGAGGTGAATCTGTGGTCAACCGAGGTGAGTCACAACTGAATGTGAAATCTCTCAAATCTGGTCCAAAGTGAGTCCTAAATCCATAGCTATGCTTCCTGGATGGTTCCTTATGTTCCTCAATGTAGCTCCAATGACTCCATAGCTCCTTTTGCTCCTTTTTGATGCAAAACGTGCCATTTTACCTACGATTCCAACAAAACTAGGTGTAGACCTCGATTCCCGCAAATGTAGATGAAATGGTAATATAATCACATAATATACATACAAACATGTAGATTAGGAAAGATAAAACGTCCAAACAAACCCCAAAATATAGACTATAATTCATGCTATCAAAATACCCCATACTTAGCCCTTGCTTGTCCCCAAGCAAGTTCCGCATACAAGAGACAAGATAGAATGGATTAATAGTCAAGAAAATCAATGAAAAGTCTTTCAAAAATATTTTTATGGTGTGCAACTATCATAGATCACTCTAAGAGAATACTTCATGGAATTTAAAATCAAAACATGTTCAAAACATTTTATAAATATAGGAAAGTTGTTCATCTTTGCATAAAATCATAGAATGCATAATAAGTCATAATTATCGAAATTAATCATGTATAATCCAGTTTAAACCACTAAGTCAATCAACAAGCTCGAGGTCTCAAGGGCTTCCCAAAAGAAAGGTCAAGAAACGTGTAGGGTAGGGATGTATGTAAGGTAATGTGGTGCTAGAATCCGGGAAAAGGATGAACTTCACTTTCACTTTGACTTGCAACATCTTCCACCAATAAGCTTTGCTTATTTCACACTTTTTTTCTTTTTACTTTACTTTTTGGGATGCATGGACAGAGGTGCACAATAACTGAAGCCTAGGAAATCAGCAATCATCAATTTCTTGAGATGCATCAAACCCTTGATGCACATACCATGACCCGTTAGGAATATCGCTCAATCCGACTTTGGCAAGACACAAACACCCGGCTATGTGAATGGTGCCGAGTTACTCATCTTCATGATTGACTTCCCCAAACCTATTATTACTTTCTAACACTTTCACTTCCAGCCAATTTCTCAACCTTAACTTCACTTGCTTTCACCACTTGCTTGCTTCCAAATTCCCGGATAGGTAAAGGGAGGCAAAATGTATATGAGGGGCTAAGCATGATTAAGAAGAAGAAGAGAGAAGAATGAATTGCCTTGGTCCTTCCAGGAAGAAAGTGAGAGAACTCATAATGTGGTGTCAACCTTCAAATTCAACATAATTTAGATAAAAACAAAGTATTAAACATGCCAATAATTTCAAACAAAGCATTTAGCAACTTAAACATATTATAAAACCTTTCAAACACATAAAGAATTTAAAACCAGTCAGTAAGCAAGATCTTCACTGAGATCATATTCAGATAAGTAACACAAAAATCGTTTTCGAAAACTCTCAGTTAACCCACCTCGGTTGAGATGTTCGTAGGTCAACCGAGGTGAAACACCTCATTCGGCCAGAACTCCACCGGTCGAGGTCAAAATTTTTTTTAAATCCAGTTTTTTTCAGTTTCGACGTTTCTCAATCAAATAACCTGTAAGTATGCATGCAATCTCAGATAAACATATAAATGTAGAAGTGAAGCATAAATATAAATATCCGGTCAATAGAGTCATACATCAAAGTCAAATAATACATCAAATACCCCATACTTGGGACACACTGTCCCAGTGGGTCAAAATAAGTCTAAAGGATAAAAGTACTCACCGGATAAATAGCTGAACTGCATAAAAATAGTAAAGAAAATCCTGCAGCTCTCAAGAATCCTGATCCGGTGGTGGTGGTGGTGGCACGTACGGATACTGGGTCGGGTCGAACGGATAACCCATAGTCTGCTGGAACTGTATCTCCATCATCCTACGTTGATAGTGCTGCCCCTCTAACATCTGATGAGTCCAGCTGTCAATCTGTCGGTGCTGGGCAGCAAATCTCTCATGCATGTCCACAGTAAGGGAAACATAAGAGTCTATCATCTGATCCGTCAGATCATCGATCCGACGATGAGCCTCTGAATCTCTATGACGGCGTGTCCTACGCCTAGCAGGTCTAGCAGGTGATGCAGCAGGTGTAGGCTCAGTATCCTCATCATCCAAATCTATAACTGGTGGTGTGCTCGTCCCTGTAGTATCTGTCCCTGTATCCATCGGGACTCCACCCTCTCTCTCATCAACTGTCTCCTCATCATCAGCCTCCTCCTCCTCCTCAGCTGGGGTAGCTGCTGCCTCTTTGTAATCCTCCATCAGTGGAGCCCAAGCGGTCTGCCAATAGTGAGGGTCATAAACAGAAAACTTGGCAGACCACCTGATCCCCTGTGGTGCAGTCAGCTCCCATGGCATAGCCACGTACGGAGTAGTCAGACCTTGGGGAACTAGAATCCGCCGAGTGATCATCTCCTGCAATCCAAGCGGCTTGGCAGCCGCCACCATCGTGCAAGCACTGAGATCTATGTCCTGATAGCTAGCTATGTGGGTGACAAGCCCTCCGCAGCAGATGTCTCCCTTCGCCTTGGCCTTGATCCTGTGCAGATCCTCTACCAGCATGAAGCCAAAGTCCGGGATACCCCCAGTAACCATGCAGTATAAACTGAAAAGCTCTCCCTGTCGGATCTTCTAGGGCGTCTCAGTACGCGCCAGAAGCATCTCACTGAAGATCCGGTGGGCTAACCTAAAGGCTAGGTGGAAGATGACCTTCTCCCTGGAATCTCCAGGGCGCCATCTATCTGCGTGCTCAACAATATGGGCAATCTGCCCCCAAAACTCCCTAGCTATTGATCGGGATGGGAAGTCAACAGCGGTGGGCTTCGGAAAGCCAAAAATATCTCTCCAGTACTCAAGTGGCACTAAGAAGTTCCGGTTCATCAACCGGTACTTCACAGACTGCTTTGTGGGAAGGTAGGTGAAGGAGCTAACGAACTCTAGGGTCGGCTCCAAGTAGGCTGGAGCTTGGATCTCAGTAAACTGATCCAGCCCAACTGTAGAAATCATCCTCCTAAGGTCTCCGTCTACCTAGAGGCAATCAAAAGCAGACACGTCCAAGAAACGTGGTGCAATCACTGGACGGCCGGAAATATGCTCATAATCCACCCGGTGTCGCTCATGGATCACCGGGCGGTAAGGTCGGGAAGAAGAAGGAGAAGGGGAAGGTGAGGATCTATCCCTGAGGGCAAGGCGGCGGTCAGAACTCATTTTCAGAAAATCAAACTATCAGGTCACCTCGGTCGACTGACAACACTCAAGAATCACCTCGGCCGAGGCACAGCTTGACTGGACCGAGGCGGAAAACTGGATTCTAATTCCTTCTGAAAATTCAGTTCTTTTCCCCCAAAAATCACTACAATTGCTTCCTATGGGGTACTTAAGCCTTTTCTCAACAAATGCAGGGGCAACCAAAGCCCAAATTGAAGCGAAATGGAGAGGTTAGGGTTTTGGTTCGTTTTACCTCTTTCCGGCCGAATCGGTTCGATTTTCTGCAGATCTGTACTTGCAACACGATCCTCTATCCTTCAATTGTAGTTTGGAGACAGAAATCTTCGAAAACGAGCAAGAAAAGAAGGAGGCGAGGTGAACTGTCGCCGCGGTCGAGGGGAAAGAGTAAAGTGAGGAGAGAGAAATCTTCCGCCTTTTATACCCTTTTCTAGATTGCTGTCACCTCGGTCGAGATGGTCTCGACTGGACCGAGGTGGTACAGACCGAGGTGGTTCTTCAGAAAACCCTAGTCGCCTCGGTTGCTCAAGAATCATCTCGGTCGAGGTGCTCTGATAGCAACCGAGATGCCTCAGTCAAACTCCGTCTTCTCAAATTTTCGAACTTCTGTCCTTCCAGTTATGCTCCTTCCTTAGATGTCTCCTGTTATCTGTCTAGAACGCCAAAACAAAACAAAGCAAAGCAAAAGCAAAAACTATCTAAGCTAGACTAGAAAACGAGAAAAGAAAGCAATACCTTGGGTTGCCTCCCAAGAAGCGCTTGGTTTAAGGTCGCTAGCTGGACCATAATGCGTCTCTCAAACGTGATGGGAGGTGCCCTCACCCCATACTTCACCTCCATCATGGGGTGAAGTAAGTAAATCTATCAAACGCTCCAACAAGTGTAAGTGCTCATCGGGGAATGAATCGTCTATGGGCGGGTCGTCCTTCTCACGTGAAGATGCAGGTAGCCGGCTAAGGTGATCCGCAACAGAATTCTCGGATCCCTTCTTATCGCAGATCTCTAGGTCAAACTCTTGAAGCAAGAGAATCCATCGAATAAGGCGTGGCTTGGCATCTTTCTTAGCAAACAAATAACGAATGGCTGCATGGTCGGTGCAGACAATGACTTTTGCCCCTACTAAATAGGAACGAAACTTCTCGAAAGCATATACAACCGCCAATAACTCCTTCTCGGTGGTAGCGTAGTTGCGTTGTGCTACATCTAGCGTCTTGCTAGCATAGTAAATGGCGGTGGTCCGTCCATCCTTCTTCTGTCCAAGCACCACTCCTACTGCTACATCACTAGCATCGCACATGATCTCAAAAGGCAAGGTCCAATCCGGAGGTTGGATAATAGGAGCGGAGATCAATGCTTCCTTAATCCTGTATAAAGCATCAAGACACTCCTGCGAAAACTCAAAAACAACATCTTTATTCAAGAGGTTAGTTAGAGGTTTAGAAATCTTAGAGAAGTCCTTGATGAATCTCCTGTAGAAACCTGCATGCCCGAGAAAACTCCTCACACCTTTAACAGAACAAGGGGGAGGGAGTTTCTCAATAGTCTCGATCTTAGCGCGATCGACCTCAATGCCTCGATTAGAAACGAGGTGTCCTAGCACAATGCCTTCATTAACCATAAAATGACACTTCTCCCAATTCAAAACAAGATTAGTGTCTTCACATCTTTTAAGTACTAAAGAAAGGTTAGATAGGCAGTCGTCAAAAGAGGAACCATATACAGAAAAATCATCCATAAATACCTCCATGATCTCCTCTATGTACTCAGAAAAGATAGCCATCATGCATCGCTGGAAGGTAGCGGGTGCATTGCACAGTCCAAATGGCATCCTCCTATAAGCAAATGTCCCCCATGAACAAGTGAAAGTGGTCTTCTTCTGATCATCCGGATGGATAGGAATCTGGAAGAATCCACTATAATCGTCTAAGTAGCAAAAGTGTGAATGCTGGGCCAACCGCTCGAGCATCTGATCAATGAAGGGAAGTGGAAAATGGTCTTTCCGTGTGGCCGTGTTCAGCTTCTTATAATCGATGCAAACCCTCCAACCCGTAACGGTTCTAGTTGGGATTAACTCGTTGTTCTTATTTGTCACAACGGTCATCCCTCCTTTCTTCGGAACTACATGCACCGGGCTAACCCACTTGCTGTCCGAGATAGGATAAATGATACCTGCATCCAACAACTTAAGAATTTCCTTCTTCACAACCTCTTTCATGATCGGATTTAACCGTCTTTGAGGTTCCCGTGAAGTCTTATGATTGTCCTCCATTAGAATCCTATGCATGCAGAAAGAAGGCTTAATGCCAATAAGATCATCCGTGGTATAACCTATAGCCTTTTGATGCTTTCTCAGGACATGCATTAACTTAGACAATTCGGATTCGGAAAGGGAAGCACTAACAATAACGGGATAAGTAGAATCCGGTCCAAGAAAGACATACCTCAAGTGACTAGGGAGTTGTTTAAGCTCCAAAACTGGGGGTGCTTTCTGAGGGGGATCCTTGCTTCCTCCTTCCAGTGGAATGAAATCAGAAACTGGACTTTCGGAAGTCTCAGTTAACATCATCTTGCCATCGATCTCGGTCGAGGCGCAGAGGCGTTGACCGAGATGTTCTTTAGTCGCCTCGCTCGGTCCAGGAAGTGCCTCGGTCGAGGTACTGCAACTGGAACCGAACTGGAGATCTTTGTCTCCTGGGTCAGCTTCTCAGTTTTAGCTCCTGGATCCTCTTCCAGTGCCTTTAAGCTCCGTATATCTGCATCACAAGAAGCATCTATACCTTCCTCCATTAAACTGAAGCTAATAACTCTTTCGAGTGGATCGTTAGTAAGGATAGAGCTCACCAATTCTCTTGATTCTTCTTCATCATAGATGTTGAAGATATCGTCGCTTAGCTGCTCCCCTTTCATGGCTGCAAGTAGTGCGAACTCCACCTCATCGCCACCAACGTTGAATTTCAACTTGGCGTTCTTGCAATCCACGTTGCAACCCGAAGTTGCTAGGAATGGCCTCCCGAGAATAATAGGAACAGGATAATCTGCGGGAATGTCAAGTACAACAAAATCTGTAGGTAGATAGAAGTTACCTAACTTGACCGGAACGTCCTCCAAGATGCCCACGGGATGGGTAATGGAGCGATCCACCATATAAAGTCGAATCTTGACCGGCTTGGGCTCTCCAAGTCCGATCTTCACACATAGCTCCAGCGGGATGATGCTCACGCTGGCTCCTAGATCACAAAGGGCTTCACAAGTGACATCCCCAACTTGAATGGGAATGCAAAATGAGCCGGGATCTCTCAATTTAGGTGGCATCTTCTCCTTCATGATTTGTATGAGCTCCGAGGATTTAGATGTCATCCTAACTTCACCAAAAGTCTTCCAGCTTCCTTTTCCTTGATAGGATCTCCTTCAAGAACTTTCCATAGGCGGGCATTCCTAGAATGGCATCAAGGAAAGGAATATTAATATGCAGCTTATTCATCAAGTCAAGGAACTTACCAAAGTGCTTGTCTAGATGTGCTTTGGCCTTTGACTGGCGGAATGGGAGTGGTGGTTTGTATGCAGGAGGTGGAACATAAATTTCAGTTTTCCCCTCCGCTTTCTGTGGCTCCACCTCGGTTGGTATCTCGGCCGAAGTGTTCTTCGACTGCATCTGGACCGAGGTGGTCTTCATCGGTACTGGCGCCGACCGAGGCACTGGATCTGCAGTTTTCAGTCCACTCCTCGTAGTTATGGCCATGATCTGGCCTTTAGGGTTGCTTTCCATCCTTGCTGGAAGCTTCCCTGGATCTCTTGGCGCTTCATTCGCCCTACTTGCAAGTTGTTGTTCAAAGGCTTTTTGGGCCTTCGAAAATGAAGTCATAGAAGTCTCCATAGCGTTGAGCTTGATCAAGATAGCCTCCAGAACTGCGTCTTTCTTTTCTGGTTGAGACGAACTTGATCCTTGCCCCTGGCTTTTTAATGGAGTAGAAGAAGAAGAAGGAGGGGAAGAGAGGAAAGGGTTAGAGGAATCGTTAGAGTTGGAGTTTGAATGATTGTTACCAGAATTTTGGTTGTTCGCCCTCCAGTTGTTGCTATTGGATCCTCTATTGTTGTTGTTGTAATTGTTGTTCCGGGAACCGTTGTTGTTGTTACGGTATCCGTTGTTGTTGTTCCTTTGCCCTTGCTCTTCCTTCTTGGTTTGTGCAACCAAGAGTTCCTTTAATTGCTTTACGTCATTCTTCAAAGACGTGAGTTGATTGTTGTTGGGATGAGTTTCTTGGAAATTAACTCTTTTAACTCCACCTTCAGCTCCTTGGTGGGTGTACTTCTCCATATGCAAGGCTTGCTTCTCGATGAAGTCCCAAGCCTCGTCAATCGCCATGTCCATGAAGGTACCGGCGGAGAGTAGTTGGAGATTGAACTGGGTGCTTCCGTCCAGTCCTTTGAAGTATATCTCCAATAACTCTAACTTTGGAATCCCATGATGTGGGCAATCCAAAAGAATGTCCTTGAACCGCTCCCATGACTTGGACAAGCTCTCCTTGTCCTTCATAACGAAAACGTTGATCTTCCCTCTCATTTCAGCTGTCTTTGAGGGGGGAAAGAATTTGGTCAAGAACTCCGTAGACATTTCCTCCCATGTGCTAATTTTTCCTGGAGGAAGAGATTGATACCAAGTAAGAGCTCTATCTTTTAAAGAAAAGTAAAAAGGTCTTAGCTTGTAGTTGTTGTTTTCAATCCTCGGAGGTCTCAAGGTCTCCATCAAGATCTCATAGTTTTGAAGATGTTGATGTGGTGATTCCTTCTCTAGCCCTCTGAACTGGCATTGGCGAATCATGGATAGAACTTGCGGTCGAAGTTCATAGTCATGGTCCGCTGGATCTCCTAGGTTAATTCCTGGACGCCTCAGTTGTTGATTAGGGTCCATCCTTTGACCTAGGGTTTGTGGGATTCCTGCAAGAAGAACGTTTCGGACTGGCATCCGAGGTGGGAGTATCTCGGCCGGGGCGTCAAGTACTGGAACCTGCCTCGGTCGAGGGTCAGCAACTGGATCCTGCATCGGTCGAGGATCTGGGACTGGATCTTCCCTCGGTCGAAGTAGAATCTGGTCTCGTATGACCGCCATTTCTGCTTCTATTACTTCAGTCTTTGTGCGAGTTTCTTCCTTCTCTCGCCTTAGTTCTTCCCTGCTGAGGCGTAACAGCTCTAGCGCCTCTTTCAACTCGGCCTCGAGATCGCGGTTGTCTTGTTGGGCCATCTTTGCTTCTCTTAAGCGTCGCTTGTATGTCTTTTCTGGTTCGGGATCGTAAGGAACGATTTCCTTCCCAGTGCGGGTTCTTCGCATATACCTAAGAAAGAACCTGCAAAAGTCACCCAAGTAGAGTGGTCAGTAGACACGGGGGCAAGTGCCCCAAGAGCAAACCGTACCGGCTCGGTCTAAACCAAGTCCCCGGTAACGGCGCCAAAAACTTGTTCGCTCCAAACGGTGTGTGCAAGCTTTAAATTTATAACCCTAGACTTAAGCTTAAAACAAGGATGCGAACCCGCAGTGTACGGGTCAATCGTAGTAAAAGCAAGGAATTCCAGGGGTCGATCACAGGGACTTAGTGAAACAAAGTCCATTTACGGTATGCTTATGTAAATACTAAACACAAGAGCAATTAACACAATCAAAGATGAATAAGAAGTCAATAAAGCAAACATGCAATTCTAGGGATTAAAGCATCTAGTTGTGGTTCCAACTCAAGATCTAAAGATAAGCAGACAAAGCCGATGTTTTTGCATAGGGAAGGTGTTACTAAAGTAGAATAGATCACCGGGTAAGTCTCACTACTCACTAATCCTAAACCATAACTCCTATTACCGGGTAAGTCTCAAGGAATTAAGATAAAGAACTATATCCTCAAACTAACACACCATCTAAGGGAATAGAATCAACCTTTACCGGGTAAGTCTCAGGCTAACTCACAAAGATGGGATGAAAGCACACTCAAACCCCAATAAAGGATAAACCTTTATTACCTACACTTATGATTTTAGGTACACAAACTAAGGAATTACCGGGTAAGTCTCATCCTATGCTTGCATTGAACCAGAAGAGGTGTAATAAGAATAGGATTTGGCAAACTCTAACACTTAACTCTCAGTTTCGGATCAGATAAGTCACCTCGGTCAGCCAAATTCCACCCCGGCCGAGATGTTCATCGACTGAGCAAGATGCTTGGGGTTAAGGTTAAAGACTCGAACTTTCAGGGTCCTACTGGAGTCTAAGATTATTCTATCATTGTTTTTCCCACAACCTGCATCCAATCACCCTAGAATCACATAAGGAAATTAGCCACTCATCATCATCATGAAAGTATTAATCAAATATATGGGAATAAGGTGAATATTTGAACAAGAAGAATTTAATGAAAAGACTTCAATAACTGAATCAAATATCACAACAAAAGCGTTCCTTGGATGTAAATCCAACAAGCAAGACAACAAGGAAGAGAATCTAAGGTAATCTTACAAGAAAACCTTCCAAAAGCTATAAAAACTAAAATCTTCAATCTTCCTTCAACCTTCAAAAAGGTTTTTCAAATCTCCCAACTGGAGTATGGCTGCTGCGTGATTCCCAACTGAATGCGGATTTTTCGGGGTAAGCGGGATGTTGGATTTGTGGAAATCCAACCCTTTTTATAGGAAAATAACCCTCCAAAGATAAGATATCTTAGAAGAGATCTTTGCCCATAAATATAGGTAAAATATATGATCTAGCATATCTTCTTCCTTCCAGGAGCCAAGCCCAAAAATATAAGATCGCTTTCCAAATATAAAAGATCTCAGCCAAAATAAAATATTCTCGCCGCGTCCTAGGTATTCGCCTCGGTCGAGTCGGCTTCTCTGGATCACCTCGGTCGAGGTGAATCTGTGGTCAACCGAGGTGAGTCACAACTGAATGTGAAATCTCTCAAATCTGGTCCAAAGTGAGTCCTAAATCCATAGCTATGCTTCCTGGATGGTTCCTTATGTTCCTCAATGTAGCTCCAATGACTCCATAGCTCATTTTGCTCCTTTTTGATGCAAAACGTGCCATTTTACCTACGATTCCAACAAAACTAGGTGTAGACCTCGATTCCCGCAAAGGTAGATGAAATGGTAATATAATCACATAATATACATACAAACATGTAGATTAGGAAAGATAAAACGTCCAAACAAACCCCAAAATATAGACTATAATTCATGCTATCATAACCCAAGAAGTATGCTTGAATAATATGCGAACCTACAGTGTACAAATCAATTGTAATAAAAGCAAGAATTCCAAGGGTCGAACACAGGGACTGGTGAAACAAAGTACGGTAATTCAGGTTGTCAAATAACCACAAGCAGCAAATTAACGCAATCAAAGATGATATAAAAGTCAGATAAACGGAATGCGGATTCCAGAGATTAAAGCATCTAGTTGTGGTTCCGACTCAAGATCTCAAAAGATAACGTGAACAAAATTGAGGCTTGCAAAAGGAAGGTGTTTCTAAGGTGAGAATAGATCACCGGCTAAGTCTCACTACTCACTATCCCAAACCAAAGCTCCTTTTACCGAGAAAGTCTCAAGGTACTAAGGAAAGGAACTATAATATCAAACCAACACACCACCCAAGGGAATAGAATCAACCTTTATCGGGTAAGTCTCAGGCTAACTCACAAAGATGGGATGAAGTCACACTCAAACCCCAATAAAGGATAAACCTTTATTACCTACACTCATGATCTTGGGTAAACAAACAAAGGAATCACTGGTTAAGTCTCATCCCAAGCTTGCGTTGAACCAGGAAAGGTATAACAAGGATAGGATTTGGCAAACTTAAACTCTTAACCGAGATAAGGTTCAGGAAAGGTTCACCTCGCTCAGTTAAATTCCATCCCGGCCGAGATGTTCAATAACTGACCGAGGTGTTCTACGGTTAAGGTAAAGACTCGAGCTTTCAGGGTCCTGTTGGGATTAAGATCATTCTATCATCGTCTTTCCCACAACTTTCAATCAATCACCCTAGAATCACATAAAGAACTTATCCAACAATCATCATGATAAAAATAATCAAATTTATAAGAAAGGAATCAATATTCAAACAAAAAAACCTTAACACAAAGGTTTCAATAACTGAATGAATAAAACAAACAATCAGCGTTTCTCAATCAAAAATCAGAAAAGACAACAAAACCAAAAGCCAAACTAAGAAAATTTTACAAACTCCTTAAAAGCCTACTTCAACTTGATTCCTTCCTTCCTTGAACTTCAACCTTCAAAACTTCCTTCAACTCTTCAAAACTCTTCAGAAAATCCTCCAAAAATCAGTGATCCGAAGATGATCCAAGGATGTGATGATCCGAAGATGGCTGGATTGTAGAAAATCAGCCCATATATATAGGAGACTTATCTTCCAAAGATAAGATATCTTAAAAAGATAATTTCCTAGAAAATATATTCATATCTCTCAAAATATATCAGCCAAATATAATATCTTTCTTCCAGAAATCCAGCAAAAAATATGTGATATTCTCTTTCCAAAAATAGAAGATCTCAGCCAAAAATAAAGATCTTGTCGGCGGTGAGGTGTTCGCCTCGGTCCAGATGCTCCTGAAGATCACCTCGGTCGAGGTAGTACTATAGCTGACCGAGGTGAATCTGAGCTTAATGTAAAACTCTCGAATCTGGTCCAAAATCAATCCTCTAAATCATTTCTATGCTTCTTGAGATCTTCTCAAAGCTCCAGAATGTAGCTTCAATGACTCCTTAGCTTCCTTAGCTCCATTTTGGTCCAAAACGTGCCATTTTCCCTACAATTACAACGAAACTAGGTGTAAACCTCGATTCCTACAAAGGTAGACAAAACAACAATATAATCGAAGAATATACATCTATACATGTAGATTTATGAAGATAAAACGTCTAAACTAATCCCAAAATATAGACTATAATGCATGTTATCATTTAGCGCTTTAAAGATATTAACAATAAAATAACTAACAACTAATAAGATCTCGACATAAGGAAATCTCGACTGGGATCTCAGACGAGATTTTGTTCTCAGGGCCGAGATTTTGACTAGCTTGCTCAAATCTCGATTTAGCCACATTTCTTGTCTCCTTGATCATATTCACTCTTGTAGGATCCTTCCACAATAAATATCAATGTCACTAAAGAAGACTTAGATACAAGTAGAGTCTCTTTAGATCCTTCCATGATAGGACTTGAAGATGATGACAACTCTTTTTTCCTTGACCTTGCTTTAGTGATTGCTCTAAGTATAGAAGGTGTTAGGGATGATCCCTCATCATACTCCCTTTCTTGAAAAGGATTCACCCTCGAACCCTGACTATGCTCATCACTAAACACAAAAGGACTCAAATATCCTCGTGGTGAAAACTTTGATTTCCTCTTCTCCCCTGGATGATCTCTCGAACTTTGCACCACTGTTGGCTTAAAGATTTTCACCATAAGTTGCAACAAGAGGAAATCTCGGCCATTATCTCGGGGCGATATTTTCATTGGAGGGCCCGAGATTTCTACTGGAGGTCTATATCTCATCTTTGATGATGAAAAATGGATATAATCCGAAAACCTATCTTTTCCTAGCTACAACCACACCAGATCTTCTAGATCAAGTAGCATTTCCTTGCGCACTTGACTAGTCTTGACCGCAACTAGCTTCACTCCTTCCTTTAGCCTCTTGCGTGATTTTTCATGCATATCCTTGACAATATCACCTGTTTACCCGCAATAAACTCTACTCACTCCTTTAAAGGCAACGGCATAAGATCAAAGAAGTTAAGGAAAACAACTTAACTGCATAGTCATAATAGTTCAAGGCTAGATAGGGATGAAAAATCCTAGAGTAAGAAATAACACTACAATCTTAGAGTTGTAATTCCTCCCCTTCTTAGGTCTAGCTAACTCCTCAAAGAAGCTCATACTAATGTCTCCCAACAAAATGGCAATAAAATCCAAGGGCCAACCTAAGTCATGAAAAATACATCTACATAGGCTCATAATATGTAATATACACCTAGATATACTCATAATATTCCTCAAATATTTCACTACATCCTCAAGAAAATGTGGTCCATAATCATATGTGTCAACCTATCACAAAACTCGTACCTCTCCAAATGACCCTTATCAACCATAAAGATATTATCCTTAATCAAGAACTTAAAATAACTACTAGGTATGCACACATGGTCAAACTTAATAAAGAACCGCTCCTTTCCGGATATAAACCTGCCCAGCCTCAGCCTTGCTAACATTGCTTCACTCTCTATGCAGGTTACGGCAGATGATATCAAATCTTCACTCTTTAGCATTGGGGACAATAAAGCTCCGGGTCCTGACGGCTACAATGCACGTTTCTTCAAAGTATCCTGGGACATCACCGGTCAGGACTTCACCGAAGCAATTTTGGACTTCTTCACTCATAGGAGACTTCTCAAGCAAGTCAATCACTCTTCCATCTCGCTCATTGCCAAATCTGAGAACCCGACTACCCCCTCCGACTACAGGCCAATCTCTTGCTGCACCACTACCTATAAAACCATTGCCAAGATCCTATCCAATCGAATTAGCACAATCTTGCCCCACATTATTGGTCCTTATCAGAGTGCCTTTGTCAAAAACCGTTCCATCAAGCATAATGTTCTCACTTGCCAGGAACTGCTCCTTAAATACAGTCGTAAGAACATCTCCCCCCAGAGCTGCCATGAAAGTTGATATTTCTAAAGCTTTTGACACCATCAATCATGGTTTCATCATCCACTGCTTGACTAAACTTGGCTTTCCTGATCACTTCATCCGGCTGATTAAGGAGTGCATTACCACTGTTTCATACTCAGTCAATGTTAATGACGCTCTCAAAGGGCACTTCTATGGTAATAGGGGACTCAGACAAGGATGCCCACTCTCCCCTCCCCTCTTCACTATTGCCATGGAGTACCTATCCCGTATGATCCACCACAATACCTCAAACCCCGACTTCAATCACCACCCAAAATGCCTATCCCCTCTCATCACTCACCTCTCCTTTGCGGATGATTTGTTGTTGCTCTGCAGAGGCGATATTCCATCCATCAAAATCCTAACTGACACCTTGAGCTCCTTTGGACATCTATCGGGGCTCAAAATCAATCCCTCCAAGTCCTCCATTTATATGGGTGGCATGTCTCTGACGGATCAGAATCAGGCTACCCTCCTTACTGGCATTAATAGAGGAACCTTACCCTTCTACTACCTTGGCGTTCCCCTTGGGAGTAGGAGACTTGCCCTTACGGATTTCCTCCCTCTTATTCACCGGATCACCAAAAGAATTCATTCCTGGACGGCTAAGCTACTGTCTTACGCAGGGCGTGCCCAACTCATCACTTCCATCCTGCTGCCCATCAACTAGTACTGGAGCTCACTTTTCTTTCTGCCTACTTCTGTACTCGAAAAAATCCAGGCCTTACTCCGCTCCTTCCTATGGTTCGGCAAGGAAAATAGTAGAAGAGCCCTTGTTGCCTGGTCGATAGTGTGTACCCCCAAAGCCGCTGGTGGACTCGGCTTCCCTGACCTTAACACTAGAAACAAGGTCCAACTCACTCGACTTATATATGACATCGATCGTAAAGATGATAACCTTTGGTGCTGCTGGATTGAGAGCCATGTTCTCAAGGGCCAAAGCTTTTGGGATTGCCAGCCCAAACCCCATAATAGCTTCTTATGGAAGAGCCTACTCAAACTCAGGGAGGAGCTGCCCAACCCCGCCGGTACTTGCATTACCACTACCTTCACTAACCGTAACGGTTCTTTCTCTCCCAAGAAGACCTACGCTCTGTTCAGGCCAAACCTTCCACCACTCTCCCACCCGCCTAGTAGTGCGATCTGGCTCAAAACTAACATCCTGAAATGCAGTTACATTGCTTGGCTTGCCAGCCATCGGCGCCTCCCTACACTTACCAAGATCAAAAGTTGGAACCTTACGGACAACGATACCTGCAAGCTTTGCACCACTTCGGCTGAAGACGACGACCATCTTTGGAGTGCTTGTAGCTACTCTTCCCTTGTCCTCGACATAATCTCGAGATGGTCCAGAGTTCCATACCCAACCCCTTACATCCGCAATCTATGGACTTGACTCAGCTCCAAACCCACCTCCAAGCCCAACCTCCTCGATAGCATTCGCATCTCTTCGATCATCTCCTTCATTTACTTCATCTGGAAGGCTCGGAACACCATGGTTTTCAACAATACCTTCACCAGAGCGGTTGAATGCTCGAGCGACGTCATCTGAGCCATCAAGTTGCATTTCGCAATCCACTGGAAGGACCGTTCGAATGAGTCCAAAGCTACTGCTAGTCTTCTCGGCATTCACTTCGCCTAGCTTCCCTTGTACCTCATAGTTATATGCTTCTCTTATGTCCTTGTTGACCCTTTCATGTAAATTCCCCCTTCTCTCAATACAATTAAATTTTCAAAAAAATAAAAATAAAGAACTCTCCAAACAAGTTAGACTTATTCCTAGAGTCCTCGAATACACAATGTGTAAAATCCGGAAACTTTTTAATTCGGAAACCCGAACGGAATAACAAATATCGGACTTAATCGAATGTTACCGGATCATGAGCCATCTGCTAATTTATTTCTTTAGCCGGCATGGCGGGCCCAAAGCTTTTTATTCTTCCCGGATCTTGCAGGCCTATTCTTTCTTCATTAAATAGGCCGATGGGCCCATTTTATTGTCTCTTACCCAGCTGGCCTGGTGGCCCACACCCACCATTTGGACTTCATTTGACAGCCAACCCTAGCCACCTTCTCTTTTAGAAGTGTCGTCCCCTCCTCCTGCTTTCCCTAACCTAACCGCCTCTTTCCTTGAGCTCTCCCTCTCCTGCTCTCCTATGTGGAATCGAGAAGAAGACCACGTCGTCGACACATCTCCGCTCTACGACGGTCACGCTTTCCACCCACCAGGTAGCCCGGGATCTTGCTTGTTGTTCTCCCTTTATCTCCGGCGACAACCAAGGCTTCCTTCCCGTCGAGATATCGAATGCTTCGGGCTTCAACCTCTCCTCCAGCCTGTCGAAGAAGTCGGTTGCCCCTTAATGCATGCTTAAGTGATGATGAACTTGCTAAGTTGTTGCATGAACTAAGATTGCATAGGAAAGCCATTGAATATACTATTGATGATTTGGTCGGCATAAAAACCTTCTTTGTGCATGCATAAGATAATGATGGAAGACAACCATAAACCCTCTATTGAACATCAAAGGAGATTGAATCATATAATGAAAGAGGTAGTCAAAAAGGAAATCATTAAGTTGCTAG
Source organism: Fagopyrum homotropicum (assembly GCA_033239125.1). Taxonomy (NCBI): domain Eukaryota; kingdom Viridiplantae; phylum Streptophyta; class Magnoliopsida; order Caryophyllales; family Polygonaceae; genus Fagopyrum; species Fagopyrum homotropicum. The sequence goes on from BSWB01000007.1 coordinate 103,184,931, forward strand.
ATGCGGGAATTATCTACCCTATCTCGGATAGTAAGTGGGTTAGTCCCGTTCATGTAGTTCCTAAGAAGGGTGGGATGACCGTACTGACTAATGAGAACAACGAACTAATCCCGACTAGGACGGTTACGGGGTGGAGGATGTGTATTGATTATAGGAAGTTGAACATGGCCTCTAGGAAAGATCACTTCCCTCTCCCCTTCATTGACCAAATGCTAGAAAGGTTAGCTCAACATTCTCACTTTTGCTACTTAGATGGCTATAGTGGATTCTTCCAAATCCCTATCACCCCGATGACCAAGAGAAAACAACATTTACATGTCCATGGGGTACTTTTGCATATAGGAGAATGCCATTTGGGTTGTGTAATGCACCCGCCACCTTCCAAAGGTGTATGATGGCTATCTTTTCGGAATAGATTGAAAATATCATGGAAGTGTTTATGGATGATTTCTTTGTTTATGGTTCTTCCTTTGATAATTGCTTGGCTAACTTGTCATTAGTATTGCAAAGATGTGAGGAGACAAATCTTGTCTTGAATTGGGAAAAATTCCACTTCAAGGTAATTGAAGGCATTGTGTTAGGACACTTGGTGTCTAACCGTGGCATTGAGGTTGATAGAGCCAAGATTGAAACGATAGAGAAGTTGCCACCACCTACCTCGGTGAAGGGGGTAAGGAGTTTCTTAGGGCATGCCGGTTTTTACCGGAGGTTTATTCAAAACTTCTCTAAAATTTCTAAGCCTCTTACTAACCTACTAATGAAGGATGTTGATTTTGTCTTTTCCAAAGATTGTCTAGAGGCCTTTTGTAGGTTGAAGAACGCCTTGATCTCCGCACCTATCATGCAACCTCCGGATTGGAGTTTACCGTTTGAGATCATGTGTGATGCAAGCGATGTAGCCGTTGGGGCTGTTTTGGGGCAAAGGAAAGATGGGCGCACTCATGCTATTTACTATGCTAGCAAGACGCTAGATGATGCCCAACTCAATTATGCTACCACCGAGAAAGAGTTGCTAGCGGTTGTGTACGCATTTGAGAAGTTTCGCTCATATCTTGTTGGAGCGAAGGTCATAGTTTATACGGATCATGCTGCGATCCGTTACCTCCTTACCAAGAAGGATGCAAAGCCTAGGTTGATTCGGTGGATCCTTCTTCTTCAAGAGTTTGATTTGGAAATCCGGGACAAGGAGGGATCCGAGAACTCAGTGGCGGATCACCTTAGTAGACTCCCACCATTGGAGCTTGAAAGAGATGACATCCCGATTGATGACTCATTCCGGGATGAGCAATTGCAAATGGTGGAGGAATGCTTGTTCCAAGTGTCTAGAGGAAGCGAGCCATGGTTTGCCGACATTGTGAACTACTTAGTGTGTGAGGAAGTGCCTCCCGGTTTGACATATGCCCAAAGGAAGAAGTTCTTCAAGGATGTGAGGCATTACTATTGGAGCGAGCCACTTTTGTTCAAGAGAGGGCCGGATGGAATGTTTAGAAGATGCATACCGGAGGATGAGGTGGAGAGTGTGATCCGCCATTGTCATTCCTTGCCATGTGGAGGGCATGCTAGCTCCCACAAGACATGTGCGAAGGTGTTGCAATCGGGTTTCTTTTGGCCAAGTTTGTTCAAGGATGTGCAAAGCTTTGTGGTAGCTTGTGATGCTTGCCAAAGGACGGGCAATATCTCAAGGAGGAATGAGATGCCCTTGAACAACATACAAGAAGTGGAAATATTTGATGTGTGGGGTGTGGACTTCATGGGACCATTCCCTTCTTCATGTGGCAACCTCTACATCCTATTGGCGGTTGACTATGTTTCGAGATGGGTAGAGGCAATCGCCTCTCCTACAAATGACGCCAAGGTTGTGGTGCGCTTCTTCAACCGAGTAATCTTTCCTAGGTTTGGAACACCTAGGGTGATCATAAGTGATGGAGGGAAGCACTTCACCAATAGGAACTTTGGGGCACTTTTGGCTAAGTATGGGGTGACTCATAAGGTGGCAACACCTTACCATCCCCAAACTAGTGGCCAAGTGGAGATCTCCAACCGGGAGATAAAGGCCATTCTCGAGAAGACGGTATCTAGAACTAGAAAGGATTGGGCTATGAAGCTCAATGATGCCTTGTGGGCATATAGGACCGCCTTCAAGACACCAATTGGCACCACTCCTTACAAGTTGGTCTATGGCAAGTCTTGCCATCTTCCGGTAGAAATAGAGCATAGAGCGCATTGGGCCATCAAGTGGCTAAATTTTGATCTCAAAGAGGCCGGAGAGAAGAGGTTGCTTGATATGAACGCACTTGAGGAGATCCGGTTGGATGCATACGAGAATGCCCGGATCTACAAGGAGAGGACCAAGCGGTGGCATGACAAGAGGATCATCCCCAAGGAGTTGAGTGAAGGAGACCTTGTCCTTCTCTTCAACTCAAGGCTGTGGCTCTTTCCCGGAAAGCTCAAATCAAGATGGACCGGGCCATATGTGGTGAAGAAGATCTTTCCCCATGGAGCTATTGAGATAGGAGGGGAGCATTGTGAAAACTTTAAGGTGAATGGGCACCGGTTGAAGAGGTATATCCCAGGAGCTCCGGTGGATATGATTGCCCCACTTTACCTTGAGTAGACGCCCCCGAGTTTGGTCAAGCTAATGACCTTAAAGAAGCGCTTGGTGGGAGGCAACCCATTGGTAACATTTTCCCTTTCTTGTTTTGCTTTTGTTTTAGATTTTTTTTTATCTTTGTGTGTGTTTCGTGTGCTTAAGTGAGTGTGCTAGAACCTTAGTGTCATTGGAAGCCTTGCTTGACAAGTGAATGATGATGATGAAACCCTCATCGATTATGGATGGAGCGGACGCGGAACTTGGACGGCTAGCGGTGCCTAGCGCGGGTCCCGATGCCTTGATGAATACTTAGAGCTCTCTACCATGGTTGATAGGATCACCCAACATCAATTCACTTGAGCATCCCAAATACCATAGCAAACCACTTTTACATTGTGAGAACCTTCTTTCACTCTTCTTTACTTCATTTACACATTGGGGACAATGTGTTTCTAAGTATGGGGTGGGGTTTGCATAATCCTTTGCATGATGAGCATCTAGGATAGTTTAACATTTTCACATGTCTTGCATTGTACATATTCATCTCGAAAATCCCATAAAAATTCAGAAAATTTAAAAAATTTTGTGCTTTCTAGGCTTGGATATGACCCTAATGATGAATCTTGTCTTGTGGATTGGCTATGGATGGCCTTATGTGTTGAATTAATGAATGCATATGTGGACTTGAAGTACTTCCCTTGAATCCCATGAATGATTTGTGATCATGATGTTTGCCTAGAATGGATTGAGTATTGAAGGTCGAAATTACATGATAGTTCTTGCACACCATCTAGGAATGAATGAGGCAATTCATCTTTCTCTACTTCTCATCTTGATCATGATTGTTAAAGCACCTCAATTGAGATAAATTTGACCTCTTTTGACCCATCCGGGAATAGGAGCATGATAGTGTGTTGATGTGTGTGAAAAGCAAGTATGGGGTGAAAATGTTGATGAAAGAATATCATGCATAAAATGCTGAATTTGTTGTGAAAGTGTAGCCAAAAATATAGGCTTGGGGACGTTGGCTTAAATGACAAGTAACTCGGTACACTTCACATAATCGGGTGTTGGTGCCTTGCCAAAGTCAAATAAACCAATAGTCCTAACGAGCTTTGGTATGTGTGCCCGGTGTGGATGCACCTCGAAAAATAAGAAAAAGCCCGAGGATGGCTAATCACCAAGGTTTCGGCTTTTGTACACCAATGCCATTGTCTCAAAAATAAATCAAAGAAAAAGAAAAGAAAAGAAAAAAAGATAGAGAAAAATATACACTTGAGGGAAGTTGATCGAGGACAAGATTGTGGAGTTAGTTCCATTCCCGGATTAGCACCACATAGCCTAGAAAAATCCCCACCTAATCACAACGTTTCTTGGCCTTTTAATTCATAAGACCTTATGACCTATTTGCATGTTTGTAAGACTTAGTAGTCTAGATTGGATATGCTCTTGATCTTCTTGGTTTCTTCATTTTTACATTTCATGCATGCTTTTGAGCTAAGTACAATTGTCTTTTCATGCCTTCATTTATTTGATGCATGATCGCTTGTCCGTTGCCATGAAACATGACTTTGAAGGTGATCCAATCACTACTACAAAAATGTGTTTATAACCCTTAAAATATATCCCGGGCTTATAAATCATGAGGTATAAAATTAGATTTTTTTAAAAATTTAATTTGAAAACCTATAATAACACGGATGTTGTAATACCCGGGTTATAAAGTTATGTAAAATTAGGCAAGAGGTATGTAAATAACTCGAACATTGTTATATCCGGATTATATAAAATATTTATAACACTGTTACTTTGACCACCGGGTTATATATTAGGTTAAAATTTAGAAATTCAGCAAAACGCCCGGAATATATGTAAAAAAAACCTACCCCATTTTTATTTTCAACTTTACTTTTCTCCCTCGATTGGCGACAGGCGACTAGCGTAGACCGAGCAAACGACTTGTGACAGTCGTTGTCTCCAACCACTATCGGGTCTTCCTCCGACGACTGGACCTGGCTCGGTAGTCGCTGCTCTCTCCAACTCTCTTGCATCGCTCTCGAGTCTCAACGATTGGCGATTTTTCTCTTTTCTCAATCTCTGTTGCCTCCGGCTAGGGTTTAAGACGAATATGCGATCCTCCAAGCTCGATTCCACCTTCTACCTTTGTTATTGTGGGTTTGTATCTATCTCTCAACTCTCTCCGCCTCTTCTACATCTCTGATCTCTCTCGGATCTTGTGACTTGTGAGTCTTATGACTCTGCGTGACTGTGCCTCTGCCTCTCCTCCTGGAGTCCTGTTGCATCTATGAATGTTTTCTGAGTCTTTGTATTATACGTTCACTACTAGAAACACGGGTCATTAACTACACTTTAGCCTCGATGCTACCTATTGCGTCGGACGATATTTCAGCGCTTTCAACAAGCGTTTTACTTTATCGACGCTAGATTGCGTCCAAGATAACAATAAATAAAATAATCGGTTTTCATTACCCGCGAAAAGTTAAAAAACGTAAACCCGCCTCTTCTTTCACTTTTCACTTCAACAAGTAATGTACCCGCTCAACAAAATAATTGATTTTCACTCTAACCCTAAAGCCCCCGCTCCGTCTATCGCTGTGTTGTGGACCTTGCGGTCTTCTTTTCCCTCAAACCCACCTCTTTGAAGAACGGGATGAAACCCCGTCGACCGAGACTTCTCCGTGGCGGTCTCCGGCAACCAAGTACTGCACCCGCTCCGTCTAAAAGTCCCCCGGAGACCAAGGATTTTCTCTTCTCATCCAACAAAGAGGCTATTAGATGGGGTGAGGGTTGTAGCGCCATGAAGAAGCAGGAGGAGCGTAGCGCCATGGAGAAGCAAGAGGAGCGAGAAGTAGGTGAAACCCTAGGCCTGGAGACGATTTGTGCTGCTGAGTGAGGATTCCCAGGGGTTTCGCTGTTGTATGAGTTTTTATTGTAGGTAATTTTTTGTTTCATTCGGCCTTGTTCGCTAGGGATTCTGAAGAGCTAAATGTTCTATGCAACAACACTCTATATTCTTCGTTGCTGTCTTTCTCTAGTTCGTCCTACTTACCATCTTTTTAGTCTACTGCAGAAAAGAAGAATCCCCAAACTCCTTGTAATCTTCTTCTTCTCTTCCCAACTAGGGTTCTTTTATATTTTTAATTGGTCTTTAGCTTATTAAACTTGGACTTTGATTTAGTAATTTTGAGTTAATATTCAAAAAATTAGTAATTAGTGCGTGATGGTATTCCTCACTTTCAGTTATGAAGTTGTTCAGTGCTTGCGAGTTATAGATGAAGGGGCTGAAATTGACACTCATCTTTCAATTTTTGTAGGCTTATAATCTAGTAGAAGAGAAGGAAGAAGATATGGCTTGTGGACTTAAAAATTGTGATTAGATTGCTTTATCATGGTCTTTTTGTGAATCATGCTTAGTTGAATCTGACACTGACAGGATTTACATTTGCAAATCTGGTGCAGGCCTGTCCATTCTAAAGACTGGGGATAGACAATGGTTCTTTTTCAGTCCCAGGGATAGGAAGTACCCAAAGGGATCAAGATCAAACAGGGCTACAAGACATGACTACTGGAAAGCAACTGGGAAGGATCAAAAAGTCACTTGTAATTCGAGAACTGTTGGGATAAAAAAAACCTTGTCTTGTACAAAGGTCGAGCACCTAGTGGAGGACGCACTGACTAGGTAATGCATGAATATATATTGGAAGAAAGGGAGCTTATTAGATGTAAGGATGTCCAGGTTTGTAGCTTGAGTTGAAGATATTGAATTGATGCCTTTCTTCAAAACATTCTTCCTTTATGTTTATTGATGATAATTTTCCTCTTCATTTTTGTTCCTTTATTCAACGTTACTATGTTCTGTACAAAGTCTTCAAGAAGAGTGGTCCTGGACCCAAAAATGGAGAACAATATAGAGCCCTATTTAGGGAGGAGGATTGGGTTGATAATGAACTAACAGAACTTCGTAATTACATTGAATCTGCAGATGTGTACAAAGAAGAACCTCTAGTTCAGTGGGATGATATTGAAGAGTTCATGAACCAACTTGTTGATGAACTTGAGCTAGAAGCTCATATCAATGACTTTCATTGTGCAATCCCACAAGTAAGGTAATATTTTTTTGAGGCCTTTTGAAATATCTTAAAACATTTTCTATGAGTGTGGAATGTACCTTCTTTTGCTCTTGTGTTTTAGGCTTTGAACATACTCTCTTTTTGAGACCATTGATCTTTATAAGCCAGCATAAGATTGATTTCTGTTTTTTCCATGAAAATTATAAAGATTGAGAAAATTATTTTTTTTCCAGTCATGCATCTTGCGATAGATTATCTAGAACATTTTATTTTGTTATTACTCTTACTATCATGGATATTTAACTAACTCTTTGCTTTATTCGTCATCATACCTTTAAGCACAAAAATATTACATGGACTTTTCACTTCTAGTTAAATTTTCCATGTGGTTAAGCTAGTTTAACGGTCATATACACGCATATAGGAGACACATATAGAAAATTCTTGTATACTACTATTAATCTATATGCTTCAGCTTGATGTAAAATGAACAGAGGAATGAAGAATCATAACTGAACTATGTTTTAGTGTATTGTAGAAATTTGGGATACTATATTGTGTAACAAATAATCACTATGTGGTTTTAATGTTGATATATTCCTGATCAGATATGAGGGAAGGTGTGGCATGCCGACCAATTTGATTCTACTTAAAACCACATAGTGATCAGGAAGCGAAGAATCCAATCTCAAAGGTATAGTTGTGGACGACATATATTTACTTCAAAAGACTCTCATGCCCCTAAAAAAACAAATAATAACGTTGAATACCTAGGGATGAACAAATAATATTAAGATGGAAAACCACAAGACCAAAATCGGATTTTAAACAAAAATAAACTCATACAAGCAAAAATAACATTGGTCTGAAAAGTTTATTTTTTAGTGATTTATAAACCCAAATAAACCCCTAGAGAAATAAACCAATCCCTAAGTAAACACCTACAAAAATAAAACTCGGATTTATAAACTAAATGAAACACAAAGAAGCTACAAGTAAACAAGCCCTTACTGTTATGCATTGGATTTTGTTGTTGGTAGCCTTTTCCAATCTGGGAAAACCGGACTCATATCTTTTGTTATTGTTAATTTTAAACTTTAGAATGATTTTCTTTGCTTTTGACTTGTACGGTTCGTTAAAATTGAAAAAGTCACAGTGTCCCAAAGATTGTATGTTTCGATAAATTTTAAATTTATTTTTGCTTTTCATTAAAATATCATAATGAGGAGCTTATCTAAGTTAATTTATGATATCTTTACAGTGGTATGGGAAAAAAGATACTTACTCATATGATGAAATTGAAGAAATTCGTAAGGAGTGGCTGGAATATTTGCTTCAACTAATCTTTTAGGTATGAAATTGGAACATTGATTGCATTTAAACGCTCTAGGGATTTATCTTTAAAAAAGTCCCGATATATATGTGAAACAACTCTCGGCACTTTTCTTTTACCTCACTATTACTTTAACCTAAAAAACTTGCTGTGAGTCGCGATACCGATTATTCCCCTCTAGCGCTCCTCTCCCGTCTCCATCCAGTCCATCATCCACTTCAACAAAAGTAGTTTCTTATAGCATTAATTCACAGCGTTTATACTCTATATGCTATTGATTACACGGAGTTACTTTTTAACAGTGTTTTACATTTGAATAAACTCTATGAAAAGTGTAACGTCAATTCTTTGGCTTTACTAGGCTTCTTTCTTTTATTTTTGCTTTAACACCATTAAATAAACCCTATAGGAAAGAAGAAAAAGATGTTGTAAAATAAAAATTAAACTAAAGTCTTCCTTCCCCCTTTGAACTCACACACCGCCTCTCGATTCCTTCTTGTGCAACAGCGGCGGCGAACTCTCCAACCCCTTTTACAAGTTCCAATCCTCGATTCAAAGGCCAACGAATGCATCTTCTTCTTAAGTGTTTCAAGTGAAGATATTTCTAGAACTTCCGGTAGTGACTGTGATACTGCTAGGGTTTGAAGGTCAAACTCCATTTGAAGAAATTGGGGACGATATCGTCCCAATTTCTGTTTCCGCCGCCGTCACGCCACTGTCACGCCACCGTCGAGTTGAGGTTTGGATTGTTGTCTCTGCTACTCTCCTCTGGTTACAATCGTCGTCAATCGTGTGCCACCAGGTTGGTTGCAATCTCGAAATCAACGGAATTTGTTTCTTGTTTGAGTTCTAATACTCTCCTCCTTGATAATTGGTGGTGTATGAAGGTGAGAAAAGTTGCAATTTGTTATTTGTTTCCGGATCACAGTTGCTAGTTGTCATATGTCTAGACAGTGGAGGTTTATATGGATGATATGATAATTTCTCACAGGGAAGATGATATGTAGTCACTTGTAAAATTTGTTTTGCTTAATGTTCAGTAGGCTAAGTTCACGTCTGTTCAACCATATTAGGATGAGAGTGGAGGTTTATATGGATGATATGATACTTTTTTATCCTCGTATGCAGCATCTGTTCAACCATATTAGGATGAGAGGTTACCTACCTACGCAGCTTGCAATATGTTCTTTATTTCTCTGTTCCTTTTGTGATTATGATTTCTTCTTTCAATATGTGACATAGTTTCTATGATTTATGGTTCAAGTCAGCAGATTTTTCATGTCTTCTTCATAGTAGCTTGTATATATGGTTCCTGTCACTGAATCTAGGGTTTATAGTTCAAATCAGCATTGACCCATCATTATAGTTTGTTCTTATTGCAAAATTGAATTATAGAATTTTGAATGCAGGAAATATAGTATAAGTTCAAAACTTGAGAAATCTAGTACAAGTTCCTGTCCTTTTCTTCTACTATATATTTTTGATTGTGTACTCCATATACCTTTCACTTTGTAACTTTCTCAAAATTGGTGTTATTGTGCTCTCTAGGAAGTTTCAAAGCAGTGAAAGTGACGACTTCAAAACTTGATCTTTTGTAAGGCTTCATGATATCTCCGGCGAAAACAGTGCAGATTTCATCACCGGTTATCGTCTACTTGATGTGCATTGCTAGGATGATGAATATATCTTTTGAAGATTGTGATCATTGAAATCTTTATACACTTGGTGACATTTAGTTTTTGAATCATGACTTTGAATTATGTTTGTGAATTTGGTTATCTTCGGATGTGATATTGGTGATAACACAACTGCAGTGAATGTTTTGAGTGTTTTGAGTTAAGTACAGACTTTGACATGTTTGTGAATTGAATTGGTTGCTGAAGTTCTTTCTGCATTTGGGACAGGTTCAATTTGTGAATGCCATGAAAAACGTACAGAATCCGGACATTAAATCCGGGTTAAATAATTCAGAATAGTCTCATCATAAATTTTATACATTATAACACGGATCTTCATTGTAAGGATTATTAGGTATTCACATACTCTAATAACCCGGATCCTACCATCCGGGTTATTTATTGGTTTATGATAACCCGCTTCGCAATATCCGGTTTTTAATTATTAAAATGAACGGCATCAAATAACCCGGTTCGTACCCGGTTATGTTACATCATCAAATACCCCGGGTTCATGGTTTCCGGGTTATTTGATCATAATATATCCCGGCTGCCAATATTTGTACCAAAATTGAAGAACATAAAATTACCCGGATGTTGTTTTATACACGCCCGGGGTATAAAGTTGATGGACCAAATATCGCCCTAACCTTTACCCCGGTGGGAGTCCGGAGTATATTCTATCAAACGCCCGGGGTATCATACCCTTTTTGTAGTAGTGAATAGTAGAAGCACAAAACCAAAAAGATTTTACCATTTTTCTGCATACATAAATCATGTTATCTCGTAGTCTATAGTTGAGAATTTGCTCGGGGACGAGCAAAACCTTAAGTATGGGGTATTTTTGATAACACGATTTATGACTTAGGTTTAGGTAATCATTTAGATAGATTTCCCGCTCATTCATGCATGGTTTAGCACTAGTTCACGACGTTTGCACTCAATTCCCGTATTTTGTCGAGATAGACGTATACACGGACTTGTGCATTGCTTTGTAGGTGTTTTGGGAGATTTAGGAGCTAAAACGATACGTTTGAGGATCGTTCATCAAAATGACACACCCTCGGACTCATTAGGATGCAAGCTAAAGGCTAGGGAGGACTCATGGAACCTTGCCAACACAAGCCATGCACCAAATCGAAGCTTAATGATCAAAGGCAAAGCTGAAGCACAAAATCACGGTTCGCTGACAAACCACGGCCGTGGTTTCAACCGTGGATTTTGCCAGGTTTTCGTGACAACTGTGCCACGATCTCTTGGCCAGCTCTTGCAAAGTTGTAGTATAAAAGTGGTCCTGCATTGGCTGAGAGAATCATCTTGGAGCAGCTCTCCATTATCCACTATCCTCTAACAAAAATATTCTCTCAACAAGAAGATTCTTTGGGAAAGAAGATTGGAGAAGAAGGCTACCATTGGAGAAGAGCTTCATTGGAGAAGAAGAAGAGCACACCATTGATAGATTAACATAGCCTTGTAGTGAAGGATTTCGGAATCAATTTCTAGAGTTGTATGAACCATTTGAACCTTCCTTAAGAAGGATTGTGAGTTATTCTAATTCCATTTTCAGCTTGGTTTTGTTTTAGTTCACTTGTTCATCTCTCTCTCTCTTCATTATCTTGCAAATGGATGCCATGATTTTATGTTTGATTGTTTCGATTTCTATTATGAATGTTTTAGGCTAAATAGATGTGGTTCTAGGGTAAGGAAAGGATGGTTATGGCTAGGGCTATGATAGGATGGACTTAGATTTACCTTTGGATGACTTGTGTGCATGAACGTAGTTTCTGTTAGGAATCACGGCCAGTTCTTGCCAGACCACGGCCGTGGAAAGGTAGAACAGACCGTGATCTTACCTGGTTCGATGGATCTAGTCTTAGATTGTTAGAATGTTGAAATCCTAAGTGTTTGTTGAGTCAATCTAACCTAGGGTGACCTAGTGTTAGCAACTAAGTGTTAGGAGAGACTTATCCGGTAATCCTTGCTCTTAGATCTCAATGATGACAAACCCTAGGTAGTGGTGAGCCTCATAAGCCGCCATTGGATTAAGTGTGCTAGGATGGTTGTTTAGGACTAACCCTTCCGAGACTTACCCGGTAAGGATAGGTTAGATCTCTAGGTAACAATCCGGTTTGTGTAGAATTCCTTCCCTTAGGTTCTTAGAGACTTACCCGGTGATGAGACTTTAGGGATGGCCTAGTGGACCATGAGACCTACCCGGTAATTGATCCCAATCTAGAAACACTTAACCCCAACATATCATAGTTAATCCAAGGAAAGAATAGATAGCTTGAGTCCTATGCCATAACCGGAACTTCCAACCCCTAGAATCCGCTTTTCTATCTTTGATCTATATCTCGTATTTTTTCTTGTTTGTTTGCGTTGATTTGTTAGCTTAGTTGATTATTACATTTCGCATGATTTGTGATCTTTGATTGATCACCGAAAAACCAACCAAAAACAATTGAGATTTTCATTTCTTTATTTCTTTCTCTTTTCTTAACCTAGATCTTCACTAGACTTAATCATAAATCGAATCAATCTCACCTTAGTCTTTGTGTTCGACCTCGGAATACTATCCCTACTACAAACGTCCCGTACACTGCGGGTTCGCTAGGAGTTAGGATAAATATAACGAGAATATAAATTTAAAACCCATTGCGTGTCACATCCTAAGCGTAACAAAGCCTGTTCACACAAGCATCACGAATCAGGAACGAAATGGTTGCTAGAAGTCTATAACTTCTAGTCTCAATGATCTCTAAGAGATCTCCACAAGCTAAGGGCTCAACCTTAGTCTTAAAGCAACTCAGGGGACAAGGAAAAACCATAAGAAACCAAGAAAGGAACGAGGAATGGAAGGAAGAAAGCAACTCACCAAAGACGGGAGTTACTGTAGAGGAAACCGCAGGGGGCGGCTGGACTAGGTGTAGGGGCGGATGGCCGCAGGGGCGGCACATCAGAGGCGCGCGGGCGGTTTTCAGTGCAGAACCGTTGTCGACTCCTTCGACAGCAAGGAAGGAACGCAGCAAGGGCCAAAGCTTGCTCTTCTCAGTGTACAAACACGTCACAACTCAACCAAGGGAGTCTGTGAACATCAAAGGATCAACAACGGAACGCTCCACAAGAATCAAGGCTCGAGCTTGATCCTTGGAGAAGAAGAAAAGAGAAGAACGAAGAAGAAATGAAACAGAAGGAGAAGGCATGCAACAACTATATGAAAGTGATAAAGAAACCAGAAAAGATGAACTTACACATTCAGCAAGGTCGCAGGAAGCAAGGGAACGGCTGTAGCTCTTAGGGTTGAAGATGAAAGCAAGAAACGGGAAAAAGGAGGAAAATGCGGGAATATGAAGGAGATGGGCTGGAAAGATAGATGGAAAGGGCGTCTAGGGTTTAGAAAGAAGATAAGGAAACCGGCCCGTGAGATAGATTATCAGATATTCTATCTATGGAAGGAAGATAAAACAAACGAAAGAAATATCGGGCACGATCTGTCGTCAGCGGCAAGGGCAGTTGACCCTGCCACGGGTGCGGCCTGCCGTAGGGGCGGCACACTTCACCGCGGGGGCGGTGAAGGCAAAAGACTGGGATCTTACAGTCATTCTGGAAGGCGGTGACGCATTCGGGTTCGCACGTCTTCGGGTACTTCGGATATGTTGCCTTTGTCGACAACCGTGCACCAGGCCGCCGGGAAATCCCACTGCACATTGCCGCCGCCCTTAGAGCTGAAACCCTAGATCTGGTCAACTATGTTGACCAACTTTGGGTAATTACAAATTTGGCCCCATATTTCTGATTTGTGTTTAAGGACCCATATTTCTAGAATATGTACATATACCCTTGAATGGATTTTTTTAAGGATGACTATTTTTCTCTAGGATTGTGAATTATATATTTGGTTAGCAAATGGAAGTTAACTTGTGTCGTGAGATTATTTTAAGTGTTGGAGAACTTTGTATTGTAGGTGTATTTGACCCATTATGATATGTACTTGGATATTGCAGAAATGTTGAGTTGTTTATGGACTTAGTAGTTATGTGTTAGTATGCCAAGAAATGTTGATGAAAATGATGAACTTGTTTGACTTATATATATCAGGTAAGGATGACGTGTATGATAGAAGCGAAGGCTTGTAGGTTGTGACACCTTGGGATAGAACTTCGAGCAGTTAGTTGACCTTGTGATGCTTTAGGGTAGAATGCAAGCTCCGTTATAGATGAAAGGATCGGGTTTAGTATGAAAGTATATTCTTGGAGACAATGTTGGATTCTAAAACGAATTTTCAAGAATAGTATTCTTCTAGCGTTTGGAATCAGATCTTTGGATTTTTATGGAGGTCGTTGTACCTTCATAGAACTTTTAGAGTTTTCGGATTTTCAAAGTAGATCCGCCTTTATTAGAAAAAGATCAGTTTAGTGCGTTTTCTGAATAGTGATGTTAACCTAGAAGTTTAAGACTTCTAGAGATTGGATAAGTATTGATCCATGTTTCCTTTTGTAATCAGGCAGTTGATATCCTATTCAGACGGTATTAAGAAATATCGTTATTGAGCCTTGACTTGGTACAAGTAAGTCTCTGGACTTACTTAGCTAGCTTCTTTGTATTAGCATCAATGCGTGATTGGTTGTGTGTGTGTCTTTATTTGTTCATGTTATAATAACGAAATTGGACTAGGACGACATTGTGATTATTTGTATATTGACCCAAGTGTATGACAATCGGGTGGTGACCACTTGTCCAGCCCAAAATGGGGCGATTGGGAGGTGCCTTGCGACCAGTCCAACGGGTGATGCTGATTCGCATCAAGTACAAACTGTTTGGTGAAAGGGGACAAAGGCGAGTGATTCTCGTGTCACACCACAAATGGAAATAGTAATGGAATGACGTAATGGAAAAGATAATAAACAGGATTTGTTGTTTTGGAGCATGATGTGCATTTTTGATGACTTAGGTGTGTGTGTGCCAATACCATGATTCTATTGCTTTGAATGCTAGCTAACAGTTTTATACCGATATTGTTGTAGTTGTCCTACAGGTTAGGGACGCGGCCGAGAGATCCGGAAGAGTGGGCAGCCGGGGTCCGTACATTGCAAGTTGGGTTTGGGAAGTGGAGTCTTGTATATACATTTACATCGTATATTGTATGATTCGACATTTGGTCGTTGGAGTTGTTAGCTCGGTTGTGGTCTTTTGTTTGTATGCTTTGGGGATCATATCATTTGCATAAAATGTATTTCGGTTTGGCCTTTATTTGTGTCTTGTTGTAAGATCCGGTGAAATTGTTGTCAGGCTAAGGGTCGATACCCATTGTGAGGTCTCCGCCCGTAGCATACCGAGTCCTGCGGTTTTGGGGTGTTACACAATGCTTACAGAATCACCCAAATCAACATGTGCAATACATCTACGCTTAATATGTTCAATTCCTAGCACAATATAATCTAAGATGATGACTAACACAAACTTCCTAGAAAAAATAATAGTCAATACATGCACTATCACTAAGGAATATTAAATGTAACCAATCTCTAAACTTCCTAAACAAAACAATGGAATTATTATCATATTTAGGAAATTTTAGACATACTACTCTTAAATTCTCATCCAAAAGAATACAGAAGTTACCTCCCTTTAACATGATTAACTCTCGATCCAAACATCTAGTAACATCCTCTATAGGTATATGCTTATTAGTTAGTTCTTCCTTAGGGGTGGAAAGAACAGTTGAAACTAGGACGATATTTCAATATTGGGGCAATATTTTTGAAATCTCAGGCGAGATTTCTTTCCTACAGCAAGAAACTCCTTCATTGGGGCGAGATCTGGCTCAAGGATGAAGTTTCTGCGTATTGGGGAAAGATTCTGGGATCTCGGGCGAGATTTGCCTCTCATGGGGTGAGATTTTCCGCTGTAGTGAGATTTCTCGATACTATGCTGATATTTCGTTGTAATCATGGTAGGACTTTCTTCAGCATAATCATCTGGCATCTTTAATACATTGACTTTGTGCTTTCCCTTCTTCTTGTTGCTTTCAACTTGTAATCCTACAATAAAACTCACTCGCTTGTCGCTTCCTCATGGACAACGGTGCAAGATTAACAAAGATTGAGGGAAATAAGTTATCAACAAAGTCATAGTAGCTCAATGTAGACATCATTCTAGGAACTTTTAAACCTTTATTAGCAACTTCATGCTTAACACATTTCCTATTAGAATCTAACAATGTCGTATCTTGATAAGGCACCACACAAGTCTCTTTTGGTTTAACCTTAGGGGTCTTAAGAGGTTCTATATATGGACTTAAAGGCGAATCAGAAGGTAGATCACTAGGAAATGGTAGTAACGCCCGGAATTTTAATTCCGGTTAGGGGTTTTTAGTGGTATTCCCGCAGGCGTGGCTCAGTCTTTCCCCAGGCACGATGTGCTGAGTGACGGGATTTTATCCTAAATCCCGTTCTGACCCTTCGTTTTCCCGCCCTTTACTTTTGATCCCTCGTTACCTAGTCAAAAGGGAGCCAATAAGGGTTGCTGACCCCTTGTTCTTTCCCCCACATCCTTTTCTCTCTCTCTCCTTACTTTTTCTCATTCACGTGTTTCACTTCCTCTCCTTCACCTTGTTTCTCTCTTCTCTCTCTTCTTCCTTGGATCTTCTTGGGTGTGGCCAGCAGTGGAGGAGCTGTAGATCCAGCTTGGCTTGTTTAGTTCTTTGAGAAGAGTTAAGATCGGTTGGAAGAAGCTTGGAGTCGACCCATTTAGGAAAGGAAGCCACTGGATCCCTACTGCACAATCGAAGACCGACGAAATTGCGTTTTGGAGTTCGACCGCTAGGGCGGCTGCACAGTGCCGCGGGGGCGGACCCAGACAGCCGCAGGAATGGTGAACAGTTCCGCGGGGCGGCGCCAGGATTTTCCAGGAGCCGCAGGGGCGGTGAACAGTGACGTGGGGGCGGTGAACTTTAGCACGCAGTCGCGCCTTTTGATTCCGTAGCTGCGTAAATTCAACAATAAGCTCTTCTTCTCCCTTCTTCTTTCTTCCTTCCTTCGTTGTGAGGTTGATCCATGTTAGTATCATGCCTAGGATGGACCTAGGATAGTTGTGAATGTCACTTAGTGGTTGTGAACTTAGGAGTCCTTAGAGCTTGGAAGTAGTCTTGTGAACTCAAGTATGATGATCATGTGTTTCTCCTAGACTAGTTGTGTACTATCATGGCTATTGAGTTTGATCTTGTGAAGAGTGGGTTGTTATGATACCCTTACATAGGCTTGGTGAGGTTATTGTATCGTGGAGTCTTAGGATGCGATCCTAGCTTGAGAGTTTGGATGATCTTGTAAAGATCAATAGAGTGAGAAGCCTAAAGACTTCTAGAGTGTGAGAAGTTATTGATTACGTACCTTGTTGTGAGCAGGTTGTGAGCATCTTCCTACGGGAAGCAAGAGCGGTTGTGTGATTTAGCTTTGGGACGAGGTAAGTCTCCGGACTTACTTAGCTAGCTTCCTTGTATTAGCATCGATGAGTGAATGGTTGTGCGTGTGTTTAGTTATGATCATAACAATGAAACCGGAACTAGGACGACCCTTATATATTGATATTTGACCCAAGTGTATGATAGCGGGTGGTGACAACACTGCTTAGTTCTTGCGAGAGGTAGGAGGTTCTCTACGACTAGCCCAGGCAGGTAGATGGTCAGATGCATTAGTATCATTCCTTGTTGGTAAGTAGGGACAGAGGCGAGTCTCGGGGATTCTCGTGTCACAAAACTAAGTTAAATTAGTAATGAAATGACGTAAATGAAAGGATAATAAACCGGCTTGTGTGTGTTGGAGCATGATGTGTGTTTATGTTGACTTAGGTGTGTATGTGCCATTACCGTGATTCTAATGCTTTGGAATGTTAGCTAACGTTTTTATACCGATGTTGTAGTTGCCCTACGGGATAGGAATGAGACCTAGCGATCCGGAGGAGTGGGCAGCCGGGGTTCCGTACATTTTAGTATGAGTTTGGTTCGAGTCTTGTATTTTTATATTTTGTGTATATTACGTTTTGGTCTTTGGAGTGAGAACTCGGCTGGAGTCTTTCGTTTGTTTGTTTCGGGAATCATATCATTGCATTAAATGTATTTTAGTTTTGCCTTTATTTGTGTCTTTTTGTAAGATCCGGTGAAATTGTTGTTTAGCGAAGGGTCGAGAGTCGAGACCCATTGTGAAGTATCCGCCCATAGCTACCCGAGTCTCGCAGATTCGGAATGTTACAATGGTTCTAAAGAACAACCTATAGATGAATGCAACAACTTAGATTCATGCAGAACACAGTTAAAAGAGTCATCACATTTCAACTTAAACATATTGCAATCAATGGAATTATCATATTCCAACATAGGCTTATGCACATTGCAATCAAGAGAATGATTATTCATACTATGTTTAGGCACTTCACATTCAATAGTATTATCTAGATCAAAAGTATGTGCATACAATTCATGTCCATCTATTTCATGCTCATCACAACCAACTTTATTTACCAACTCAATTCTTGTGTAATTAATTTAATAAATATAGATATCGAAAGTTTAGAATCACTTATTTGTAAAGTTTTGATAACCTTTACTGGAGGTTCCCGTTCCCAGATTATATCTAAACCATCAACAAGTGAGATAAATCCAACGTGAATATATATCTACTAAATTTTGAAATTACCCATATGTTTCCTAAACATGCTTCAACTCCAATCAAGTGTACTGTCGAAAGGACCCCTTGGCCCTTGTGTTGGTTAATTGTTGGCTCCCACAACAAAAACGTTTTCTTCCTTTTCAAATTTATTCTCCAATACTTTGTGGGCTCGTCTCAAAATGCTTGGATTTTATCGGATTGGGGCTGCAAATTTGGTTTTTGTCTTGGTTATGCTTCAACTTGCCTTCATTTCTTACAATTAAACCAAACCCATTAACTTAAATCACAGAAAAATTGGTGTTACATGGTCAATAGAGAATCTGGAACAATAACTGTGTCATTAATTAATTAATTAATTAAATTGTCAGGCTATATTTCAGCCGTTTTCTTGTTTCGAAAAGGAAACTAAAGATTAAGATATAGGAGAAACGGCCCTCACAGTTGAAGTCTCCGATAGCGCTCCGACGTGCTGCCATGGAAACCAATCCCAATCCCAATGGGTACGGCCTTGTCCTCTTCCCCTTACCCTTTCACGGCCACATGACTCCGATGTTCCACCTCGCAACCGCCCTCCACTCCAAGGGCTTCGCCATCACCGTCGTCCACACCAGCTTCGGCGCCCCTAACGCCGCAAACTACCCGCAATTCGCATTCCGCTGCATCGAAGACGGGATGGGCGACCGTGGATTCTCCGATAAGGATTTCATGGCTGTTTTCAATCTTCTCGGAAGGAATTGCTCCACTCCTTTTACTCGCTGCTTGTCTCAGATTCTCACCGAATCGGCTCACACTAACCCGATTGCTTGCTTGATCTCGGATCCCATGTGGATGTTCGCAGACGACGTCGCTCGCGGCTTCCGCCTTCGACATCTCGTGCTACGAACCGGCTCCGTTTTCGCTACCTCTGTTTACAACAATCTCGCACTTCTTAGAGCCAAGGGCTATTACTCTGCTATAGGTCAGCGCGTTGCATTTTGATTCAGTTTAGAAATATTCAATTGGTTAATTTGGCCGATGGGCGTGGACAGGTACATCGCCGGAGACGCCATTGAAGGAGTTCTGGCCACTGAAGGTGAAGGATCTACCTGTACTGCACGGGGACACCAAACAGTCGCATCTGGACCACTTCTCAAACTACGCAGCAGCAATCCGAAAGTCGGACGGATTCATCTGCAACTCATTCGAAGAGCTAGAACCCGATGCAATTGCCCGGGTCCGACACGAGTTTCAGATCCCGATCTTCCCCATTGGCCCGATCCACAAGTACTCCCTCACGAACTCCTGCAGTCTACTCAAAGACGACGAAACCTCAATATCATGGCTCAATACTCAAGCGCCCAATTCAGTTTTATTCGTCTGCTACGGTAGCACGGCTTCGATCAGCGAGGCCGACTTTCTGGAGATTGCCTGGGCGCTGGCTCGCAGCAAGCAGCCGTTTCTGTGGGCGGTTCGACCCGGTTTAATCCGCAACTCGAAATGGGTGGAGCCTCTCCCCGACGGGTACTTGGCCGAGGTGTCGGGAAGAGGACACATTGTGGAGTGGGCCCCGCAACAAAGAGTGCTGGGCCACCCGGCGGTCGGCGGGTTCTTGAGTCACTGCGGGTGGAATTCGATAATAGAGAGCGTCTCGGAGGGAGTGCCGTTGATTTGCATGCCGTGCTTCGCGGATCAGATGATGAACGCGAGGTACGCTTGCGAGCAGTGGCGGGTTGGGATTCTGGTGGAGAACGGACCCAGCACCGGAGGAGTTGAATCGGCGGTTAGGAGGCTAATGTGTGAGAAAGAAGGGGAGGAGATAAGACAAGGGATGGTTGCTTTCAAGGAGAAGGCTAACATGGCTTTGAAACAAGACGGCTCTTCTTC
This sequence comes from Fagopyrum homotropicum, assembly GCA_033239125.1. Taxonomy (NCBI): domain Eukaryota; kingdom Viridiplantae; phylum Streptophyta; class Magnoliopsida; order Caryophyllales; family Polygonaceae; genus Fagopyrum; species Fagopyrum homotropicum. The sequence continues at coordinate 103,205,147 of BSWB01000007.1, forward strand.
TCAAGCATTACACAACTTGACCTCCTTTATTCTATCGCTCTAGTAAATCATTGAAATACTTTCTTTCACATTTATGTAATTATTTTTTTTTGTATGTAACTTTTTAATATTTTGTGGACATTATTTAAGTCAATGTGACCGACTCGATTTCTCATTTATACTGCTCACCACAAAAACTATAACACACGTAACGATTTTATTAGCTGACAGCTTATTAATATTTTTATTTAGATTTTATTGGTTCACAACTTTTTATATTTTGTGGGTATTACGATAGTTATGAATTACTATTTTTTAAATTTCATTATGAATATTTTTTCGCGAGTCGTAAACTCACGGCGATGATGGTTACGGGTTCCGAATACGTGACACTTTTTTACGGTAACGGAACTTGTAATCGTGATGGTTACGGGTTCCGTACCGTGATGATTTTCTTTGTGAATTCTAACCAAAAAAAATTAAAAAAATGAAGAATATCATCCCGTTACGGAAACCGTAACCGTCACGATTACGGGTTCCGGATCCGTAATAATTTTCTATGTGAGTTCTAACCAGAAAAAAAAATCTGACACCACGGTTACGGAACCCGTGACCGTGATGTCAGAAAAAAAAAAGAACTCTAACCCGAGAATTTTTTTTTTACGGTTACGGAACCCGTGACCGTGGCGGTCCCGGATTCCGTAACCGTCGTTCGTTTACGAAATCCATTACCCCTCTATTTTTTTTAATATTTTATTAAATAAAAACGATACAAATTTATTTACTCACTCTAATAGTTTTGTTTGAAACCTTATTGGTAGAAAATTTTGATTAAATTAATGCAGTTGTATTTTTAGGGGAATGGTTGAGGTAAAGTGACTTGTTATAGTATGGAATAATGGAGTAATTTAGATCATTGATTGACTTTTTCGGTAAAGAGTTTTGCTACAACACAAAAATTGTGTTTTATAATATTAGCTCAAAATTTGGACATTATTAAATGTCGTGAATTAATCTTGACTGTTTGATCAATTCAATTGATAGTAAAAAAAATGTTCCATAATATATTACCATAAGTATCACTTCTTACGTGATGCTTGACCTTTTTTAATACATAAGTAGTTTAGGACTCGTGACGTGCACAATTATTTGTAAGATATATTTAAAAAACAAAACTTTTATGGCTTTTAGTATATTGATAACAATATTTTGAATTTTTTTATCAAACGATATATAATTTATTAATAATTTAAACTTTTAGATTCAAATATCCATCCCTAAAAGCAACACAAGTTCTAAAAGAAATATAAAATAATATTAAGGAAATATAAAAAAATGCATCTACCATAAAAAATGCATCTACCATAAATTCACAGGATGTGCTAAAACTCAATAAAAAATCATACGAGAAACTCAACTAGAAACTATACCAGAAATTTATATCAGAAAATCGTACCTGAAACTCAACCAGAAACCATACCAGAAATTTGTACTAGAATATCATACCAGAAAGTATACCAGAAACTCAACCAGAAATCATACCAGGAAACGCATACGAAAAACTCATTTAAGAAATTCTACCAGAAACCATACCATAAATTCATACTAGAAAATCATACCAAAAACTCAACCATAAACCATACCAAAATTCTTTCAATAAATTTACAAAAAATATATAAAAAAAACGTAAATAATAAAAACTGCATATTTGGCCATATTTCCTTTTGGTGTTTTTTTAATAGAGTGGTTAATTACATTTACCAAACATTAATGAAAGTGGTAAAAAAAAAAAGAGGTTTATACAAAACAAAAGGAAATAAAAAAACCTATTTGGTCAAATTCTTTAAAAAATGTATGATTTGTTTTATCTTTAAACCTTTTATTTCTATATATACAAGTTCTAAAATTGTCGATCTTACCTAATAACTGATGTGGGGATAGCAAAATACATGAAAATATGACCTTCAAAAAATTGTTGTTATAAATGATTTCAAATAATAATTATGAGAAAAATTATTATTATGTTTTAAAAGATTTATTTTATACAGTTTTTAACATTCTAACGTGAAATTTTATATAGATTTGATTTTATTTGTTAAAAAATATATGAAATAAGAAATACATAGTTTTCTAAGAATGGCACTTTAGTAGTATTTGAAAATTTTGCCTTTATACTTAATTCTTAAAGCGTCAAGTCAATAATTTATCTTCTACTTTAGTATGTACTAATTTTAATAACCGTGCTCTATACGAGTTATACTGTAATTGTGCTTATAAAAAAATGTTTGATAATTCATTATGTTGGGTATTGTCTTACATGTTATATGCTGATTGTTGTAAAATTGATTTTTTTTTGTCACATTATAAATATAAATTGAAGAACGTATAGGGGAATGATAAGGATATAAATAATCTAGAAAGAGGGTTGAATAGAGTATGAAAAATTTTCGCAATATGTTATATCAAGACTTTGAAACTGATTTCAAGGCCTTGAAGTCGATCTGTGCATCTGGTGACATAACTGGTTTTCAAGGCTTTGAAAGGGATTTCAAGACCTTGACTCCGAAACCTGCAAAGCAACGTTAGCCACAATATACGCGATAGAAAATGCGGAATTAAAAGATCGACACGGTTATATGTTTATGAAGTTCAGCTCTAACAGTCTGCGTCTCCGTCCTAGGTTTCTTTACCCATAGGATCTAACTATCTATTATCTGCTCAAAGAGTTATAGATACAACCTAGAAGAAATTCTCTTCTTCTCTCACTGTAGTCAATGTTACGATCTAGTCCAACTCTAACCTAGCAATAATAGCCTAGTTACTTCATAGAGTAAACCACACTCAAGTATAACACTTTCCAGATATGCCAATGAAACTCTAGTGTTTTTCTCTCTCTAAGAATGTAAACTTTTGTAAGCTAAGAGGAAGAAAAACTTTTGAAACGAAAGATGTTTGATCGCTTAAAGAATTAGATATTTTCGTGTAAAGTTGTTGTTGTTCTCTTCAATCGACATCTTCATTTATAGTCTTCTATGAAGAACTCTTCTAGCCGTTGTAAGATGGCCGTTGTGATGTTCTTCTTTCTCCATGGAAAACGGTGTTTAGTCGAGATGAAGTAGCCATTGTAAGATCTTCTATCTTCTTCATCTACTTCTTCTCTTTGATGCACGTTGAGAATCTTCATCTTTGAGATTCTCCTTGACAAAGCCGTTGAAGATCTTTTTCGTTGAAGCCCTTAGTTCATGCTCCGAGATCTTCCCAACCGTTGAAGATCTTTGTTGTTGAAGACTTCTATTTTGAGGGTCGTTGAAGATTTTCCTTAAATCCGAGATCTTTGTGTGGAATCCGTTTGGAAAGATCTTCTCTTATCTTGCGTCGGTTGTTAAGAACTTTGTGAGATCTTGTCGTTGGGGCCAAGATCTTCTCTTCAAATCCGTTGAAGATCTTCTTGTTGGGGCTGTCCGAGATCTTCTCTTGAAATCTTGTTTGAATATATACTTATAATCCTAATAAGATATTCTTGTTTTGGTTGTTGACATTTGAATATCATATTTTGAAAAGCCTTCAGCCGAATCCTTCTTTGTATTGCTTTAAAGGCCTCCACGCTTTATCCCTTGAACTGTTCCCAAGGCCTCCGCGTTTGTCCCTTGAACTACTTTCCAAGATCTCCGTGCTTGTCCCTTGTAATGAGTTTCAAGGCATGCGTTCTTCCTTTGAAATGTTTTTCAAGGTCTGCATACATTTAACAAACACAAACCAAAACACGCAATCTAGAAATACAATCAATATTTGTTAGTTTATAAAACCGCTCATAAATTTTAAGTCTTCCATCATCCACATAGACAATTCATAATCAAGGTGGAGTCATCAATCTTCCCCTTGATGGAAGACAAAACAAATATCGTACTTGCATTCTATGTTAGCGATACATATGCAATAATATCAAAAAAGTGCAGAATGTAGGATATCGGATCACGCATATTTAATTTCTCCCCCTTTGTCTTTCATCAAGGGAGAAAAACCATTAAAGTACCAGACTTAAAAATTTATTACAGTCCCACGAAAGTATTTCCAATAATCAAAAACAGTTTAAAAAACGAGTCCCACAAACGGTATCAAGGCCTTGAAATCAAAACCAAGGGGGCTTTGAAATCCATGTCAAGGCCTTAACATCCATTTCAAGGCCTTGAAACTAGTTTCAAGACTTTGAAATTCACTCCTGGCTATCCACGTAGAACTTCTTCCTCCATCTTGATTGAGCAGATCCTTTGCTCATGTCCTTGATATTGGCCTCTAAAAGTCGTTTCCTCTCAACAAGCCGATATTCCTTGACCACGACATATTCCTCAGTAGTTAGAACGGTAGGTTTGACATGCGTGGGGTAGAGGATGTGTTTATTCTGCACGTTGTGTAACACCCCAAGTTCTCGGAACTCGGGGAGCTACTGGTTAGGACCTCACAATGGGTCCCGACCTTGGTTTAACAACAATATGATCTTACAACAAGACACAAATGTATTTAAAACAATTTCAAAACTTATAATTTTTATAGTATGAATGTACACATGTGACAGCCTTACAAACATATATATAGATACATAACATGCATGCCGTATGGAAGACTCCCCCGTCCCCATCTAATGAGTACGTGGACCCGGCTGGCCATCCGTCCCGAATCTCTCTGCAACTGTTTATCTCTACAAAGTCTACAACACGGATAAACCGTTAGTTAACAATCTAAATATAATAAGAATAAAGATAGCACAAACACAACCAAGATTACATAAAACAATCATCATGCTGGCATACAAACCGGTTATTATCTAGTAGTTAAGTGATTCACTTAATTCCATTTTACAGTTGTGGCACGAGAATCTTAAGAGTTCTCACCTCCGTTCCTTATCCAACTGGGTGTAGGTCTAGCTTACCTCCACCGGTAGCATCACTACAAACCGAGTGTAGACTAGTCCCTAAAGAAACCCCCAGCGCCCTCAGGCTAACTGAGCAGAATGCCACCATCTGTTACTCTTAGGCCAAAGTATAAGTCGGTAGATAACTATTACTAAAATATAACTATAAACATCTCATTCACACATCACCATCATTATCCACACTCATATCTAGAAGTCTGCTAAGTAAGCCCAAAGGACTTACCTGAATCCAAACATAATCTCGACTCGATCTGTAACCGCGGGAACTCAACCGCCTGTTATAAAGGCATGTGGATCAATAATGTATCCCACTTAATTAGAAGTCTTTGACTTCTATGATATTTAACTCTATCATCAGATAAATTAGCGAAATACTCTTATACGGGTAAATGACCATTTTACCCCTAGTCCCGAAAACTCTCAAGATCCTATAATATATGCCCAAACCTTTCTTTAGGACTTATTTTTCATAATCTAACTCTTGAGAGTTAGTTTAGGTAGAACTTATAGATTACACATTTTTCTTAACTTTTAACAAGGTCACTAAGGTCCAACTTTAGCCTATGATACGAGTCCTGAATAAAAATATAAAATTTCTAACAAAAATCTCAAAGTCTTTAATGTTATGCACTCTATCCATAGGAGCAAGAACTTCCCAAAAATACCAAATAATAAATTCTATAAAAATTCCCAAAGTCGGTTCCAAAACCAGAAAATTCAGACTTAGCCAAAACTAAGTGTTTATAAACTGCTCAACTAGTCCACTTTGGACCTTCGTAGATCTAAATCCAACCGTTGGATCAACCCCAACTTTTGACACATCATATTATGCATGACACTCTATAACATACTAAAAATTGAACGGTGGATTGTATTTCTAAGATATCTAAACATAAGCTCAAATATGACTGCACAACACAGAAAGTTTCCAGCACTCAGGGAATTTCAGCTACATCCCGAAAACTGTTTAAGGTCCCAAATTCGAAAAATCGTAACTCCTAAACCACTTGCTGGAGTCCTCCCAAATTTGAATATGTTCTACAACAATATGCAAACTATATCATATCCAAAATTCAAGCCCAACAGAGATCAAAAGTCTATTGAAAACTATTTCACAAAACAACATCATACACAGTTTTCTCAACATTCAATACACTTATAAAAACTGTACTAGGAACCAAATTTAAGACACTATAACTCTCAAACTGCAACTCCGATTCCTCTCAAATTGCAGTATGATCTACTATGCAATACCCACTACAACATATCCGAAATTCAGCCACAAGAGAGGAGTATAACCAGCCCAAATTTGGACCCGAAGTTCACTGCTCGTCCCTTCCGAAAACTCCGAAAACGCATCTATCTTCACTGTTTCTTCTATGAAAGTTCTAGGCATGATTAGGAGATATAATAGGCATTTATTAGACATGAAATGTGTGGAAGGAAGTGCAAGAAAGAGAAGGGTATCACCCTTACCCTATTCCATGACTCGAGCGAGAGGATGAAGATGGCGCAAGGTTGTTTTCGAGGCTGTTGTTGCCCAGGAGAGGAGAGGCATCCTGTGCTTACCCGCCTGCAGGAATAAAATTCTCCCTCCCTGTTGAGTTTCCAGTACCGACAGGAGTATCACGAAAGCAAGGCCAGAAGGATGAGGCCAAAAGGAGGGGTGTTGTTGCTGTACATGGGTCTTTCAGGACTTGTGTGGCTGCTACTGTCAACCGGCTCAAGAGAAGGAGTTGAGGGGCTCGGTTATAGTTGATGGGTTGCTTGCAAGGAGAGAAAGAAGGTAGGGAGGAGAGGCTTCGTCTGCTCTCTGGCGTCGACGAGGAGGAAGCCCGGAGGTGGTATACGCCTACACTCGACAAAGGTATCAGTAAGTTCCTGCTGATTGTCGCTAGGGTGCAATGCAGTGTGCATAGGTTATGGATGGTTGCTTCTACGCTGGCAATAAATCCTTGGCGTCAGAGCAGATCAATGGCGCCTAGTGGTACAATGGAGACGAGAGAGAAGGTTGGAGATAGACGGCCAAGGGGAAGGATGAGGGCAGTGATAGGTTAGGGTGAAAGCTCGATGCATGAAGACGTGAAGGTGGGGAGAGGGGCGTATCTATAATGCAGAAGGTGGGGAGAGGAATTCAGTAACTTCCAGCTACAATCCAGGCATTGCACGTGAGGGCATGAGGAGGTTGGCTGCTGTACTAGGGTTTCGGCTAGGGCTGGCGGATGGTTGAGAAGATACAAGGAGAGTTGGGCATGGATAGGCTCTTGTCAAGACATTGTCATGGGCTTGTCATGACCTTGTCATGGGCTTGTCTTGAGCTGATCTTGGGCTTGTCAAACACTTGTGAAAAGGCCATTTAAAACTAGTCTTGTAAGAGTAAGACTAAGATGATAGATTCTTTTATGTGTGTAGGAAAACTACATAAATTAATAAAAATGTTTTTATTTATGATGATAAATATCATGTAAGGAGGTTTAAACTTGTCGGGGATCCGCTTCGACTCGAGGTTAACGGAATAAAATTTACGGATATTACATAAGTACCCCCTTAAAATAAGTTTCGTCCCGAAACTTAGAATAAAAACAACACTCCGATAATCTCCTATAAATAGAACAAAGTATCTACTCTTACTTACCGATTCTACGTCCAATCCGTCTAACATAGAAATATCACTCAATCATCATAGAATTGCAACACTTAAATTAAATACTCAACACGGAAGTAATCACAAAACAACATCACACACAGTTTTCTCAACATTCAATACACTTATAAAAACTGTACTAGGAACCAAATTTAAGACACTATAACTCTCAAACTGCAACTCCGATCCCTCTCAAATTGCAGTATGATCTACTATGCAATACCCACTACAACATATCCGAAATTCAGCCACAAGAGAGGAGTATAACCAGCCCAAATTTGGACCCGAAGTTCACTGCTCGTCCCTTCCGAAAACTCCGAAAACGCATCTATCTTCACTGTTTCTTCTATGAAAGTTCTAGGCATGATTAGGAGATATAATAGGCATTTATTAGACATGAAATGTGTGGAAGGAAGTGCAAGAAAGAGAAGGGTATCACCCTTACCCTATTCCATGACTCGAGCGAGAGGATGAAGATGGCGCAAGGTTGTTGTCGAGGCTGTTGTTGCCCAGGAGAGGAGAGGCATCCTGTGCTTACCCGCCTGCAGGAATAAAATTCTCCCTCCCTGTTGAGTTTCCAGTACCGACAGGAGTATCACGAAAGCAAGGCCAGAAGGATGAGGCCAGAAGGAGGGGTGTTGTTGCTGTACATGGGTCTTTCAGGACTTGTGTGGCTGCTACTGTCGACCGGCTCAAGAGAAGGAGTTGAGGGGCTCGGTTATAGTTGATGGGTTGCTTGCAAGGAGAGAAAGAAGGTAGGGAGGAGAGGCTTCGTCTGCTCTCTGGCGTCGACGAGGAGGAAGCCCGGAGGTGGTATACGCCTACACTCGACAAAGGTATCAGTAAGTTCCTGCTGATTGTCGCTAGGGTGCAATGCAGTGTGTATAGGTTATGGATGGTTGCTTCTATGCTGGCAATAAATCCTTGGCGTCAGAGCAGATCAATGGCGCCTAGTGGTGCAATGGAGACGAGGGAGAAGGTTGGAGATAGACGGCCAAGGGGAAGGATGAGGGCAGTGATAGGTTAGGGTGAAAGCTCGATGCATGAAGACGTGAAGGTGGGGAGAGGGGCGTATCTATAATGCAGAAGGTGGGGAGAGGAATTCAGTAACTTCCAGCTGCAATCCAGACGTTGCACGTGAGGGCATGAGGAGGTTGGCTGCTGTACTAGGATTTCGGCTAGGGCTGGCAGATGGTTGAGAAGATACAAGGAGAGTTGGGCATGGATAGTTTCTTGTCAAGACATTGTCATGGGCTTGTCATGACCTTGTCATGGGCTTGTCTTGAGCTGATCTTGGGCTTGTCAAACACTTGTGAAAAGGCCATTTAAAACTAGTCTTGTAAGAGTAAGACTAAGATGATAGATTCTTTTATGTGTGTAGGAAAACTACATAAATTAATAAAAATGTTTTTATTTATGATGATAAATATCATGTAAGGAGGTTTAAACTTGTTGGGGATCCGCTTCGACTCGAGGTTAACGGAATAAAATTTACGGATATTACATAAGTACCCCCTTAAAATAAGTTTCGTCCCGAAACTTAGAATAAAAACAACACTCCGATAATCTCCTATAAATAGAACAAAGTATCTACTCTTACTTACCGATTCTACGTCCAATCCGTCTAACATAGAAATATCACTCAATCATCATAGAATTGCAACACTTAAATTAAATACTCAACACGGAAGTAATCACATAGTCAAAAAGTCCTACATATCAGAGTCCGAGTACTAACTCGTCTGTATCCAGGTTGCGGTTAATTTTGCAAGGAACTCACAATAGTTACTCCTAAAGTTATCCTCCGTCGCTCGGGTAGCCTCATCGTCTCCTCGTCTAAACCATTGGGTCCGTAGTATCGGCATAGCTTTAGATCGTAGATGTCTAGTACTCCACTCTCGAATCCGGTAGATATTTTTCAACTGAGATATGTAGAATATTTGATGTACTCCCTCTGGTATGGTAGTAGAGTTAGTCAATAACTAATTTCTCAATCCACTTTTAAATATCAACGAGTATCTCCCTCAACTCACTTCTCACTCTTTTGGTGACTCCACTGAATTAACTGAAAAACTCTATTCCTTCCGTTGAATTCACTTGCTTCGGACCTTTCGGAAGATCCAAACTATCAATTTTAAAACAAGGCTTTGACGCATCTTGCAGCACTGTACTCAGTACGTAGTTCTCTTTGTAAGATTAAGTACTTGGTCTGGTCTCCCTAATATGACTCACTCGCACCGTTCTTCAAATAATGACTTAATCCTACGTCTTGTGAGGCTTTCCAACTTGTTATAATCCAAAATCACACTCTCAGTGGAGACTTTCATATAGATCTCAAATTCTTTAACCTGATGAGGTCATAGATAGAATAACGTTGAGTTTCCTGGTATGTGAGTTATGTGCCCTCCACGCTTCCGTTGCTGATAGCATGAATTATAGTCTATATTTTGGGGTTTGGTTGGACATTTTATCTTCAATAATCTGCATGTTTGTATGTATAATATGTGATTATATTACCATTTTATCTACCTTTACGGGAATCGAGGTCTACACCTAGTTTTGTTGTAATCGTAGGTAAAATGGCACGTTTTGCATCAAAAAGGAGCAAAAGGAGCTATGGAGTCATTGGAGCTACATTCAGGAACATAAGGAACCATCCAGGAAGCATAGCCATAGATTAGAGATTCACTTTGGACCAGATTTGAGAGATTTCACATTCAGTTGTAACTCACCTTGGTTGACCACAGATTCACATCGACCGAGGTGATCCAGAGAAGTCAACTCGACCGAGGCGAACACCTCGGACGCGGCGAGAATATTTTATTCTTGGCTGAGATCTTTTATCTTTGGAAAGAGGATCTTATATTTTTGGGCTTGGCTCCTAGAAGGAAGAAGATATACTAGATCATATATTTTACCTATTTTTATGGGAAGAGATCTTTCTAAGATATCTTATCTTTGGAGGGTAATTTTCCTATAAAAAGGGTCGGATTTCCCACAAATCCAGACCCCGCTTATCCCGCTTACACCGAATCATGCTATACCACCGATCAGGTTTATACTCCGCAGCAGCCATACTTCAGTTTGGAGATTTGAAGAACCTTTTTGAAGGTTGAAGGAAGATTGAAGTCTATAGCTTTTATAGCTTTTGAAGGGTTTTTGTAAGATTATCTTAGATTCCCTTCCTTGTTGTCTTGCCTTGTTGGATTTTTATCCAAGGAACGCATTTGTTGTGATATTTGATTCAGTTATTGAAGTCTTTTCATTAAATTCTTCTTGTTCAAATATTCACCTTCTTCCCATATATTTGATTATTGCTTTCATGATGATGAGTGGCTAATTTCCTTGTGTGATTCTAGGGTGATTGGCTGAAGGTTGTGGGAAAAACAATGATAAAAATAATCTTAGATTCCAGTAGGACCCTGAAAGTTCGAGTCTTTAACCTTAACCCTAAGCATCTCGCTCAGTCGATGAACATCTCGGCCGGGGTGGAATTTGTCTGACCGAGGTGACTTATCTGATCCGAAACTGAGAGTTAAGTGTTAGAGTTTGTCAAATCCTATTCTTATTACACCTTTCCTGGTCCAATACAAGCTTAGGATGAGACTTACCCGGTAATTCCTTAGTTTGTTTACCTAAGATCATAAGTGTAGGTAATAAAGGTTTATCCTTTATTGGGGTTTGAGTGTGCTTTCATCCCATCTTTGTGAGTTAGCCTGAGACTTATCCGGTGAAGGTTGATTCTATTCCCTTAGATGGTGTGTTAGTTTGAGGTTATAGTTCTTTATCTTAATTCCTTGAGACTTACCCGGTAATAGGAGTTACGGTTTAGGATTAGTGAGTAGTGAGACTTACCCGGTGATCTATTCCACTTTAGTAACACCTTCCCTATGCAAAAACCTCAGCTTTGTCCGCTTATCTTTAGATCTTGAGTTGGAACCACAACTAGATGCTTTAATCTCTAGAATTGCATATTTCCTTTATTGACTTCTATATCATCTTTGATTGTTTTGATTACCTTTTTGTGGTTAGTAATTACTAAAGCATACCGTAATTGGACTTTATTTCACTAAGTCCCTGTCATCGACCCCTGGAATTCCTTGCTTTTTACTACGATTGACCCGTACACTGCGGGTTCGCATCCTTGTTTTAAGCTTACGTCTAGGGTTATAAATCTAAAGCTTGCACACACCGTTTGGAGCGAACAAGTTTTTGGCGCCGTTGCCGGGGACTTGGTCTAGACCGAGCCGGTTACGGTTTGCTTTTGGGGCACTTGCCCCCGTGTCTACTTACCACTCTACTTGAGTGACTTTTGCAGGTTATTTCTTAGGTTTATGTGAAGAACCCGCACTAGGAAGGAAATCGTTCCTTACGATCCCGAACCAGAGAAGACATACAAACGTCACTTACGAGAAGCGAAGATGGCCAACCAGGACAATCGCGATCTTGAGGCCGAGTTGAAAGAGGCGCTAGAGCAGCTACGCCTCAGCAGGGAAAAGCTAAGGCAAGAGAAAGAAGAAACTCGCGCCAGGACTGAGGCGATCGAAGCAGATATGGCAGCCTTACAAGACCAATATCTACTTCAACCGAGGGAAGATCCAGCCCCAGATCCTCAACCGATGCAGGATCCAATTGCTGACCCTCGACCGAGGCAGGTTCCAGTACCTGACGCCCCGGCCGAGATACTTCCACCTCGGATCCCAGTCCAAGGTGTTCTTCTTGCAGGAATCCCACAAACCCTAGGTCAAAGGATGGACCCCAATCAACAACTGAGGCGTCCAGGAGTTAACCTAGGAGATCCAGCGGACCATGACTACGAACTTCGACCGCAAGTTCTATCCATGATTCGCCAATGCCAATTCGGAGGGCTAGAGAAGGAATCACCACATCAACATCTTCAAAATTATGAGATCTTGATGGAGACCTTGAGACCCTCAAGGATTGAAAACAACAACTACAAGCTAAGACCTTTTTACTTTTCTTTAAAAGATAGAGCTCTTACTTGGTATCAATCTCTTCCTCTAGGAAAAATTAACACATGGGAGGAGATGACTACGGAATTCTTGACCAAATTCTTTCCCCACTCAAAGACCGCTGAAATGAGAGGGAAGATCAATGCATTCATTATGAAGGACAAGGAGAGCTTGTCCAAGTCATGGGAGCGGTTCAAGGACATTCTTTTGGATTGCCCACATCATGGGATTCCAAAGATAGAGTTATTGGAGATATACTTCAAGGGACTGGACGGAAGCACCCAGTTCAACCTCCAACTACTCTCCGCCGGTACCTTTATGAACATGGCGATTGACGAAGCTTGGGACTTCATCGAGAAGCAAGCTTTGCATATGGAGAAGTACACTCATCAAGGAGCTGAAGGTGGAGTTAAAAGAGTTAACTTCCAAGAAACTCAGCCCAACAACAATCAACTCACGTCTTTGAAGAATGACGTGAAGCAATTGAAGGAACTCTTGGTTTCTCAAACCAAGAAGGAAGAGCAAGGACAAAGGAACAACAACAATGGATACCGTAACAACAACAACGGTTTCGGGAACAACAACTACAACAACAACAATAGAGGATCCAATAGCAACAATTAGAGGGCGAACAACCAAAATTCTGGTAACAATCATTCAAACTCCAACTCTAACGATTCCGCTAATCCTTTCCTTTCTTCCCCTTCTTCTTCTTCTACTCCATTAAAGAGCCAGGGGCAAGGATCAAGTTCGTCTCAACCGGAAAAGAAAGACGCAGTGCTGGAGGCTATCTTGATCAAGCTTAGTGCTATGGAGACTTCTATGACTTCATTTTCGAAGGCCCAAAAGGCCTTTGAACAACAACTTGCAAGTAGAGCGAATGAAGCGCCAAGAGATCCAGGGAAGCTTCCAGCAAGGACGGAGAGCAACCCTAAGGGCCAGATCATGGCCATAATTACGAGGAGTGGACTGAAAACTGCAGATCCAGTGCCTCGGTCGGTGCCAGTACCGATGAAGACCACCTCGGTCCAGGTGCAGTCGAAGAACACTTCGACCGAGATGCCAACCGAGGTGGAGCCACAGAAAGCGGAGGGGAAAATTGAAGTTTATATTCCACCTCCTGCATACAAACCACCACTTCCATTCCCCCAGTCAAGGGCCAGAGCACATCTAGACAAGCACTTTGGTAAGTTCCTTGACTTGATGAATAAACTGCATATTAACATTCCTTTCCTTGATGCTATTCTAGGGATGCCCGCCTATGGGAAGTTCTTGAAGGAGATCCTATCAAGGAAGAGGAAACTGGAAGATTTTGGTGAAGTTAGGATGACATCTAAATCCTCGGAGCTTATTCAAATCATGAAGGAGAAGATGCCACCTAAGTTGAGAGATCCCGGCTCATTTTGTATTCCCATTCAAGTTGGAGATGTCACTTGTGAAGCCCTTTGTGATCTAGGAGCCAGCGTGAGCATCATCCCGCTGGAGCTATGTGTGAAGATCGGACTTGGAGAGCCCAAGCCGGTCAAGATTCGACTATACATGGCGGATCGCTCCATCACCCACCCCGTGGGAATTTTGGAGGACGTTCCGGTCAAGTTAGGTAACTTCTATTTACCTATAGATTTTGTTGTACTTGACATTCTCGCAGATTATCCTGTTCCTATTATTCTCGGGAGGCCATTTCTAGCAACTTCGGGTTGCAACGTGGATTGCAAGAACGCCAAGTTGAAATTCAACATTGGTGGCGATGAGGTGGAGTTCGCATTACTTGCAGCCATGAAAGGGGAGCACCTAAGCGATGATATCTTCAACATCTACGATGAAGAAGAATCAAGAGAATTGGTGAGCTCTATCCTTATTAACGATCCACTCGAAAGAGTTATTAGTTTCAGTTTAATGGAGGAAGGTATAGATGCTTCTTGTGATGCAGATATACGGAGCTTAAAAGCACTAGAAGAAGATCCAGGAGCTAAAACTGAGAAGCTAATCCAGGAGACGAAGATCTCCAGTTTCGGTTCCAGTTGCAGTACCTCGACCGAGGCACTTCCTGGACTGAGCGAGGCGACTGAAGAACATCTCGGTCAATGGCTTTGCACCTCGACCGAGGTCGAAGGCGGGACGACTTCAACTGAGACTTCCGAAAGTCCAGTTTCTGGATCTACTCCACTGGAAGGAGGAATCAAGGATCCCCCTCAGAAAGCACCCCCAGTTATGGAGCTTAAACAACTCCCAAATCACTTGAGGTATGTTTTTCTTGGACCGGATTCCACTTATCCCGTTATTGTTAGTGCTTCCCTCTCCGAAACTGAATTGTCTAAACTAATGCATGTCCTGAGAAAGCATCAAAAGGCTTTGGGTTATACTATAGATGATCTTATTGGCATTAAGCCTTCTTTCTGCATGCATAGAATTCTAATGGAGGATGATCATAAGACTTCACGGGAACCTCAAAGACGGTTAAATCCGATCATGAAAGAGGTTGTGAAGAAGGAAATTCTTAAGTTATTGGATGCAGGTATCATATATCCTATCTCGGACAGCAAATGGGTTAGCCCGGTGCATGTAGTTCCGAAGAAAGGGGGGATGACCATTGTGACGAATAAGAACAACGAGTTGATCCCAACCAGGACCGTTACGGGCTGGAGGGTTTGCATTGATTATAGGAAGATGAACACGGCCACACGGAAGGACCATTTTCCACTTCCCTTCATTGATCAAATGCTCGAGCGGTTGGCCCAGCATTCACACTTTTGCTACTTAGACGGCTATAGTGGATTCTTCCAGATTCCTATCCATCCGGATGATCAGGAAAAAACCCCTTTCACTTGTCAATGGGGGACATTTGCTTATAGGAGGATGCCATTTGGATTGTGCAATGCACCCGCTACCTTCCAGTGATGTATGATGGCTATCTTTTCCGAGTACATAGAGGAGATCATGGAGGTATTAATGGATGATTTTTCGGTATATGATTCCTCTTTTGATGATTGCCTATCTAACCTTTCTCTAGTACTTAAAAGATGTGAAGACACTAATCTTGTTTTGAATTGGGAGAAGTGTCATTTTATGGTTAATGAAGGCATTGTGCTAGGACACCTCGTTTCTAATCGAGGCATTAAGGCCGATCGCGCTAAGATCGAGACTATAGAGAAACTCTCTCCCCCTTGTTCTGTTAAATGTGTGAGGAGTTTTCTCGGGCATGCAGGTCTCTACAGGAGATTCATCAAGGACTTCTCTAAGATTTCTAAACCTCTAACTAACCTCTTGAATAAAGATGTTGTTTTTGAATTTTCGCAGGAGTGTCTTGATGCTTTTTACAAGATTAAGGAAGCATTGATCTCCGCTCCCATTATCCAACCTTCGGATTGGACCTTGCCCTCTGAGATCATGTGCGATGCTAGTGATATAGCTGAAGGAGCGGTGCTTGGACAGAAGAAGGATGGCCGGACCACCGCCATTTATTATGCTAGCAAGACGCTAGATGTAGCACAACGCAACTACGCTACCACCGAAAAGGAGTTATTGGCAGTTGTATATGCTTTCGAGAAGTTTCGTTCCTACTTAGTAGGGGCGAAAGTCATTGTCTACACCGACCATGCAGCCATCCGTTACTTGTTGGCTAAGAAAGATGTCAAGCCACGCCTTATTCGATGGATTCTCTTGCTTCAAGAGTTTGACTTAGAGATCCGCGATAAGAAGGGATCCGAAAATTCCGTTGCGGATCACCTCAGCCGGCTACCTGCATCTTCACGCGAGAAGGACGACCCGCCCATAGACGATTCATTCCCCGATGAGCACTTACACTTGTTGGAGCGTTTGATAGACTTACTTACTTCACCCCACGATGGAGATGAAGTATGGGGTCAGGGTATCTCCCATCACGTTTGAGAGACGCATCATGGTCCAACTAGCGACCTTAAACCAAGCGCTTCTTGGGAGGCAACCCAAGGTATTGCTTTCTTTTCCCTTTTTCCTAGTCTAGCTTAGATAGTTTTGCTTTTGCTTTGCTTTGTTTGTTTTTGGCGTCCTAGACAGATAACAAGAGACATCTAAGGAAGGAGTACAAACCAGGAGCATAACTGGAAGGACAGAAGATCGAGAATTTGAGAAGACGAAGTTTGACTGAGGCATCTCGGTTGCTGTCAGAGCACCTCGACCGAGATGATTCTTGAGAAACCGAGGCGACTAGGGTTTCTGAAGAACCACCTCGGTCCGTACCACCTCGGTCCAGTCGAGACCACCTCGACCGAGGTGACAGTAGTTCCAGAAAAGGGTATAAAAGGGGGGCCGAATTTCTCTCTCTTCACTTTACTCTCTTCTCGACCGCGGCGAAGATCCACCTCGCTTCTCCAGTTTTCGACCATTTTCGACGATTCTTGCTTCCAAATCGCTAAGAAAGGATAGAGGATTCCAGTGCAAGCATTAATCTGCAAGAAAAACGAACCGAATCGGCCAAACGAGGTAAAACAAAACCAAAACCCTAACTCGCTGATTTCGCTTCGATTTGGGCTTGGATTGCCCTGCATTTGCTGAGAAAAGGATTAAGTACCCTATAGGAACCAGTTGTAGTGATTTTGGGGGAAAAGAACTGGAATTTCTGAAGGAATTAGATCGTAGTTTTTCGCCTCGGTCCAGACGTGCTGTGCCTCGGCCGAGGTGTTCTTGAGTATTGTCAGTCGACCGAGGTGACCTGACAGTGAGATTTCTGAAAATGAGTTCTGACAGACGCCTTGCCCTTAGGGATAGATCCTCCCCTTCCCCTTCTTCCTCTTCTTCCCGACCCTATCACCCGGTGATCCACGAGCGACACCGGGTCGATTATGAGCGTATTTCTGGCCGTCCAGTGATTGCACCTCGCTTCCTGGACGTGTCAGC
This sequence comes from Fagopyrum homotropicum, assembly GCA_033239125.1. Classification (NCBI taxonomy): domain Eukaryota; kingdom Viridiplantae; phylum Streptophyta; class Magnoliopsida; order Caryophyllales; family Polygonaceae; genus Fagopyrum; species Fagopyrum homotropicum. The sequence goes on from BSWB01000007.1 coordinate 103,222,548, forward strand.
CTTTGACTGTCTCCAGGTGGACAGAGACCTTAGACGGATGATATCTACAATAGGGCTAGATCAGTTTACTGAGATCCGAGCCCCTGCCTATTTGGAGCCCACCTTAGAGTTTATTAGCTCCTTTACCTACCTCCCCACAGAGCGATCTGTGAAGTACCGGTTGATGAACCGGAACTTCTTAGTGCCACTAGAGTATTGGAGGGAGATATTTGGTTTTCCTGCCCCCACAGCTGTTGACTTCCCGTCCCGATCTGTAGCTAGGGAGTTTTGGGGACAGATTGCCCATATTGCTGAGCACGTAGACAGATGGCGCCCTGGAGATTCCAGGGGGAAGGTCATCTTTCACTTAGCTTTTAGGTTAGCCCACCGTATCTTCAGTGAGACACTTCTGGCGCGTACTGAGACGCCCCAGAAGGTCCGCTAGGGGGAGCTGTTCAGCCTATACTGCATGGTGACAAGAGGGATCCCCGATTTTGGCTTGATATTGGCAGAGGATCTGCACAAGATCAAGGCCAAGGTGAAGGGGGACATCTGCTGCGGAGGACTTGTCACCCACATCGCCAGCTACTAGGACATGGATCTCAGCGCTTGCACTATGGTGGCGGCTGCCAAGCCGCTTGGGCTGCAGGAGATGATCACTCGGCGGATTCTGGTTTCCCGAGGTCTGACTACACCATACATGGCTATGCCATGGGAGCTGACTGCACTGCAGGGGATCAAGTGGTCTGCCCAGTTTACAGTTTACGACCCTCATTATTGGCAGACCGCTTGGGCCCCACTGATGGAGGATTACAGAGAGGCAGCAGCTGCCCCAGCTGAGGAGGTAGATGATGAGGAGACTACTGATGACAGAGATGATGGAGTGCCGATGGATACAGGGACGGATACTGCAGGGACGAGTGCGCCGGTTATTGATCTGGATGATGATGATGATACCGAGCCGGCACCTGTTGCATCACCTGTGATCCAGAGCTAGGGCACGCCGACATAGAGATCCAGAGGCTCACCGTCGGATCGATGATCTGACGGAGCAGATGATTGACTCTTATACTGCTCTTACTATGGACATGCATGAGAGATTTGCTGCCCAGCACCGACAGATTGACAGCTGGACTCATCAGATGCTCGAGGGACAGCACTATCAGCGCAGGATGATGGAGATCTAGTTTCAGCAGGCTATGGGTTATCCATTTGACCCATCCCAATACCCATATGTGCCACCATCACCACCACCACCGGATCAGGATTATTGAGAGCTGTAGGATTTTCTTTCTTATTTTTATGCAGTTCAGCTTATTATCCGGTGAGTATTTTATTCCTTAGACTTATTTTGACCCACTAGGACAGTGTGTCCCAAGTATGGGGTATTTGTGTATTACTTGACACTTATGTGATGTATGACTCTATTTGACCGGATATTTATTCATATTTATGCTTCAGTTTGCTTTTATATGTTTATCTGAGATTGCATGCATACATACAGGTTATTTGATTGAGAAAAACGTCGAAACTGAAAAAAAAAAACTGGTTTTAAAATAATTTTTTTTACCTCGACCGGGGCAGTTCTGGCCGAACGAGGTGTTTCACCTCGGTTGACCTAAGAACACCTCGACCGAGGTAGGTTAACTGAGAGTTTTCGAAACGAATTTTTGTGCTTCTTATCTGGATGTGATCTCAGTGAAGACTTTGCTTACTGACTGGTTTTGAAATCTTTATGTGTTTGAAAGGTTTTATAATATGTTTAAGTTGCTAAATGCTTTGTTTGAAATTATTGGCATGTTTAATACTTTGTTTTTATCCAAATTATGTTGAATTTGAAGGTTGACACCGCAAGATACGTTCTCTCACTTTCTTCCTGGAAAGACCAAGGCAATTCATTCTTCTCTCTTCTTCTTCTTGATCATGCTTAGCCCCTCATATACATATTTGCCTCCCTTTACCTATCCGGGAATTTGGAAGCAAGCGAAGTGGTGAAAGCAAGTGAAGTTAAAGTTGAGAAGTTGGCTAGAAGTGAAAGTGTTAGAAAGTAATAATAGGTTTGGGGAAGTCAATCATGATGATGAGTAACTCGGCACCATTCACATAGCCGGGTGTTTGTGTCTTGCCAAAGTCGGATTAAGCGATATTCCTAACGGGTCATGGTATGTGCATCAAGGGTTTGATGCATCTCAAGAAATTGATGATTGCTGATTTCCTAGGCTTCGGTTATTGTGCACCTCTGTCCATGCATCCCAAAAAGTAAAGTAAAAAAGAAAAAAAGTGTGAAATAAGCAAAGCTTATTGGTGGAAGATGTTGAAAGTCAAAATGAAAGTGAAGTATATCCTTTTCCCGGATTCTAGCACCACATTACCTTACATACATCCCTACCCTACACGTTTCATGACCTTTCTTTTGGGAAGCCCTTGAGACCTCGACCTTGTTGATTGACTTAGTGGTTTAAACTGGCTTATGCATGATTAATTTCGATAATTATGACTTATTATGCATTCTATGATTTTATGCAAAGATGAACAACTTTCTTATATTCATAAAATGTTTTGATCATATTTTGATTTTAAATTCCATGAAGTATTCTCTTAGAGTGATCTATGATTGTTGCACACCATAAAAATGTTTTGAAAGACTTTTCATTGATTTTCATGACTTATAATCCATTCTATCTTGTCTTCTATATGCGGAACTTGCTTGGGGACAAGCAAGGGCTAAGTATGGGGTATTTTGATAGCATGAATTATAGTCTATATTTTGGGGTTTGTTTGGACGTTTTATCTTCAATAATCTGCATGTTTGTATGTATAATATGTGATTATATTACCATTTCATCTACCTTTGCAGGAATCGAGGTCTACACCTAGTTTTGTTGTAATCGTAGGTAAAATGGCACGTTTTGCATCAAAAAGGAGCAAAAGGAGCTATGGATTCATTGGAGCTACATTCAGGAACATAAGGAACCATCCAGGAAGCATAGCCATGGATTAGAGATTCACTTTGGACCAGATTTGAGAGATTTCACATTCAGTTGTGACTCACCTCGGTTGACCACAGATTCACATCGACCGAGGTGATCCCGAGAAGTCGACTCGACCGAGGCGAACACCTGGGACGCGGCGAGAATATTTTATTCTTGGCTGAGATCTTTTATCTTTGGAAAGAGGATCTTATATTTTTGGGCTTGGCTCCTGGAAGGAAGAAGATATACTAGATCATATATTTTACCTATTTTTATGGGAAGAGATCTTTCTAAGATATCTTATCTTTGGAGAGTAATTTTCCAATAAAAAGGGTCGGATTTCCCACAAATCCAGACCCCGCTTATCCCGCTTACACCGAATCATGCTATACCACCGATCAGGGTTTATACACCGTAGCAGTCATACTCCAGTTGGGAGATTTGAAGAACCTTTTTGAAGGTTGAAGGAAGATTGAAGTCTATAGCTTTTATAGCTTTTGAAGGGTTTTTGTAAGATTATCTTAGATTCCCTTCCTTGTTGTCTTGCCTTGTTGGATTTTTATCCAAGGAACGCTTTTGTTGTGGTATTTGATTCAGTTATTGAAGTCTTTTCATTAAATTCTTCTTGTTCAAATATTCACCTTCTTTCCATATATTTGATTATTGCTTTCATGATGATGAGTGGCTAATTTCCTTGTGTGATTCTAGGGTGATTGGCTGAAGGTTGTGGGAAAACAAAATGATAGAATAATCTTAGATTCCAGTAGGACCCTGAAAGTTCGAGTCTTTAACCTTAACCCTAAGCATCTCGCTCAGTCGATGAACATCTCGGCCGGGGTGGAATTTGTCTGACCGGGGTGACTTATCTGATCCGAAACTAAGAGTTAAGTGTTAGAGTTTGCCAAATCCTATTCTTATTACACCTTTCCTGGTTCAATACATGCTTAGGATGAGACTTACCCGGTAATTCCTTAGTTTGTTTACCTAAGATCATAAGTGTAGGTAATAAAGGTTTATCCTTTATTGGGGTTTGAGTGTGCTTTCATCCCATCTTTGTGAGTTAGCCTGAGACTTACCCGGTGAAGGTTGATTCTATTCCCTTAGATGGTGTGTTAGTTTGAGGTTATAGTTCTTTATCTTAATTCCTTGAGACTTACCCGGTAATAGGAGTTACAGTTTAGGATTAGTGAGTAGTGAGACTTACCCGGTGATCTATTCCACTTTAGTAACACCTTCCCTATGCAAAAACCTCAGCTTTGTCCGCTTATCTTTAGATCTTGAGTTGGAACCACAACTATATGCTTTAATCCCTAGAATTGCATATTTCCTTTATTGACTTCTATATCATCTTTGATTGTTTTGATTACCTTTTTGTGGTTAGTAATTACTAAATCATATAGTAATTGGACTTTGTTTCACTAAGTCCCTGTGATCGACCCCTGCAATTCCTTGCTTTTTACTACGATTGACCCGTACACTGCGGGTTCGCATCCTTGTTTTAAGCTTACGTCTAGGGTTATAAATCTAAAGCTTGCACACACCGTTTGGAGCGAACAGCTGCGCTATTTTGATCAATGTATTGTCACCCAAAATCATAATGGTACCTTCCGTGAGTCAGGATGATTTACGAAACTCTCGCCTGTAACTTCCCTTCTAATGATGGAAAGATCTTCTTTAAATAGATCGTTAGTCTAGAGATGGTTACTATAATAAAGGGGAGACTCGTACGCTAGTCATGACTACTGGTTGCCCAAACCTCGACTTAAAACCGTCCCTCTGTGTCACAGCTATGGTCCTCTACCCCATGGAGTTCCACAGTTGGTCTAGAGAACTCAGCAAAATAACTCACCGGTCACGTCTTATTGGAACGATCGGAACGTGCGTCTTAGAAATTTCCGGAATTCACTTTTGTCTCATCAAAACTAGGCTTACTACTCGCCAAGGCTACTTGATGTGGTTGTCCTTCTACCATCCTTTTGACCCCAATTTAGGGTGCATCACGTTGACTTACCAGTCCTTACTGTGATCAATTACCCTCTTGACATGAAACTTTCTAGTTAGCTCCCAATTCTCGAGTTGTGGTAGTAAGTCTACCCGAGACAATGATACTAGCCACATGATGGTCTCTCATGATTGTCTGGTGAACTCTTCTAATATGTGACTCATCTTATAACATTTTCTTCCTCCGAATCGGTCTCTAATTGTCAATTGATCATTACTACCCATCCCGTGTTGGAACCTCAGTTACATTGTACTTTTGAATAGATTCCATAAAGACATCCTCATCTCAACACTATATCTAATTTAACAAGACCCGCCTTTTGATACCTGATTTTCCTTCTCACTGTTTAAGCTATTCTCTTGGTTTACCCTTTATCCATCATGGTGTTATCGGTCCGAGAGTATGACTTTTATTAAACATATACCGGTACCACGTGTATAAGAAACATCAGATGTATACGATTTCCTCAAAATAAAATTTCTCGTCTTGCATTTATTATGTTGTCCTTTTACTCATATCACTTTACCTTCTTTAAATCCTTACACCCGTAGGATAGTTAAGTCCTTTTGAGTTTTCTAGTACACGCTTTACGGACCACGTTGATAGGTCTTATTACTTTCATCAACACTTATGTCCTCGGTCAAGAATGGACTTCCAACACGTCATTTGTAAGTCGTCTCACTACTGTTCCTCCATCTACATATCATTGGTTATTAGGGTTAGGTTGAAGTTTCCTTGGAGTACCACCATTTGTCATTAAACTCTTATATAAACACTTTCCGGTAATCATCTTATTGGGGTGATATAGGATTCGTATAACACTCTTTCAGTCATTCAACTTTACTCCTTCCCATGTTTGTTCTAGTCCAAATGAAAGTTTCGTCTACAATCACCTCACCACTCGATAAGACATTTTACCAAGGTATTAATTCATACTCTCTGTGTTTGTGCAGACTTTATAATTTAATTATTTTGTGTCATATCTTTAGTCCCAAGGGCTTATTTTGCCATTCACGGAAGAGCACCATCAGCCCCACTTGTGTGGAATGGTAAGTACCCTCTGTCTGGATTGATGTAGGGTCGCATCAAAATTATCTACTTCTTCCGACTCCTCTTGTTTCTTCTTATACGGATCCACTTGTACTAATTGTAATTTGTAAAATTTTCCTTAGCCTGTAGATCAGCAACTGCTCACAACACTTCTCTTTATCTCCTTAATGACCTAAGGGGGTCATTTCTGGCCTTTAAAATCTTCTTCTCGAATTCTCAATTAAGGTTACTGGTATAACTTTAACTTCACAATTGTCTCCGTTGATCTCTCGAAGGGTCTTCAATATGTCGATAAAATTCTTCTATAGTTCCGTTGCTATACTTCTTATCTACCAACTAGTCATCCTTTACGTGGTAAATCCTTAGTTGCTCTTATTTAGTTTATAGTCGATCTTAGGTCTCCTTCAATGTGGGTGTATTTGGTAAAAAGCTATCCCGTCTAGGTTATCGGTTTATACTCCTTTGGCTCCTCCTAGAGTCTTCACTATAAGCTCCCTTATACTCTTCCCATTCCGGTTGTATCATTCCTTTGTCGTCGGTGAACTTATCAATTCTTCAACAATAGCTTGTAAGTGCGTCTTCGCGATTCCTCTTACATTAGTCGTCTTCGGTTTGCGGTTCTCTGGTATGAACCGTTTATGTTGGTAATTTAGATATCTCTGTGAATTATTGTGGACCCTCAAGTCCACCAATATCATTCTCTCACGTTCTTCCTCCTTGGTTGGTGTAGTTCTGTAATGCCACCTTTATAAAATCTGTTGTCTTAATTTCAGACTTCTACTGTATTTGATACTTGCGTCATGATTTCTTTAAAAATTCTTGAATCTGTGAGGAGGTGACCCGTCTCTATGATGATGAAATTTATTTCTCGTCTTCAAACTCATTTGTCAATTTCTGTCTTGGTACTTCTTTAATTCTTTACATTGGGGTTAACACCATATCTTCTTTGTACTCACAAATCCATACTTAAATATGGTGTCGTCCACTTTGTTGCACTGTCATTTAACCCGCCAAGTGTAGTTGTACTCTACCCCGCTTGATTTGTATTTCGATATTGTCCTCTTCAATTTGTGCTTTATATCAGTCCGTACGTGCATCTTTGAGTTTCATCTTTCATCTTCACATCGCTAAATTCCTTGTACGGACTTTTATCACTTCTATCCGAATTTATTGATATTATTTCCTGTCTGATTGTTCTTATGGTTAAGAATCATCTTGTGATATTCACCTTATGTTCACTAGTTCTTCGAAAGATTGTAGGATTCGCTAGAGTGTCTGCCAGAACACATTACTCTACTCCGAGGTTGGAGTCCATTATCTCCCTATAGGGATACTCTTTAAGATCTACTAACCCTTTTATCATGAGGCGATAATCGCATCATGATAACTCAACTAAAGGATATTGCCTATCCCTGAGGGTACTAAATTGTTACATGTACTTAGATATACATATAACCTACATAACGTAGAATACTACAAGTCCACCTATTATATCTTATCTACTAAGCTGTAGAGATCCACGGGGAGTGATGGTGGTCCGACGTACTACTATCCCAACAACCCGACTATGCACATGATTTTAAAGTAAAACTTTATTTTGAAAATTTTAGACCCCTTTCGGGTTCTAGTTATTTCTACATTCAGTCTTTCAGAAGATTCCAAGTGCCATTGTTGCCAACCGAGAGCTCTGATACCATGTTGTAACACCCCAAGTTCTCGAAACTCGGGGAGCTACTGGTTAGGACCTCACAATGGGTCCCGACCTTGGTTTAACAACAACTTTACTAGGATCTTACAACAAGGCACAAATGTATTTAAAACAATTTCAAAACTTAATTATTGTTTTTATGGTATGAAAGTACACATGTGACAGCCTTACAAACATATATATAGATACATAATATGCATGCCGTATGGAAGACTCCCCCGTCCCCATCTAATGAGTACGTGGACCCGGCTGACCATCCGTCCCGAATCTCTCTACAACTGTTTATCTCTACAAAGTCTACAACACGGATAAACCGTTAGCTAACAATCTAAATATAAGAAGAATAAAGATAGCACAAACACAACCAAGATTACATAAAACAATCATCATGCTGGCACACAAACCGGTTATCATACTTCCACCTCGGAGAATTATCTTCCAAAGATAAGACGGGTATCACCCTTACCCTATTCCATGACTCGAGCGAGAGGATGAAGATGGCGTAAGGTTGTTGTCGAGGCTGTTGTTGCCCAGGAAGTGCAAGAAAGAGACGGGTATCACCCTTACCCTATTCCATGACTCGAGCGAGAGGATGAAGATAATGCAAGGAAGTTTTAGGCATGATTAGGAGATATAATAGGCATTCATTAGACATGAAATGTGTGGAAGGAAGTGCAAGAAAGAGATGGGTATCACCCTTACCCTATTCCATGACTCGAGCGAGAGGATGAAGATGGCGCAAGGTTGTTGTCGAGGCCGTTGTTTCTCAGGAGAGGAGAGGCATCATGTGCTTACCCGCCTGTAGGAATGAAATTCTCCCTCCTTGTGGAGTTGCCAGTACCGAGAGGAGTATCAAGAAAGCAAGGCTAGAAGGATGACGCCAGAAGGAGGGGCGTTGTTGCTGCACATGGGTCTTTCAAGGCTTTTGTGGCTGCTACTATCGACCGGCTCAAGAGAAGGAGTTGAGGGGCTTGGTTACAGTTTATGGGTTGCTTGCAAGGAGAGAAGGAAGGTAGGGAGGAGAGGCTTCGTCTGCTCTCTTGCGTCGACGAGGAGGAAGCCCGGAAGTGGTATACACCTACACTCGACAAAGGTATCAGTAACTTCCTGCTGATTGTCGCTAGGGTGCAGTGCAGTGTGCATTGGTTATGGTTGGTTGCTTCTACACTGGCAATAACTCCTTGGCGTCAGAGCAGATCGATGGCGCCTAGTGGTGCGATGAAGACGAGAGAGAAGGTTGGAGATAGACAGCCAAGGGGAAGGATGAGAGCAGCGATAGGTTAGGGTGAAAGCTCAATGCATGAAGACGTGAAGGTGGGGAGAGGGGCGTATCTTCAATGCAGAAGGTGGGGAGAGGAATTCAGTAACTTTCAGTTGCAATCCAGGCGTTGCACGTGAGGGCAAGAGTAGGTTGGCTGCTACACTAGGGTTTCATCTAGGGCTGGCGGATGGCTGAGAAGATACAAGGAGAGTTGGGCTTGGATAAGCTCTTGTCAAGATATTGTCATGGGCTTGTCATGACCTTGTCATGGGCTTGTCTTGAGCTGGTCTTGGGCTTGTCAAACACTTGTCAAAAGGCCATTTAAAACTAGTCTTGTAAGAGTAAGACTAAGATGATAGATTCTTTTATGTGTGTAGAAAATCTACATAAACTAATAAAATGTTTTTATTTATGATGATAAATATCATGTAAGGAGGTTTAAACTTGTCAGGGATCCGCTTCGACTCGAGGTTAAACGGAAGAAAATTTACGGATATTACACGTTGCGCTTGTAGTTCATGAGCACATTCTCCACCTTTTCCCGAGTGTGCTGTGTTGCATCTTCGGTCAGGGGCATGATTTTGCTGTGGTGGTAAGGGTAAGGGCTACAGGAGGTACATCTGGTTTATCTTCGCATGCATCACCGACATAACCTCATGACTCGCATCCATTCTTCTTATCATATCCAACTGAAAGTCGAACATTCTCTATTTGGGCACTACAATTCCAATTCAAAACCATCCAACCTTGTCTTTAAAATGGAAGAAGTTGAGGGAACTATGGGGGATGGGGTCATAGCATCAGCCTTGCCTTCTAATGTCCAAGCGCCAGCAAGAGTCTTTTCTACGCCTAATTTCTCCAAATACTGCTCATCTATACTTCCAGTCGACAGTTGCTGATCCTCAGTTGATATGTCGATTGAAAAGTGAGAAAAAATCTTAGGTAGTAGATTCTCATAAGGTAAAGGAATGGTTCTGGTGGAGTGTGTGGACCATGTGGTTCAATATAAGGTTAGGCAGGTCAATGTCTAATCCATACACAAGTGTTAGCATGAAATATGACTATATTTTAGGCACTTGTTTTAGTTGTCTTTCCCTCTTTATTGTGTTCTTAGATATGAGTTTGAAGCAATTGTGAGCTAGTTCACCCACTTTGTCAATATAGAGATCTACACTAGCTTTGTTTTGTTTTTAGGTGAATAAAGGCTTGGATTGGAGCAAAGTGAGGAAGAAAAGGAGTGTTTAATCATGCTTGATGGCAAGGAGATGCATTGGAGAGGCTAAGGAAGGAGCATGAATGAAAAATGTCACGAAACAAAGGCAAGAACAAAGATTTTTAGGAACCACGCCCTGAATTACGGTCGTGGAGAAGTCATTTGAAGAACCACGCTCTAAACCACGACCGTGGATTTGGCAATATGATCGTGGAAAGTGAGTTGACGCACAACAGATAGTTACACGTCCTAAACCACGGCCGTGAAAACTTAGTCATGACCGTGATTTTGGTGATCCTGTGACGTGTCATATTTGCCACGTCAGCCACATCATTGGGCTTTCTCGTAACCCTATTTCGCCCTATAAAAGGCTTGAGAAAGAAGTTTTCGGGATCCCCGCTCAGACCCCCGCTTACAGCTTCGCTTTGAGTTTCGCTTAGAGTTTTGAGACGGCTTTAGGGTTTCATTCCGACCTTGAGGATTGGAGATTCGAGAAGGACGTGATTCGGAGATTGTGTACTCTTGGATATTCTAGGGTTTTCATTTGAGAACGGATTGACATCCCGTTCTTTGTGGCTTTTCTAGATCATTGTGAGGATTTCTATTCCTAATTTTCTGAATTCATAAACATACAACTTTGTGTTCGGATTTCGAGATTAACTTTGAGTTATTATTGAGTTTTTGAGGGTTTTCATCTTTCTTTCTTCTTAATTTGACTTTTGATATCATAATGATGATTGTTGGCTAAAACCCTTTAGCAATTCTAAGGTGAAGGGTTGATAGTTGTGGCTTAGATGATGATAGATCAATCGTAACTTGATTGGACCCTGAGAGTGTGAGAAAACTCGTCGAAACCAAAAATTACGGTCTCTTCTTGAGTTCCATGGCCGTGGAATCTCAAGATCCAACCGTGATTTTCCCTGTTTTACGAACTTTGCTTTTGCTTTAATTCAAAGTTAAAGATTTCTTTAACCTAGCCTTGGCATGCCTTTCCTAGGTAGTAGTGAGACTCAACATCCTCTATTTCGGTTTTGAGTGTCACAACCTTAACCGTTTTAGTTTATCTTTGATTCTTTGGATTTGGGCATGGGTATTTGAGATTAATTCTTGTCCTTAGATCCTTTCTATACTGCAGCCTCAACAACCTTTATAGGGAGTGTCCTTGGATGAGTTACATAGGGTTTTGGAACTTCACCGTACTCAATCTTACATTAGTTATACCTTTGCAACCTCAAATCTGTCCTTATATCTATAGAATATCTTGAATCGATTGCCACAATTAGATACCTGGATCTTTAGGGTTGTTGTTTTCCCCAATTATTTGCAATGCTTCTACATTTTGATTGCTCGATTACTTGAAACTGATTTTGTTTCACCAAATCCCTGAGTTCGATACTCTGGAATACTTGCTTAACTACGCCGATCCGTACACTACGGGTTCGCTTGCTTTTGTTTCAGTTTTATAATTAAAACTTATTTGCACGCACGTTTAGAGGCGAACAAGTTTTTGGCGCAGTTGCCGGGGATTTGGTCTAGACCAATTCCGGTTTTCGGTTGTCGAGCTTGGGAGCTTTGCTCTTGTTATTTGATATCTCTCTTTGAGTGATTTTTGCAGATTCTTTAGGTATATGTGAAAGACTAGATCTACCAAAGATCTAGTTCCTTTCGATCCAGAACTCGAGAAAACTTTGAGAAGAAAGTTGAAGGAGAAAAAGATGGCTGAAAACAACGAGAGAAACATCCAAGCGGAGTGGGATGAAGCTCAACTTCAACTTAAGTTGAGTGAGAAGGCTCGTTTGGAAGAATTAACAAGTCATCAATTCCAAATTGATGAGCTCAAAGCTATGATGATGGACATGAAGTTGGAGCTGAATGGGGCCAAGAAGAAGAAGGTCAAGAAACCAACTAAGTCCATTAGAGTTGAATCATCCGATGAAGAGGATGATGATATGCCGGAACTAGAGGACGTTGATCCAGTGATCCATCCCGTTTGTAACAACCCAAGACCACCGGTTGTTCCTCGCATTCCCGCTGGAGATTGAGAGTTGCTAATGGAGGGGATGAACCACGGACTCTTGGGCAAAGGATGGATCCAATTCAGCAACCACGCTGTCTAGGTGTGAATTTCGGAGCTGAGGACATCCAGGAATTCAGTTTTAGCCCGCAAGTTATTACCATGGTTCGCCAAAGTCAATTTGGTGGAACGAGTGCTGAATCTCCACACCAACATTTGCAGAATTTTGAGATTCTCATGGAGACATTGAAGCCGAAAAGGGCTACCAACAACAACTACAAGATCAAGCCGTTCTTCTTCTCTTTGAAGGACAAGGCTCTATCTTGGTATCAAGCTCTTCTAGCTAGGATGCTTAACACATGGGAGGATCTATCTTCGGAGTTCCTCACCAAGTTCTTTCCGCCATCCAAGACGGCGGAGTTGAGAGGTAAAAATTAATGCATTTTCTATGAAAGCTAACGAAAGTTTGTTTCAATCATGGGAAAGATTTCAGAACCTTTTATTGGATTGTCCACACCATGGCATTTCAAAGCTGGAGTTATTGGAGATTTACTACAAGGGGTTGGATGTGGACACACAATTCAACCTTCAATCTCTCTCTTGTGGTACATTTATGGACATGAGAGAGGATGACACTTGTGACTTCATTGAGAAGCAAGCCCAAGTGATTGAGAAGTATTCTCACCGGAAGGTAGAGCCGGGAGTCAAGCTAACACAAGCTGCACAAACTCAAATATTCTCCCTCAACACCGAAATCAAGGAGTTGAAGGAAATCATTAGAGCTGGCCTTCAAAAGTCAAAGGAGCAAGATGTTGGCTACTTAGGAAACAACAACAACAACCACCAAGGGAATAGGAACAACAACCGGAACAACAATTGGAACAACAATTGGAATAACAACAACAACCGAAATTCCAACAATAATTGGCGTTCCAACCAACAACAAAATTTCGATAATTCCTATCCAAATTTTGGAAATTCACTAACATCTCCATCTTCTTCTACCCCTTTAAAAAGCCAGGGGCAAACACCAAATGGTTCGAACAATAAGGAGAAGGAGAAGCCCGATCCTATATTGGAAACGATCTTAGGAAAAAGCTCCAAGGGTTGGAGAGTTACATAACTTCGGTTGATAAAGCTCACAAAGCTCACAAAGCTTTAGAAAACCAATTATTCAGCAAGGTCGGAGAAGTTTCTAGAGATCAAGGAAAGCTTCCCGGGAAGACGGAGGACAACCCAAAGGGAAGAGTGATGGCTATCACTACTAGGAGTGGTGTGACAACCACCGACCCGCAGCCCAAGTTTGTGGAAGTCCCAGCTGAGAAAGGAAAAGAAAAGGAGAAGGAAGATGCCTATGTTCCTCCTCCAGCTTACAAACCTCCTTTACCATTCCCGCAATCTAGAGCAAGAGCGCGTCTAGATAAACAATTCGGTAAGTTCATTGAACTCATGAGAAAACTGCATATTAATATACCTTTCATTGATGCAATTGTATGTATGCCCGCTTATGGGAAGTTCTTGAAAGAGCTCCTCTCTAATAAGAGGAAGCTAGAAGACTTTGGAGAAGTCAAGATGAGTTCGGAATCTTCGGAGCTCATTAAAACAATGACTGAAAAGATGCCCCCAAAGCTGAGAGATCTGGGGTCATTTTGCATTCCAATTGGAGTAGGAGAAGTCACATGTGACGCCCTTTGTGACTTGGGAGCAAGTGTAAGCATCATCCCACTTGCTTTGTGTAGGAAGATCGGTTTAGGAGAACCTAAACTGGTGAAGATGACGTTATACATGGCGGATCGATCCATAACTCGTCTCATCGGTATCATTGAAGACATTCCAGTCAAGCTCGGTAAGTTTTACATTCCAATTGATTTTGTTGTGCTTGACATTCCTGCAGATTGTCCGGTTCCGATCATACTCGGAAGACCGTTTCTTGCAACATCCGGTTGTATGGTGGATTGCAAGAATGCTAGATTAGCTTTCGACATAGGAGAAAAGAAGGCTGAATTTATTCTCTCAACTTTGGTAAAAGAGCCAGCTCTTGGAGAAGACATGTTCAATATCTATGACGAGGAAGCGTCTAGAGAAGAAGTGAGCTCGATTCTATTCAAAGATCCATTGCAAAAGGTCATTACCATGAGCATCATGGAAAAAGAAGAGGAAGAGGATGCAATGAGGAGATTGAAGCCTTGGAGGAGCTAAAGGAAGTGCAAGAGGAAGGGTTTGAAAAACTTTACGATGGCTCAGAAAACGTGAGAAACACGGTCAGTCTTGCTATTCCACGGCCGTGGTTTCACCCAAGATGACCGTAACCAGCTATTTTGAGAGCAACAGTAAGTTACACAGCCAAAACCATGACCGTAGAAATCATGATGGTGCCGTAATTGAGTTCCACGCCCTAAACCACGGCCGTGGAAGTAACAGTGGTGTCGTAATTTTGGGAAATTCTGAGAATAATTCCGTTCTTTCCACAAATACTCTTGAGTCTTCTCCAATCACTCCTACACCCTTAGCGACTTCTAAGGAAGCGTCGGACACACCTCAAGACTCATCCAAGACATCAATATCAATGGAATTGAAGCCACTTTCCACACATCTTCGGTATGCATTTCTTGGAACTAATTCTACCTTTCCCGTAATTGTTAGTTCCGAATTAAGTGAAGATGAACATGAGAAACTAATGGTTGTTCTAAGGAAACATAGGAAAGCCTTAGGTTATACCATAGAGGATCTTGTAGGAATTAAACCATCATTATGCATGCACAAGATTCTAATGGAGGAAGATTTTAAGCCTTCGCGACAACCTCAAAGACGGTTAAATCCGATCATGAAGGAAGTTGTCAAGAAGGAAATTGTTAAGTTACTTGACGCATGTATCATCTATCCTATCTCCGATAGCAAGTGGGTGAGCCCCGTTCAAGTTGTCCCGAAGAAAGGAGGAATGACGGTTATCACCAATAAAAACAATGAGCTCATTCCTACAAAAACCGTGACGGGATGGAGGATGTGCATTGATTACCGCAAGCTAAACAATGCAACTAGGAAGGATCACTTCCCGCTACCATTCATTGATCAAATGCTTGAGAGGTTAGCACAACACTCCTATTTTTGCTATCTTGAAGGTTATAGTGGTTTCTTCCAGATTCCGATCCATCCGGACGATCAAGAGAAGACCACATTCACGTGCCTGTGGGGGACATTTGCATATAGAAGGATGCCATTCGGGCTTTGCAATGCCCCAACCACCTTCCAAAGGTTCATGATGGCCATCTTCTCGGAGTACATTGAGGAAATAATGGAGGTTTTTATGGACGATTTTTCTGTTTATGGTTCCTCATTCGATAATTGTCTTTCTAACCTTTCTCTTGTGTTGCAAAGGTGTGAAGACACTAACCTAGTTTTTAATTGGGAGAAGTCTCAATTCATGGTTAAGGAAGGCATTGTGCTAGGACACTTAATCTCTAGTAGAGGGATTGAGGTAGACAAGGCTAAGATAGAGACCATAGAGAAACATCCTCCTCCATCTTCGGTGAAGGGGATAAGAAGTTTCCTAGGACATGCTGGATTTTATAGACGATTTATCAAGGAATTTTCTAAGTTATCAAAACCGCTTACTAATCTATTGATGAAGGATGCAGTTTTTGATTTTTCGCATGATTGTTTAGATGCCTTCTACAAGATCCGTGAAGCTCTCATCTCAGCCCCGATCATCCAACCTCCGGACTGGAATCTCCCGTTCGAGGTTATGTGTGATGCAAGTGACGTAGTTGTTGGAGCGGTGCTGGGGCAAAAGAAAGAAGGTTGAACCCATGCTATCTATTATGCTAGCAAGACGCTAGATGAAGCGCAACTCAACTACGCCATAACTGAGAAAGAATCCTTAGCTATTGTATATGCCTTTGAAAAGTTTCGTTCTTATCTTGTAGGTGCAAAGGTGATTGTATACATGGACCATTCGGCGATCCGGTATTTACTTGCCAAGAAGGATGCAAAACCAAGGCTGATTAGATGGATTCTTCTCCTACAAGAATTCGATCTAGAGATCTGTGACAAGAAATGCTCGGAAAATTTTGTTGCGGATCATTTGAGTCGTCTACCACACATTGAAGACGACGATCTACCCATAGATAACTCATTTCCGGGTGAGCACTTACACATCATAGAGGAGTGCATCGACAAGATATCTAGAGGTAACGAACCTTGGTTTGCTGATTTTGTAAATTACTTGGTTTGTCAGGAAATACCTCCCGGATTATCTTACGCACAAAAGAAGAAGTTCTTTAGGGATGTCCGGCAATACTTTTGGAATGAACCTCTACTCTTCAAGAGAGGTCCCGACGGCATCATTAGGAGATGTGTGCCAGAAGACGAAATGCAAAGCGTCATTCGTCATTGTCATTCACTACCTTGTGGAGGACACGCTAGTTCCTATAAAACTAGCGCTAAGGTATTGCAATCTGGATTCTTTTGGTATACTTTATTTAAGGATGTGCAAACCTTTGTTTCTTGTTGCGATGCTTGCCAAAGAACAGGAAACATCTCTAGGAGAAACGAGATGCCCCTCAACAACATTCAGGAGGTGGAAATCTTTGACGTTTGGGGAGTCAACTTGATGGGACCTTTCCCATCATCTTGTGGAAACCAATACATACTTCTAGCTGTAGATTATGTTTCGAGATGGGTTGAAGCTATTGCCTCTCCAACTAATGATGCCATAGTTGTTGTTAAGTTCTTTAATAGAACTATTTTCCCAAGGTTTGGGACAGCACGGACCATCATTAGTGACGGAGGTTCGCACTTCATCGCCCGACGATTCAAAGCTCTACTAGCTAAGTATGGGGTGACTCACAAGATCACCACTCCCTACCATCCACAAACGAGTGGACAAGTGGAGATTTCAAATAGAGAGATCAAGAGCATCCTTGAGAAGACGGTGTCAAAGACAAGGAAGGATTGGTCTTTGAAATTGGATGATGCGCTATGGGCGTATAGGACTGCATACAAGACTCCCATAGGTACAACACCATACAACCTTGTGTATGGGAAGTCTTGTCATCTCCCGGTTGAGCTAGAACACAAGGCGTACTGGGCTGTGAAGTGGTTGAACTTTGGCATGAAGGAAGCAGGCGAGAAGCGCCTCTTGGACCTTAATGAGCTTGAAGAACTCCGCTTGAACGCCTATGAAAATGCCAAGATCTACAAAGAAAGGGTGAAGCGTTGGCATGATAAGCATATCATTCCAAAGGATCTCAAAGAAGGAGATCAAGTTCTCCTCTTCGATTCGAGACTTCGTCTTTTTCAAGGTAAGCTTAAATCTCGTTGGAATGGACCTTATCTAATCAAACATGTTTTTCTCCATGGCGCAGTTGAAGTATGGGGTGAAAAGAGCAGAAGTTTCAAGGTGAATGGACAACGTCTTAAGAAGTATTCACCAGAGCTCCCGGTTGAGGAAATCGCTCCGATTGTCCTCGAATGAACACATGAACGGTCTAGCTACGGACCCAAAACAAGCGCTTCTTGGGAGGCAACCCAAGGTATTGCACTTACGTTTTTGTTTCTCTTTCTTAGATTAGTCTAGTTTAGTTGTTTTTGTTATATTTTTCCCTCGATACCTCCCGGTATGTTATGTTCTTGGATGTAGAATAAGGAATGGGAAAGGGAAAGAAGCAAAAGTTGGAAGTAATTGACGAAACCTGGATTTTAGGGTACAACAGAGAGTTTCACGCCCTAAACCACGGTCGTGGAAGCAACAGGTGGCCGTAATTCTTCAAAATATGACACAAATCAGCAAAACCACGGGTTCCGTACTTTTCCACGGCCGTGGAATGGCCCGAGTGACCGTGGTTTTCAAAATTTTTATGGTCACTATATAAACCACCTTCCTTCACAAAAACACAACAAAATCCCAAATCCACACCCATTTCCACGCCCAGAATCGCCGTCAACCTTCCTCAAACCGTAATTCTTCGTTCGGAGTCCGATTCGTTCGATTCTTGAGCCTAACGTGGAGCATTCTCAACCATCTACACGATCCAAGCAACAAACTGAGTGAACAATCCACGCTGATAAGGAATTTGGATTTGAAAAATCAGAACCCTAGGTTTTTCTCCCTTTTCTCTACTTTGTTAATTTGGTTCAATTTCTTCGCAAGAATTTAGGAGAACTGAATGAAATTGGAATTCGAATTAGTTTAGGATAGTGATGTGCTGAGTTTGGTGTGAAATCGTTGTGATTTGAGAGAAACAGACCAAAACCACAGTCTCTGTACGTTCTACGGTCGTGGTTTACCAAGAACATACCGTGATTTTCTCTGATGCTGAGATATATGATTAGAAGGAAATCCAGTAGGAACAAGAAGAGAAAGGATGATAGTTCCTCCTCTTCCCAACCCCCTTCTATCCAACCTCCATCACCAGCATCTCCTAGAATCCCAATTATCCATGAAGATTACCTAGGAGGCTTAGAAAGGATTGAGAAGAGGGCAATCATAGGACCTCGATACCTTGTCCTAGAGGAACTTGAGCCGCTCGATGTTGTGAATGAATTCACTTGGCTGTTGGATAGAGTCGGTTTAATCATCTTCTCCGCTATTAGAGAGGATGTATATAAGGAGATAACAAGGGAGTTTGTCACTTCCTTTGAGCATAGCCATGTAAACCGGACGGTCTCCTCTAGGCTAATAGAGTAAGACTATGAGTTCTCCATCATTCAGTTTAGAGCCTTCTTTGGGTTCCATGAGAGCTTCAATGGTAGGTTTCCTAGTGGAGTGTATGCTAAGGATTTTTGGGAGGACATTGCAATGATATATGCTAGTGAGGATCGTTGGTAACCGGCCGACACCAAGGCTAAGCTCATCTACCACTTAGCCTTGAAGATAGCTCATAGGCTCCTTTCGGAGTGTCTTTTCCCTAGGACCGAGACCCCACAAAAGATTAAAACCGATGAGCTCTTCCTCCTTTATTGTATGCTTACCGGTAGACCCGCCGATTGTGCCACCCTGCTTGCCTCCACCATGAGTAAATTGAAAAACAAGAAGGCTAGGAACATAGGTTATGGGGGAATGATGACTCACATAGCCACAAAGTTGGGGATAGACTACTCCGCTTGTACTAGGATAGCGGCGAGACCTTTGGGTCTCAACGGGCTTATGACTAGAGGTATTATCTTTCCCCGCCACCAAGCTCCACCTACCACACCCATACCATGGGAGGAGAGAGATGGTAGAGGTATCCCATGGCTCCCGAGTACTCCATCATGCTAGGCCACCATAACTGGAAGGCGACCTTCGCAGTCATGCATGCGAATAGACTTGTAGCTCCTCCATATGTGCCGGATGAGGTCCCAACTGGAGACGGTGATGAGGTGATGGGAAGAGGAGTTGATCATGATGTAGGAGGTGCTGAGCACGATTTTGGTACATTTCCGGACTAGCCGGCCGCCTTCCCGGACCCACCTAGACGATCTCCCCGACCCTCTAGACCTTCCGGTTCCTCTTCTTTACGCAGGGCTAGTGTGAGTGAGAGGCCAACTTGGATAGAGACTCCACCCGCTTGGTATGGAGAGCAGTCGTCATGGATAGGAGCTCCTCCTCCATGGTATGAGCATGCACCGGTGGTACCGACTCCTCCTCCTCAAGACGCTCCTACATGGTATGGACAGCCGCCGGATTGGTACTCGTAGCTTCTGGGATGCGCTACCGATCTTTAGAGGAGAGTGGGAGATCTAGAGATCTGGCAGGAGACTCATGACGCACGGAGCCAGGAGAACGACCGTATTTTGAGAGACGTCTACCGCCAGCAGTTTGGGCGGCCTTTTAGCTCGGATTTCTTTCCATATCCACCACCGCCTCCTCCATAGTGATAATGTTGATTGACCGCCAGTTTGAGCCACCACACCGCCATTAGTGAGTTCCTTTTGCTTTTCTTTTCTTTTCTTTATTTCTTTTGAACATTGAGGACAATGTATGTTTCAAGTATGGGGTGGGGTGTGACTATCGTTTGTAATAACTCTACTCACTTTGCTTTGCATGACTATGAGCACTTGCATGTTTTCTTTCTTTGTCACAGGTTTCATTATTGCATTGCATGAAAAAGGTTTTGAAAAACCCATAAAATTTTGAAAATTTTGAAAAGATTTTGTGCTTCTAAGATTAGAGATGAATTCTATGATGAAAACTACTTGTGGAATGAGTTTTTGATGACAATTGTATGCTTGAATTGAATTATGAATTGTGAAGAGATTGAGTATGTTGTTTATCCTTTCTTGCAAGTTTCATAATATGAAGGTTTTTATCTAAATCATATTGAGAAACAAAGGTTGAAATCATAATATAAGTTCTTATACTTCTTTATGAAATGATTAAGGCACCTCGATTTTCTTACTTCTTTCTTTGATCATTTAGCCCCTCAATGAAAATATTTGCCTCATTTACCTATCCGGGATTTAGGAAGAGTTGATTTTGGCATGGTTGATGTGAGAGGGCCATGAAAGCAATTGTTTTCAAAGTGTAGGAAAATTCTAGGTTTGGAAAAGTCAATCATGACGATGAGTAACTCGGCACCATTCACAAAGCCAGGTGTTTGTGTCTTTCCAAAGTCGGATTGAGCGATATTCCTAACGGATTATGGTATGTGCATCAAGGGTTTGAGGCATCTCGAAATTGAGAAACGTTAATCTCCTAGGCTTCGGTTATTGTGCACCGCTGTCCATAAATCCAAAAGTAAAGTCGAAAAATTAAGTGCAAAAGTCTAGAGCAAAGCTCTAAGTTGGTGGTTAGTTCAAATGGTGAAAAGAAAAGAGTTTGTGTTGTCCCTTCTTCCCGGATTCATACACCACATTCCTTTACAAGTTTCCCATATTTTCCGCATTCTTGGCCTTATTTGGAAGTCCTTGAGATCATAAGAGTGTTATTTGACTTGGTGATCCAAATTGAAGTTTCACATGCTTGATTTTGACAATGCTTGAAGGTTATGATGTTTGTCTTGAAGTATTTGCAATTTATGAAGTTTCTTTGCTTTGCATACTTTGGTTTGTGTGTATAAACGTTTTTAAGGATGAATGAAGCAAGGTTTGAGGATAACCGATTGACTAGAAGCACATTAACCAAAAAGATTGTTTTGTTTTGTTTTGCATTCATATTTCATTTTACCTTATATTCTAAGCTTTTGAAAACCTTGCTTGGGACAAGCAAGTGGCAAGTATGGGGTACTTTGTTAGCATGAAATATGACTATATTTTAGGCACTTGTTTTAGTTATTTTTCCCTCTTTATTGTGTTCTTAGATATGAGTTTGAAGCAATTGTGAGCTAGTTCACCCACTTTGTCGATATAGAGATCTACACTAGCTTTGTTTTGTTTTTAGGTGAATAAAGGCTTGGATTGGAGCAAAATAAGGAAGGAAGGAGTGTTTAATCATCCTTGATGGCAAGGAGATGCATTGGAGAGGCTAAGGAAGGAGCATGAATGAAGAATGTCACGAAACAAAAGCAGGGACAAAGATTTTTAGGAACCACGCCCTGAATTACGGTCGAGGAGAAGTCATTTGAAGAACCACGCTCTAAACCACGACTGTGGATTTTGCAATATGATCGTGGAAAGTAAGTTAAAGCACAATAGAAAGTTACACGTCCTAAACCACGGCCGTGGAAACTTAGTCATGACCGTGAATTTGGTGATCCTGTGACGTGTCATATTTGCCACGTCAGCCACGTCATTGGGCTTTCTCGTAACCCTATTTCGCCCTATAAAAAGGCTTGAGAAAGGAGTTGGGATCCCCGCTCAGACCCCCGCTTCCGACCTTGAGGATTGGAGATTCGAGAAGGACGTGATTCGGAGATTGTGTACTCTTGGATATTCTAGGGTTTTCATTTGAGAACGGATTGACATTCCGTTCTTTGTGGCTTCTTTAGATCATTGTGAGGATTTTTATTCCTACTTTTCTGAATTCATAAACATACTACTTTGTGTTCGGATTTCAAGATTGACTTTGAGTTATTATTGAGTTTTCGAGGGTTTTCATCTTTCTTTCTTCTTAATTTGATTTTTGATATCATAATGATGATTGTTGGCTAAAACCCTTTAGCAATTCTAAGGTGAAGGGTTGATAGTTGTGGCTTAGATGATGATAGATCGATCGTAACTTGATTGGACCTTGAGAGTGTGAGAAAACTCGTCGACACCCTAAATCATGGTCTGTTCTTGAGTTCTACGGCCGTGGAATTTCAAGATCCAACCGTGATTTTCCCTGTTTTACGAACTTTGCTTTTGCTTTAATCCAAAGTTAAAGATTTGCTTTAACCTAGCCTTGACTTGCCTTTCCTAGGTAGTAGTGAGACTCAACATCCTCTATTTCGGTTTCAAGTGTCACAACCTTAACCGTTTTAGTTTATCTTTGATTCTTTGGGTTTGGGCATGGGCATTTGAGATTAATTCTTGTCCTTAGATCCTTTCTATACTGCAGCCTCAACAACCTTTATAGGGAGTGTCCTTGGATGAGTTACATAGGGTTTTGGAACTTCACCGTACTCAACCTTACATTAGTTATACATTTGCAACCTCAACTATGTCCTTATATCTATAGAATATCTTGAATCGATTGCCACAATTAGATACTTGGATCTTTAGGGTTGCTGTTTTCCCCAATTATTTACAAAGCTTCTACATTTTGATTGCTCGATTACATGAAACTGATTTTTTTTCTACAAATCCCTAAGTTCGATACTCTGGAATACTTGCTTAACTACGTCGATCGGTACACTGCGGGTTTGCTTGCTTTTGTTTCAGTTTTATAATTAAAACTTATTTGCACACACGTTTAGAGGCGAACAATAATCAAATAGATCAGCTCTAGAGTCTGATCAATCAACAATTCCCTTGAATTAGCTCAAGGATTTACACACCTAACCAAAACAGTAAAGATGATTTTGGCTTCTAATGTTAGGCAAGCCTAACACTCTCTGGTCGGGATGGGTGTTGGAGGGAAAGATTTGAAGGAAGCCCTAAAATTTCACTCAATACAATAGAGGTGAGAGAAATTTGTGTGCCTTTAACCATCGTGTCGAGGGTGAGGGTTCCTTTTTTTCCTTTTGGCTGAGAGGTTGACATAAAACAACCTTGTGAGTTTGGTGAAAGCAGTGTCTCCTGGGTTGAGGACGTTCTAGATGGAGCAATTTTTGAGCATCGAGACACATGGAAGTTGAAGCGTCTCAAGGAACTCCATTTCGACCAAATCGCACATGTAGAGGGGGCCATTGTGAAATCCGTCCAACCATGTTCAAGTGGCTTTGAAGTTGATGAACCGGTGGTTGGAAGACCGGTGTGCAGTGAAACCTCATCATCCTCTAAAAACTTTGTTCTTCCAAAGCAAAGGATATGTGGGCGATGGTTGCTCTGTGAGTCAAAGCAAGAGGGTTTGTGTTTCTCTTTGGATCCATAAATATGTTTGTGAGAGCAACCAAAATATTTGGAAGAGGAAGAGTAAAGCATGTGGGTACTATAAAAACGTTGAAGAAGGAAAGAGATAAAGGAAGAAGGAGGATTGATTTTAAAAGAGGTATGTTAAATCAATTTATGGCTTGTCAAGATCTTGAGAGAATCAAGGCCTTGAAAATCGAAATTGGTTGGAATGTTTTTCTATTAAATCACAACCACTTTTCAAAAAAGATTTGAATTTGAAAACAAAATCTATTGAAATCATTTTAAACATCCTTCTGTAAAATAATTTAATGATCAATTATCTAAAAAGATATAAATCATTAAACCGATCCGTAAAAATTAATATAGCCCTTGAAATCCGTTTCAAGAACTTGGATTCCATTTCAAGGCCTTGAAATGGAAAAGTGGGTTGCATTATAAGGAGAAAATAAAACGATTTACTCCCCCTAAATTAATGCTTCCTTGTTCAACATAGCAAGCTCTAATCTTATAAAATTGAATCGATCTTCAGGTAAAGGCTTAGTAAATATATATGTAAGCTGCAAGTTAGTCAAAATAAAGGATATCGAAATATCACCTTTCTCAACATGATCACGAATAAAGTGATGTTTTACATCGATATGTTTTGTTCTTGAATGTTGCACGGGATTTTTAATAATTGAAATAGCACTAGTATTATCACATTTAATAGGTATACCTTTGAGATCAAAATCAAGATCACGAAGTTGTTGAGCAAACCATAGAATTTGTGCACAACAGGCTCCAACAACTATATATTCGGCTTCGGTTGTGGATAGGGCGACAAAATTTTGCTTCTTGGAGTGCCAACTCATTAGGGATGACCCTAAGAATTGGCAACATCCAGAAGTGCTCTTTCTATTGACCTTATAGCTTGCAAAGTCAACATCTGAATAGCCAACGATGTGAAACGAGTTTTGACGTGGATATCATAACCCTAAATCCTTAGTGGCATTGAGATACCAAAATATCCTTTTCGCAGCTATCAAGTGTGACCCTTTGGGATCAGCTTGAAATCTTGCACACATGCACACACTAAACATAATGTCAGGTCGACTAGCGGTTAAATATAACAAAGAACTGATCATACCTCGATACTTCTTTTGAACAACACTTTTACCATCCTTGTCTTGATCAAGTGAAACTGTGGAACTCATAGAAGTTTTTGCTACCTTGTGTTCGCTCAAAAGTGTGCGTGCAAAGTCTTAAATTTATAAAATCTGAAATCAAGCAAAGCGAACCCGCAGTGTACGGATCGGTATAGTAAAGCAAGAGTTCCAGAGTCGAACTCAGGGATTTGGGGGATCAAATTCAGTTCGTAAAATCGTCCAGCAAGTAAATAAGCTTTTGTAAAGATTAATGGGAAAACAACGATTCTAAAGATTCAGGTATCCAATTGTGGCAATCGATTCAAGATGTTCTAAAGATATAAGGACAAAGTTAGGATTGCAAATATATAGATCTAAGGTAGGGTTTTGTACGGTGAAGTTACAAACCCATATATCTTCCCCAAAGGCTCTCTCAATAAAGGATGTTGAGTCTCGTTATAAAGAGGTTCCAAGGACAAGATTGAACTCTCAAATACTCATGTCCAAACCCAAGGGAATCAAAGATAAACCAAAAAGGTTAAGGTTGTGACACTCTTAACCTAAGTAGAGGGTGTTGAGTGTCACTACTACCTAGAAACGGTAAGCCAAGGCTAGGTTAGGGCCAATCTTTCACTTTGGATTAAAGCAAAAGCAAAGCACGTCAAACAGAAGAAACCACAATCAGTTCTTGAAGAACCACGGTCGTGGAACTCAAGAACATGCCGTGGAAAGGCACGACAGTGAGGTTTCTGGCACCTCTCAAGGTTCAATCTATTTTGGTTCAATCTATCATCATCTATGCCATAAATTCCTTCACCCTAGAATTGCTTAAAGATTTTAGCCAACAATCATTGTCATCAAATCAATAAATAAGATTAAAAGAAAGAAAAGATGGAACCTTGAAAACTCAATAATGAATGTCAAATCAATCTCAATAAAACTCAAATCCATGCTTGTGTTCAATGAATACAGAATAGAGTCATAAATCTCTCACAAATCTTAAAGAACAAGAAGAACGGGATGTCAATCCGCCTTCAAAGTGTAACCCTAAGATCTTCCAACTCCGAAGTAGAAAAGTGCGTCTTTCTCCAAATCTTCCTTCAAAATCTCCTTTCCAATATGAAATCTCGCAAATGATCTTGCCTCTAGCGTGGTGTGTATTTTCTCTCTTTCTTCAGCCTTCTTATAGGAGAAAATAGGGTTACGAAAGGCCTGTAACTGATGCTGACGTGGCAAAATGCCATGTGGTAGTCGTTAGCAAAACCACGGTCACCTCAGATTTGCACAGCCGTGGTTTTGACCGTCGGAGCCTACGACATGATCTTCCACGACCTTAATTAAATTAATTTCCAAAACCACGGCCGTGGTTTCATGTACTTGGCCGTGGAAACCCTAAAATCTGCGTACAATCCTTTGTTCTTCGAAGTTTTCCAATCATGCTCCTTCCTTAGCTACTCCAATGCATCCCCTTGATGTCTAGCATGATCAATCACACTCACATTCTCCATTTATGCTCCAATCCAGGCCTTTATTCACCTACAATCACAACAAAGCTTGTGTATATCTCTATTCCAACATAATAGGTGAATGTGCTCATATATGCTTCAAACTCATATCCATGTACACAAAAGAAGGGGAAAAACTACCAAAACATGTGCCTAACTAATGTCATATTTCATGCTACCATATTGATCCATTTTATACTTCTTGAACAAGTCCTTGGTATACTTGCTTTGATTAAGGAAAATTCCTATCTTTGCTTTTGTGACTTGAAGTCCAAGAAAGAAATTTAACTCTCCCGTTAAGCTCATCTCGAACTCCCTACACATAATATCTGAAAATTCCTTGCATAGAGAATCGCTAGTAGCATCAAATAATATATCATCAACATAAATTTGTACTACTGATTGCCTCTGATTTTGACAAACAAAGTTTTGTCAATCAAACTTCTTTTGAAATCGTTTTCAAGGAGATACTTGGACAATCTTTCATAACAAGCTCGAGGAGCTTCCTTAAGACCATAAAGAGTTTTGTCAAATTTAAAAACATGATCCGAAAATTCATCATTTTCAAAACCAGGAGGTTGAGCAACGTAGACTTCTTCTTCTATGAAGCCATTTAGAAAAGCACATTTATCATCCATTTGAAAGAGTTTTATGTTCATGAAGGATGCAAAAGCAAGTAGCATACGTATGGCTTCTAACTTGGCAACCAGAGCAAAAGTCTCCTCATAATCAATACCTTCTTCTTGGTTATAGCCTTGTTCTACAAGTCGTGCTTTGTTTCGAATGACCTTGCCATTTTCATCCAACTTGTTTCGAAATATCCATTTTGTGCCAATGACGGATTGTTTCTTAGGTCTAGACGTGAGGGTCTAGACTTTGTTTCTCTCGAACTCATTCAGCTCATTTTGCATGGCCATGATCCAATCAGGTTCTTGAAGTGCTTGAACGTAGTTCTTAGGCTCTACAAGAGACACAAACGCCGAAAAACCACACAAGTTGTTTACCCTAGATCGGGTTTGAACTCTTGCTTTTGGATCTAAGATCACATTCTTTAGTGGATGGTATGAAGAATGTTGAAAATTTCTTCTTTTGAAGGTTGGAACAGATCTTGAAGATTGAGGCTCATTTGCTCGACTAGATTTAGGTACCGCTAGAATATCGTCTTTGGATCCTATATCAAGGCCTTGAAGTTGGGTTTCAAGGCCTTGAAACTGACTTTTGACAACGCCGTTTGTCGTTTCAAGGTTTTGAATAGACATGGGTCTGGTTTGGGTTAAACCGTCAAACTGACGGTTTAGGTTTGCCGGTTTGGCCAAACCGTGGGTTACCGGTTTAGATTTAGCCCAAACTACCAGTTTAACCGCCGGTTTTGGTTTTTTTTATTATGAACCGCCTACCAAACCGGCGGTTTAGGTTAACCTAAACCGCCGGTTTGGGCTATGACCGGTTTAGGTTTAGGTTTGATCTTTAGCCAAACCTAAACCATAGGTTCCGAAACCTAAACCAACCCTTTAGGTTTCGGACCCATGTCTAGTCTTGAAGATGCGTTTCAAGGTCTTGAGATTGTTCTCCAGTATCTTGAATCTGTTCTTGCATATTCTTTTCTTGAGCTTTAGAATCTTCTTCACCATCAGAATTATGATCTCCATGTAGATTAAGATTTAAATCTGCAAAACGTTCACTCAAAGTACCATTATTGCTTTCATCAAAAATAACATGAATACTTTCCTCAACGATTTTGGTACGTCTATTATAAACACGATAAACTTTGCCATTTGAAGCATATCCAATGAAGATAGCTTCATCACTACGTTCATCAAACTTACCAAGTTTGTCTTTGCAATTATTATGGACAAAGCATGTACATCCAAAGGGTAATAAATAGAAATTATTAGGTTTTCGACCCTTGAAGAGTTCGTAAGGAGTCTTTTTCAAAAAAGGGCGAATTAAGCATCTATTCAAGATGTAATTAGCCGTGTTAACAACTTCAACCCAAAAAGTTTTTGGCAAACTATATTTTAAAAGCATAGTCTTAGACATGTCCTCTAGGGTGCGGTTCTTACGTTCTACAAACCCGTTTGTTGAGGTGTTCTAAGAGCTGAAAAGTTGTTTGAAATACCATATTTTGCACAAAATAAATCAAACTTGAGTTGATCAAATTCTCTACCATGATCGCTTCTAATAGAGACGATATGTAGGTTTTTCAAAGTTTGCAACTCCTTACAAAGTTGTAAAAACTCAATCAAAGCTTCATATTTTTCCTATAAGAATGAGATCCATGCAAAACGAGAGAAATCATCAACAATGACAAGGATGTATTGCTTTCCCTTGAGAGACTTGACACGCATAGGAACACATAAATCCATATGTAAAATTTCAATGGGTCGAGAAGAACTTACAACCTTCTTTGGTTTGAATGAACCTCTTGTTTGTTTACCTTGTGTACAAGCCTTACATAGTTCATCTACCTTGAAGTTTAGGTTTGGTAAACCACGTACTAAATCCTTTGAAAGAAGTTTTTTCATCATATGCATGCTTACGTGACCAAGTCGTCTATGCTAAAGTCTTGGATCGTCAGTTAAGGCCTTGAGGCACGTTAGCTTTGTTCCTGAAACTTGGTTAGTGATCATTGAATAAACATTGTTACATCTAGGAGCAGTAAACACAACATCACCCGATATTTTATCTTGAACTTCACATTTATCTGAATCAAAAATTACTTTGTTGCCTTTATCACATATTTGAGAGATACTAAGCAAGTTATACTTTAAACCGTCAACAAGATAAACATCATCAATAAAGTTAGATGAATTATAACCAATTTTACCAATGACAATGATGTTACACTTTCCTTTATCACCAATCGTAATGGTTCCGGATGATTGCTTCTTTAAATCTGAAAACAGTGAGCTTTTTCCACTCATATGTCTTGGGCAACCACTATCTAATATCTATTTATACTCCTTAACCTTGGTGATATCTTGCAAAATAACAAACTTCAACCTTTTCGGGTAGACCAAATGGCATATTTCGGTCCATATCCAGTTCAATCATGTTTGGTGGTCTAGTACCTTTAGGAACCCATATTTGCTTAACTTGTTTCCTTAGACATAGAGGATAAGTGTTTCTAATGATGTAAGGGTCATTTCTTCTAATGGACATGTTGATTTCACGTGACCCTTTTTACAACAATAGAAAAATGTGGGCATGTGAATACTTCTTTTAGCTTTAACAAAAGTGGTAGTTATTTTTCTAGGAAAACTTACGTGATAACCTATACCATTTTTGTTAAGAGAAGATTGTTGTTCACCCATCATCCTTTTGAGATTGACTTTCGAACGAGTGAATTGAATAAGTGCAGCCTTCTGGTCTTGACACGTGACAGTTAGATCAACCTTCTCTTTCTCTAGATCGATATAGTCTCGATGGAGAGAAGAGAGATTATCCTTGAGAATCGCATTTTATGATTCCAAGAGCTTGATATTGTCATCAAGGTCTAACTTTTCGGTGTTAAGATTTTTAATTTCCAAAGACATATCACTTAGTCGTTTTTCTTGTTTGAAAAGCTTTTCTCTTAAGGAACTTATCCTTACCCTATGTTTTTTTTTTATCACATATGATAATGTCTTTAAGGAATTGTGTGAGTTAAGGTTAGATTGTGACATAATCGTACTTACCACATTATCAACATATATAGTGATTTGGATCTTCTTCATGATCGGCCATTAAGCACAACTTTGCTTGTTCTTTCTCGTCTTATGACTTAATTGTCAAATCTGAGTCACTCCACGATGCTACCATAGCCTTCTTCTTTCGATCATTCTTCCTAAAGTTATTCCTCTTCTTTTGTGGATAATCCTTTACGAGATTATTTGTTTCACCACATTCAAAACAAGTTAGTACTTTAGTTTTCTTATTAGGGTTATAAAACTTACCTCGGGGTCTTGATGATAGTAGATAATCTTTGTTGTTTTCGAATTTCTTCTTCATTTGAAGAATTCTTGCAAGACCTCTTGAGATCAAGGCGAATGGATCTTCCTCATCTTCATCATCACTATCTTCCTCCTCTGATGGCATGTCATCCTTCTTGGATCGTAGGGAAAGATTCTTTGTGTTTCATGAGAGCTCTTCATCTTCTTTATCAAGAACCATTTCATGGGTGATTAGCTTTCCAAGAAAGTCTTCCAGAGGAAGTGTAGTGAGATTTTGAGCTTTTTCAACGGCGGTCATTTTTGGTCTCCACTTAGCTTTAGGTAAGCTCCTTAGAACCTTCCTTACTTTTTCTTCATTTGTGAATATTATCCCCAGTGAATCAAGGTTGTTCACAATCTCGGTGAATCGTGTGAGCATCTCCTTGACCGATTCGTTTGAGTTCATCTTGAATAGCTCGTATTGCCTGAGGAAGATGCGTATCTTGGTTTCTTTAACTTGACTCGTTCCTTCGTACGTGACAACTAACTTGTCCCATATTTCCTTTGCACTCTTGCATGATGAGACACGGTTGAATTCATTTGCTTCCAATCCACAATAGAGCAAGTTCATGGCCTCGTAATTCTTTGAAACACTATCCAAGTCCGTCTGGGTGAAGTCGGCTTCCTTCTTTGTGACTTGGACTCCTTCAACCGTGATGTTTGGGATTTTTGGGCGAGTTTGAATGATGCTCCATAGTTCCATGTCCTGATCAATAATAAACATTTGCATTAGTGCTCTCCAATGGGCAAAATTGTTACCGTAGAAGGGTGGTGGTCAAGATGTGGATCTTCCTTGAGCGAATCCTCCATCACCTACAAAGTTCATGTTTAGTCTCACTGATGGTTAAATCAATATACGTGAATCTAACTCTGATACCAATTGAACAACCGTCTAGGTCAATAATAAGGATAAAATACTCTAGAAGGAGGGTTGAATAGAGTATGGAAACGTTTCGCAATATCTTATATCAAGGCTTTGAAACTGATTTCAAGACCTTGAAGTCAATCTGTGCGTCTGGTGACATAACTAGTTTTTAAGGCTTTGAAAGGGATTTCAAGGTCTTGACTCCAAAACCTACAAAGCAACTTTAGTCACAGTATACGCGATAGAAAATGCGGAATTAAAATATCGACACGCTGATATGTTTACGAAGTTCAGCTCTAACAGCCTATGTCTTCGTCCTAGGGTATCTTTACCCATAGGATCTAACTATCTATTATCTGCTCAAAGAGTCCTAGATACAATCTAGAAGAAATCCCCTTCTTCTCTCACTGTAGTCAATGCTACGATCTAGTCCAACTCTAACCTAGCAATAATAGCCTAGTTACTTCGTAGAGTAATCCACACTCGAGAATAACACTCTCTAGATATGTCAATGAAGCTCTAGTGTTTTTCTCTCTTTGAGGATGTAAACTTTTGTAAGCTAAGAGGAAGAAAAACTTTTGGAACGAATGAAGATGTTTGATCGCTTGAAGACTTAGATGTTTTCGTGTAAGCTTGTTGTTGTTCTCTTCAATCGCAATCTTCATTTATAGTCTTCTATGGAGAACTCTTCTAGCCGTTGTGATGTTCTTCTTTTTCCATGGAAAATGGTGTTTGGTTGAGATGAAGTAGCCGTTGTAAGATCTTCTATCTTCTTCATCTACTTCTTCTCTTTGACGCACGTTGAGAATCTTCATCTTCGAGATCTTTTCCTTAAAAGAGCCGTTGAAGATCTTTGTCATTGAAGCCCTTAGTTCACGCTCCGAGATCTTTTAAGCCGTTGAAGACTTCTGTCTTGAGGGTCGTTGAAGATTTTCCTTAGATCCGAGATCTTTGTGTGGGATCCGTTTGGAAAGATCTTCTCTTATCCTCTCGCATCAGTTGTTAAGATCTTTGCGAGAACTTGTTGTTGGGCCGAGATCTTCTCTTCCAATCCGTTGAAGATCTTCTTGTTGGGGTTGGCCGAGATCTTCTCTTGAAATTTTGTTTGAAGATCTTCTTGTAACCCTTGGTAGATATTCTTGTTTTCGTTGTTGAGATTTTGATAGCATGAATTATAGTCTATATTTTGGGGTTTGTTTGGACGTTTTATCTTTCATAATCTGCATGTTTGTATGTATATTATGTGATTACATTACCATTTCATCTACCTTTGCGGGAATCGAGGTCTACACCTAGTTTTGTTGTAATCGTAGGTAAAATGGCACATTTTGCATCAAAAAGGAGCAAAAGAAGCTATGGAGTCATTGGAGCTACATTCAGGAACATAAGGAACCATCCAGGAAGCATAGCCATGGATTTGAGATTCACTTTGGACCAGATTTGAGAGATTTCACATTCAGTTGTGACTCACCTCGGTTGACCACAGGTTCACATCAACCGAGGTGATCCAGGGAAGTCGACTCGACCGAGGCGAATACCTAGGACGCGGCAAGGATATTTTATTCTTGGCTGAGATCTTTTATCTTTGGAAAGAAATCTTATATTTTTGGGCTTGGCTCCTGGAAGGAAGAAGATATGCTAGATCATATATTTTACCTATTTTTATGGGAAGAGATCTTTCTAAGATATCTTATCTTTGGAGAGTAATTTTCCTATAAAAAGGGTCGGATTTCCCACAAATCCGACATCCGCTATCACCTTGCTTACACCTAATACACCGTAGTAGTCATACTCCGGTTGGGAGATTTAAAGAAACTTTTTGAAGGTTGAAGGAAGATTGAAGTCTATAGCTTTCATAGCTTTTTGAAGGGTTTTTTGAAGATTATCTTAGATTCCCTTCCTTGTTGTCTTGCCTTGTTGGATTTCTATCCAAGGAACGCTTTGTTGTGATATTTAATTCAGTTATTGAAGTCTTTTCATTAAGTTCTTCTTGTTCAAATATTCACCTTCTTCCCATATATTTGATTATTGCTTTCATGATGATGAGTGGCTAATTTCCTTGTGTGATTCTAGGGTGATTGGCTGAAGGTTGTGGGAAAAACAATGATAGAATAATCTTGATCATAGTAGGACCTTGAAAGTTCGAGTCTTTAACCTTAACCCTAAGCATCTCGCTCAGTCGATGAACATCTTGGACGGGGTGGAATTTGGCTGACCGAGGTGACTTATCTGATCCAAAACTGAGAGTTAAGCGTTAGAGTTTGCCAAATCCTATTCTTATTACACCTTTCCTGGTTCAATGCAAGCTTAGGATGAGACTTACCCGGTAATTCCTTTGTTTGTGTACCTAAGATCATAAGTGTAGGTAATAAAGGTTTATCCTTTATTGGGATTTGAGTGTGCTTTCATACCTTCTTTGTGAGTTAGCCTGAGACTTACCCGGTAAAGGTTGATTCTATTCCCTTAGATGGTATGTTAGTTTGAAATTATAGTTCGTTATCTTAATTCCTTGAGACTTACCCGGTAATAGGAGTTACAGTTTTGGATTAGTGAGTAGTGAGACTTACCCGGTGATCTACTCCACTTTAATAACACCTTCCCTATGCAAAAACCTCAGCTTTGTCCGCTTATCTTTAGATCTTGAGTTGGAACCACAGCTAGATGCTTTAATCCCTAGAATTGCATATTTCCTTTATTGACTGTTTATCATCTTTGATTGTTTTAATTGCTCTTGTGGTTAGTATTTACATAAGCATACCGTAATTGGACTTTGTTTCACTAAGTCTCTGTGATCGACCCCTGGAATTCCTTGCTTTTTACTACGATTGACCCGTACACTGCGGGTTCGCATCCTTGTTTTAAGCTTACGTCTAGGGTTATAAATTTAAAGCTTGCACACACCGTTTGGAGCAAACAAGCTTTTGGCGCCGTTGCCGGGGACTTGGTCTAGACCGAGCCGGTTACGGTTTGCTATTGGGGCACTTGCCCCGTGTCTACAAACCACTCTACTTGAGTGACTTTTGCAGGTTCTTTCTTAGGTATATGCGAAGAACCCGCACTGGGAAGGAAATCGTTCCTTACGATCCCGAACCAGAAAAGACATACAAGCGACGCTTAAGAGAAGCGAAGATGGCCCAACAAGACAACCGCGATCTTGAGGCCGAGTTGAAAGAGGCGTTAGAGCTGCTACGCCTCAGCAGGGAAGAACTAAGACAAGAGAAAGAAGAAACTCGCACCAGGACTGAAGCAATCGAAGCAGATATGGCCGCTTTGAGAGACCAATATCAACTTCGACCGAGGGAAGATCCTGTTGTTGACCCTCGACCGAGGCAGGTCCCAGCACCTGACGCCCCGGCCGATGTACTTCCACCTCGGATACCAGTCCAAAACGTTCTTCTTGCTGGAATCCCACAAACCCTAGGTCAAAGGATGGACCCCAATCAACAACTGAGGCGTCCAGGAGTTAACCTAGGAGATCCAGCGGACCATGACTATGAACTTCGACCGCAAGTTCTATCCATGATTCGCCAATGCCAGTTCGGAGGGCTAGAGAAGGAATCACCACATCAACATCTTCAAAACTATGAGATCTTGATGGAGACCTTGAGACCTCCGAGAATCGAAAATAACAACTACAAGCTAAGACCTTTTTACTTTTCTTTAAAAGATAGAGCTCTTACTTGGTATCAATCTCTTCCTCCAGGAAAAATTAGCACATGGGAGGAGATGACGACGGAATTCTTGACCAAATTCTTTCCCCCCTCAAAGACAGCTGAAATGAGAGGGAAGATCAACGCTTTCTTTATGAAGGACAAGGAGAGCTTGTCCAAGTCATGGGAGCGGTTCAAGGACATCCTTTTGGATTGCCCACATCATGGGATTCCAAAGTTAGAGTTATTGGAGATATACTTCAAGGGACTGGACGGAAGCACCCAGTTCAACCTCCAACTACTCTCCGCCGGTACCTTTATGGACATGGCGATTGACGAAGCTTGGGACTTCATTGAGAAGCAAGCTTTGCATATGGAGAAGTACACACACCAAGGAGCTGAAGGTGGAGTTAAAAGAGTTAACTTTCAAGAAACTCAGCCCAACAACAATCAACTCACGTCTTTGAAGAATGACGTGAAGCAATTGAAGGAACTGTTGGTTGCTCAAACCAAGAAGGAAGAGCAAGGACAAAGGAACAACAACAACGGATACCGTAACAACAACAACGGTTCCAGGAACAACAATTACAACAACAACAATAGAGGATCCAATAGCAACAATTGGAGGGCGAACAACCAAAATTCGGGTAATCATTCAAACTCCAACTCTAACGATTCCTCTAACCCTTTCCTCTCTTCCCCTTCTTCTTCTTCTACTCCATTAAAGAGCCAGGGGCAAGGATCAAGTTCGTCTCAGCCGGAAAAGAAAAACGCAGTTCTGGAGGCTATCTTGATCAAGCTCAACGCTATGGAGACGTCTATGACTTCATTTTCGAAGGCCCAAAAAGCCTTTGAACAACAACTAGCAAGTAGGGCGAATGAAGCGCCAAGAGATCCAGGGAAGCTTCCAGCAAGGACGGAGAGCAACCCTAAGGGCCAGATCATGGCCATAACTACGAGGAGTGGACTAAAAACTGCGGATCCAGTGCCTCGGTCGGTGCTAGTACCGACGAAGACCACCTCGGTCCAGGTACAGTTGAAGAACACCTCGACCGAGATGCCAACCGAGGTGGAGCCACAGAAAGCGGAGGGGAAAACTGAAGTTTATGTTCCACCTCCTGCATACAAACCACCACTTCCATTCCCCCAGTCAAGGGCCAGAGCACATGTAGACAAGCACTTTGGTAAGTTCCTTGACTTGATGAATAAACTGCACATTAACATTCCTTTCCTTGATGCTATTCTAGGAATGTCCGCCTATGGGAAGTTCTTGAAGGAGATCCTATCAAGGAAGAGGAAACTGGAAGACTTTGGTGAAGTTAGGATGACATCTAAATCCTCGGAGCTCATTCAAATCATGAAGGAAAAGATGCCACCTAAATTGAGAGATCCCGGCTCATTTTGCATTCCCATTCAAGTTGGAGATGTCACTTGTGAAGCCCTTTGTGATCTAGGAGCCAGCGTGAGCATCATCCCGCTGGAGCTATGTGTGAAGATCGGACTTGGAGAACCCAAGCCGGTCAAGATTCGACTATATATGGCGGATCGCTCTATCACCCATCCCGTGGGCATCTTGGAGGATGTTCCGGTCTAGTTAGGTAACTTCTATTTACCAATAGATTTTGTTGTACTTGACATTCCCGCAGATTATCCTGTTCCTATTATTCTCGGGAGACCATTTCTAGCAACTTCGGGTTGCAACGTGGATTGCAAGAATGCCAAGTTGAAATTCAATATTGGCGGCGATGAGGTGGAGTTCGCACTACTCGCAGCCATGAAAGGGGAGCAGCTAAGCGATGATATCTTCAACATCTATGATGAAGAAGAATCAAGAGAATTGGTGAGCTCTATCCTTACTAACGATCCACTCGAAAGAGTTATTAGCTTCAGTTTAATGGAGGAAGGTATAGATGCTTCTTGTGATGCAGATATACGGAGCTTAAAAGCACTGGAAGAGGATCCAAGAGCTAAACCTGAGAAGCTAATCCAGGAGACGAAGATCTCCAGTTTCGGTTCCAGTTGTAGTACCTCGACCGAGGCACTTTCTGGACTGAGCGAGGCGACTGAAGAACATCTTGGTCAACGCCTTTTGTTCGCCCCTAGAGGTGTGTGCAAATAAGTTTTAAATTTATAAAACTAGAATCAAGCAAGCGAACCCGCAGTGTACGGATCGACGTAGTTAAGCAAGAATTCCAAAGTATCGAACACAGGGATTTGGGTGGAGCGAACTCGATTGCAGGTTATCAAGCGAGTAAATATGGGAGTTTTGCAGATATTGGGAAAACAACAATCCTAAAGTTTCGGGTATCCAGTTACGGCAATAGATTCAAGATATACTAATGATGTAAAGACAGAGTGGAGATATGCAAAGGTATACTAATGTAAGGTAATCGTACGGTTGAGGTTCCAAAAACCTTATGTAACTCACCTACAAAGCACTCTCTATACAGGTTGTTGAGGCTCAATATAGAAAGATTCTAGAGATGAGAATTAGTGCCAAATACCCAAACTTATAATCTAAAGATCAAGACTAACTTAACCGATTGAGGTTGTTGAGGCTCACAATCGAGGTAGAGGTTGTTGAGGCTTCACTACCACCTAGAAAAGACAAGTCTAAACTAAGCTAAAGCAAATCTTTAACTTTGGATTAAAGTAAAAGCAAGTTCGTAAACTAAAGGGAAATCACGGTTAGTTCTTGAGGTTCCACGGCCGTGGACTCAAGAACAGACCGTAATTTAGGGTTATCGGCGATTCTCTCTAACTCTCAGGGTCTAATTTGTTTGCGATTGATCTATCATCACCTATGCCACAACTATCAACCCTTCACCTTAGAATTGTTAAGGGTTTTTAGCCAATAACAGTCATATTGATATCAATTCAAGAATTAAAGGATAAAAGATGGGAACTTTCAAGAACTATCAATAATCTTCAAACAAATCTCAAGATCACAATCAAGAACAAATGTTTATCAAAAGATTCAAAACGGAGTAAACAATCACAACCTTAGGAAAGAAGAGAAACGGGATGTCAATCCGTTTCCGAATCAAACCTAAACAAGAAGAGAGATCTTCTTGCAAAATCTTCCAAGAACTTCGATCTTCCACAAATCTGAAGATCACAACAGCAACTCTCCACTACGAACTTTGATCTTCAATGAGATCTCCCAAATACCTCTAAGATGAGGGTTTGTGTGTTGCTAAGCGTTGCTCCTAAGCGGGATCCTAAGCAGGCATGACGGAATCTCCTTTCTTCCGTCTTTTTATAATGCAGGGCAAAGTGTCGGCCCGGCCCAATCTTCAAAAGATCATGGCTTCGAAGTGTGGCGAAAAGATTCGCCAAGATCACGGTCGTGGAAGATTCCACGACCGTAATTCTAGGGCGTGGAAACAATTACGGTTAGTTCCACGGCCGTAGAATCCCCTGGAATGAACATCGAATTCTGACTCTGAATCCACGGCCGTAATTCTGAACGTGGTTTGTGACACGGCCGTATTTTAGGGCGTAATTTAGGGCAAGAACGTGATTATTCCCTAAACTCGTGCATTCCTCAATCTAAGACTCCAAATTGCTTCCAAAAAGTGTCCTCGATCTATGGACATATCAACTCAACTCTCCTTTGCTCGATTCCGTTCGGAAATAGCTCCAAATCACCTATAATCAACATAGAACTAGTGTAGACATCCACATCGACAATATAGGCAATACTAGCTCATATATGCATAAAGATCAATCAAAGACTATCAATATGAATCAAATATGATTTAGAAAACGTGCCTAAAATATCACAATATTTCATGCTAACACCTTTGCGCCTCGACCGAGGCCGATGGCGAGATGATGTCAACCGAGACTGCTGAGAATAACAACCTTCTTACTCCCTTCTCTGACATTCATCCTCAGTTGGTGGAACATTCTGTCCACCAACTTTCTGATAATAAAGGACCTTGGTATGCTGATATTGTGAATTATCTTGTTTGCCAGAAAGTACCGCCCGGATTGACGTACTCTCAAAAGAAGAGATTCTTCTAGGAAGTACGCCATTACTACTGGGACGAGCCGCTGCTATTCAAGCGCGGGCCGGATGGGATGCTTCGAAGATGCATTCCGGAAGATGAAGTTAATAGCGTAATACGGCATTGCCACTCACTTCCTTGTGGAAGACATGCTAGTACCGATAAGACTTGTGCTAAGGTATTACGTTCTGGTTTCTTTTGGCCTACATTATTTAAAGATGTGCAATCTTTTGTTGTCTCTTGTGATACATGCCAAAGAACAAGAAATCTATCAAGGAGGAATGAGATGCCACTTAATAACATTCAAGAAGTGGAAATCTTTGATGTATGGGGGATTGACTTCATGGGACCTTTCCCATCCTCCGGAGGAAACCTCTACATTCTTCTTGCAGTTAACTACGTCTCTAGATGGGTTGAAGCCATCACTTCTCCCACTAACGACGCCAAGGTGGTTGTGAAGTTCTTGAAGAGAACCATCTTTCCACGTTTCGGAACTCCACGCATCATCATCAGCGATGGAGGAACGCATTTCATCAACCGGAATTTCAAGGCACTTCTATCGAAGTATGAGGTAACCCACAAGGTATCAACCCCTTATCACCCTCAAACTAGTGGACAGGTCGAGATCTCGAATAGAGAAATCAAAGCAATTCTGGAGAAGACCGTCTCTAGGATGAGGAAGGATTGGTCCATGAAATTGGACGATGCTCTTTGGGCGTACAGGACCGCATTTAAGACTCTCATAGGCACCACCCCTTATAATTTGGTGTATGGGAAGTCTTGCCATTTGCCCGTTGAATTAGAACACAAAGCATATTGGGCGATCAAATGGTTGAACTTCGACATTAAGGAGGCCGGCGAGAAGCGGCTATTGGAGATCAATGAGCTATAGGAGCTGCGTTTGAACGCTTATGAGAATGCCAAAATCTATAAGGAAAGGACGAAGAGATGGCATGACAAGCGTATCGTCCCAAAGGAGCTTAACGAAGGAGACTTAGTTCTACTCTTCAACTCCCGCCTCCGCCTCTTTCCAGGTAAGCTAAAATCTAGATGGACCGGACCTTATGTTGTGAAACATGTTTTTCCTCATGGTGCGGTTGAGATATGGGGCGAAACGAGCGGAAGCTTCAAGGTCAACGGTCATAGACTTAAGAAGTACAAACCGGAAGTTCCGGTTGAGGAGGTTGCACCAATATACCTCGTTTGAGACTCATCATGGTCCAGCTAGCGACCTTAAACCAAGCGCTTCTTGGGAGGCAACCCAAGGTATTGCTTTCTTTCCCTTTTTCTAGTCTAGCTTAGATAGTTTTTGCTTTTGCTTTGCTTTGTTTTTGGCATTCTAGACAAATAACAGGAGACATCTAAGGAAGGAGCATAACTGGAAGTACAGAAGATCGAGAATTCGAGAAGACGAAGTTTGAATGAGGCATCTCGGTTGCTGTCAGAGCACCTCGACCGAGATGATTCTTGAGCAACCGAGGCGACTAGGGTTTTCTGAAGAACCACCTCGGTCCGTACCACCTCGGTCCAGTCGAAACCATCTCGACCGAGGTGACAGCAGTTCAGAAAAGGTTATAAAAGGGCTGAAGATTTCTCTCTCCTCACTTTACTCTTCTCCCTCGACCGCGGCGACAGTTTCACCTCGCCTCTCTGATTTTTGCTCGTTTTCGAAGATTTCTGTCTCCAAACTGCGATTAAGACTTAAAGGATCCCAGTACATCATCGATCGGCAAGAAAATCGAATCGATTCGGCCGAACGAGGTAAAACAAAACCGAAACCCTACCTCTCCGATTTCGTTTTGATTTGGGCTTTGGTTGCCCTTGCATTTGCTGAGAAAAGGCTTAAGTACCCCATAGGAAGCAGTTGTAGTGATTTTGGGGGAAAAGAACTGAATTTTCTGAAGAAATTAGAAACCCAGTTTTTCGCCTCGGTCCAGTCGAGCTGTGCCTCGGCCGAGGTGATTCTTGAGTGTTGTCAGTCGACCGAGGTGACCTGACAGTGTGATTTTCTGAAAATGAGCTCTGACCGACGCCTTGCCCTCAGGGATAGATCCTCACCTTCCCCTTCTTCCTCTTCTTCCCGACCCTATCGACCGGTGATCCATGAGCGACACCAGGTCGATTATGACCGTATTTCCGGCCGTCCAGTGATTGCACCTCGCTTCCTGGACGTGTCTGCTTTTGATTGCCTCCAGGTAGACGGAGACCTTAGGAGGATGATTTTTACAGTAGGGCTGGATCAGTTTACTGAGATCCGAGCCCCAGCCTATTTGGAGCCGACCTTAGAGTTCATTAGCTCCTTCACCTACCTCCCCATAGAGAGATCTGTGAAGTACCGGTTGATGAACCGGAACTTCTTAGTGCCACTTGAGTACTGGAGAGAGATTTTTGGCTTTCTTGAGCCCACAATTGTTGACTTCCCGTCCCGATTTGTAGCTAGGGAGTTTTGGGGGCAGATTGCCCATATTGTTGAGCATGCAGATAGATGGCGCCCTGGAGATTCCAAGGAGAAGGTCATCTTCCATTTAGCCTTTAGGTTAGCCCACCGGATCTTCAGTGAGACACTTCTGGCGCGTACTGAGACGCCCCAGAAGATCCGACAGGGAGAGCTTTTCAGTTTGTACTGCATGGTTACTGGGGGTATCCCGGACTTTGGCTTGATGTTGGCAGAGGATCTGCACAAGATCAAGGCCAAGGCGAAGGGAGACATCTGCTGCGGAGGGCTTGTCACCCACATCGCTAGTTATCAGGACATGGATCTCAGCGCTTGCACGATGGTGGCGGCTGCCAAGCCGCTTGGGCTACAAGAGATGATCACTCGGCGGATTCTGGTTCCCCGAGGTCTGACTACACCATACGTGGATATGCCGTGGGAGCTGACTGCACCACAGGGGATCAGGTGGTCTGCCCAGTTTACTGTTTTTGACCCACATTATTGGCAGACCGCTTGGGCTCCACTGATGGAGGATTACAGAGAGGTAGCAGCTGCCCCAGCTGAGGAGGAGGCAGATGATGAGGAGACAGTTGATGAGAGAGAGGGTGGAGTCCCGATGGATACAGGGACGGATACTGTAGGGATGAGCGCACCAGTTATAGATCTGGATGATGAGGATACTGAGCCTGCACCTGTTGCATCACCTGCTAGACCTGCTAGGCGTAGGACACGCCGTCATAGAGATCTAGAGGCTCATCGTCGGATCGATGATCTGACGGATCAGATGATAGACTCTTATGATGCCCTTACTGTGGACATGCATGAGAGATTTGCTGCCCAGCGCCGACAGATTGACAGCTGGACTCATCAGATGTTAGAGACACAGCACTATCAGCGCAAGATGATGGAGATACAGTTCCAGCAGACTATGGGTTATCCATTTGACCCATCCCAGTATCCGTACGTGCCACCACCACCACCACCGGATCGGGATTCTTGAGAGCTGTAGGATTTTTCTTTCTTATTTTTATGCAGTTCAGCTTATTATCCGGTGAGTATTTTTATCCTTTAGACTTATTTTGACCCACTGGGACAGTGTGTCCCAAGTATGGGGTGTTTATGTGATGTATTATTTGACACTTATGTATGACTCTACTTGATCGGATATTGATATATTTATGCTTCACTTTTGCTTCTATATGTTTATCTGAGATTGCATGCATACTTACAGGTTATTTGATTGAGAAAAACGTCGAAACTGAAAGAAAACTGGTTTTAAAATTTTTTTTTTTTTTTGACCTCGACCGGTGGAGTTCTGGCCGAACGAGGTGTTTCACCTCGGTTGACCTAAGAACACCTCGACCGAGGTAGGTTAACTGAGAGTTTTAGAAACGATTTTTGTGCTTCTTATCTAGATATGATCTCAGTGAAGATCTTGTTTACTGACTGGTTTTAAATTTCTTTATGTGTTTGAAAGGTTTTATAATATGTTTAAGTTGCTAAATGCTTTGTTTGAAATTATTGGCATGTTTAATACTTTGTTTTTATCCAAATTATGTTGAATTTGAAGGTTGACACCGCAAGATAAGTTTTCTCACTTTCTTCCTGGAAAGACCAAGGCAATTCATTATTCTCTCTTCTTCTTCTTGATCATGCTTAGCCCCTCATATACATTTTGCCTCCCTTTACCTATCCGGGAATTTGGAAGCAAGCAAAGTGGTGAAAGCAAGTGAAGTTAAAGTTGAGAAGTTGGCTGGAAGTGAAAGTGTTAGAAAGTAATAATAGGTTTGGGGAAGTCAATCATGAAGATGAGTAACTCGGCACCATTCACATAGCCGGGTGTTTGTGTCTTGCCAAAGTCGGATTGAGCGATATTCCTAACGGGTCATGGTATGTGCATCAAGGGTTTGATGCATCTCAAGAAATTGATGATTGCTGATATCCTAGGCTTCGGTTATTGTGCACCTCTGTCCATGCATCCCAAAAAGTAAAGTAAAAAGAAAAAGTGTGAAATAAGCAAAGCTTATTGGTGGAAGATGTTGCAAGTCAAAGTGAAAGTGAAGTATATCCTTTTTCCGGATTCTAGCACCACCTTACCTTACATACATCCCTACCTTACACGTTTCTTGACCTTTCTTTTGGAAAGCCCTAGAGACCTCGAGCTTGTTGATTTACTTAGCGGTTTAAACTGGATTATACATGATTAATTTCGATAATTATGACTTATTATGCATTCTATGATTTTATGCAAAGATGAACAACTTTTTTATATTTATAAAATGTTTTAATCATATATTGGATTTTAGATTCCATGAAGTATTCTCTTAGAGTGATCTATGATTGTAGCACACCATAAAATGTTTTTGAAAGACTTTTTCATTGATTTTCTTGACTTATAATCCATTTTATCTTGCCTTTTATATGCGGAACTTGCTTGGGGACAAGCAAGGGCTAAGTATGGGGTATTTTGATAGCATGAATTATAGTCTATATTTTGGGGTTTGTTTGGACGTTTTATCTTTCATAATCTGCATGTTTGTATGTATATTATGTAATTACATTACCATTTCATCTACCTTTGCGGGAATCGAGGTCTACACCTAGTTTTGTTGTAATCGTAGGTAAAATGACACGTTTTGCATAAAAAATGAGCAAAAGAAGCTATGGAGTCATTGGAGCTACATTCAGGAACATAAGGAACCATCCAGAAAGCATAGCCATGGATTTGAGATTCACTTTGGACCAGATTTGAGAGATTTCACATTCAGTTGTGACTCACCTCGGTTGACCACAGGTTCACATCGACCGAGGTGATCCAGGGAAGTCGACTCGACCGAGGCGAATACCTAGGACGCGGCAAGGATATTTTATTCTTGGCTGAGATCTTTTATCTTTGGAAAGAAATCTTATATTTTTGGGCTTGGCTCTTGGAAGGAAGAAGATATGCTAGATCATATATTTTACCTATTTTTATGGGAAGAGATCTTTCCAAGATATCTTATCTTTGGAGAGTAATTTTCCTATAAAAAGGGTCGGATTTCCCACAAATCCGACATCCGCTATCACCTTGCTTACACCTAATACACCGTAGTAGCCATACTCCAGTTGGGAGATTTGAAGAACCTTTTTGAAGGTTGAAGGAAGATTGAAGTC
This sequence comes from Fagopyrum homotropicum, assembly GCA_033239125.1. Lineage (NCBI taxonomy): Eukaryota > Viridiplantae > Streptophyta > Magnoliopsida > Caryophyllales > Polygonaceae > Fagopyrum > Fagopyrum homotropicum. Next base: position 103,266,874 of record BSWB01000007.1, read on the forward strand.
TATAGCTTTCATAGCTTTTTGAAGGGTTTTTTTTAAGATTATCTTAGATTCCCTTCCTTGTTGTCTCGCCTTGTTGGATTTCTATCCAAGGAACGCTTTGTTGTGATATTTGATTCAGTTATTGAAGTCTTTTCATTAAATTCTTCTTGTTCAAATATTCACCTTCTTCCCATATATTTGATTATTGCTTTCATGATGATGAGTGGCTAATTTCCTTGTGTGATTCTAGGGTGATTGGCTGAAGGTTGTGGGTAAAACAATGATAGAATGATCTTGATCACAGTAGGACCCTGAAAGTTCGAGTCTTTAACCTTAACCCTAAGCATCTCGCTCAGTCGATGAACATCTCGGCCGGGGTGGAATTTGGCTGACCGAGGTGACTTATCTGATCCGAAACTGAGAGTTAAGCGTTAGATTTCGCCAAATCCTATTCTTATTACACCTTTCCTGGTTCAATGCAAGCTTAGGATGAGACTTACCCGGTAATTCCTTTGTTTGTGTACCTAAGATCATAAGTGTAGGTAATAAAAGTTTATCCTTTATTGGGGTTTGAGTGTGCTTTCATACCTTCTTTGTGAGTTAGCCTGAGACTTACCCGGTAAAGGTTGATTCTATTCCCTTAGATGGTATGTTAGTTTGAGATTATAGTTCTTTATCTTAATTCCTTGAGACTTACCAGGTAATAGGAGTTACAGTTTTGGATTAGTGAGTAGTGAGACTTACCCGGTGATCTACTCCACTTTAATAACACCTTCCCTATGCAAAAACCTCAGCTTTGTCCACTTATCTTTAGATCTTGAGTTGGAACCACAGCTAGATGCTTTAATCCCTAGAATTGCATATTTCCTTTATTGGCTGTTTATCATCTTTGATTGTTTTAATTGCTCTTGTGGTTAGTATTTACATAAGCATACCGTAATTGGACTTTGTTTCACTAAGTCCCTGTGATCAACCCCTGGAATTCCTTGCTTTTTACTACGATTGACCCGTACACTGCGGGTTCGCATCCTTGTTTTAAGCTTACGTCTAGGGTTATAAATTTAAAGCTTGCACACACCGTTTGGAGCGAACAGATTTGAATCTCATATTTTGAAAAGCCTTCAGCCGAATCCTCCTTTGTATTACTTTTCAAGGCCTCCGCGTTTTATCCCTTGAATTGCTTTCCAAGGCCTCTGTGTTTGTCCCTTGAACTGCTTTCCAAGATCTTTGTGCTTGTACCTTGTAATGAGTTTCAAGGCATGCATTCTTCCTTTGAAATGTTTTTCAAGGCCTGCATGCATTTAACAAACACAAACCAATACACGCAATCTAGAAATACAATCGATATTTGTTAGTTTATAAAACCGCTCATAAATGTTAAGTCTTCCATCATCCACATGGACAATTCATAATCAATGTGGAGTTATCATAAATCAACCACGAATCCAAGCCCTAGAATAACAGTCATGAAAGAGGAACCCGAGACAATATTTCTTGAGCTACTCGGATGTCAAAGTTGTATCAATCCAAAAGACAATAATTTTAATTGTAATTTACCAATTATCTATAAATGTATAAAAAAAATATGTGTATGTATAATAAATAGGTTCAAGATGACTATAAATGATAATATACTATTCTCTTCAAAATGTGATAAATTAATATTATATTAATTATTTTTTCTCTTTGTAAATATTTTGTTATCTTAATAACAAATATTTATTAATATTAGTTTCCTTTTGATCATTCCTAAGTAATGTTCATTTTGTAAAATTTTATTAAAATAATTATAAATGTAAGAATAATAAGTATAACAACATATATTCATATCTCAACAAATAAAAATATCCAAAATATATTGTTAGTTGAATAAAAGTTTATTACAAAAACTAATTCATTTATTAAAATGATCGCCAATATGATAGTTTTATTAAATAGGTCATGTTTACAAATAATTTTGTACCAATGTAATGTAGTGTAAAATTAATTTGTCCAAATATCGTGAGTTGAGTTTGAAAGTTACAAATAATGAGATATAATAAAAACATCACTAATACGATAGTTTTATTAAATAGGTTAATAGGTCATGTTTTTAGATAGTTTTGGACCAATGTAATGTAGTGTAAAACTAATGTGTTCAAATGTCAAAAGTTGAGTTTGAAATTTACAAATGAAAGAAGTTAGAATTGTTAGAATATGAATAAAATCAAATATTAATAATTTTTAATTATATTATAATAAAAATTAAATTTGTATGTGCAATTATTTTAGATTGGAACGTATCAAATTTATTGTTAAATGACAAATTAAAATATGTGACTAAATCGAATGAATTATTAGTTAGCAAATAATTGTTGATTGTTGGTGGATTATATATAGTCTATTTTGTTTTAAATAAATTTTTTTAGTATATATATATATATATATATATATATATATATATATATATATATATATATATATTGTTAGACAAGTAAAGTCAAACATGTGAAAGAAATGAAAATCTAAAATATAAATATCAATGATGATCGGTGGTGTTTGTAGTGAAAATCTAACAACTATCGATGGTCATGGAACTAGCGTAAGAGAGACTCCGATGTGGTTCCAGGATATCTAACCCTACGGATGATACATGTTTATATAGGAAAAAATCCCCGAGTCTAGGGTTTGACAAAATATATATTGATTCTGAAGATAAAATAAGAAGATTTGATTTCCTTCTATGCATAGCTGAAACAACATAGAGACGACAATCAGACGGTCACCAGACGGCATAGAAGTTGTCTCGACCCCGTCCGGCCAAGTTATCTCTTTGCGTCTGGGTTGGGATCTAAATTGGGCATCGATAGAGTCTTTTGTAGTGATGATGTGGTCCAAACGGCTTCGAGATGGCATAGAAGTCGTCTTGCATGCCATTTGGCATTCGTTGTTGCTCAAATCTTGGATCTTGTCTTCATGATATCTTCACGGGACTTCGTATTGTAGTTCCTCGATCATGCATGGTTCTCTCTTCAACTCTTGACTTCATGGAAGATGTATTTCCAACACAATTGATGTTGAAAATGGTTGAAACACAAAAATGTCAAGGTAGATACCGGAATACGAAAAGTGGATGTTTTTTTTTATACAAATAGTGATGTATGAGAGAGCAATAGACGTATGAAATGCCTGATTCTAAGGCCGATATAATGTTATATTTGGCACTCAGCACCTATAAATAAGGTTATTCAACCATTAAGTTAGATATCTCATTTTTCAACATTTTATGACTCTTTCGAGCAAACTTTACAACACCGGTCGTGCGACTTGTACCCCACCAGACGATAGCCCCCACTTTCTTTCAATAAAATACATTCATTGTTTTTTTAAGGTATGTGTAAGTAATCCTCTTATGTTCTAGGGTCTGGTGAGCTAGACATGCTTGAGCTATTTTATTGGATTTATTCAATGTATTGCTTGTATGTTTATAAGTTATGATACTATCGATTATACTATGTGTTCTACAAAGGGTGACCTTAACTCAAAGTGACAATGGAGTTCTCACACCTCAATATCTCGTTTGATGTGATGAATCGGCAGTTGACTTGAGTATGGAGCGACAATCATGACAACATCGATGTTCTTCAAGTGACGACCTGACAATCAACGAAGCTATCTTTACATAACTCTAGCATTCTTATGATATTGTACAATTGCCTCTTGAGATCTAGTATGTGTATGTTGTGGTGCTTCGGGTCTTGGAATGTTTTACTTCTATTGTTATCTTTCCTTTGACCTTTATCATCATAAAGTCTGATTCCAAACAATATATAAAGACCCAACCTTTACACATATTCTCTTGTTTTACGTGCCAACCAGGACAATTTCCAAAGACCCGTCGAACAACTGACTCTACCTAGGTTTAGGGTTTCCTCCGATCCGCTCTTTGGGCAATTCCTTTCTCCTCCAACATTTTAACTAAAATCTTACTGATTTGACTCCTCAAGTCGTATGACCTCCTTCCCTTGTTAATGCCTTTTGGTTTCCTTTTTTGTTTTGTGTTATCTATACATAATGTGTTTACTTATTTGTTTGGTTTTGGTTTCTTAATTAATTTGTCAAGGCGGGACATTGTGTTCCCTATTTTCAATTTGGACTCATTGTATTACAACGGGTGTTGTAAGTATTTTCAAAACCTGAGGTTCACACTTAGCCCTTATTAACGACGTGAAATTTAATATTTGGAGTCTCTCATTCACTTACTAAGAGAATGTGGTGAATTGTGAAAGATGTGGAGAGCCCTACGAGTAGATGTGTCCATAGAGGACTTTTTCATGACACCGATGGCGACTTGGATTTGAGGTAACCTCCTTTCTTTTCATCAATTCAACAATATATGTATGTGGAATGAAGTGTTTGTAGCCGGGCTATGATGGTCATGAAAACGGCGCAGTGAAAAGGTTTTAACAATACCCTGTTGTACCAAAAAAGACAAAAAGGTGTTTAAAGTCTAACTATAGAGTATAATACTACTTGGGAGAAGAGCAAAGAGAAGAGTGTCAATAATACTCAACATGCAAACATCACTCATGTGAAGGGGGACCCTTCAAATCTTGGAGTTGATAAAGTTAATACTAATGGTGCCATGAAGAGTGATGAATACCCTACGGTTGTTGGAGTGGTAATAAGTGAGTGACAGAGGGGCTTTGTTGCTAACCTTGGTCTATGCACTATACATATGGCAGATCTTTGGGGTATAGTGTATGGACTAAAAGTGGCTCTCCTATCAACATCCACTATCTAGTTTGATACTTAGGTGTCAAGACAATATCGGTAGAGACTAGTTTTAATCAAGTTTCGACATGCCTTTCGTGAGGTTAATAGAGTTGCGGATTCGTTAGCAAATTCTTCATAATTTTCCGATTGATTTTCATGTACTGGTTGACCCTCTTGAGGGTATAAATGATATTCTTATTGATAATGTAAGGGAGTAGGGTTATCCTCTGCTTGAGGAATACTCAGCCTAATTTTCTATTAATATTAAAACGCGACTAGATAAGCAGAGGGTATTGAACCTCCTTCCACCTTTTTTTTTTATCAACATAGTTTATTCATACAAGTCGGACTCTTCAAACCCTAGAACGAGATAAATTAAAAAGATATGCTTACACAATGACTTTTATTAAACTAGTGGTGGAAACACGTTATTTATAGGGAGGATTTCTAACATCGTCCTCCTAGGGTTGGTTAATCCTACAAAATCCTATCTCTAAGGAATAACGATTAAAAAAAATTATTCAATTGGACGGCCTAAAAGATAGTTCAAAATATAAATAAAAAGAAAGGATCAAAAGGAAAAATTGTCCAGATTCTTAAGCATCTTGAACGGTTTAGAATGTTTGTAATGTTATAAATTCACGAGTAGATCTCCAAAACACAAAAAAAAAAAAGAAAAAAAAAAGAATTTTACCATAATACAATACAGAACTATAATATATGTTTAAAAGATGGATAATAATAACGAAAAAAGTTAAAATGGATGTTATGAAATACCTGATACTTGAATGTTACTTGTTCTCAAGATCCGAAGACACCTCTATATCTAGGACTCGTATACTTATCCCGATTAATAACATTAAACTCAAGATAACTAAGTTATGATTGCACATATTATAAATAATAATAGGGACATATTTTACCGTATAGATAATCCTCGATTGCATTTTATATAACCTGAAATCCATCCTACTGAATTTCTCAACCATGAGATTGTATTTGATGCTATATGTTAAGGTAGGAATTAAAAGTAATACATAGAGAAAGGATAGCATAATGCAATTACTTTATATAAATTTTAAGTCGAAGGGCGCACAGATATCAGCCAATTTGCCTTTACATGATTTGGGATGATTATTTAATTGACGCCACTAAGCAGAGGCTACAGGTGTTAGCCGTTAAGCCTCTGATACAATTGGGCAATGCTATACTGTTACTTACGCCTTTTGTTTCTTAGTATACGCAACGTGGAGTCTTTTGTCTTCTTTGTGCAACTCATTCATGTGCATATCCACATGTGGTCACAAGGGAATAATAACAAAAATATTATTCCGAGTTGCAAATTTGGGTTTTTCACCTGAATCTAATATTCAAACTTTAGCAACACAACTCCATGGCTATCCCTCACAATCACCCCAACTGCCATTACCAACCTTTTCCACACTATATCATTATTCATTCATCCTCGATCGAACAATCGCCTTTCATCCATTCTTCTTAGATCTTTGGGTACAGCTGATCTTTTTCGGGCAACTTCCCCGATCTGACCGTCAAGAAACGACGGGTACGAACGTACGAGGAAGCTCGGCCTGACAAGCCGTTCGGGCTGGATCCGGACGCCACTCCGTACCCCACAGCCGGCCGGCCCATATTAATAAATTATATAGTATCTATTAATATATATATATATATATATATATAGGGTCTTATTCAGGTACGGTCTATAATTAGGGTAGGGCCGTGCGGATGAACGTAGAGCTGATACGTGTCCCAAAATTATTATATTTTTTTATCAGAAACGAGTGAAAGTAATAGTTCAAAACTTATTAAGGAATAGTTCATAACTTATAAAAGGATAGTTCATGAATTATAATAGAATAGTTCATAGTGCAAAATTTATAATGGAGTGAAAGTAATAGTTCAAAACTTATGGGATAACTTATAAAAGGATAGTTTATGAATTATATAGAATAGTTCATAGTGCAAAATTTATAATGGATAGTGCATAACTTATAAAAGGATAGTTCATGATTTACAATTGAATAGTTCATAATATATAAACGATTAATTTATAAATAATTTGATATAATATATTAAAAAGTAATAGTTCATGAATTATATGAGAATAATTCAAAGTTTATAAGTGAATACTGCAGAATTTATAACATGGTAGTTCAAAAAAAATTTCATTCGTTTCTAAAAAAAAAAAAAAAATCAATCGTTTCTGAGGAAAAAAAATATAAAAAACTTTTTTGGACACGTGTCAGCTCTACGTTCAGCCGTACGACCCTACCCAAAATTATAAACCGCACCTGAACATCACCAAAATATCTTAAATATCTTTTATATATATATATATATATATATATATATATATATATATATATATATATATATATAACACAAAATATCTTAAATATATTTTATATTAAACAAAATTTATATTACAATTAATTAGTAATACAAGTATTTTTAGGATCAAAAGAGGTGCCCTCAAGCTTTGTTCTATTTCTCTTGGTATCCACCAAGCTTTAAAATTCCTCTTGCTACCCTCATGGTTTTATTTATTTCCTCATACCCAATCTTAATATATTTTATTAAAAATTTATTATAAAATAATAAAAGTTTTAAAAAAAATTTAAGACAAGTTATGATCTCATTGAATTTAAATTAATAAATTTATAATAAATATTATATATATATATATATATGTGTGTGTGTACTAATTAAATTAACTTTATTAAGAGTCTATAAATTTAAAAAAATAATAAAATTTTTATTTATTTTTTAAATTTAATTTTATATAATTGATATTAATTCAAAAAATATATAAAAATTATGTTTTTTAAATTTTAAGAGTATGGAAAAGTATATTATAAAAAACTAAAATATAAAAAAATATTTCTATTTACAAATTAAAATAAATTATAAAAATTAACTTCAAAAAAATTACTAGTTTAAATTTATGGACTCTTAAAAACATTTAAAAAACTTATTGTAATTTAATTTTATATGTTTTATTTTAAATGTAAAGTAAATAAGAAAAAATTGTTTTAGTTCAAAAATAAAAATTATCTTTGATTTACTTTAATTTTTTTAATTAGAAAAATATTTTTTAAAATGCTTCTATTATAAATTTGTTAGTTTAAAATGTAATGAGGTCATAATTAGTTTTAAATTTATTTTTATATTTTTTATTTATTTTATAATAAATTTTATTGTAATATATTAGGAATTGTGTATATAGAGAAAACAAATAAAATGATAAGGGTATCAAGAGAAATTTTGAAACTGAGTGGATATCAAGTGGAAAAGTTCAAACCTTGAGGATACCAAGAAGAAAAATTCTTATTTTTATTTAAAAAAAGGGTACTTGTCCGTGCAGGTACGAGCACCACTGCAGACCTGTCAATCGGGTCAAACTCACCCCGAAATAAGAAGCAATTTCTTTTATATTAACCCAGTTTGTACCCAATCCGGATTTTGAATATCAAAAACAACGAATTTGGAAATGTTAAGCTTTAGTTTTGTATCCGTGTGTTGATGGTACAAATAAAAGATTCAAAAATTTTGTGAAATTTTGCTATGATTGTTTCTTTATCGAGTTCCTTTATTTTTCTCTCGCTTCTCACTTGAATCTATTCTTGTGATTCATATTCTCGTCTTGATAGTTTTCTTTGTTATTTGATTTTTGTTTAGAGGTATGTCCAAATGTCCAATGAATCTAATAATAATAATAATAATAATAATAATAATAATAATAATAATAATAATTATTATTATTATTATTATAAGATAAAATTATCTAATCAGTATTTCATTTTTTGGGCTGACTAAACTTTAATACCCCACCATCCTTTTAACTATCAGAACAGTACCTCATCTACTGACCCCAACCGAAGATTAGTATATACGGTACCGTTCACACGTTAAATCTGAAGAACGACGTTAACTGTGAGGGGAAAAATTGTCCACCGAGATTCCCCTATTGTTGAATCTCCAAGATAAGGCAAACGCAAGAACGAAGCTCCAACATCACCCAAAATGATCAAAGCTTTCACAATTCCTTCACAGTTTCACATTCCAAACCATCCCAATTACAAATCCACAAACACACCTCCAAAATCAATTGTTCTGCTTGTCGGTCTTCCTTCGTAGATGAAATGGCATTGAATCGATTACTCCTTGAAATGATAAGATCGACGTGCAAATCATTATCACACCGTTATCGGCTTCTAGAAATTGATCAACTTCCCTGCCAATTAAGCATTAGAACACTTGAATCACTGCCCCAAAATTCAAGCTATTTGCGACAAAAATAGACCTAAATCTACAAAAACAGAGAATATAATACAGTTGGATTTGAATCCAAATTTGATACGAATTGGAAGCTTACTTGAAGAAGGAAATGCCAAGGCGATTGGATATGAGGGTGTAGTCTGATCGAGAAGTAGCCGTGACAGTGTGGCCAGGTTTAAGGATGGTGTTGGCGAGGAACTGAGCGAAGGATCCGAACCCAACGATTCCTATTTTCATAGAAGTTGACGATGATGATGAAGATGAGTTTTCATGACTATTCGTCGATGGAGGATTGGAAGACATGGCAGCTTTAAGAGATTGCTTCATGTCGACAAGCCACGGACCTTGGCTTCCTTCGCAGTCACGCACCAGAGGAGCAAGGGCCGATAGTCTATATTGTTCTACTTAGGCGAGCTTCGTTTGTTCCCTCACAGCAACCTTTGTCCTCAAGCGTCACAACCTGAACCAAAAGAGTATACCAGCCGCAGGCATGCGGTCACCATCAGCTTTTGCAGGGCTGTAGGCGAAGGATCTTGCAGCCTCCCCTTGGTCGATAACCACAAATCAGGAAGCCCTCCTTGTTGATGCCATGGAATGAAATTGCAAGTGCAAATGGGCCTTTTGGCCGCCGTCCATTGAGAATATCGATTTAGGTGCTTAGGGTTTAGGGTTTTGTGGAATTAGGGTTGATGTGTGTTGAATTGGGCGAGAATTGGGGATCAAATGAGTTGATTTTGGAGGTGTGTTTGTGGATTTGTAATTGGGTTGGTTTGGGATGTAAATTGTGAACGAATTGCGAAAGTTTTGATCATTTTTGGTGAAGCTGGAGCTTCGTTCTTGCGTTTGCCTTATCTTGGAGATTCAACAATGGGGGAATCTCAGTGGACAATTTTACCCCTCACAGTTTAACTCCGTTCGAACAATACCGTATATACTACTCTTCAGTCGGGATCAGTAGATGGGGTACCGTTCTGATAGCTAAAAAGATGGGGTACTAAAGTTTTATCGGCCCAAAAGATTGGATACCGTTTAGACAATTTTCTCTTATAATAGTCGTTTAAGATCTTGATTATACGCTACTTATTACCAACAACAATACATATTTAGATTGAGCTTAGGTTATCGGACAGTTTTCATATAAAAAATAATGTGTAATTTTTTAGATTTGATAGTATTAAATTATAATTTAAAAGTGATTATTAAATATATAATTTCTTTTAATTTTATTATCAAATAAACTCGAAAGAAGACCGTTGAAAATTAAAATGTCGATGCGTTTCAAAGTTTTTTTAACGGCGCAATGCTCTCGTATTTCAATTTTCAAGTGATTAAAATTTCAAGCTAAGAAAATATGTGTCAACCATCAAAGCCTCAAAGGAGTTAGCATGTGACTATGTGGGGCTCACCTTTTGTACGCACTTAAAGACGAATACATTTATATTTTTACAACTTTCACTATATTATATAATTAATGTTACAAAGTAATAAATAAATTAAACCCGTTTGGTTATAACTATGAAAACGGAACGGAATGGAAATAAATTAGTCCATTTTTTTACCTTATTCATGAATATTTTTTGAAATCATTTCTTGTGGTTGCATGTAAAATGTATTTGTTTCTCAATTTTATTTCGCTGCAAGGTATCAAGATTCAAAACTAATCAAAATTTACTACAATTACTTTAAACCACAAGGAATGATTTCATAACAATTTATGAATAATGGTATACATATGGATTAGATTTGTTTCCATTCCGTTTCCGTTTTCGGAGTTGGAAACAAACGAGCCCTAAAAGTTTTCTTCGTCCTTAATGCTTAAATAGTCTTGTTGAGATCCACAAATTTTCAATTTTTTCTTTGTGCCCTTGTAATCTAGGGGGGACATAAGTCTAAAATTGAACCGAACTGCAATAAATCGAACTGCATCTAAAAAGATTTTACTGAAATCTTGGACCGAAACCTATAGACTATCTATATCCTCAAGTTAAATTGTTAAATTTTACACTTTTATCCAAAATAATCTCTACATCCCTTGTATTCTTCATGTGAAAAGAGTTAAAATAAAATTCACTCTGATTAAATTTGGATCTAATTGTGACAGAGTGCAAAAGAAATCAGGCCCCACATCTTTTAAAAATTAACCAATAAAATCTTTTTTCTCTCTCTTTTCTTAATTTTTCTTTTAAAAAATTGAAAACACAGTGAATTTATTAATACGTACCCAACGGTACTATTTCAATTGTCTTTCACTTCCACCACAATACTTCTTCTCTTTTCTTAATTTTTCTTTTGTGTGTAATATCACTATCGTATTATATTTACTATTTTCTTAAAATCAAAACATATGAAAAAATAAAGTATGAATTTGTAATAAAATTATTATCTTACAAGTGGATTATAATAAAAATGTTAAGGTTTTACTTATTTGTAATTAAAAAATAAGTACAATATATTATAGACGGAGCATGAGATATAATAAAAAGATATATAGACGGAAGATATACATGATTTAGTATACAAATAGAGTGCATAAATAGGATTATTACCGGACTGGGATGTGGATAGTCTTAGGGTCGGTTTCGGTTTCGGTTTAAGTTTTGGACCTAAACGGACCTAGAAAGTAATTGCTAATCTTGCTACACTATAATTTTGGCTTTTTGAGTCATCAAATGCTCCTTTTATAGTAAACTTTATTGAGGTTTTAAAATTTGATATTATGTGACACATTTTATATTTTTGAAGTCCAAAACTTGTATAAACATAAATAAAAATAAATAAGTTGATGAGGTTTCACAATTTGTTATTATGTGACCTATTTTATATTTTTGGAGCCAAATTTTATATAGATTTAAATAAAAATAAACAAGTTTTCAAACTCTCAAACTTCTCTAACACCTTACCACACTATAATTTTGACTTTTTGAGTCATTAAATGCTACTTTTATAGTAAACTTTGATGATGTTTTAAAATTTGCTATTATGTGACATATTTTTATTTTTATTTTTGGAGTCCAAAACTTATAGAGACATAAATAAAAATAAACAAGTTGATGAGGTTTTATAATTTGATATTATGTGACCTATTTTATATTTTTGGAGCCAAAATTTTTTATAGACCTAAATAAAAATAAACAAGTTTTCAAACTCTCAAACTTTTCTAACATCTTACTACACTATAATTTTGACTTTCGGGCAATTTTGGTAACTAGGCCTTTTTGAAAAACTATAGTACTAACTAGGCTTTTTAATGTTTCAATTAAGTAAATATACCCCAACCTTTTGTATTTATTCTCAAACTCTACACACTCTTCTCTCAATGGTACATTTACTAAACACAAAACTAGAAAAAGCCTAGTAAACCAAATTGTTTTTTGACTTTTTGAGTCATTAAATTCTCATTTTATAGTAAACTTTGATGAGGTTTTAAAATTTGATGTCGTGTGACATAATTTTATATATTTGGAGTCCAAAACTTATATAGACATAAATAAAAATAAACAAGTTGATGAGGTTTTATAACTTTGATATTATATGACCTATTTAATATTTTTGAAGCCAAAAAATTTTACAGACATAAATAAAAATAAACAAGTTTTCAAACTCTCAAAGTTTTCTAACATTTTCATGAAGTATTAATTTATTATCATTAATACTTTGATTGATGCAAAAATATCGCTTGAATAAACCAATATCATATTTTAATTAAATATTTACTTTTCTAATTAACAATACTTTAATCTTAAATTACAATATTAACATATTCGGTCAATCTTGTGTCATTATCTTCAAACCACAAGTCCTAATGATGCGAGACATATTTACTAGTTTAAATAATGATATTAAAAATACAAAGGTAGAGCATCACTTGTATTCAAATATCACTCTCACGGTACCACTAAGTAGTAATTTCCTTGATAAAATACAAATGTATCATCGTCATATTATTACAACCGCGTGCAAAGCACGCAACCTCGACCTAGTATGACTAATTGGTCATTGTTTTATGGGCAATTTTGGTAACTAGACCTTTTTGAAAAACTATAGTAGTAACTAGGCTTTGTAATGTTTCAATTAAGTAAATATACCCCAACCTTTTGTATTTATTCTCAAACTCTATACACTCTTCTCTCAAGGGGTACAATTACTATACACAAAACTAGAAAAAGCCTAGTAAACCAAATTGTTTCTTGTTTTATAAGTAATAATCCGTTTTTTCAGTTTACTCATCGATTTTGCGGTTTTTAACCGAAACCTAATTTTTAAAAATACAGACCTAAGACCGAACCTAAATTGTCGGTTTTTGCTTCGATCCAAACCGAAAATACTCGATTCGGTTCAGTTCGATAAACTGAACCTAACTTGTTCAACCACAGTCATAATTATGTTTATTTCCTTATGTACTCTTATATAATATATTTTATTAACTTTTTATTATAAATTTAAAAAATATAAAAAAGTATTTATTGTGACCATAATTAGTTTTAAAAATATAAGTTTTAAATTCAAAAAATAATAACAATTTAAAATTTTACTGTACTTTTTATTTCAATAAAAAATTAAGTTTAAAAATTTTTGAATTTAAAAATTAAGAAAAGTATATTTAAAATTTAATTTTCTTATTAAAAAAAAATACAGTCAATTTATTTATTTTAGAATTCAAAAAATATATATAATAAGGAAATAAACAATTTTTATTTATTTTTCAAATGCAGTAAATTTCAAAGTAAAATATAGAAAAGTAAATTTAAGCTTTTTTTTTTATAAAAAAAAAGATTAAATTTTTATGTAGTTTCAAATTTGAATCTTATTTTCTTAAAAACTAATTATGGTCTAGGTATTTTTTTTAATTTTAAATTTTATAATAAAAATTTAATAAAATATATTAAGTAAAGGTATGGAAAAAAAAGGCTTTTGTTCAGGTACGGTTCAATTAATGCGGTACGGTCGTACGGCCGACACGTGTCCCGAAATTTTTTTTTTTTTTTTTAAAATTTTTTTTTCTTTTTTCTTTTCTGAAACGAATTTTTTTTTTCCATAATCGAAAGAAAATTTGTTTGAACTATCATGTTATAATTTATGCACTATTCCCTTATAAACTTTGAACTATTCCCATATAATCCATGAGCTGTTACTTTTTAATATATTTTATCAAATTATTCATAAATTAATCGTTTATATGTTATGAACTATTCAATTGTAATTCATGAACTATCATTTTATAAGTTATGCACTATCCTTCATAAATTTTGCACTTTGAAGTATTCTATTATAATTCATGAACTATTCTATTATAATTCATGACCTATCCCATAATAAGTTTTGAACTATTACTTTCACTCATTTATAAATTTTGCACTTTGAACTATTCTATTATAATTCATGAACTATCCCATAATAAGTTTTGAACTATTACTTTTACTCCTTTATAAATTTTGCACTATGAACTATTCTATTATAATTCATTAACTATCATTTTAGAAGTTATGAACTATTCCTTAATATGTTTTGAACTATTATTTTCATTTCTTTATAAATTTTGCACTATTTAATTCTATTATAATTCATGAACTATCCTTTTATAAGTTATGAACTATTCAATAATAAGTTTTGAACTATTAATTTTACTCGTTTTAAAAATTTTTTTTTTTCGGGACACGTGTCGGCCGTACGGGCGGCCACACGGCCGTACCGGAATAATGTGTCTTACTTGAATAACACCCTGAAAAAAAAAAAAAAAAAACTAAATCACTAGTACAACAAAATAAATTTAAAATTGGCGGATAGCAAGGAAACAAATCCAAACCTTAATACAGCCAGAGATTCTCATAAACAAATAATAACTCCGTGGCCACTCTTGTTGTCATATAAATACACGTCTATATACATTACTTCCCCTCATCACAATCAGATCCCTGCCAGATCTTCAGCTCGATCGATTCGCCTCGTCCCCTCTCTCTCTCTCCGTCAACTGAGTCGAGTTGTTCCAGAACTCGTTTTTCGCCATGGATTCCATGGACGCTTCTAGAGTTTTTGTCAATGATGTCAAGCGTGTCGTCATTAAGGTATCTGCTTACTTGTTTCTTGTAACAGTACTTTATGCATTTCTGATTAAGTTTTTTTTATACAATTTTCGAATTCTTTGATCGGTTGAGTGTATCGCACTGGTGTCGTATTATCTTCGACAGTTTGCGATTCTTCGTCTTCTGTTGTTTTTTCCAATCAGGTTCTGATTTTTCTTCTGTTATTTAAAAGACTCGATCGTTAAAAAAAAAGTTCATGTATGATATTCAACTTGATCACAAATATAATTGCAGATGCTTAGATACTATATACAACAATCTTTGAAGCGTGTATGTGAGACTAGGTGATATAAATCTGTGGCTAAATATGGGAATACCCATGTATGGTATGTGCTTTACATGGAAGGAGATGAACGTTGGGAGATGCACGTTGGAGAGGCTCAGTTGGGATGGCTGAATCATCTTCATTGCTCATTAGCAATGCCAATAATAGTTGTTGATTCTGATTTTGGGTGCTAAGAATTGTTCAGAAGCTAAATCTTGCTCCAAGTCAATGAATAGTAAACACGTTTTTTTTTCCGTCTTCAATTGAAGCGTTATAGCTCACATGTTTATTCATTTCTAAGATGTTCAGAGCAACTTTTGTCTGATACTCTGATGAACATGATGATAGGAAGTAAAACCATCAGGAGGATGGACTGGAATCCCTTTTTTATTTAAACTTTTTTAGGGCATACTATACTATACGATCGTATGACTTTTGACATTCTAATATCCACTATTTTGTCTGATGCTTAACAGGTTGGGACAGCTGTTGTTACTAGGGCTGATGGAAGGTTGTCTCTTGGAAGAATTGGCGCCCTTTGTGAACAAGTAAATCAGGGTTTCTTTGTTTTAATAGGAGTTGTTGTTTAACGTTCCTAACTATGACACTTACTAAACCTTGCTAGTTTTATGACTGCAGATCAAAGAGCTCAATTATCAAGGATATGAAGTGATTTTAGTGTCTTCAGGTGCCGTTGGTATTGGTCGCCAGAGGCTTATGTTTAGGCAATTAATGAACAGCAGGTTCTAAAATTTTTTACTTTTCATTTATGTAATCTTTTGTATATTTTTCAACTTGAATTTGATGATGCCTTGCTTAGGATCAACCAATTTGTTACTGAAAGTAGACTATGGACTAATGCAGACCAAACTGCAAAGATTGCTCTGGGCCAGTCCTTTTGACTTCTGGCTCAACCATATATATATATATATATATATAAAGAAAATAGAATTTTATGACGCTTCATACATGGCAATTTTGTCGAACATGATTGCACAAGACTTGTATGATCTCCTTAAAAATATGCCTCCATATGTGATCTCTATGAGCTTTAAATGTCACTGTTTTGATTATTGTGGGGCAAGAAAATTTAAATTAGGATTACTAATGTGAATTGGGCTACATCAGACTTCTGAGGAATTAAATTTGGATTTGGACTCAAAATTTAAATATTCTAGTTAGACTTGTACTCTAAACTAAAACTAGATTAGTAGGTGTTCCGATGAACGGTACATGTAGATAAAGGTTCTATTAATAATGCCGGGGACGTTTTCGTTTGTAGTTTTTCTGACCTTCAGAAGCCACAAGGGGATATTCTTGGAAAGGCATGTGCAGCTGTTGGACAAAATGGTCTTATGGCCTTGTATGATTCGTTATTTAGCCAGGTAAATAGGATAAACTTATTACTTATATTGTTGCATCTTTTTGTGTGTTTTGTGGACATAAATTGGTTGTTATCTGATCCTTTAATTATGCAGCTGGATGTATCATCATCTCAACTTCTAGTGACAGATAATGACTTTCGAGATCCCAAGTTCAGGTCGCAGTTGTCGGAAACAGTGAACGCATTGCTAGATCTTAAAGTCATTCCCATTTTTAATGAGAATGATGCTATAAGTACCAGAAAAGCTCCTTATGAGGTAGGACACTTAATAAACCTTGTGAACAAGTAAAACAGGTGATTGCATAATGACCTGTCCAGATCATCGAAGAAGCGCATTCTGTTGCAATACTTTTTGGACTTGATCTCTTTTTCAGCTGATTCTTGTATTATTGAAACAAGTTCACTTGCCCCTTTCAGAGAAGATTAAAATATAAAGAGGGAAAATATGCAGAAGATAAAAAATGATGTCCTCAGTGAAATTGAATGCTGCAAGGAATTTATTCAGCTAAGATTGAGTCTTCTCTGTGTTTTTGAACTTCCAAGGCTTTACTTTCTATTTGAGCTTCGTACAGTACTTCCGACTTCATTTTTATTACTCAAAGCTCGCAAATTTTTTACCCCCTTTGGTTTAGAAATGCCTCCCCTCCTTCTGTCAGCGACAACAAATATTCTGGCACCAACAGAAGTCATGAACCACGTTCCATTCTATCATAAATTAGGAAACTCAAGCCCCAGTAATAGCTTTTTCATCTTCACTTTGATGGCTCATTTATGGGGATATATTAGGCTTGCAACATAGATTCATAGTAATTACTGATAAGAACTCCTTCCCTCATCTACTATTCTGTCAATCAACTTTCTTGATTCTCTCAAAGAGAGTTAGGATTTCAGTCTTTAAGTCTGAAGGAAATTGGACAATTTTACCCAGAGGAAGCCATGCCATTGTTGTCTTATGAAGCTAGAGCACATATGTCTATTTGAAGATTTTTGAAGTCTCTTTGAGTATAAATATAGGTTCTAATGCAATGTTATATTTGTCGGGGCAGGACTCCTCTGGTATATTCTGGGATAATGATAGTTTAGCTGCTCTACTGGCTTTGGAGTTAAAAGCCGATCTCCTTCTATTGCTGAGTGATGTGGAGGGTCTTTACAGCGGCCAGCCTAGTGATCCCAGATCAAAGCTAATTCATACATATATCAGGGAGAAGCATCAATCGGAAATTACCTTTGGAGACAAGTCAAGGTTAGGAAGGGGGGGCATGACTGCAAAAGTAAAAGCAGCTGTTTATGCAGCATACGATGGGGGTGTTCCTGTGGTCATTACGAGGTATATTTCATTGTTTAGTAGATGTCCAGTTTGAATATTGTAAATCTATATTGATTTGTGTGATTGTTTTCTCTACTGAAGTTCTACCAATGCATATTGTAATATGCTGAGTCTATTTTTTGTGTACCGGTCCTGATTAAGGTTCTCTTATGCTAATGATATAACATCTCATAGGAAACATAGATCCCTTCTCTCTAAAGCAACTGATATTGCCAACTTCTATTATTTAGTCTTCTACATCAAATAGTTTATGTGTTGCATCAATATGTTATACATGTTCTGGTGGTTTTGAATATGTATTAAGAGGTTAGTCCAAGGTTTAGTTAAGAACTGGACTTGCTTTCAGTTTCTTATCCTTCTGTTATCAGTGCATAATCACATCAGTCGGAACTGGTGAATGTCATAATGAAGTAGCCAGATGATATTGCTTGGTTGTCTTGTGCATTCTGTTTGCCTGGAAGTGGTGTTATCCTAATTTAAATTGTCTCTTGTAGTGGCTTTGCTGGTGATAATATTATTAAAGTACTTCAAGGTCAACAAATTGGAACTTTATTTCATCAAAATGCGCATTTGTTGGCTACAACTAATGACACTAGTTCACGTAAGATGGCTGTTGCAGCTAGGGAAAGTTCCAGGAGGCTCCAGGTGTTGTCTTCGCTTTCATTTTGACATTTTGCTGTTTTCTTTCCCTTCTCCTGGAGGTTGGATGCTCATGTCTTGAGCTACTGATCTTTAACATTAATGGATCCTAAGATATATTAATTCTTCCACCCATTCATGGATTTACTTACAGGCCCTAACTTCAGAAGATCGAAGAAAGCTTTTGCTGGACATAGCTGATGCTCTGGAGAAAAATATAGAGCTTATTGTAGCTGAAAATGGTGCTGATATTGCTGCTGCACGAGAGGCTGGATATGAAGAATCACTTATAGCTCGGCTGGCCTTAAAGCCTGCAAAGGTAAGACAATATCTGATGCTAAATTTCTTCAGCTGGACCATTATGTAATAGTGTCAGTATTTCATTTCCATCTTCATGCTTGCATCTATTTACTCTTCTGAAAATATTAGAATTGTTTTCGATATTCTGACTTTGTGATGCATTTTAACATGTTAGATCTCTTTACTGGCAAAGTCAATTTGCGTATTGGCTGACATGGAGGAACCAATTGGTCACGTCTTAAAGAGGACTGAGGTAAGCTAGTGTTGTTATATTTCTTTCGGTTGTTACTGTGAGGTTCCATAATATCATCTTTGTAGTAGTAAGTAAAAGAAAAAACATTTCTGATTGTACTTCAAAAAAAGTAGAAGCAATTGGTTATAAATTAGTACGACAGCTTGTTGGTGTTCTCCTCATGTTTCATTTTCCAACAGCGCTCGTTGCCAAGACCATAATCTAATATTGGTTTCAGTATTTTACATATATATATTCCTATGTTTGGTCCAGATTGCTGACGACCTTGTTCTGGAGAAGACAACAAGTCCTTTGGGTGTTCTTCTAATTGTGTTTGAATCCCGTCCTGATGCCTTAGTTCAGGTACTTCAGAACTATAAGCATTAGTTATCATCACAGTTGTAATTTCCAAACAAAGCAAAATCACTATTTACTTAGATCATTTTCTACTTTATAATGCTGTGGAAAATTATTCTTTTTGTTTAGTGTTGGCTCTTGATGGAAAAGAAATTGCTTGATTTGATCTTAAGTCTAAGATATGCTTTTCTTCCGCCCATCTCTTTGTTTCTGCCCTACTATACAGATAGCTTCACTGGCAATCAGATCTGGAAACGGGCTTCTTCTGAAGGGTGGAAAAGAGGCAAGAAGATCGAATGCAGTCCTACACAAGGTTTGTGATTTACCTCTTGTAAACCGTACGTATAAATGATTCCTTTACATGACTTACTTACTCGTAATTTGTAAGAATTTATGACGTGCAACTTTTTTTTGCTTCAAGGTTATAACATCGGCTATCCCAGATAATGTGGGGGAGAAACTAATTGGTCTAATCACTTCAAGAGAAGAGATACCTAGTTTGCTTAAGGCAAGCCTCAATCGAATTTTTATTGATGATTTTACAGCTGCATATTATAAAGTTTTTAACCTGAAGGGCATATTTCTTTTTTCAGCTTGATGATGTTATTGATCTTGTTATCCCTAGAGGCAGCAATAAACTCGTGTCTCAGATTAAGGAATCAACAAAAATTCCGGTCTTGGGCCATGCAGGTTAACCTCTTGTTAAGTATAATTTCATGGTAAAATAAGTCTTCTGATTGTTGCTGAGATGAAGTATAACTTTTTTTTTTTTGGTTTGATTTAGATGGTATTTGCCATGTGTATGTCGACAAATCTGCAAAAATAGATATGGCAAAGCGGATTGTATTGGATGCAAAGCTAGATTATCCGGCTGCCTGCAATGCAATGGTAACTATTCTTTTTGGTCGTGAGGATCATTAACTCGAGTATTGTTTGTCCCTTATATATTGCTTCATGCTATCAGGAAACTCTTCTTGTTCACAAAGATTTGATACAAAGTGGAGGCTACAATGAACTAATTATGAATCTCCGGGCTGAAGGTATTTCTCCCACACATTTTCCAGCAAGTGGCAAGTGTGAAATGGTGACTTATCTTTCGTACAGGTGTTACTTTGTATGGAGGACCGAGAGTACGTTCCCTGAATGGCCTCAGTCTTGTGGACAACGAAGCTGAAACGTTCCACCATGAATACAACTCTCGGATGTGTACTGTTGAGATAGTTGATGATGTCTATGCTGCCATCAATCATATTCACAACCATGGAAGGCATGTTTTTTCCCCTTACCTTCAGAAATCATGCATTCTTGTCCTATCTTTTGAATCGCTTGTCTTCCCTTATTTTCAGTGGACATACAGACTGCATTGTAGCAGAAGACCCAACGACTACACAAGTATTCCTAAAACAAGTTGACAGGTATGCTCTAGTTTAGTTGGTAAGAAAAGAGTGGTAGATCTTCGTCTTTGTTTGCTTATAAGTCGGGTATGTTTAATAAGATTGCGATCTTGGCTTCTGTTGGCAGTGCTGCCGTGTTTCACAATGCAAGCACAAGGTTCTGTGATGGTGCTCGATTTGGCCTAGGAGCTGAGGTATTATTATTATAATTATTATTATTATATATTTGGCTGTTTCCATTCTCCCACATGTATTAGTTAGTGTCCGTTTGGTTGAAGTGGTAAAATGAAAACGGAATGGAATCGGATAAGGTTAAGGAAAGGAAATGGAAACAATGTGATTACTTTAATGTGTTAAAAGACCTCTAAATACATATAGTTTTTGATTGATTCGGAATCATTCTGTTACCGAGAATAATTCTTAGCGCTTCCAAACGAGCCCTAAATATGCAAACTATGACGTTTGAACAGGTCGGAATAAGCACGGGGAGGATTCATGCTCGGGGGCCAGTCGGGGTTGAAGGGTTGTTAACAACTAGATGGTAACGGCTCTCGATTGGTAACATGATAGTACCTTAATTTAGCATGGGAAAGTTCCTTGAATTTGTTGAATATGCAGGATTCTGAGGGGAAGCGGCCAAGTGGTCAACGGGGACAAAGGTGTCGTCTACACGCACAAGGAACTCCCGCTCAGCGCTTGAGACATCCTCGGGGGAACATTTTTCTCCCCCTGTATGGATGTCGAGATTTCCGAGCTGATGTCGGAAATAGGTTAGGTTGATCCGTTGGTGTACATGCACCGCAGATTGGGAGGCGTAGAACTTATATGTTTATGGATCCATGTTATTGTGGTCTATTATTGCACTTCCCGGGACTTGCTTCATTTTGTGCACGGGAACTGAATCGATTATGGGTATGCATTATGTTAGGATCGATTTTAAAGAACAATTTTATGACCTTGCAATAATCTTACTTTAGTCAAGTATTTCTTTCTATTTCGAATCATGCTTGCATCAGTTTTTACTACAGTAACTATCTTGTCTATAAAGGTTGAGGTTTTGGGATTTCTGTTGTCAACAAAGAAACTGTCCTTACAAGCCTTTAGAGGAGCTTTCTTTTGTCAACAATATTAAGGAGATGAAAATGGAAGTTGTGACCTCTAACTACCACATCCAGGATAAGGACACTGACTTCGTGGGAAGTTACGTCTTCAATGGAAGCAATGGCAGATGGTTGCTAGCTTGTCGGCTACCTTGTTAACTTTTCTGAAAATGTGTTGGGTCATGACCCGAGAGCAGGACATGAACATCCAGGATAATGTCATATATGGTGAGGTCGATTTTCCAAGGGAGTTTTCAAAGGTTATTGATTGAGTTAATAATTGTTTATGTATCACCCTCAATAACTATTTTGTCTACTTTAAGTTTATTGGTCTTGCGAAGACCTTCACTTAGTGCACATGCTTCGACACGGAGGACCGTTGTTGATCCACACTGCCCATAACCAAGGGAAATGGTTTGTGTTTGATAGTTTCTAAGAATGTATCCGAACACAATATTATCATTTGAACGTTTAGACCCGTTGAAATTGAGTATGATTAGTAGATGTTTCTCGTCTTTCTTATACCTTCTTTTGTTTTCTTCTTCAGAGTTCGTTTCGCATTGGCCTATTCCCATTCTTTAAGGGGTATTACCGACAAGGCGATGAATTTTGTAAGCGCACGACGTTTACGGAATCCGTGATTGCTACGGTCACGGATCCCGTAACCGTCATACCGTTGTCATTTAAAAGTTGTAATTCGAACGTTGTATAACGGTAATAAATATGACCGTTGTAATTCAGGCATTGTGTAATTCCATCGGCTATATATATTGAGAGTCAAAGAAAAAGTGATTAACGCTCACAAAATCTCCCAAAAAACGGCTGCGAAAATGTCAATACAAGAGGCTGATGAGATGATGATTCCGTTCGACGATACAAAATTTAGTGATCCAGACGAGTTTGTTCGACATTTCGAAGAAAGTATATTATAACTTATTGTTCTTTATCATTAAACCGAAAAATAAGAAATCTTATTTTTATTCTATTTGAACTAGGGTCTTCCGAATTATTCGCGTTACGAAGGGACCGATTATACGCGGATGTTCGAAATTTGCGGTTTTTCCACAATCGTGAGATAATGGTGGATTGAGCTCGATTCATAGGAGGAACTATGAACATGATGTTCGTCACAAGTAGGTCGTGGAGAAACGTTAGGGGATTCGTTACGTTTTGATTGACATCTGAACATTTCGGAACCCCTCAAAAGAAGAAAGACGTTGATCCT
The DNA here is from genome assembly GCA_033239125.1 of Fagopyrum homotropicum. Lineage (NCBI taxonomy): Eukaryota > Viridiplantae > Streptophyta > Magnoliopsida > Caryophyllales > Polygonaceae > Fagopyrum > Fagopyrum homotropicum. Next base: position 103,290,210 of record BSWB01000007.1, read on the forward strand.
AATACCGAGTCGTCGTCTAGCCGAGCACACAAATTGAGAGAAGACGGATGTACATTTGAGTTTGAGGGCGTAGAAAGCGAGGTTGAAAAATGGGCGTTGCATGTTAGAAACGGGGTGCACAATCATACACTTCCCGAGCAGTTAAAGGGACACACATATGCTGGACGATTGACGGAGAAACACTTTCGAAGGGTGGCACGTGAGCTTAGGTCGAGTTTCAAGCCGAAGAATATTTTGAAGTAACTACAGTTGGATGACCCCCACAATGTCAAAACCATAACACAAATATACAATGTTGGACTAAAGATTAGGATTGAAGAACCGTAAGGTGAATATAAAGGATATAAATAACTTATTGTTTTTTATCGCTAAGCCGAAAAATAAGAAATCTTATTTCTTTCTATTTGAACTATGGTCTTCCGAATTATTCGTGTTACGAAGGGACCGATTATACGCGGATGTTCGAAATTTGTGGTTTTTTCCACGATCGTGAGATAATGGTGGATTGGGCTCGATTCATGGGAGGAACTATGAACATGATGTTCGTCACAAGTAGGTCGTGGAGAAACGTTAGGGTTCGTTACGTTTCGATTGACATCTGAACATTTCGGAACCCCTCAAAAGAGGAAAGACGTTGATCCTGATACCGAGTCGTCATCTAGACGAGCACACAAATTGAGAAAAGACGGATGTACATTTGAGCTTGAGGGCGTACAAAACGAGGTTGAAAAATGGGTGTTGCATGTTAGAAACAGGGTGCACAATCATACACTTCCCGAACAGTTAAAGGAACACAAATATACCGGACGATTGACGGAGAAACACTTTCGAAGGGTGAGATTAGGTCGAGTTTCAAGCCGAAGAATATTTTGAAGTAACTACAGTTGGATGACTCCCACAATGTCAGAACCATAACACAAATATACAATGCTGGACTAAAGATTAGGATTGAAAAACCGTAAGGTGAATATAAAGGATATAAATACTCTAGAAGGGGGGTTGAATAGAGTATGAGAACTTTTCGCAAAAACCTATCTCAAGGCTTTGAAACTGATTTTAAAGGCCTTGATGTCGATCTGAGCTCTTTGTGACACAACTTGTTTTCAAGGGCTTTGAAAGTGATTTCAAGGGCCTTGACTTTGTAAACCTACAAAGCAACGTTAATCACAGTAAAGCAAGATATGATGCGGAAATGAAAAGATCGACACGGTGATATGTTTACGAAGTTCGGCTCTAACAACCTACTCTCCGTCCTAGGGTTTACCCGTAGGATCTAACTATCCATTATTAGCTTCAAAGAGTATTGGATACAACCTAGAAGAAATCCACTTCTTCTCTCACTGTAGCCAATGCTACGATCTAGTTTCAACTCTTAACCTAGCTATATTAGCCTAGTTACTTCGCAGAGTAACACACACTAGAGTATAACACTCTTTAGATATTCCAATGAAGCTCTCGTATTTATCTCTCTCTAAGGAATTGTTCGCTCAAAAGTGTGCGTCACTAAGTCTTAAAATTTATAAAACTGAAATTAAAGCAAAGCGAACCCGCAGTGTACGGATCGGCGTAGTAAAGCAAGAATTCCAGAGTATCGAACTCAGGGATTTGGGGGGAACAAATTCAGTTTGCAAAGTTGTCAAGCAATAATATAGAAAGCTTTTGCAAATAATTGGGAAAACAATGATTCTAAAGATCTGGGTATCCAATTGTGGCAATCGATTCAAGATATTCTAAAGATATAAGAACAGAGTCGGGATTGCAAAGGTAAATCTAAGGTAGGGTAATGTACGGTGAAGTTTCAAAATCCATATGTCTCACCCAAAGACTCTCTCTATAAAGGTTGTTAAGGCTGTAGTATAGAACGGATCAAAGGATAAGAATTCCTCTCAAATACCCATGCCCAAACCCAAGGGAATCAAAGATAAGCCAAAACGGTTAAGGTTGTGACACTCAAAACCGAAATAGAGGATGTTGAGTCTCACTACTACCTAGAAAAGGTAAGCCAATGCTAGGTTAAAGCAAATCTTTAACTTTGGATCAAAGCAAAAGCAAAGGACGTACGACAGAGGAAACCACGGTCGGATCTTGAAGAACCACGGCCGTGGAACTCAAGAACAAGCCGTGGAAAACCTCGACGACGAGGTTTCTCGCAACTCTCAAGGTCCAATCTGTTTTGGTTCAATCTATCATCATCTATGCCACAACTATCAACCCTTCACCTTAGAATCGTTTAAGGGTTTTAGCTAACAATCATAGTCATCAAATCAACAATCAAATTAAGAAGAGAAAAAGGGTAAAACTTCAAAAACTCAATAGTATCCTAACAATCAATCTCAAAATAAACCAAAGCGTGTTTGTGTTCCAATGAAAGTAGAATCAAAGAACAGAAAACCTCACAAAAATCTCTAGGAACAATAAAGAACGGGATGTCAATCCGTCTTCAAAAGGAATCCTAAGGTCTTCTCCAAGTACGTAATCTCGACATGCGTCCTTCTCCGAATCTTCCCTATACGCAATAAAATCTTCCGAGAATCTCCTAAGCAATGCTCGAAATGCCTTAGATGCAAGCCGTCCTCCAGTCTCCCTTTCTCGGGTCTGTCTCGGGGTTGTCACCGTCCCAAGTCTGCCTCTCTAAGTATACTTTTGGAGATTTTTGCTCCCTCAAGTCTCCAGTCTGTCTCGCTTCAAGGATTAATCCTTAAATGTGCCATTTCACTCCATAATTTGCCAAATTACCTACAAATGCAATAAAACTCTGTGTAGACCTCTATTCTCGCAAAGTAGGTGAATATAACCATAATTGCTATGAATGTATGTCTATGCATGCAAAATAAAGGAAAAATCTACATAAATACATGCCTAAAAATAGGTCATAATTCATGTCATAAAAAAACCCCATACTTGCCTCATGCTTGTCCCCAAGTAAGGTTCAAACTTAAGATACAAGATGATATGGATTATGAATATGCAAAAACAAAGAAAAACCACAATATTTTTGGTTTGTGCCTCTATTCATAGATCGCCCTCAAAGAGTTGCTTCATAGCTAATAACAATCATCATATGGTCAAAAGGAATTACATCATGGAAAGGATAATCACACTTTGCAAGAAAATCATAACATGTATCATAACTTGCAATAAATCAAAATCAATCATGAGGAATCCAATTTAGACCACAAAGCCAAACAACAATCTAAAGATCTTAAGGACTTTCAAGCAAAGGTCAAGAAACGTGAATCAGTGGGATGCATATAGGGTAATGCGGTGCAAAAATCCGGGAAAAAGGAACAACACAACACAACTTTTTCTTTAACATTTGAAACCACCATTGAAAGCTTTGCTCTCCCTTTTTTGGACAAAATTCTTTTTCGACTTTACTTTTTGGAAGTATGGACAACAGTGCACAAAAACCGAAGCCTAGGAGATCGGCGATTCTCAATTTCGAGATGCCTCAAACCCTTGATACACATACCATAATCCGTTAGGAATATCGCTCAATCCGACTTTGACAAGACACAAACACCCGGCTATGAGAATGGTGCCGAGTTACTCATCATCATGATTGACTTTCCCAAACCTATTTTCCTATACTTTAAATGCACAAATTTTCTTTCATGACCCTCCCACATCAAACATGCCCAAAATCAACTCTTCCTAATTCCCGGATAGGTAAAGGAGGCAAAAGTTTTCATTGAGGGGCTAGATGAACAAAGAAGAAGCAAGAAAAATTGAGGCGCCTTAATCATATCAATAAGAAGTATAAAAACTTATCATGCGGTTTCAACCTTCAATACTCAACATGATTTAGAATGAAAGCAAATTATCAAATATGCATGAAATTCTAACAAAAAATTCAAATCCCACATATGTCATAAATTAATTCAAGCATATCAAAATCATCATAGCTATTCCACAAAACAATATTCATCATAGAGATCATATCCATCCTAGAAGAACAAATGTTTTTTCGAAATCTTCAAAATTTTCAAAATCAAAAATTTCAAGACATAAAACATGCAAATGGTATTGCAAATACCTCCACCCCATACTTAAAACTCACATTGTCCCCAATGTGAAGAAAAAGAAAAGATGGAAAAGAATACTCACAATGTAACATGGCGAATCAGGCAAGGCAAATCATCAATCGGGCGGTGATGGCGGGTATCTATAGAAGCTCATTAGGAAAATCTGAATACTCCAATCGGTGTCAAAGAATGAAGAAGGGGAACGTCTTTCGGCCGAAATTTTTTTCCGAAATTTATTTTATTTTAATTTATTTATATTATTATTTTTTTTCACGGTCTATCGGGCATTTCCACGGCCGTGGAAACGTACGAACAACCGTGGAAAGTGGTTCTTTTTCTTGGTTGCTCTCGACATGGTTTTCCACGGCCATAATTAAGTAAACCAAGGCTGTGATTTTGCCTTTTTGCCCGTGGAATGCTCTGTTCTTGCCAAAAATCCAAGTTTTGTTATTCTTTCGGCTTCCTTCACTTCTTTTGATCGTTTCTCAACCCTGACATCCAAAGACACAAACATACCGGAAGGTATCGATGAAAAACAAACAAAAACAACTACTATAATCTAATCTAAGAAAAAGAAAAGGGAAAAATGATGCATTACCTTGAGTTGCTTCCCAAGAAGCACTTGGTTTAACGTCGCTAGCTGGACCTATCTCCATAGATGACTCAATGCACCTTGAACATCTTGGATTGCTCATCAAACTCATCATAAAATTCCTCAAAAAAGGGTTTGGTCCCTAATTTCACCGGAAAATGGTAAGATCTCTCACGCACAAGCTTGTACGGTTTGATTCTCACCGGAATCCTTCTAGCTTTCTTGTATTTTAAAGGGACATAATCTAGCCTTGCGTCCCATCCTTTCCTAGATCGAGAAATCGGTTTCTCGAGAATCCTCCTAGCTTCCCCATCTCCAGCTTGGGGATGATGTATGGTCTTTGTCATGTGAATTACCCCATACTTGAACAAAAAACACTTATTGGCATTAGCGTTGAAGCGCTTGCCAAATTTACTCCTTGTAGTCCAAGGAGCATCTATCTCCAGCACTTTTAATGGAGGTTTCATCTTCACCTTGGGAGGTTCTTTGGGTAGAGACCTCTAACTCTCCGGTGCATTCGTGAAAAAATTAGAAATTTTAATAGGAATTTCAAAGGAAGTAAGAGAATGTACCTTGTAAAGTTCTACAAGGCTTGGGACAAGTTTCATGTTGGGATGATGATCCACACATGAAATATCTCCCAACTCAGCTGGATTTCTTCAACCTTGGCCACAGTTTCAATAATTTGGCCAAGGTTCTCCTCTTCTTCCTCTTCTTCAATGAGGACTTCAATAGGAGCTTCAGATTTGAGCAGAGGAACGCTCGAAACTTGTAGTTCTTCCTTGGTAGATAAATGAATTTGCAAGGCTTTTTCGACCTTAGAAATAACATTTTTGGCGTCTTCTATCACTTTTAACTGTATTTTCTCATATGCCTCTTCTCGCTCAACACGGGATCTGAAACTTTCTTCGAGCTTCTCAAATTTCTTCATCAATTCTTCCAAGATCGATTCCTCCGCATCTTTGGGAGGTTTCTTTTTAACCTTTTTTGGGTAGTGCAGCTTGTCCCATCTTGCAAATTCATCTTCAATGGCTTGTTCACGTTCTCTTTCGTTGTCAAACCAATAGAAGGCATATTTCTCTCATAAGTATTCGTAATAATCTGCTCTAGCCGTTTGCCTCGCTACCCATATTGGATCGTAAAAAGGCTTACAACTCCTAGCAGCCATTGGAGACCCTGAAAACTCAAAAACTCATACCAAGAGATTAAAAGAAAAAGCAAAAAGCTCACAAGCCCGACAACCGAAAACCAAATCTGGCCTAAACCAAATCCCTGGCAACGGCGCCAAAAACTTGTTTGCTCAAAAGTGTGCGTCACTAAGTCTTAAAATTTATGAAACTGAAATTAAAGCAAAGCGAACCTGCAGTGTACGGATCGGCGTAGTAAAACAATAGTTCTAGAGTATCGAACTCAGGGATTTAGGGGGAACAAATTCAGTTCGCAAAGTTGTCAAGCAATAAAATAGAAAGCTTTTGCAAATAATTGGGAAAACAAAGTTTCTAAAGATCTAATATCCAATTGTGGCAATCGATTCAAGATATTCTAAAGATAGAAGGGTAGAGTCGGGATTGCAAAGGTAAATCTAAGGTAGGGTAATGTACGGTGAAGTTCCAAAACCCATATGTCTGACCCAAAGGCACTCTCTACAAAGGTTGTTGAGGCTGCTGAAAACTCCACCTTCATTGAAATAGTTTACAAGTGTTGATGATGGAAGACTTCACACAAATATAGCAGTTGGATATACTAACAATGTACTTGATTATATTTCTAGATATTTGGTTGGTTTGAATTCAGTGCAGGTTGTATATCTACATGTCAAGGGCCTTGAAGTTGGATTCAAGAACAAGTTCAAAACGACGAGATCAAGGGCCTTGGAATCTAAGGTGCACGAAACAAGGATTCAAATATATTAAAGATCTTCGTTGAAGATTCTGTAACAAGAAGATCTCATCAACCAAAGATCTTGTCAACCGAAGGAAGATCTCAACCAAAGAATAGAGAATCTTTTCTAGAAGATTTTCTAAACAACAAAACGGCAAAAATATCTTATCTCTTGATTCAACAGAAGACGAGAAGATTAATGAGTAAAAGACTCAACGTGTTCAATGGGTCTGAAGACTTGCAACGTCTACCTTACGATCTTCATGGAAAAGAAGATTGATCTTCAAACGGTCATCTCTACAACGGCTAGAAGACCTTTCCATAGAATATATAAATGAAGATGATGGTCGAAGAAGAAAGACAAAAGCTTACACAGGAAAACATCTTTGCATCCTCAAGCAACCTAATCATCTTCATTCGTTGTTTTTCTTTCTTTCATTCACGCAAAAGCTTTATCACCTTAGAGAGAGAAAACACTAGAGCTCCATTGGAAGAACTAAATAGTGTTATACTAGAGTGTGTTAATCTGCAAAGTAAGTAGGCTATTATAGCTAGGTTAAGAGTTGGAGCTAGATCGTAGCATTGACTACAATGAGAGAAGAAGGGGAATATTATTTATCTTATTTATATCCGCACCAAATATACTTTAATGTGACTAACTTTGTTTTGCAGGAGCAAGAAGTCAAGGTCCTTGAAATAGAGTTTCAAAGCCCTTGAAATCAAAGTTTCACTAGAAGCACATATTGACATCAAGGCCCTTGAAAGGAGTTTCAAGGCCTTGAGATTTGGTTTGCAAAAAGTTCCCATACTCTATTAAACCTTCCCTTCTAGAATATTATTTATCTTATTTATATCACCTACCGGTTTTTCAATTGGTATCAGAGCTAGACTCACATTTATTGATTTAACCATCAGTGAGACTAATCATGAATTCTATAGGTGATGTTGGATTTGCTCATGGAAGATCCTCATCCTGACCACCACTCTTTTGTGGCAACAACTTTGCTCATTGGAGAGCACTCATGCGTATGTTCATTATTGACCAGGATATGGAGCTTTGGAGCATTATTCAAAATGGACCTAAAGTTCCAATGACAATGGTTGAAGGCGTCCAAGTCCCAAAGAAGGTATCAGACTTCACACAGGCTGACCTGGACAGTGTATCAAAGAATTATAAGGCAATGAATCTACTTTACCGTGGATTAGATGCTAATGAATTCAACCGCATCTCATCATGCAAAAGTGCTAAAGAAATATGGGACAAACTTGTTGTCACTTACGAAGGAACAAGTCAAGTCAGGGAAACAAAGATTAGCATCTTTCTCAGACAATACGAGCTGTTTAAGATGAATCCAAATGAACCAGTCAAAGAAATGTTCACTAGATTCACTGAGATCGTGAACAATTTGGACTCACTTGGAAAGACCTTCACAAATGAAGAAAAAGTGAGAAAGGTTCTAAGAAGCTTACCTAGAGCCAAGTGGGGACCAAAGATGACTACTATTGAAGAGGCTCAAAATCTCACTACTCTTCCTCTTGATGATCTACTTGGAAAACTCATCACACATGAAATGGTTCTTTGTGAAGAAGATGGAGAACTCCCATCCAACTCCAAGAATTTAACATTAAAATCCAGAAGAGATGAGTTACCATCTGATGAAGAAGATAGTGATGATAATAATGAAGAAGATGCTCTCGCCATGATCTCCAAAGGTCTGACAAGAATTCTCAAGTTAAGGAAACAATCTGCAAACCGTGAATTTCCACGAGCATCAAAACCCCGAGGTAAGTTTTCTAACTCTAATAAGAAAACGAAAGTACTGACTTGTTTTGAATGTGGTGAAACAAATCATTTGGTGAAGGATTGTCCACAAAAGAAGAGGACCAACTTCAAGAAGAATGATCGAAAGAAGAAAGCTATGGTTGCTTCATGGAGTGATTCAGAATCAACAAATGAATTAGAAGATGAAAAAGAACAAGCAAACTTGTGTCTTATGGCCGATCATGAAGATGACTCAAATTTGTACATCCACCATATGGTAAGTACAATTTTGTCTCATCTTGAGATTGACCTTAAACAATTCCTTAAAGATATTATCTTAAGAGGTAAGGAACATAGAATAAAGATATATTCTTTAAAAGAAAAGCTTCATGAACAAGATAAACAATTAAGTGAAATGTCTCTGGAGATTGAAAACTTAACACGGAAAAGAAAGATCTTGATAACAATATCAAGGCCTTGGAATCAGAAAACCTGATTCTCAAGGACAACCTCTCTTCTCTACATCAAAACTATATCGATTTAGAGAAAGAGAAAGTTGATCTGACTTTAACGTGTCAAGACTAGAAGGCATCACTCATTAAATTTACTCGTTCAAAAGCTAATCTGGAAAGAATGATGGGTGAACAACAATCTTTCCTTAACAAAAATGGTATAGGTTATCATAGGAGCTTTCCTAGAAAACCTACCACCACTTTTGTTATGGCCAAAGGAAGCATTCATATGCCTACATGCTTCTATTGTTGTAAAAAGGGTCATGTTAAATCTACATGTCCTTATAGAAGAAATGATCCTTATATCATCAAAAACACCTATCCTTTATGTTTGAGGAAACAGGTCAAACAAATCTGGGTTCCTAAAGGTACTAGACCACCAAACATGATCGAACATGAGTATGAACCAAAATATGCCATTTGGTCGATCTAGAAAGGTTGATGTTTGTTGTTTTGCAAGATATCACCAAGGTTAAGGAGCACAAATGGATATTAGATAGTGGTTGCTCAAGACACATGAGTGGAAAAAGTTTTTTATTCTCAGATTTAAAGAATCATTCATCTGAAACTATTACTCTTAGTGATAAAGGAAAGTGTGACATAATTGACATTGGTAAAATTTGCTATAATTCATCCAACTTTATTGATGATGTTTATTTAGTTGATGGCTTGAAATATAATCTGCTAAGTATTTCTCAAATTTGTGATAAAGGCAATAAGGTCATGTTCGATTCAGAAAAATGTAAAGTTCAAGACATAAAGACGGGAGAAGTGTTGCTTACTGCTCCTAGATGTAATAATGTTTATTCTTTGAGTACTAACCAAGTTGCAGGAACTAAGCTAAAATGTCTAAAGGCCTTGACTGATGATCCGAGGCTTTGGCATAGAAGACTTGGTCACGTAAGCATGCATACCATGTAGAAGCTACTTACAAAAGATTTGGTAAGTGGTTTGTCAAACCTAAACTTCAAGGTTAATGACCTATGTAAGGCATGTACACAAGGTAAACAAACAAGAGGTTCATTTAAACCTAAGAAAACTGTAAGTTCTTCTCGACCTATTGAACTTTTACATATGGATCTTTGTGGACCTATGCGTGTCAAATCTCCCGGAGGAAAACAATACATCCTTGTTATAGTGGATGATTTATGTCGTTTTACATGGATATCTTTTCTACGAGAAAAATCTGAAGCTTTATTTGAGTTTTCAAAATTGTGTAAGGAGTTACAAAGTTTGAAAAACCTACCAATCATTTCTATAAGAAGTGATCATGGTAGAGAATTTGATCAACTAAAGTTTGATTTGTTTTGTGCAAAATATGGTATTTCTCATATTTTTTCATCTCCTAGAACTCCTCAACAAAATAGAGTTGTGGAACGTAAGAACCGCACTCTTGAGGATATGTCTAGGACAATGCTTTTAGAAAATAATTTGCCAAAAAGTTTTTGGGCTGAAGCGGTAAATACTGCAAATTATATTTTAAATAGATGTCTAATTTGCCCTATTTTGAAAAAGACTCCTTATGAACTCTTTAAAGGAAGAAAGCCAAATATTTCATACTTCAAACCTTTTGGATGCACTTGTTTTGTTCACAACAATGGGAAGGACAATCTTGGGAAATTTGATGCACGTAGTGATGAAGCTATATTCATAGGATATGCTTCAAATAGCAAAGCTTATCGAGTATATAACAAACGTACCAAAGTTGTTGAGAAAAACATTCATATTATTTTTGATGAAAGCAATGATGGTACTTTGAGTGAGAATTTTGCAAATCTAAATCTGAATCAAAGAAAATATCACATTTCGGATGAAGAGGAAGATCCTAAAGGTCAAGACAAGAATATACAGGAAAAGATTCAAGATACCAAAGAAAACCCTCAAGACCTTGAAACACACCTTCAAGACCTTGAAACTGGAAACTGTGACAACAGAACTCCACGTCAAGGGCTTGAAATCCAACTTCAAGGCCTTGAGATTGGAACAACAGGTAATACACAAAACGGTACCTGAATCGAGTCAAACATATACAGCTCAACCTTCTGGATCTACTTCATCTGTCAAAAGAAGAAAAGTTCAACACTCCTCGTATCATCCACAAGAGAATGTGATCTCAGATCCAAATGCTGGAGTTCAAACTAGATCTAAAGTGAACAATCTTTGTGCCTTCTCCGCTTTTGTATCACTTGTCGAGCCAAAGAACTACATTCAAGCTCTTCAAGAACCAGACTGGATCATTGCCATGCAAAATGAATTAAATGAATTTGAGAGGAATAAGGTATGGACTCTTACTTCAAGACCAAAGCATCAATCAGTTATTGGCACGAAATGGGTCTTTCGAAACAAATTGGATGAAAGTGGCAAAGTCATACGAAACAAAGCATGAACTGTAGCACAAGTCTATAACGAAGAAGAAGGTATATTGATTATGAGGAGACTTTTGCTCCTGTTGCCAGGTTAGAAGCCATACGTATGCTACTTGCATTTGCATCTTTCATGAGAATAAAACTTTTTCAAATGGATGTAAATTGTGCTTTTCTAAACGGCTTCTTAGAAGAAGAAGTCTACGTTGCTCAACCTCCTGGTTTTGAAAATGATGAATTCCCGAATCATGTTTTTAAATTAGACAAAGCTCTTTACGGTCTTAAGCAAGCTCCTCGAGCTTGGTATGAAAGATTGTCTAAATATCTTTTTGAAAACAATTTTAAAAAAGAGGTTTGATTGATAAAACATTGTTTATCAAAACTAGAGGCAACGACATTTTAGTAGTACAAATCTATGTTGATGATATATTATTCGGTGCTACTAATGATTCCCTTTGCAAGGAATTTTCAGATATTATGTGCAGGGAATTTGAGATGAGCTTAATCAGAGAGCTAAATTTCTTTCTTGGAGTTCAAGTTACACAAGCAAAGAAAGGATTTTCCTCAATCAAAGCAAGTATACAAAAGACTTGCTTAAAAAGTACAAAATGGATCAACCTAAGGTTGCAAAGACTCCTATGAGTTCAACACTTTCGCTAGATCATGACAAGAACGGCAAAAGTGTAGTACAAAAGGAGTATCGAGGTATGGTCGGTTCATTGTTGTATCTAACTGCCAGTCGTCCTGACATTATGTTTAGCATGTGCATGTGTGCAAGATTTCAAGCTGATCCTAAAGAGTCACACTTGATAGCTGTAAAAAGAATTTTTTGGTATCTCAACGGCACTAAGGATCTAGGGTTATGGTACCCACGTTAAAGCTCGTTTCATCTTGTTGGCTATTCAGATGCAGACTTTGCAGGTTATAAGGTTGATAGAAAAATTACTTCTGGATGTTGTCAATTCTTAGAGGGTCATCCCTAATCAGTTGGCACTCCAAGAAGCAAAATTCTGTTGCCCTATCCACAGCCGAAGCTGAATACATAGCTGCAAGAGCTTGTTGTGCTCAAATTCTTTGGATTGCTCAACAACTTCGTGACCTTGGCTTTGACTTGAGAGGTATTCCTTTAAAATGTGATAATACTAGTGCTATTTCTATAACCAAAAATCTTGTGCAGCATTCAAGGACTAAGCATATTGATGTAAGGCATCACTTCATACGTGATCATGTTGAGAAAGGTGATGTTTCGATTTCTTTTATCTCAACTAACTTGCAGCTTGTAGATATCTTTACCAATCCTCTTCCTTAGGAACAATTTAATTTTATTAGATTAAGAGCTTGGTATGTTGAACAAGGAAGCATTAACGTAGGGGGAGTAAACGAGTTTTAATCGTCCTACGCATGCAACCCAATTGATGTTTTCAAGGGCCTTGAAATAAAATTCAAGGGGCCTTGAAACATATTTCAAAGGGTACATAAATAAAACGGATCAATTAGAAATTCATATCTTTTAGATATTGAATTATCTAATTTTTATTCTTTAAAAGAGATTTCAAAAGGTTTTGTTTTTAGATTCAAAGGATTTTGAAAAGTGGTTACCAAAATTTATGGAAGGAATTTTTATCACTCAAGATCTTAAAAATCTTTTGATCTTACGTTGAATAGACTTCTTCCCATAAATACCTCTTCTCTTCCCTCTTTCTTTCTTCCGCTTCCCTTTTCTTTTGAAAGAACGGTGCTTTACTCTTCCGATTTTCCAAAACCCTCTTCATCGTTTTCTCAAAATTTCTCAATGGCTCCCAAGAGATCTTCAGTCAACGAAGCAACATCTTCAGTTCCAAAATGACAGAGGGTCGTTCAAGTGTCGTCCGATTCTGACTCATGTTCCGACTCTGGATCGAGTTCGAGTTCGAGTTCATCAGGGTTCTCTAGTGACGCGGATATTTTTGCTAGAACAGGGCTTCCATCAAGCTGGTTTATCAACCCAATAACAGCTAAAAAGTGGGTCAAGGAGTATGATGACCGCTTTCAGTGCATGTGTGAGGGAGTACACAGGGAACTGTTTACTTGCTCGTCTATGCCGGGGCTTGAAGCGCTCCAAGCGAGCTCTATATGGATTATGCTGAATCCAGGAGAATCGTCATATCCTCAACTAACAAGGCTGTTCTATGCCAACTTGACGGCAAGGCGTGAGAGAGGGGGGTGGATTCTAAACTCGGTTACCAAAAGGTAAGAAAATTACCCTCACTTCTGAAATTATAGCATATATTTTTGGAATCACTTTGTATGATGCTTTAGAAGACTCAAACCCTGCTAGAACTTTAAAGCTAGCTAAAGAACAACTTCTCCTTCCTAATGCCTTATCACCACCAACCATCACTTGTTTAACTCTGGAGGCTAGAATAGTTTATTCTATCATAGACAGATGCATAGTCCCTAGAGTTGCCAACAAAGAGATTATAACAAACTCTGTGCTGATCTTGACTTACAATGCGTTGAATGGGTTGAAGGTAAATCTGCCTGAAATTCTCTTGTCTCATATGGTGAATGTAATTATTTCTCCAAGTACCAGCCACCTACCTTATGGGAATTTGCTTCCCATAAAATTCACACATTTTTCAGTAGATTATTCTGGTGAGGGGTTGCATCTTTACAATGGAGGATTATATGAAGCATTCTTTGATACTATAGGAATTAGGAAGACTCAGGAGGGGTTTCGTACTGTGTGGGTGTTAATGGAGCAGCCTGAATAGAATTTTACTACACAACAGCGGCTAGAATTTGTGGAAGAGTCATTGACCTCACTAAGATCTGATTTTGCAAATTTTAGAGTATCAATGACTGATAAGATGGACCAAGCTCAAGACTTACTGGGCATTCTTAATCAGAAAATAAATCAATTGTTCCATGTAAGTGTTATGTCTTTAACAGCTGCTAGTAGTATCAAACCAATATCAGAGGAGGATAGACAGGAAACTCATAAGGATGCTGAGAAGGTTATGGATCAGTGTCATAAGGTTGTCAAGGATAAACCCATCCGTCAGCCAATTCCAGAAGATCCAGATATCTTGACAATCGAAGAATTTGGGGTCGTCAAGAAGTATGCAAAGGATTCTACACAAAGAGGAACTGACCAATCTCTCAAAGAACGTGATCTTTGTGATGCAAAGGATCGATGGAGAGATATGTGCCTAAAAGGCTATTATGGAAAAGGAAGTTCCTCCAAGTGGTACAAGGAAAACTCAAGCTCTCGGCATGTCATGAGTTTTTGAAAAAAAAATATTTTTTTGGTTTGGAAATACATTTGTTTTTGGGTCTATAATCGTATTTTAAGAGTTCTTGGTTTGAATGCTTTTTCTCCCTTGTTGAAAGACAAAGGGGGAGAAATATGATCCGACATTTTGATATATTACAAATGGTGGTTTTAGTTTTGAGATTTTCATATGCATTGCTAAACTAACAAATGCAGGTACGAAAATTTGTGTTGTCTTCCATCAAGGGGGAGGTTGAAAACTCCACCTTGATTGAAATGGTTTACAGGTGTTGATGATGGAAGACTTCACACAAATATAGCAGTTGGATATACTAACAATGTACTTGATTATATTTCTAGATATTTGGTTGGTTTGAATTCAGTGCAGGTTGTATATCTACATGTCAAGGGCCTTAAAGTTGGATTCAAGAACAAGTTCAAAAGGACGAGATCAAGGGCCTTGGAATCTAAGGTGCACGGAACAAGGATTCAAATATATTGAAGATCTTCGTTGAAGATTTTGTAACAAGAAGATCTCATCAACCAAAGATCTTGTCAACCGAAGGAAGATCTCAACCGAAGGATAGAGAATCTTTTCTAAAAGATTTTCTAAACAATAAAACGGCAAAAATATCTTCTCTCTTGATTCAACAGAAAACGAGAAGATCAAGGAGTGAAAGACTCAACGTGTTCATAGGGGCTGAAGACTTGCAATGTCTACCTTACGATCTTCATGGAAAAGAAGATTGATCTTCAAACGGTCATCTCTACAACGGCTAGAAGACCTTTCCATAGAAGATATAAATGAAGATGATGGTCGAAGAAGGAAGACACAAGCTTACACAGGAAAACATCTTTGCATCCTCAAGCAACCTAATCATCTTCATTCGTTGTTTTTCTTTCTCTCATTCATTTAAAAGCTTTATCACCTTAGAGAGAGAAAACACTAGAGCTCCATTGGAAGAACTAAATAGTGTTATACTAGAGTATGTTAATCTGCGAAGTAAGTAGGCTATTATAGCTAGGTTAAGAGTTGGAGCTAGATCGTAGCATTGGCTAGAATGAGAGAAGAAGGAGATTTCTTCTAGTTTGTATCTAGGACTCTTTGAAGCTGATAATAGATAGTTAGATCCTACGGATATACCCTGGGACGGAGAGTAGGCTATTTAGAGACGAACTTTGTAAACATATCCTCGTATCAATCTTTTCAATTCCGCACCAAATATACTTTACTGTGACTAACTTTGTTTTGCAGGAGCAAGAAGTCAAGGCCCTTGAAATAGAGTTTCAAAGCCCTTGAAATCAAACACTAGAAGCACAGATTGACATCAAGGCCCTTGAAAGGAGTTTCAAGGCCTTGAGATTTGGTTTGCAAAAAGTTCCCATACTCTATTAAACCTTCCCTTCTAGAATATTATTTATCTTATTTATATCACCTACCGGTTTTTCAATTGGTATCAGAGCTAGACTCACATTTATTGATTTAACCATCGATGAGACTAATCATGAATCCTGTAGGTGATGTTGGATTTTCTCATGGAAGATCCTCATCCCGACCACCACTCTTTTCTGGCAACAACTTCGCTCATTGGAGAGCACTCATGCGTATGTTCATTATTGACCAGGATATGGAGCTTTGGAGCATTATTCAAAATGGACATAAAGTTCGAATGACAATGGTTGAAGGCGTCCAAGTCCTAAAGAAGGTATCAGACTTTACACAGGCTGACATGGACAGTGTGTCAAAGAATTACAATGCAACGAATCTACTTTACTGTAGATTAGATGCTAATGAATTCAACCGCATCTCATCATGCAAAAGTGCTAAAGAAATATGGGACAAGCTTGTTGTCACTTACGAAGGAACAAGTCAAGTCAGGGAAACAAAGATTAGCATCTTTCTCAGACAATACGAGCTGTTCAAGATGAATCCAAATGAACCAGTCAAAGAAATGTCACTAGATTCACTGAGATCGTGAACAATTTGGACTCACTTGGAAAGACCTTCACAAATGAAGAAAAAGTGAGAAAGGTTCTAAGAAGCTTACCTAGAGCCAAGTAGGGACCAAAGATGACTGCTATTGAAGAAGCTCAAAATCTCACTACTCTTCCTCTTGATGATCTACTTGGAAAACTCATCACACATGAAATGATTCTTGGTGAAGAAGATGGAGAACTCCCATCCAACTCCAAGAATTTGACATTAAAATCCAGAAGAGATGAGTTACCATCTGATGAAGAAGATAGTGATAATAATAATGAAGAAGATGCTCTTGCCATGATCTCCAAAGGTCTGACAAGAATTCTCAAGTTAAGGAAACAATCTGCAAACCGTGAATTTCCACGAGCATCAAAACCCCGAGATAAGTTTTCTAACTCTAATAAGAAAACGAAAGTACTGACTTGTTTTGAATGTGGTGAAACAGATCATTTGGTGAAGGATTGTCCACAAAAGAAGAGGACCAACTTCAAGAAGAATGATGGAAAGAAGAAAGCTATGGTTGCTTCATGGAGTGATTCAGAATCATCAAATGAATCAGAAGATGAAAAAGAACAAGCAAACTTGTGTCTTATGGCCGATCATGAAGATGACTCAAATCTGTACATCGACCATATGGTAAGTACAATTTTGTCTCAACCTGAGATTGAACTTAAACAATTCCTTAAAGATATTATCTTAAGTGATAAGGAACATAGAATAAGGATAAATTCTTTAAAAGAAAAGCTTCATGAACAAGATAAACAATTGAGTGAAATGTCTCTGGAGATTGAAAACTTAACACGGAAAAGGAAGATCTTGATAACAATATCAATGCCTTGGAATCAGAAAACCTGATTCTCAAGGACAACCTCTCTTCTCTACATCGAAACTATATCGATTTAGAGAAAGAGAAAGTTGATCTGACTTTAACGTGTCAAGACCAGAAGGCATCACTCATTAAATTTACCCGTTCAAAAGAGAAAGTTGATCTGACTTTAATAGATAGTTAGATCCTACGGATATACCGTGGGACGGAGAGTAGGCTATTTAGAGCCGAACTTCGTAAACATATCCTCGTGTCAATCTTTTCAATTCCGCACCATATATACTTTACTGTGACTAACTTATTTTTGTAGGAGCAAGAAGTCAAAGCCCTTGAAATAGAGTTTCAAAGCCCTTGAAATCAAAGTTTCACTAGAAGAACAGATTGACATCAAGGCCCTTGAAAGGAGTTTCAAGGCCTTGAGATTTGGTTTGCGAAAAGTTCCCATACTCTATTCAACCTCCCCTTCTAGAGTATTATTTATTTTATTTATATCACCTACCGGTTCTTCAATTGGTATCAGAGCTAGACTCACATGTATTGATTTAACCATCAGTGACACTAATCATGAATCCTGTAGGTGATGTTGGATTTGCTCATGGAAGATCCTCATCCCGACCACCACTCTTTTCTGGCAACAACTTCGCTCATTGGAGAGCACTCATGCGTATGTTCATTATTGACCAGGATATAGAGCTTTGGAGCATTATTCAAAATGGACCTAAAGTTCCAATGACAATGGTTGAAGGCGTCCAAGTCCCAAAGAAGGTATCAGACTTCACACAGGCTGACGTGGACAATGTGTCAAAGAATTACAAGGCAATGAATCTACTTTACTGTGGATTAGATGCTAATGAATTCAACCGCATCTCATCATGCAAAAGTGCTAAAGAAATATGGGACAAGCTTGTTGTCACTTACGAAGGAACAAGTCAAGTCAGGGAACAAAGATTAGCATCTTTCTCAGACAATACGAGTTGTTCAAGATGAATCCAAATGAACTAGTCAAAGAAATTTTCACTAGATTCACTGAGATTGTGAACAATTTGGACTCACTTGGAAAGACCTTCACAAATGAAGAAAAAGTGAGAAAGGTTCTAAGAAGCTTACCTAGAGCCAAGTGGGGATCAAATATGACTGCTATTGAAGAGGCTCAAAATCTCACTACTCTTCCTCTTGATGATCTACTTGGAAAACTCATCACACATGAAATGGTTCTTGGTGAAGAAGATGGAGAACTCCCATCCAACTCCAAGAATTTGACATTAAAATCCAGAAGAGATGAGTTACCATCTGATGAAGAAGATAGTGGTAATAATAATGAAGAAGATGCTCTCGCCATGATCTCCAAAGGTTTGACAAGAATTCTCAAGTTAAGGAAATAATCTGCAAACCGTGAATTTCCACGAGCATCAAAACCCCGAGGTAAGTTTTCTAACTTTAATAAGAAAACGAAAGTACTGACTTGTTTTGAATGTGGTAAAACAGATCATTTGGTGAAGGATTGTCCACAAAAGAAGAGGACCAACTTCAAGAAGAATGATCGAAAGAAGAAAGCTATGGTTGCTTCATGGAGTGATTCAGAATCAACAAATGAATCAGAAGATGAAAAAGAACAAGCAAACTTGTGTCTTATGGCCGATCATGAAGATGACTCAAATCTGTATATCGACCATATGGTAAGTACAATTTTGTCTCATCCTGAGATTGACCTTAAACAATTCCTTAAAGATATTATCTTAAGTGATAAGGCACATAGAATAAGGATATATTCTTTAAAAGAAAAGCTTCATGAACAAGATAAACAATTAAGTGAAATGTCTCTGGAGATTGAAAACTTAACACGGAAAAGGAAGATCTTGATAACAATATCAAGGCCTTGGAATAAGAAAACCTGATTCTCAAGGACAACCTCTCTTCTCTACATCGAAACTATATCGATTTAGAGAAAGAGAAAGTTGATCTGACTTTAACGTGTCAAGACCAAAAGGCATCACTCATTAAATTTACTTGTTCAAAAGAGAAAGTTGATCTGACTTTAATAGATAGTTAGATCCTACGGATATACCGTGGGACGGAGAGTAGGCTATTTAGAGCCGAACTTCGTAAACATATCCTCGTGTCAATCTTTTCAATTCCGCACCATATATACTTTACCGTGACTAACTTTGTTTTGCAGGAACAAGAAGTCAAGGACTTTGAAATAGAGTTTCAAAGCCCTTGAAATCAAAGTTTCACTAGAAGCACAGATTGACATCAAGGCCCTTGAAAGGAGTTTCAAGGCCTTGAGATTTGGTTTGCGAAAAGTTCCCATACTCTATTCAACCCCCCTTCTAGAGTATTATTTATCTTATTTATATCACCTACTAGTTCTTCAGCTGCAGTATAGAAAGGATCAAAGGATAAGAATTACTCTCAAATACACAATGCCCAAACCCAAGAGAATCAAATATAAGCCAAAACGGTTAAGGTTGTGACACTCGAAACCGAAATCGAGGATGTTGAGTCTCACTACTACCTTGAAAAGGTAAGCCAAGACTAGGTTAAAGCAAATCTTTAACTTTGGATCAAAGCAAAAGCAAAGGACGTACGACTGAGGAAACCACGGTCGGATCTTGAAGAACCACGGCCGTGGAACTCAAGAACAGGCCGTGGAAAAGCTCGACGACGAGGTTTCTCGCAACTCTCACGGTCCAATCTGTTTTGGTTCAATCTATCATCATCTATGCCACAACTATCAACCCTTCACCTTAGAATCGCTTAAGGGTTTTAGCCAACAATCATAGTCATCAAATCAACAATCAAATTAAGAAGAGAAAAAGGGTAAAACTTCAAAAACTCAATAGTATCCGAACAATCAATCTCAAAATAAACCAAAGTGTGTTTGTGTTCCAATGAAAGTAGAATCGAAGAACAAAAAACCTCACAAAAATCTCTAGGAACAATGAAGAACGGGATGTCAATCCGTCTTCAAAAGGAATCCTAAGATCTTCTCCAAGTACGTAATCTCGAAATGCGTCCTTCTTCGAATCTTCCCTATACGCAATAAAATCTTCCGCGAATCTCCTAAGCAATGCTCTCGAAATCCCTAGATGCAAGCCGTCCTCCAGTCTCCCTTTCTCGGGTCTGTCTCGGGGTTGTTACCGTCCCAAGTCTGCCTCTCTAAGTATCCTTTTGGAGATTTTGGCTCCCTCAAGTCTCCAGTCTGTCTCGCTTCAAGTCTTAATCCTTAAATTGTCATTTCGCTCCATAATTCACCAAATTACCTACAAATGCAATAAAACTCTGTGTAGATCTTTATTCTCGCAAATTAGGTGAATATACTCATAATTGCTATGAATGTATGTCTATGCATGCAAAATAAAGGAAAAATATACATAAATACATGCCTATAAATAGGTCATAATTCATGGCATCAAAATACTCCATACTTGCCTCTTGCTTGTCCCCAAGCAAGGTTCAAACTTAAGATACAAGATGATATGGATTATGAATATGCAAAAACAAAGAAAAACCACAATATTTTTGGTTTGTGCCTCTATTCATAGATCACCCTCAAAGAGTTGCTTCATAGCTAATAACAATCATCATATGGTCAAAAGGAATTACAGCATGGAAAGGATAATCACACTTTGCAAAAAAATCATAACATGCATCATAACTTGCAATAAATCAAAATCAATAATGAGGAATCCAATTTAGACCACAAAGCCAAACAACAATCCAAAGATCTTAAGGACTTTCAAGCAAAGATCAAGAAACGTGAATAGGTGGGATGCATATAGGGTAATATGGTGCAAAATTCCGAGAAAAAGGAACAACAAAACACAAATTTTTCTTTAACAACTTGAATCAATTACCATTGAGAGCTTTTCTCTCCCTTTTCAGCACAAAATTCTTTTTTGACTTTACTTTTTGGAAGTATGGACAGCGGTGGACAAAAACCGAAGACTAGGAGATCGACAATTCTCAATTTCGAGATGCCTCAAACCCTTGATGCACATACTATAATCCGTTAGGAATATCGCTCAATCCGACTTTGGCTAGACACAAACACCTGGCTATGTGAATGGTGCCGAGTTACTCATCATCGTGATTGACTTCCCCAAACCTATTTTCCTATACTTTAAATGCACAAATTTTCTTTCGTGGCCCTCCCACATCAAACATGCCCAAAACCAACTCTTCCTAATTCCCGGATAGGTAAAGGAGGCAAACATTTTCATTGAGGGGCTAGATGAACAAAGAAGAAGCAAGAAAAATCAAGGCGCCTTAATCATATCAATAAGAAGTGTAAGAACTTATCATGCGATTACAACCTTCAATACTCAACATGATTTAGAATGAAAACAAATTATCAAACTTGTATGAAATTCTAACAAAGAATTCAAATCCCACATATGTCATAAATCAATTCAAGCATATCAAAATCATCATAGCTATTTCACAAAACAATATTTATCATAGAGATCATATCCATCCTAGAAGCACAACAAAATTTTAAAAATCTTCAAAATTTTCAAAATCAAAAATAAAGGGAAAATCTATGTCTATGCATGCAAAATAAAGGGAAAATCTACATAAATACATGCCTAAAAATAGGTCATAATTCATTTCATCAGGAATAAAGCTTTTGTAAACTAAGAGGAAGAAAAACTTCTTAGAAGTAATGAAGATGTTTTGGATCGCTTGAAAACT
Organism: Fagopyrum homotropicum; assembly: GCA_033239125.1. Taxonomy (NCBI): domain Eukaryota; kingdom Viridiplantae; phylum Streptophyta; class Magnoliopsida; order Caryophyllales; family Polygonaceae; genus Fagopyrum; species Fagopyrum homotropicum. Next base: position 103,312,100 of record BSWB01000007.1, read on the forward strand.
TTAGATATTTCCGTGTAAGCTTGTTTTTTTCTTCTTCAATCGACATCTTCATTTATAGTCTTCAATGGAGAAGTCTTCTAACCGTTGAGAAGATGACCGTTGTGGATGTTTCTTCTTCTCTGCGAAAAACGCTTCTTGGTTGAGATGAGATAGCCGTTGTAGATTTTCCTTATCTTCATCATCTCTTTAACACATGTTGATTCTTCTTCTCCGTAATATTCTCTTGAATCATGCTATTGTAGATCTTTGTCGTTCAATCTCCAAAATCTTCTTGTTTGTTGAGAATCTTCGGTTGAGATTTTCGAGATCTTTTTAGATTTGTTGAGAGAAGAAATCTTGCGTCTAGTTGAGGATCTTTGCAAGATCCGTTTCGTTGGGTCAAGTCTTTTTGGTTGAGATCTTCTAGTTGGCCGAATCTCCTTGGAAGATCTTATCTCGATCCTTGGTAGATTTTTTTGTTTGAGATTTGAATTCTTTCCAGCCGTCTTTGAATCTTGTTTCAAGGCTTCGGCTTTGATCCCTTGAAATGGATTTCAAGGCCTCCTTTGAAAAGCTTTCCAATCTCTGCGCTTGTCTTTTGTATCCATTTTCAAGGCCTCCATTCATCCCTTGAAATGCTTTCCAAGGATTGCATACATTTGACAAACACAAAAAGAAACCAAGCAATCTAGAAATTAAATCGATATTTGTTAGTATAAAATCCACTCATTTGTATTAAGTCTTCCATCATCACATAATCAAATATATAATCGAGGTAGAGTCTTCAATCTTCCCCTTGATGGAATACAACACAAATATCGTACCTGCATTTTAGAGTTAGCGATACATATGTAATAATTTCAAAACTTAAATGCAGAATGCAGAAATATCCAAATTTTGGATCACCACAATTTCTCCCCCTTTGTCTTTCAACAAGAGAGAAAAACAATTAAAGAACGGGAGTTTAAAGCAATTAAAAACCCATAAAAAGTATTTCCAAAAACCACAAAATTTTAAAACGGTAGTCTCTGAAACGCCCCAATTTTTGGGCGCGTTTGCGTTAATTATCTTTCCGGATACTATCGATATCCTTATACCTTAAGTATTTTTTTTTTACGAGTATGTATACCGATATATTTTATTACCGCAATTAAATATTACATAATCTCGTAAGTAATTCGCGAAAATGGTTTTTGTATTTCAAAGTATATTTTTGCAAGTTTATTTATATACTCGATCTACATATATTTCCCATATATGTAATTTTGGAAAAGTTCGGAAAAATTCTCGTATCAGATAATCTCGTTCCGAATTCTTTACCGAGTCTATTCTATAACTCTTTTTCATTTTCTATTAATTTATTTATTTTATTTTTTTTTTTTTCTCTCCATCCTTTTCCCCTTTTCTTACCCTAATGAGGCTGAAATTCTGAATGACTCGCTGCTGCTTCCACCTCTGCACTGCATCCCCCTCTGTGAACGCTACACTCGAGTATCCGACCCCTGATTCACCTCGACTCCTCGGCAACCCCTAACCCTGCACCTTCACCTTGCTTGCAACTGGTCGCCGACCCTTCGATTCCACACTACCTCTCACTCAACCTGTTTCACCACATCAACCCTCTGGGCCTCTACAGCCTCTCGAACCTCCTCCCTCAAGCTCTCTCTCCCTCTGCACTCTCTTTCTACAAGTCAGTGCCGCCTGTTGGAGCAACCGCCACCGGAGGACCCCTCCACTGCTCCGCCTAGCCGCCTGGTTCTCCATCTCCCTTTTGCAAGCCCAACAGCCACCACCTCCATGCCTCTTTTCTGGAAAACTAAAATGGAAGCAAGGCCGCTGGACTGGAGCGACACCCACCGTCGCCGCCCTCTCTTGCCGGATCTCGCCACCGCTGGAGTGCCCCTGGCTGCCGCCGCCATTGCTCTCCTTCTCCATGTCTTCTCTGCCCTCCTCTGCGCAACCCCTTGCTCCAGTGAGCTTCGCCGGGCTGAGAGAGGCGTCGAATCCTACTGTCTTCGTCGCCGGAGATCAGGACCGTCCTCGCCACCAGCGCCCCTGCCCTGTCGAAGGCCGCCTATGCCGCCTCCCTTGTAAACCTTCTCTCCTTCTGCACTTGTTCAAAGGATGAAGAAGACCTTTCACATTAATTCAGATCGGGCCCCTCTGTTTTGGTATAATTGCATATTGTGACCCACTTTTGATTATTACAAATTTGTCTCCAGTTTTTGGTTTATTGCAAATATACCCCTACAGAATTAATTGTTGGAATATGGCCTAGTTTCTTGAATATGTATTTCACAATTTTGACCAAAAGTTATTTTCGGAAATGGCTTAAGTTCTTGAGTCCGTATTTGTGGCCCGGAAAGTTGATTGAGGTTTTGACCCATGTTATAAAAATTGTATAGTTTGCCCCGAAAATATAACTACGGTTTTTAACCTTGGATTTAATTATGGGGATATTCTAATCTTTATGTATACTACATATTAGGCCTTGTTGATTTAATTTCGTGTTATGACCCCAAAGATTTAATTGCGGCTTTTGACGAAATTTTCTTATTGGATAATTTCCCGAAAAAGGGTTTAACGAGTTTTAACATTGGCTTTGAAAATCCAGTCTTCCTTAGTCTTATACATATTATATATTCCGTTCCAATTTAGCAAATGAGCTAAATTTGATTAGTTTTGTTTTAGGTTCGGGAGCGCCCCCATAGAAGACCCAACGAATCCATACTTAACATATGTTAATCGTTTTCCGCCTTTGACCTCGTGTGAGTACCTCTTCCTCGATCTAGTTATGTTTAGTGGTAGAATCATGCTTGGTTGGATCTAGCATAACTTAGGGCAAATGCCAAGTAGTGGCTTGGAACTTTAGGTGAGGGTTTGAGGATGATTTGAATGTTCTAAGGACTTAAGGTGTGTATGTTATCATGTGAGCTTTGTTGAGGTCGTGAGTATGTGTTGTTGAGATTGTGGAGTTAGGATGGAAGTATTCTAGCATGTGGTATTTGTTGAGATCTCGTGAGTCTATGAGGGCTAAGAGAGTATCCTAGTTTAAGGGAGTGTATGACCTAATAAGAGTATATAGTACTAGAAGTCTACGGACTTCTAGCTTGTGTGAGTAGTTGTTGATTATCGTGTCATGTCTTGAACAGGCTTTGGTTATATTCTTTCGGAGAGTGTTATCGGTTTCGGTTAGCTTTGAGACGAGGTAAGTCCTCGGACTTACTTAGCCGCTTTTATGCCTTATTTGGATATATATGGTGGTGTGTGTTTACCGCTTTTAAGCATGAAAATGGATTAGGATTTACTTGACCTTATTTATTGGCCCATCGTTACTACTATTATTATTATCGGGCGGTGACATCACCGCTCAGTTTCCCGAGGGAGACTGGGGGGATCTCTGCGACCAGGCCATACACGGTATACGGGCGGACTTCTTCATCACTCCCTTAGGGTATACGGGTTGGGCGCCACCACACTCCTGTTGGTTACACGGGGACAGAGGCGAGAGTTATAAGACTCTCATGTCACACTTGAACGAATGAATTAGATATGGAATAACCTAAAAAGATAATAAGTAATGGATGTGTATGTTTATAATCATGTTGTGTGTTTGTGTTCCTATGTGTGTTTGTGCCATATTATTCTTATAATGCCTAGAATGTGAGCTAACGGTTTCATACCGATTGTTGTAGTTGATGTGCAAGATAGGATGTGGCCGAGTGATCCGGAGGAGTGGGCAGCCGGGGTTCCGTACATCTTAGGTTGTTTTGGGTTTTGGAGTCCTTGTGTTGTTATTGTATATTATGTTGATGTTGTTGTAAGGACGGCTGAAGTCTTTCCTTTCTTTTATTTTCGGGTTTCATAACATTGCATAAAAATGTATTTTGGTTTTGGCCTTTATTTGTGCCTTGTTGCAAGATCCGGTGAAATTGTTGTCAGGCTAAGGGTCGGGACCCATTGTGAGGTCTCCGGCCGTAGCATTCCGAGTCCCGCGGATTCGGGGTGTTACAGTCTCTCAAACATACATCAAGGCCTTGAAATGAAAACCAAGGGGTTTAGAATCAATGTCAAGGCCTTGATTTCCATATCAGGGCGGGGATGCTCTACTCATGGTAACATCTGGGATTCAGACGTCCTTTCCTATGGAGTTTGTCCAAACACTTCTTCCTCCATCGAGCTTGAGCATTTTTTAGGTCAAAGTTTCTGAAGGACTCGTCCATTTGCCGTTGATCACTTGCGTTCTTGTATTTCTTTACAATACCAAACTCTTCAATCTGAAGTATATCTGGATCCTTTGGAGCTGGTTGGCAAATAGGGCAATCTTTCACAATTTTGTAACACTGATGCATAACCTCTTCAACCTGCTTTGTAGTCGCTTTGGCATCATCCTTAGTTCATGGCTTGATATTGCTCGCACATGTTAGAGATAGAGCATTCACATGAAACATCTGATTGATATTCTGGTTCAAGATACCTAGCAGATCCTGTGACTCATCCAATCTATCAGTTATCTCGGATCGGAATTTCAACAACTCATGTCTCATTGAACCAGACCAATCTCCACTACTTCAAGTCTCTCTACTATGGAAAATGTCCAAGCTGGTTTTTCTTTCAGAACCCATTAACCAGACTGTGTTTTCTTAATACCTATGCTGTCAAAGAAGTATTCATCCAGTTATCCATCAATATAGCATTTTTCCTCATCAACTAGGTTAACATAGAAATAACGAAATATTTTTTGGGAGCAAGTTAGCGTAGGGAAGAGGGGTATTGCTAGGGAAGTTTATCATGTGGAGCATGTGATTTAGAATAATTCCAGGGAGGTCAACATCTAGCCCATTTAGCACATGATACAGAAAGAAAAACAGGTAGATGAGAAGCATGTCCACCAAATCACAAATGCAAAGCTCTTTGTCTTTAAATCCTTCGAGCCATTTGCCAACAGCAGTATGGCTACTAAACCAGGTAGATGGGAAGCCTGTCCTTGTGCAGATATCAACATCGTCCATGAGAGATGAAGAGTCTGAGTCAGAATCAAAGGAGAGGTGAACAACCCTTTGACGTTTGGGGGCAAACCCTGACGCCTCATCTGTGGAAGATCTCTTTGTAGCCATGGAGGATGTTTGAGAGAAGTTGAAACAGTTTTTTGGAAAAAGAAAGAGTAAAACAGAGAGTTTGCAAATGGAGTTGAAGCGGAAGAATTTAAAGAGGGGAGAGAGGTGTTATTGAAGAGAAGAAGTCACATCATCGTTGGTTCAATAATATCTTGAAAGAATCAAAATCTTGGAAGAACCGATTTTGATTAGAATTCTTTCCATAAATTTTGTAACCACTTTTCAAACATTCTTTGAATCCGAAAATAAAGACTTTTGAAATCATTTTAAAAACCCTTCTTTAAAATAATTTAGAGATCAAAATATCTAAAAGATATTAACCCCTAAATAGATCCGTGATTTTCAATGTTTCCCTTGAATTCCGTTTGAAGGCCCTTGAAATTGAAGAATGGGTTGCATTCGAAGGAGAAAATAAAACGATTTACTCCTCCTACGTTAATGCTTCCTTGTTCAATAAACCAAGTTCTAATCTAATAAAATTGAATTGATCTTCTGGTAGAGGCTTAGTAAACATATCTGAAAGCTGCAAGTTAGTTGATATAAAAGATATCGAAACATCACCTTTCTCAACATCATCATGTATGAAGTGATGCCTTACATCGATATGCTTTGTCCTTGAATGCTGCACATGATTTTTATTGATCGAAATAGCACTAGTATTGTCACATTTAATTGGGATACCTTTTAAATCAAAGCCAAGATCACGGAGTGGTTGAGCTATCCATAAAATTTGTGCACAATAGGCTCCTGTAGCTACATATTCTGCTTCAGCTGTGGATAGGAAAACAAAGTTTTGTTTCTTGGAGTGCCAACTTGTAATATCCGAAACTTTTATTCCGTTTAATTCCGTATTAAACCGGGTTTCGATTCGTTGATCTTTCTCTGTCTACCGAGTCGTACACATTATCTCAAATTTTATCATTTTATGTAATCTCACTTCACATAAAATGATAAAATTTTATATCAAACCCTAATCTCTCAAACCCTAGTTTATATCATGACATGTCCTTGACAAAGTTATGACGTCCTTTTTACGAGACCAAGACGAGACCATGACACGTTTTGACAAGGCTGTGACAAAGCCTTGACAACTTCAGCACACTCCCTTATTGGCCTATTTTTCAGCAGCCCAACTCTTGCTTTGCTCCAGCCCAGAATCTGATCCGTCTCAGCCCAGATGCCAGGCTCCTCTCCTCTTATTTTTGGGTTGGCTGTTGCTGAGTGAATCTGATCCGTCTAAGCCCAGGTGCCAGTCTCCTCTCCTCCTATTTTGGGCTGGCTGTTGCTGAGTCCAGCAAGGAAGACCCGCAGCCTAGGAAGACAGAAGTAGAAGCCGCTAAGCCTTCTCTCCAGCCCATGTATCAACCACTCTTCCTTCTAATTCATTGCTGCACGTAACAGATGAGGAGATCGCCCTTAATTGCCGGAAATCAAGCAGCCAGGTTCCCTTCTACGTCGTCTTCTACAACTCCCTCATAGATCGATTGCTGGCGTCTCTTGCTTCTCACACAACTAGCCTCTGTAGCCAACACAGAAGATCCCTTGCCCTCTTTCACGCTGCTGGGTGAGTCCGAGCTCTTCTCCTTTCTGCACACCTATTTTGATTTCTTTCCTCTATATCTAACCCTTTCTGCACCATCCGGCTTTGACAGAAGGAAGAGTTGCTTGCCTTGCCTCTCTCGAATTTTTATCCTCCTAGACGTAGCATCCCTAGGAGTCTTCTCGCATCATTTTTGAGAAAGTTACCCACCCTTACTAGCTTGCTGTTATGTTATGTAGAAGAGATGGTATTACTTAGTTTAGATCCTTTGATTTTATGGATGATGAGTTAGGATGTATAACAATTGTTGATGTTTATGAGGGTTGAGTCATGAGGTGTGTAGGTAGAGAGTAGCTGCTGAGTTCTGCTAACAAAAATGGTAGAAACAAGGACTGCTGTAAATAATTTTTGTTTTCTTCAGTTTGGAAGTGGGAAACTGTCAATCTTGTAGATCAATGTTAAGGAGTTAGATTGAAGATCCACCGTTGAATTTTGATAGGTCATAGATGGATATATGTAGGTTACTGTGTTAAAATTTGAGAATAAATGAACGGTCAGATTAGAAGTTATAAGGTCCCAAAGTAGAGTAGTTGAGCTGTTGCAGTTTCTCAGTTTCCTATATTGGCGAGCAACCAACTTTGTGACCAGATTTAAGTATGAAAGATTTATCCTTTGTGGCTGAATTTTGGATATCTTATAAATAAGGTTTTATAGTAGAACATATCAAAATTTGGGATAAATCCAGCGAGTGGTTTATGAGTTATGATTTTTCAAAGTGGAGGCAGAGTGCAGTTTTGTTGAATGTTTGGTGAATTTCCTAAGTGTTGGAAAACTACATGTTGATACTGTTTTGTGATCCAGATTTGGCTAAGTTAGAGTCCTCCTTTATTGCTGATTTTTGGGTATGTTGTAGTTGGTATTATATAGTATAACATACTGAAATTTGGGAGCATTCCGAGTTATAGTTTAGGAGATATGATTCTCCAAAGTTGCTTTCTCATGCAGTTTTTAGGACTGCTGAAATATTCTAAGTGGTAGAAAACTGCTTGTGATGCAGTTTTGTGAGGTAGATTTGGAGGGGTTATTGACCTCTGTTGGACGTGATTTTTGGATATATTGTTGATGGATATGTATAGGAGCAGGTAGTAAAAGTTGAGAGCGATCCGTTGGGTTAATCCAGATTTAGGATGTTCCGAAGTTGGGTGTAAGTATAGTTTAGTTTAGAAGAGTTGTGTTAGGTTTTAAGTGTCGATCAATCTTATGCGTTTATGTTCTTGTGAGGATGTTGAGCCTAGAAGTCTAAGGACTTCTAGTTGACTAGAGCGTTGTTTGATTCCTGTGCCTTGTCTTGAACAAGCGTTGTGCGTTTTCCCGAGGGGAACTTTAGAGTGTGCTGATCGGTTGCACTTGGAGAGTGGTAAGTCCACAGACTTACTTAGCTGGCTTCTTGTATGAGTGTAATGTGTATGAGTGGTGTTTGTTAATTATGATAAACAACGAAACCGGATTAGGCCGACTTTATTATTTACGTAATTGACCCAAGTGTATGATAACGGGTCGTGACATCATCTGCCTAGCTCTTGCGAGAGTCTAGGAGGTTCCCTGCGACCAGTCCAGATAGGTAGACGGTAAACTGCATTAGTACCATTCCTCGTTGGTAAACGGGGACAGGGGCGAGGTTTGGGAATTCCTCGTGTCACAAAATAAGTATCATTTGTAATAACCTATCATCTAATTAAAGATAATAAAAGGATTGAGTGTTGCATGTTGATTGTGTATGTTGTGTGTTTGTGCTTTTACCTTTATACTTATGCATAGAATGTTAGCTAACGGTTTTATACCGCTTGTAGATGCCTTGCAGGTTAAGACAATTGTAGAGAGATCCGGAGGGAATGGTCAGCCGGGTCCACGTACTCATTTAGTTGGGGATGGGGATGTCTTCTATTGTTCATATGCGTCGTTCTAGTACCTTTGCTTTGTAAGGCTGATACTTATTCTTCATGTATATCTTGTTTAAAGTTTTCAAATGTTTTAAATACTTTTGTGCCTTGTTGTAAGATCCAAGTAAAATTGTTGTCAAACTAAGGTCGGGACCCATTGTGAGGTCCTAACCAGTAGCTCCCCGAGTTCTAAGAATTTGGGGTGTTACAATTTGGTATCAGAGCGAGGTTGGCAACAATGACACTTGAAATCTTCTGAAATACCAAATGTATAAAATAACTAGAACCCGAAAGGGGTCTAAAATTTTCAAAACGGATTTATGTTTTTACAGGCGCACATAGTCGGGTTGTTGGGTTAGTAGTACGTCGGACCACCATCGGTCTCTGTGGATCTCTGCAAATTGGATCGATAGGAGTTAGTATATAGACTTTTTATGATGTTTATTATAATATGTTATATACATGTGTATGCTTAGCTTGTTAGTATCCTAAAGGATATTTTATATCCTTTAGTCGTGATATCACGAAGCGATTATCGCCTCATGATAAATCAACAAGGGACTTGAAGAGTCTCCAGCACGAGACAATGGAATCAGACCTTGAATTGAGTATTATACTCGGGTGGGCTGCTTGGTGATCCTTATAAATAATCCAAAGAACAAGTGAGCAAGTAGGTAAAGTTGTGAAGATAATTTTCACCACAAGCACAATCAAATGAGGAAGAAATTCCTAAGTTAGTTCAGTTAGAAGGAATAGAAGGTCGTATAAGGAACTTGGGCATACGAGGCCGAGAGATGGAATTAGAAGAACCATACAATAGACTACAAGTGCGGAGTAGGCATGACAATATTGGAACGAGACAAGTAGAATTGAGTACAACCAAGATTGCGGAATCAAGGACCTTACAATCGAGGCGGATGCCCCATATACCATTATGGGAATGAGAAACCAGAAGAGACAGAGTGTCAATCCGGGTGTGAGAATCTATGGTGCACGGAATGAAGATCTATAATTGAGTGTAAAAGCGAAAAGGTAGACCCCACAAGCGTGGGGAGGTTTTGACCTCCTTAGAGATATAAGAAGTTTGAAAGAAACCGCGACGCCAATATCCAAAAAATGGAAGCCTGTAGCAGGGTCAACGGAGTTTCATGAAGGCGATATTACCACCAACACCAGTGAAGAAATGTGTATGGGAGAACGGTCTTGCAAGACTCGAGAGTCCAGGGTAACCCAAATTATCACGGGACCTCAACCATCAACATAGACGGTCCATGCATGAGGAACTGCACGTGGATGATCATTACAACCATAAGAATTACAAAGACGCTTCCAAGCTATCGTGGAAGACTAGAAACGACTATTTATGTCAGATGAAGGACACAATCGGACTAGAGAAATGGAGTTAGCCCAAAGGAAGCGGAAGGGTGGAAGATAGAACAAATTAAAGAAGTATAAAAGGATTAATCGAGTAGGTGATGCTTACCAAGGAATTTTAATGCCAGTAGGGGTATGAGAAGAGTAAGTTCGGGATACTGAGATGAGTCAACTATAGACTGACTGACGTCAGCGGAGGATGTGCAAGTGTTGTTTGGTATTGACGAGTTATGTACCGTTAAGAAGAGATAATTGTGACTGTGAATTATGAGGTAGCTTTAGTGACGCCTTGAAGGATTTCCTCAAGTATGCAACGACAATCTTCTTAGACAACAAAAGGTATCGAGAGGATCGCGTTAAAGGTTGTTTCTTGTTTGGTTAAGATCAAACTCTAGTCGAGTCAGGGAGTTTGGATCTGTGTTAGAAGAATTAAAGGAGTAAACGGAAGAGGTTGTTTTCCAATCGTTATTTTATTTCAGGAAGGCAAGTAAGGAACGTACATGTACTTCATCTGGTTAGGGCATATAGTGTAATTGGAAGAAAGAGTTTTAGGGTCAATCATTTTAGACTTACATAAATGTCCTTATGACTAATGAGTGACATCAGAATAATCAAAATATAGAGTAGTAGAAGCGTGGTGAGTCCTAACCCACAGAGCAGGAAGCTCAATGGTACAAAGAAATAACATGTCAAGTTTCAAAGAATGATAGTTGGTGAAATGCATTCTGTTTGGAAGGAACACGAGCTAGGCTACGCGGAGTGACTAGAAATTTTATGGAAGAATAGTATCACCACAAGGTAGACGTGGAAGTATGTGCATATAGAGGTTATAGAAAAGGAGTGGTACTCTTTATGGATCCAAGTGAAACATGACGACTTCGTCACATGTCGACAAATAAGTAGTGTGGGAATTTAATACCAAATGGAGGACTATAGAGTCGTCTTCCCGATGGATTGAGAAAAGAATTGACAACGTAATAAAAGTATTGTGCATGGTCTACACTAGGAAACTCAAAGTGAGTAACTACCCTACTGAGTCGAAAGACATATAAGGAAATAAGCGGCAGGGGTATACTTACAACCTAGTAATCGCGCATAGAGGAAGCATAATCTCGGGTAGATTTTACTTGTAATTTTATATCGGAACGGATCCGAGTTGCGTTTTGAGTCAGAGGGATATTATCGGTCTGATAACCATGGTGGATAAATGAGTGCACTGTTGATGGTATGTTAACAATTATTGAGTAGTTATGGTCAAATAACGGTGATAGGAGGTCACTTTGTGTCTAATACCGTCATTCCGGACATATTCTATGTCATTTAAGATCTTGGAAAATGCATGCGAAACCTTAGTTTGAGAAAACAATATATTAGAGATCTATAAATAATATAATAATGCCAAGTGAACAAAGAGGATGACCACTAGATTTGATATTTAGTTGTCTCGAGTATTAGACCTGAAAAAGGGTAAAGGTGACGATTCCTTACCTGAGGAATAAGATGACTGAGTAATATTAAAAGACAAGACCAAGTGGGTCTTGATACAAAGAGCTTTGGCACTTGGTAAGTATTGATCGATGTGAAAGACCTTTGGCCTGAGTGTGTAGTCAGAACCTTTTCAGAAGGCCGGAAGCAAGTGGTCATAACGAAGGGAAGAAAGTTGAATAGATTATTTTCCGTAGGGTCATCAAAGGATTTGGAAGTGAGTAGTGTAAGGCAACCATTTGAAGTTTTAAAGCGGTTTAGAAGTGATTGATAGACTAGTATTCCTCACCCTATTGGAGAGTGTAGCTTCGGTTTTCCACGGAGACTAAGTTTGGGAACTGAGTTTGAGAATTTCAGTTGGAGAGATACCTACCAGACACGAATTAGGTCATCAGATTAGAGGATCAAACAGTTGAGCTGGATGATACCGGTGAGATATCCGGTAACCACTCTAGAACGTGGTAGTAGGCGCTTGTGATCTAAGTACCTGAAAAGATTTAAAATTTTGTGGTTTTATGAAAAGCTGATAAGGCTACCTAAGATATTGGGGATAGTAAGAGACGCAACCTTTCAAAAACCTATGTAGCGATAGTTGTAACCTCGAGAGTGACGAGTTAGGGCTTGACCTTGTATGTGTGATATGTCTGATGTGCTTGTATGTGACCCATAGGTGGTGGTCTTGATGTAGTAACTTGTTAGTCATAGGGCTTGCTTACGTCATAGGATCTCGGGTAGTACCCCCTAAGTTTCGGGACAAAACTTTTTTTGAGGGGGATCTAATGTAACGACCGGATTTTTTTTCATTACGCTTTGATAGGGTTAGAGGAGTTTAGAAAACGAAATTAATATTTAGTGAGATTAGGATATATAATTTTATTTATGGAAGTCGTTTGATTAAATACCTTATTCTAAGTTTTGGGACGAAACTTATTTTAAGGGGGTACTGATGTAATATCCGGAACTTTTATTCCGTTTAATTCCGTATTAAACCGGGTTTCAATTCGTTGATCTTTCTCTGTCTACCGATTCGTACACGTTATCTCAAATTTTATCATTTTATGTAATCTCACTTCACATAAAATGATAGAATTTATATTAAACCCTCTCAAACCCTAGTTCATATCATGACATGTCCTTGACAAAGCCATGACGTACTTTTTACGAGACCAAGACGAGACCATGACGAGTTTTGACGAGATCAGGACAAGGCCATGCATGGGCTTGACCAAGCCAAGACAAGTTTTGACAAGGCTGTGACAAAGCATTGACAACTTCAGCACACTCCCTTATTGGCCTATTTTTTTGCAGCCCAACTCTTGCTTTGCTCCAATCCAGAATCTGATCCGTCTCAGCCCAGATGCCAGGCTCCTCTCCTCTTATTTTTGGGTTGGCTGTTGCTGAGTGAATCTAATCCGTCTAAGCCCAGGTGCCAGTTTCCTCTCCTCCTATTTTGGGCTGGCTGTTGCTGAGCCCAGCAAGGAAGACCCGCAACCTAGGAAGACAGAAGTAGAGCCGCTCAACCTTCTCTCCATCCCATGTAACAACCGCTCTTCCTTCTAATTCATTGCTACACGTAACAGATGAGGAGATCACCCTTAATTGCCGGAAATCAAGCAGCCATGTTCCCTTTTGCGTCGTCTTCTACAACTCCCTCACATATCGATTGCTGGCGTCTCTTGCTTCTCACACAACCAGCCTCCCTAGACAATACAAAAGATCCCTTGCCCTCTTTCACGCTGCTGGGTGAGTCCGAGCCCTTCTCCTTTCTGCACACATCTTTCGATTTCTTTCCTCTAGAACTAACCCTTTCTGCACCATCCGGCTTTGACAGAAGGAAGAGCTGCTTACCTTGCCTCTCTCGAATTTTTATCCTCCCAGACGTAGCATCCCTAGAGTCTTGTGGCATCATTTCTGAGTAAGTTACCCACCCTTACTAGCTTGTTGTTATGTTATATAGACAAGATGGTATTACTTAGTTTAGATCCTTTGATTTTATGGATGATGAGTTAGGATGTATAGCAATTCTTGATGTTTATGAGGGTTGAGTCATGAGGTGTGTAGGTAGAGAGTAGCTGCTGAGTTGTGCTAATAGAAATGGTAGAAACAAGGACTGTTGTAAATAATTTTTGTTTTCTTCAGTTTGGAAATGGGAAACTGTCAATCTTGTAGATCAATGTTAAGGAGTTAGATTGAAGATCCACCGTTGAATTTTGATAGGTCATAGATGGATATATGTAGGTTACTGTGTTAAAATTTGAGAATAAATGAACGGTCGGATTAGAAGTTATAAGGTCCCAAAGTAGAGTATTTGAGCCGTTGTAGTTTCTTAGTTTCCTATATTGGTGAGCAACCAACTTTGTGACCAAATTTAAGTATGAAAGATTTATCCTTTTGTGGCTGAATTTTGGATATCTTATAAATAAGGTTTTATAGTAGAACATATCAAAATTTGGGATAAATCCAGCGAGTGGTTTAGGAGTTATGATTTTTCAAAGTGGAGGCAAAGTGCAGTTTTGTTGAATGTTTGCTGAATTTCCTAAGTGTTGGAAAACTGCATTTTGATACAATTTTGTGATCCAGATTTGGCTAAGTTAGAATCCTCCTTTATTGCTGATTTTTGGATATGTTGTAGTTGGTATTATATAGTGTAATATACTGAAATTTGAGAGTATTCCGAGTTATAGTTTAGGAGATATGATTCTCCAAAGTTGGTTTCTCATGCAGTTTTTAGGACTGCTGAAATATTCTAAGTGTTAGAAAAACTGCTTGTGATGCAGTTTTGTGAGGTAGATTTGGAGGGGTTATTGACCTCTGTTGGACGTGATTTTTGGATATGTTGTTGATGTATATGTATAGGAGCAGGTAGTAAAAGTTGAGAGCGATCTGTTGGGTTAATCCAGATTTAGGATGTTCCGAAGTTGGGTGTAAGTATAGTTTAGTTTAGAAGAGTTGTGTTAGGTTTTAAGTATCGATCAATCTTATGCGTTTATGTTCTTGTGAGGATGTTGAGCCTAGAAGTCTAAGGACTTCTAGTTGACTAGAGCGTTGTTTGATTCGTGTGTCTTGTCTTGAACAGGTGTTGTGCGTTTTCCCGAGGGGAACTTGAGAGTGTGCTGATCGGTTGCACTTGGAGACTGGTAAGTCCACGGACTTACTTAGTTGGCTTCTTATATGAGTGTAATGTGCATGAGTGGTGTTTGTTAATTATGATAAACAACGAAACCGGATTAGGCCGACTTTATTATTTACGTAATTGACCCAAGTGTATGATAACGGGTCGTGACATCATCTGTCTATCTCTTGCGAGAGTCTAGGAGGTTCCCTATGACTAGCCTAGGCAGGTAGACGGTCAGATGCATTAGTACCATTCCTCGTTGGTAAACGGGGACAGAGGCGAGGTTGGGGAATCCCTCGTGTCACAAAATAAGTATCATTAGTAATAACCTATCACCTAATTAAAGATAATAAAAGGATTGAGTGTTACATGTTGATTGTGTATGTTGTAGGTTTTTGCTTTTACCTTTATACTTATGCATAGAATGTTTGCTAACGGTTTTATACCGCTTGTAGATGTCTTGTAGGTTAAGACAGTTGTAGAGAGATCCGGAGGGAATGGTCAACCAGGTCCACGTACTCATTTAGTTGGGGATGGGGATGTCTTCTATTGTTTATATGCGTCGTTCTAGTACGTTTGCTTTGTAAGGCTGATACATATTCTTCATGTATATGTTGTTTAAAATTTCAAATGTTTTAAATACTTTTGTGCCTTGTTGTAAGATCCTAGTAAAATTATTGTCAAACTAAGGTCATGACCCATCGTGAGGTCCTAACCAGTAGCTCCCCGAGTTCTCAGAATTTGGGGTGTTACACAACTGATTAGGGATGTCCCTAAGAATTGGCCACATCCAAAAGTACTCTTTCTCTCAACCTTATAGCTTGCAAAGTCAGTATCTGAATAGCCAACGAGGTGAAACGAGCTTTGACGTGGGTACCATAACCCTAAATCCTTAGTGCCATTGAGATACCGAAATATCCTTTTCACAGCTATCAAGTGTGACTCTTTAGGATCAGCTTGAAATCTTGCACACATGCACACACTAAACATAATGTCAGGTCAATTAGCGCTTAGATATAACAAAGAGCTGATCATACCTCGATACTCCTTTTGTACAACACTTTTACCGTCTTTGTCATGGTCAAGTGAAAGTGTGGAACTCATAGGAGTTTTTGCGACCTTGGATTGATCCATTTTATACTTCTTAAGCAAGTCCTTGGTATACTTGCTTTGATTGAGAAATATTCCTTCCTTTCTTGTGTAACTTGAAGTCCAAAAAAGAAATTTAACTCTCCCATTAAGCTCATTTCGAATTCCCTACACATATTATCTGAAAATTTCTTGCATAGAGAACCATTAGTAGTACCGAATAAAATATCATCAACATAAATCTGTACTACTAATATATCGTTGCCTCTAGTTTTGATAAATAAAGTTTTGTCAATCAAACCTCTTTTGAAATCATTTACAAGGAGATACTAGGACAATCTTTCATACCAAGCTCGAGGAGCTTGCTTAAGGCCCTAAAGAGCTTTGTCCAATTTAAAAACATGATCCAAAAATTCATCATTTTCAAAACTAGGTGGTTGAGCAACATAGACTTCTTCTTCTTCTAAGAAGCCGTTTAGAAAAACACATTTCACATCCATTTGAAATAACTTTATGCTCATGAAAGATGCAAAATCAAGTAGCATACATATGGCTTCTAACCTGGAAACCGGAGCAACAGTCTCCTCATAATCGATACCTTTTTCTTGGTTATAGCTGTGAGCTACAAGTCGTGCTTTATTTCGAATGAATTTTCCATTTTCATCCAACTTGTTTCGAAAACCCATTTGGTGCCAATAACGGATTGATGCTTCGGTCTAGACGTGAGGGTCCAAACTTTGTTTCTCTCAAACTCATTGAGTTCATTTTGCATGGAAATGATCCAGTCGGGTTCTTGAAGAGCTTGAACATAATTGTTGGGCTCAATAAGAGACACGAACGCTGAGAATGCACATAGGTTGTCAATTCTAGATCGAGTTTAAACTCCTGCGTTTGGATCTAAGATCAGATTTTCTGGTGGATGGTATGAAGAGTGTTGAAACTTCCTTTTTTTTTGTAAAATGGAAAAGATCCTTAATGATAGCATGAATTATTGTCTATATTTTGGGGCCTGTTAGACGTTTTATCTTCAATAATCTGCATGTTTAGATGTATATTATGTGATTATATTGTCGTTTCATCTACCTTTGCGGGAATCGAGGTCTACACCAAGTTTCGTTGTAATCGTAGGTAAAATGGCACGTTTTGCATCAAAATGGAGCTAAAGGAGCTAAGGAGTCATTGGAGCTACATTCAGGAGCTTAAGGAAGAATCCAGGAATCATGGAAATGGATTGAAGATTCACTTTAGACCAGATTTGATGAGATTTCACATTCAGTTAGAGCCACCTCGGTCAGCTACAGTACCATCTCGACCGAGGTGATCCAGAGGAGCTGCTCGACCGAGGCGAACACCTTGGACGCGGCGAGAGATATTTTATTCTTGGCTGAGATCTTTTATTTTTGGAAAGAGGATCTTATCTTTTTAGGTTGGATTCCTGGAAGGAAGAAGATAATTTAGCCGATACATTTTACCTATTTTATGGGAAAAT
Organism: Fagopyrum homotropicum; assembly: GCA_033239125.1. Taxonomy (NCBI): domain Eukaryota; kingdom Viridiplantae; phylum Streptophyta; class Magnoliopsida; order Caryophyllales; family Polygonaceae; genus Fagopyrum; species Fagopyrum homotropicum. The sequence continues at coordinate 103,329,228 of BSWB01000007.1, forward strand.
ATCTTTCTAAGATCTTTTCTCTTTGGGAGGTAATTTTCCTATAAAAAGGGTTGGATTTTCCACAAATCCGGCACCCCGCTACGACCGTGCTTAGACAGCCGTTTCACCCCACTACAGGTGGGAGATTTGAAGAACCTTTTTGAAGGTTGAAGGAAGATTGAAGGAAGGAAGTTGATAACTTTTATAGCTTTTGTGAAGGGTTTTGTAGGATTCTCTTAGATTCCCTTCGTTGTTGATTGTCTTGTTTGATTGTGATCCAAGGAACGCTTGTTTGTTTGATAATTGATTCAGTTATTGAAGCCTTGTTCTTAAGGTTTTTGTGTTCAATTATTCACCTTTTTCCCATATATTTGATTATTGCATCCATGATGATGATTGGCTAATTTCTTTATGTGATTCTAGGGTGATTGGCTGAAGGTTGTGGGAAAAACAATGATAGAATAATCTTAAATTCCAGTAGGACCCTGAAAGCTCGAGTGTTTATCCTTAACCCTATAACATCTCGCTCAATCGATGAACATCTCGGCCGGGGTGGAATTCGTCTAACCGAGGTGACTTTTCTGATCCGAAACTGAGAGTTAAGTGTTAGAGTTTGCCAAATCCTATTCTTATTACACCTTTCCTGGTTCAATGCAAGCTTAGGATGAGACTTACCTGGTAATTCCTTTGTTTGTTTTAGGGTTGTGTATACGGTCCGGACCGGACCGGACCGTAAACTTGGAAAACCCCGGACCGTAGACCGGACCGGGACCGGACCGTAAAAGTCCGGACCGGGACCGGACCGTAAAAGTCCGGACCGGGACCGGACCGTAAAAGTCCGGACCGGGACCGGACCGTAAAAGTCCGGACCGGGACCGGACCGTAAAAGTCCGGACCGGTCCGGGTCCGGTCCGGACCGTATTTACCTAACTTGTTACATGTTATTGGATTTTGATTTTCGGACCGGTCCGGACCGGATCAGACCGGACCGGACCGGACCTAAAATGTTGCTTTTAACTTGAAATATAAATTTCACCAATGACAAAATAAAATCTAAAGTCTAAACAATTCAAATATTGTCGAATAAAAAACCAACAATTAAGCATATCTAGTCTTTCGGATCTCCCACATGAGATTGTCAATCAATCTAAACAAAATAGTGGTAATGTTCCAAAATGAAAGCAAGTCCATCTTCAAATATTCCACATCTTCAAGAACAAACGTAGAATGCGCCTTCATTGACATCAATCGAGCAATATTTTCTCAAATCTGTTCAACAAAAAAAAATCAAATAAATCATTTGAACAAAGAAAATTTATCATTCAAGCAATGTCTTCCACATCCTCAACTTCCTCAAGTACATAATGATATATTTATAATTTATATATACCTTCCGCCAAACTCGAGATTTCATCTTCTTCTAAGACATCCTCCTTATCATCTTTTTTGTTCTTACTGCTTAAACGCAACCAATCTTGAGTACATACGAGTGCTTGTACCATCTTTGAACAAAGAAAAATTCAAATAAACAAATGCTTAGTAAATAGTAAAGTAAGTATTGAAGATTTAAATTAAGAAACAAGTACCTGAGGAGACAAACTACTTCGGTATTCAGAAATATGACGACCTCCAGCACTAAATGCAGATTCTGACGGAACGGTAGAAATAGGAATGGCTAAGACATCACGAGCCATGGATGCAACAATAGGGTATCGATGACCATTAAGTTTCCACCACACCAAAACATCAACCTTTTTTGCTTCCCCCCTTTCATGCAAATACTGATCAAACTCGGATCTTGAAAGTTCACTTGGATCTAATATCCCTCTTGTCACTTCCTCATTAATATCTTCTAACCACCTTGAACTATCATCATCAACACATGCTGCACTTGAATGTGACCCAATAGCTTGATCTTCCACTTGAGAATAACGAGTTCTATACTCCTCAAACAACTCATAACACACTTCTCTAACTTTCTTAACAAAGTCTTCCACACAAGAATCTCTCCCATAAATGCTTTTAAGAACAAGCTGCACTCCACGAAACTTGTAGAAAGGATCAAGTACTGCAGGTAGAAACATCAACATATTCATAGTCTCAAGTGAATCCCAATACTTTTCACACTTATCTTTCATTGCTCTTGCCATGTCTTTCAAAGCAAAGTCCGGGTTAGAGAGCATACTATCTAACACTTTATAAGTGGTGGAAACATGAAAGATCATATAGTTGCTTGTGACATACAAGGAGCCAGAAATTCGGGTTGTCAAATCATAAAACTCTTTTAAGAACACAACAAGCGACTCTATCTTACTCCACTCTTCATCATCAAGAGTATAGCTAACTCCATCAACATCTGGAATATTTGTTCGAGAAATTACAGCCTTATACTTCAATGCACTACTCAACATCAAATAGGTGGAATTCCACCTAGTGGATACATCTTGCACTAGAGAACTCTTACAATCAATCATCAATTTCTCAGCTAGCTGTCGAAATGATGTTAATCTAGTAGGAGAACCCCTAATGAACTTAACAGCAACTCGAGCCTTTTTAACATAAGTATCACACAACTTGATGCCATCTTGTACAATCAAGTTAATAATGTGTGCTACACACCTCATGTGCAAATACTTGCCTTTAAGAATACAATCATTATCTCTACTAACCCGTTTAAGGTAAGCACAAGCAACATCATTAGAAGATGCATTATCAACAGTCACCGTTAGAAGCTTACTCGACAATCCCCAATAACTCAAACAATCCTCAAGTGCCCGACCAATGTCCTCTCCTCTATGACTAGAAATCAGACAGAAATTAATTAATCCTCTTTTGCAAGTTCCAGTTTTCATCAACAAAATGAGCAGTGACACACATATAATTATCTTTTGCAATAGATGTCCATGTATCGGTGGTCAAGCACACACTCTGACAAGAAGTTCTAAAAATCTCTTTTAACTTCTCTCTTTCTTTCACATTCAACTGAAAACAGTCACGTGAAATAGTGGTGCGTGAAGGCATAACAAATGAAGGGCACGCAGCAAAGAAAGCACCTCTAAACCCATCCTTCTCTACAGATCTAAAAGACATTTCATCTTTAATAACCATTTCCACTACCTTTTCCCTAACATGCTTTGCATCAAATGTCCAGTTTTTCATTCTCACACCACTATCATCCACACTTTCAAGAATGAGTTGAGTTTGTTTACCTTTACCCTAATTTGCCGGATTCTTTTGACACCGATAGAAATGATTACTAACATTCTTGGTGCCATTGAGGTTCGAGTCACAAGCATAGGTCGTCCCACAATATTTTCACTTAGCTCTACGAAGATTCTTCTCATCCATATACTCATCAAACCCATCCCAAAACTCTTTCCTCTTTCCTCTTTCCTCTTCTGTTTTCAACTGCTTTGCGACGAGTTACTTGTGATGACACATCTCCATTTTCAGGTTGCTCATCCATCTCAACATCAACATTCGTTACATTCTCAAATTCTGGAGACTCGTGGGGTTGATCAACACTCAAACTCAAAGGGTCCATCTAAAGAAAGAAAATAAGTCAAGACATTAGAAAAAAATGACATTCATCTCTCAAAGGTCCAATTCAGATTATAAACAAATTTCCACCCAACTTACGTTGCATGATAGTTTCGTAGATAATTCCACGGATAGTGAATTACTCATAATTCTGAAGTTCTGATTTCTCTTTGCTTCACCAACATCAGTTCAATAGACAATAGTACATCACAAGCAAATTCAATACCAATAAATTTTTAATACACAATAAAACATATAAATTTGTAATCTCGCTTAGCCAATACTTAATTTTCACTCAAAATATTAAGTGATAGAAGACTACACAAGCAGTAATAATGGATATAGAAAAAGCAAACAACATTCACAATATTCAGCGATAGAAGACTTAACAGTAGTATATCCAAATTCATAATATTCATTTACACAACTTAACATATCAATGATATCATCGTTCATCATAATATCAATATATCATATTGTTCAACCTACAAAAAAAAATTGAGCACTACTATCTACTATGCATCAGAAGAAATCAAAACAGAAGCACTACTATACAATCTATACATTAGCAGATTCAGAATTCAGCCATTCAGGTTATTCATCACAAATTTGAAATTAGTAGCACACAGCTGAGCTGACAACACTCTACAATAGTTCACAATGTTGACTACTGTCACTACTTCACTGAATTCAACAGTCGGGACTCAAAGAACAGAGAGAAGACGGACTAACGGACATACCTTGTCTTCTCTTCTGTAGTGGGGATTGGGCGAAGTCGGGAGTCGGCCAGTCGGGACTCAAAGAAGTAAGAACAGAGAGAAGTCGGGACAGTGAAGTTAGGAGACTCGCCGACTCGGGACAGCGAACTAGCGAAGCGCCGAAGACTGCGAAGTGCAGCAGACAACTGAGAGAAGTCGGGACAACGGAGTGCAACAGTGTAGGCCGGCAGCGGTCGAGCGGCGAGAAAGGCAGGCCGGCAGCGGCGGCAAGGTGCGTGGTCGGCGGTCGCTGGTCGGCTTCTCTCAACCCTAGCGTGCAAAGTACGATTGTGCGAACTGCGGCTGCAAAGGGAGGGAAAGACGGAAAGTGATTCATTCATTCAGCCGTCGAATTGGAAACTTTAGGGTTAAAACCGGTCCAACCCGGGTTTTTTTAATTTACGGTCCGGACCGGATTTTTAATTACGGTCGGACCCGGGTTACGGTCCAAACCGGTCCAAAACCGGACCCGGACCGTAAACCGGAATTTCAAAAAAGTATGGACCGTAGACCGGACCGGAAATTCCTGACCGGTCCGGTCTGGTTTTCCGGTCCGGTCCGATTTTGCACAGCCCTAGTTTGTTTACCTAAGATCATAAGTGTAGGTAATAAAGGTTTATCCTTTATTGGGGTTTGAGTGTGCTTTCATCCCATCTTTGTGAGTTAGCCTGAGACTTACCCGGTAAAGGTTGATTCTATTCCCTTAGGTGGTGTGTTAGTCTGAGGTTATAGTTCTTTTCCTTAATTCCTTGAGACTTACTTGGTAATAGGAGTTACGGTTTGGGATTAGTGAGTAGTGAGACTTACCCGGTGATCTATTCCACTTTAGTAACACCTTCCCTTTGCAAAAATCTCAGCTTTGTCCGCTTATATTTAGATCTTGAGTTGGAACCACAACTAGATGCTTTAATCCCTAGAATTGCATATTTCCTTAATTGACTTTTTATCATCTTTGATTGTTTTAATCGCTTTGTGGTTAGTAGTTGCATTGACAATCTATACCTGCTTTGTTTCACTAAGTCCCTGTGATCGACCCCTGGAATTTCTTGCTTTTTACTACGATTGACCCGTACACTGCGGGTTCGCATCCTTGTTTTAAGCTTACATCTAGCGTTATAAATTTAAAGCTTGCACACACCGTTTGGAGCGAACAAGTTTTTGGCGCCGTTGCCGGGGACTTGGTCTAGACCGAGCCGGTTGCGGTTGGCTTTCCGGGCGCTTGCCCCTGTTTCTACTAACCACTCTACTTGAGTGACTTTCGCAGGTTCTTTTTCTTAGGTTTATGCAAAGAACCCGCGCTGGGAAGGAAATCGTTCCCTACGATCCCGAACCAGAAAAGACATACAAAAGATGCTTGAAAGAAGCGAAGATGGCCAACCAAGACAATCGCGATCTTGAGGCCGAATTGAAGGAGGCGTTAGAACAACTACGCCTCAACAAGGAAGAACTGAGACTGGAAAGGGAAGAAACTCGCACAAGGACTGAGGCGATCGAAGCAGATATGGCGGCTTTACGAGACCAGTATCTACCTCGACCGAACCCAGATCCTCGACCGAGGCAAGATCCTGCTCCAGATCCTCGACCGAGGCAGAATCCAGTACTTGTTGCCCCGGCCGAGATACTTCCACCTCGGATGCCAGTCCGAGATGCTCTTTTTGCAGGTATTCCACAGACCCTAGGGTAGAGGATGGACCCTAATCAACAGCTGAGGCGTCCAGGAGTCAACCTAGGTGATCCAGCGGATCATGATTATGAGCTTCGACCGCAAGTTCTTTCCATGATTCGCCAATGCCAGTTTGGAGGGCTTGAGAGGGAATCTCCGCATCAACATCTACAAAACTATGAGATCTTGATGGAGACCTTGAGACCTTCAAGAATAGAAAACAACAACAAGCTAAGGCCTTTCTACTTCTTTTTGAAAGATAGAGCACTTACTTGGTATCAATCTCTTCCTCTAGGAAAAATCAATACTTGGGAGGAGATGACGACGGAGTTCTTAACTAAATTCTTTCCCCCCCCTCTAAAACTGCTGAAATGAGAGGGAAGATTAATGCATTCATCATGAAGGACAAGTAGAGCTTGTCCAAATCATGGGAGAGATTTAAAGACATTCTTTTGGATTGCCCACATCATGGGATTCCAAAGATAGAGTTGTTGGAGATATACTTCAAGGGACTGGACGGAAACACCCAGTTCAACCTTCAACTACTATCCGCCGGCACGTTCATGGACATGCCGATTGACGAAGCTTGGGAGTTCATAGAGAAGCAAGCTTTACACATGGAGAAATACTCCCACCAAGGAGCTAAAGGTGGAGTTAAAAGAGTCAACTTTCAAGATGCTCCGCCTAACAATGATCAACTCACTTCTTTGAAGAATGATGTAAAACAATTGAAGGAACTCTTAGTTGCTCAAACCAAGAAGGAAGATCAAGGATCAAGGAACAACAATAGTTACCGGAACAACAACAACGGTTCCCGGAACAACAACTACAACAACAATAGAGGATCCAATAGCAATAATTGGAGGGCAAACAACCAAAATTCGGGTAACCCTTACTCTAACTCCAATTCGAATGACTCCTCTAATCCTTTCCTCTCTTCTTCTTCTTCTTCTACTCCATTGAAGAGCCAGGAGCATGGATCGAGTTCGTCCCAGCCGGAAAAGAAAGATGCGGTGCTGGAGGCCATCTTGATCAAGCTCAACTCTATGGAGACATCCATGACTTTATTTTCAAAGGCACAAAAAGCCTTAGAACAACAATTCTTTAACAAGGCGAATGAAGCGCCAAGAGATCCAGGGAAGCTTCCAGCAAGGACGGAAAGCAACCCCAAGGGACAGATAATGGCAATAACGACGAGAAGTGGACTGAAAACTGCAGATCTAGTGCCTCGGTCGATGCCAGTACAGACGAAGACCACCTCGGTCCAGGTACAGTCGAAGAACACTTCGGCTGAGATGCCAACCGAGGTGGAGCCACAGAAAGCGGAGGAGAAAACTGAAGTTTATATTCCACCTCCTGCATATAAATCACCACTTCCATTCCCCCAGTCAAGGGCCAGAGCACATCTAGACAAGCATTTTGGTAAGTTCCTTGACTTGATGAATAAACTACACATTAATATCCCTTTCCTTGATGCTATTCTAGGGATGCCCGCCTATGGGAAGTTCTTGAAAGAGATTCTATCAAGGAAGAGGAAGTTGGAAGACTTTGGTGAAGTAAGGATGACATCTAAATCCTCGGAGCTTATTCAAATCATGAAGGAGAAGATGCCACCCAAGTTGAGAGATCCCGGCTCATTTTGCATTCCCATTCAAGTTGGGGATGTCACTTGTGAAGCCTTATGTGATCTAGGAGCCAGCGTGAGCATCATCCCGCTGGAGCTATGTGTTAAGATCGGACTTGGAGAGCCCAAGCCGGTGAAGATACGGTTATACATGGCGGACCGCTCCATTACCCATCCCGTGGGCATCTTGAAAGACGTTCCGGTCAAGTTAGGTAACTTCTATTTACCTATAGACTTTGTTGTGCTTGACATTCCCGTAGATTATCCCGTTCCTATCATTCTCGGGAGACCATTTCTAGCAACTTCGGGTTGCAATGTGGATTGCAAGAACGCCAAGCTAAAGTTCAACATTGGCGGAGATGAAGTGGAGTTTGTATTACTTGCGGCTATGAAGGGAGAGCTGCTAGGAGATGATATCTTCAACATCTATGATGAAGAAGAATCAAGAGAATTGGTGAGCTCTATCCTTATTAAAGATCCACTTGAAAAAGTTATTAGTTTTAGCTTAATGGAGGAAGGTATAGATGCTTCTTGTGATGCAGATATACGGAGCTTAAAGGCGCTGGAAGAAGATCCAGGAGCTAAAACTGAAAGGCTAATCCAGGAGAAGAAGATCTCCAGTTTCGGTTCCAGTTGCAGTACCTCGACCGAGGCACTTTCTGGACCAAGCGAGGTGATTGAAGAACATCTTGATCAACCTCTCTGGACCTCGACCAAGGTCAAAAGCGAGATGATGTCAATTGAGACTACTGAAAATAACAAACTTCTTACTCCCTTTTCTGACATTCATCCTCAGTTGGTGGAACATTCTCTCCACCAAATTTCTGATAATAAAGGACCTTGGTATGCTGATATTGTTAATTATCTTGTTTGCCAGGAAATACCACCCGGATTGACGTACGCTCAAAGGAAGAAATTCTTCAAGGATGTACACCATTACTACTGGGATGAACCGCTGCTATTCAAGCGAGGGCCGGATCGGATGCTTCGAAGATGCATTCCGGAAGATGAAGTTACGGCATTGTCACTCACTCCCTTGTGGAGGGCATGCTAGCGCCAACAAGACATGCGCTAAGGTATTACGTTCCGGTTTCATTTGGCCCACATTATTTAAGGATGTGCAAACGTTTGTTGTCTCTTGTGATGCATGCCAAAGAACAGGGAACTTATCTAGGAGGAATGAGATGCCACTCAATAACATACAGGAGGTTGAGATCTTTGATGTATGAGGAGTAGATTTCATGGGACCTTTCCCATCATCCGGAGGGAACCTCTACATTCTCCTAGCTGTCGACTACGTCTCTAGATGGGTTGAAGCCATTGCCTCTCCCACTAATGACGCCACGGTGGTTGTGAAGTTCTTTAACAGGACTATCTTTCCACGTTTTGGGACTCCACGCATCATCATCAGCGATGGAGGGACGCATTTCATCAACCGGAAGTTTAAGGCACTTCTATCGAAGTATGGGGAACCCACAAGGTAGCAACCCCTTATCACCCTCAAACTAGTGGATAGGTCGAGATCTCAAATAGAGAAATTAAAGCAATCTTGGAGAAGACCGTCTCTAGGACTAGGAAAGATTGGTCCATGAAGTTGGACGACGCTCTTTGGGCTTATAGGACCGCATTCAAGACTCCCATTGGTACCACCCCTTATAATTTGGTATATGGGAAGTCTTGTCATTTGCCCGTTGAGTTAGAACACAAGGCGTATTGGGCGATCAAATGGTTGAACTTCGACATCAAGGAAGCCGGTGAGAAGCGGCTATTGGATATCAATGAGCTGGAGGAGCTGCGTTTGAACACTTATGAGAATGCAAAGATCTATAAAGAAAGGACGAAGAAATGGCATGACAAGCGTATCATTCCTAAGGAGCTTAAAGAAGGAGACTTAGTTCTACTCTTCAACTCCCGCCTCCGCCTCTTTCCAGGTAAGTTGAAATCAAGATGGACCGGACCTTATGTTGTGAAACATGTTTTCCCTTATGGTGCAGTTGAGATTTGGGGAGAAACGAGTGGAAGCTTCAAGGTCAATGGTCATAGACTTAAGAAATACAAACCGGAAATTCCGGTTGAGGAGGTTGCACCGCTATACCTTGTTTGAGAGATGCCGTACGGTCCAGCTAGCGACCTTAAATCAAGCGCTTCTTGGGAGGCAACCCAAGGTATTGCTTTCTTTTCCCTTTTTCTAGTCTAGCTTTAGATAGTTTGCTTTTGCTTTGCATTGTTTTGTTTTTGGCATCCTAGACAGACAACAGGTGACATCTAAGGAAGGAATACAACCCAGGAGAAAAACTGGAAGGACAGAAGTTCGAGAATTTGAAAAGACGGAGTTTGACTGAGACACATCTCGGTTGCTATCACAACACCTCGACCGAGATGATTCTTGAGCAACCGAGGCGACTAGGGTTTTTGAAGATCCACCTCGGTCCGTACCACCTCGGTCCAGTCGAGACCATCTCGACCGAGGTGACAGCAGTTCCAGAAAAGGGTATAAAAGGGGGCTGAGATTTCTCTCTCCTCCCTCTACCTTCTTCTCGACTGAAACGGCAAATTCACCTCGTTTCTTCGTTTCTCGCTCGTTTTCAACGATTCTCACTTCCAAACTGCAAGGAAAGGGTAGAGGATCGATTTGCAACCATCAATCTGCAGCAAAAACGAACCGAATCTAGCAAATCTGGGTAAAATTCGAGAAAACCCTAACCTCCTCTTCTCCACTAATTTCTTTCGATTTGGGCTTTGGTTGCCCCTGCATTCTGCTAAAAAAGGATTAAGTACCCCATAGGAACCTTTGGTAGTGATATTGGGGGAAAATAACTGGATTTTTGAGAGTTGCGAACGAACAGCGCTTCGCCTCGGTCCAGTCGGCCTGTGCCTCGGCCGAGGTGTTCTTGAGACTTGTCACAGAGACCGAGGTGGTCTGACAGATTGCAGAAAATAAGTTCCGACAGGCAGTTAGTGTTGAGAGACTGATCTTCTCCTTCTCCTTCTTCTTCTTCACACCGTTCTAGACCGGTGATCCATGAGCGTCACCAGGTCGACTACGACCGCATAGCGGCCCGTCCAGTGGTTGCACCACGCTTCTTGGACATATCTGCTTTCGACTGCCTCTATGTTGATGATGATCTAAGGCGGATGATTTCTATGGTAGGGCTGGAGCATTTCACTGAGATTAGAGCTCCGGCCTACCTTGAGCCGACCTTGGAGTTTGTCAGCTCCGTCACCTACTTGCCCACCGAGCGCGCCATAAAGTACCGGTTGATGAACCGGAATTATTTAGTTCCCTGGACCACTGTCGGGATATCTTTGGCTTCTCAGCCCCTACTGTTGCTGACTTTCCTTCTCGAGCTGTAGCTCGAGAGTTTTGGGGCAGATTGCTCATGTGGTTGAGCACGCTGACAGATGGAGACCTGGAGATTCCAGGGAGAAGATTATATTCCATCTGGCTTTTAGACTTGCTCACAAGATCTTCAGCGAGACACTTCTGGTGCGTATTGAGACGCCCAAGAAGATCAGACAGGGTGAGCTTTTGAGTCTGTACTGCATGGTGACCGGAGGAGTTCCAGACTTTGGGATAATGCTGGCGGAGGATCTGCAAAAGATCAAGGCGAAGGCCAAGGAATGTAATAGTTAGGATTTCCGAATGCTAATTAATGTTGATTAACTTAATCGTGGATAGTAATTGACATATAACTCGCGAATATTTCGCAAGTGATGAGTATGAGTCCCACCGTTATGTTCCTCGCGTAATTTTGGACGTTTGGGGAAATTTTTACTTTTTCCCCCGGGTAATTATTTTTACCCTCCGGTGTTATTTGGAGCATTTGGGAGCTCCAATTAATAAAAATGCAGTTGAGAGAAATGATCAGGACATCGGATATGTCTTAGATATGAAATAACATGGAGAGGCAAAACGGCCAAAAGAGTCGCTATTCCGATTCTTAGCGGTTAAGAAATGCGGCTTAGGAATGCCCATTTTACGAGATAGTTATGTATTAATTGACCCGATAATATTCCGAATATTATACTCCAATTTCATAAAGTTTAAATACCGAAAAATATAACCGTGTTTAATTAAATATTCTAGATAAACTTTATATATATATATATATAAATGTATTAGAGTGAGGCGGCTAAGCATGAAAATGTATATTATATATATATATATATATATATATATATTAAAAGGAGCAAGTGACATGATGTTGGTTTCATACATATCAAATACATATATTAAATTATATATATTATAACATGTCTATCTTCTGCAAATCTATCTTCTTCATTTGCAAAGCTTCAAGCGAAGCAAATGAGCGAAACCGAATGAAATATACGACCTATCTTCAATCCTTTACTAACCTCTCACTTTCGACCCATTTTCAAATCCGCTTGTACCAACGAGTTCCTTATCTTGTCGTCTACATCGTGGTACAAATCTATTTCCCGTATGTTACCTTTTTGGTAAAGCTTCCGTTTACCGCTATCGGAACACCGACGACCACCGCAAGTCATCGGACGCGGAGTTTCTTACCGTGCTCTTACTCCCTGCATTGTTAGGAGTCCGTATCTTCTTCCGGATCGTATATCGGGTTAGTAACGAATAAGTTATGAATTTATTCGTTTTTCGTATTGCGGGTTAAGATAAATCGACCTTAAGTTTGTTAAAATGGATAATTAGAAATTCCATTATGGTCGTTATATTATTCTGGTGATTATGGATAGTTTGTTTGATGAAATCTGATGACAGGAGGTTTAGAAATTGCCTACGGGCAAAACGTTATTCTGGCAAAATCTAATTAATTAATTAAAGGTTAATTAATTAAATTAGGATTAGAATTGAGATTGAGGAATGTCGATTAGATACTACCTTGAGATTTCAGGAATTGTGAGTTATGTTGAGATATTGAGGTTTAGTTGGTTGCGAGGCTTATAGATTGAGTATGATCCTTATGGATCCCTTTGGGTCTATGTGTGACCCCTTTGATGAATAGAGGTTGATATATCTCTTTATGCCTTTTTATAGGCCGTGTTGTCCCTCCAGTGTAGAGGTGATCGTGGTTGATTTTGTACGAGGTTGAGGTAAGTCCGTAGGACTTACTTAGCTACCATCCCTATATTGGGTGTTTGCATGAGTGGTGTGTGCATTATATGTTTGCTATGATATCATGAGTTGTCGTTTTTATCGACCTATGTTCTATTGACTGCCCCACTGCGTGGCTGTGATAACCTTTCCCTTTCATCCCGCCGTGGAGTCTGGGAGGTTCTCTGATGTCAGGCCTGACTGGTTTACAGGAAGGGCGCAATCCACTCCCATAGGGTACACGGATTGTGTGACCGATACTCGTACAGCTGGACATTGTACTCAGAGGCGGGGATGTATCGGTCCTCGTGTCACATACTTTCATCTATCTATATATATACGGTTTTTGAGTGAATGGTTATTATATTAAGATAATAAATGGGTAAATGTGTGATAGCATGCTGATGTGTTTATCTTTCATGATTGTGCTTGTGCTTATGCATTACCTCATATATGTATGGTTAGCTAACAGTTTCATACCGTGTTGTAGATGTTTACAAGTTAGGCGCTACTGGGTGATCTGACAGGGTGACAGGCCGAGGACTCTCGTACATTAGGTGGTTGGTTTGGGGTTGTTGTGTTTCCCCTCCTGCGTGAGGATGATCTTTTGTACCTCCTATGTGAGGATGTCGTTTTATATACTCGGCTATGTTGTTGTTTATTTTGGGTCGTACAGTTTATACTGTTTTATGTATTTGTTTTATATCTGTCTGTGCCATGTTGTAAGGTCCAGTGAACTTGTTGTCAGGCTAGGGTCAGGATCCATTGTGAGATCCTAGCCCAATGTGACATCCCGAGTCCCGCGGATTCGGGGTGTTACAGAGTTGGTATCAGAGCCCAGGTTGACAACAATGGCACTTGCTACCTGCAATGAGGTTTGATAGGTAAAATAAACAGAGCCCACATGGGATCTGACGTTTTCAAAGGTTTTGGTTTTAAGTGTGGTTTTGGGATAGAATGTACGAGAAGTCGTCACCTCTGCCATGGATCTCTGCAGCGTAGATATGTATATATATCTGTGTGTACTATGGATTATGTGGATTTATTATATACATATCGATACCTATGGCATATATATAGCCTTATAAGATTAGGTGCGTATATCCTACAGATGACTCAGACTAGAGTAGTATCTGTAGTGGGATGAGGTAGGGGTACACCCCCCCTCTTCCTCCAGTGGTGATAAGTTAGGGACCAGTTTCGCTGTTGTTTCGCCTATGGCAGAGAACGAGTTTGAAGAGGCTGATCGTGTCTCCATTAGTAGATCCGAGTTTCAAGAATATATGTAACAAGTATATGAAGCGGTGATAGAGGGTAGATCCACACCGGATTTACCAACAATTGTGAGATCAACTGAAGCTTCTGGATCCGGAAAAAAGCAATGGACTGAATCAGTTACTAGAGAAGCAAAGATGATGAATGGGGATCCCAATCCGATATCAGGACAATCTAGTGATCCTTTGGCCATGAAGACGACTTGCAAGGAACTACAGTGTTTTAATTGCGGGAAGTTGGGACACTGGCGAGCTGTGTGCCCAAAGGCGCCCATCATATGCTTTACGTGTGGTAAAGCAGGGCATAGAGCGAAGTTTTGTCGACAGGGCAAGGCATTGTCTTTACAGGTTCCCTTCAAGAGTGAGATCATTCCAGGTGGACGATGAAGGTCGAGTTACCCTTCAGTTGCACAGGTTGCAAGGATGGGATGATTATGTTTCAGTTGTGGCTATCCAGATCATTTGCGTTTTGTGTGCCCTTTGGCACTGATAACTTGTTTCACTTGTGGTGAGTTAGGCCATCTGGCCCTTTCTGTCAGCACGGTGGTGTTTCTTCCCAGCAAGACCTTCCTTTTCCCCGTGCAGAAAGAGTGGAAATGGAGGCTATAATAATGACCTTAGTGATACCTGAGGAGCATGGATCTGACATTGAGTGATGATATGTAGAGGAGCTACGAGTGTTAGTTGTTATAGGTACCATTCTCGTTAATGGTTTACCTGGTGGAGTTTTGCTTGTTGTGAGTGCTATGCACTTCATGTCTTTCGATGCATGCGTTAATGGTTGAATTTGGATATATAGTAGAAGGTGGACTTTCCTTTACAGGATTACCAGCTAGGGGTCTGAGGTACCCGCGAGATATGTGGTTGTTCCCTTATTCCGGGACTTGTGTATGGCATGTAGACTTCTTTGTCATGCCGTAGGTGCATGAGGAAGTCATTATGTGTATGGATTGGATGAATAGATATCATGCGGTGTTAGATATTAATAGTAAGGCTATTATAGTCTTTACTGAGATGGTAAAATAATAGAGGTCTTCTAAGGTTAAGACCTTTGAAGAGACGGGTTTTTCATCAGGACTGTACGAGCTGTGAGCTGATAGGACAGGGATGTGACGCCTTCTAGTGTTATACCATGAAGGGGCGAGATAGTCCAACAATGGAAGGTATTCCAGCTGTTTATGAGTTTATAGACGTGTTACTGAACCGTCTAGTTGCCACCTCAGCGGAGTGTGGACATTGTTATCGAGTTGAAGTATGATACAAGATTGAATGGGAAAGCCACACTATATGGTGCTTGTTGAGATATTGTACTGATAACTTGAAAAGTTGATCGAAACGGGTTTACCCTAGTGGGTTCCATGTTCCGTATTGACGACCTGATGAGTTAGCTTTAAGAAGCAATTGTGTTTTCAGGATTCCTTTGTGCTCAAGATATCCGTAGTCATGGATGAGAGAGCAGCATGTGTATGAGATAGCATCCCATACCCGTTATGGACACTACGAGTTTGTAGTGATGTCATTTGGGTTGACGAATGTTTTAGTAGTTTTTATGGAGTTGATGAATAGTATCTTCATCGACTTCCTTGATTAGTTGGTGGTGGACTCCATGGATGACATATCGGTATACTCTCATAGCAGAGAATAGTAGACCGATCGTCTGAGGACCGTTCTACAGATTTCGAGAGATAGAGGGTTGTATGCTACGCTCTCTAAGTGTAAGTTGAGATGCCAGTGGTAGCCTTTTTAGGCCATGTTGTCTCCACCAGTGGGATCATGGTTGACCTGGCGAGAATTAAGTATGTTGTAACATGGGAGATACTAATGAACATTAAGGAATACGTAGTTTTCTCGGCTCAGCCGATTGCTACCAATGCTTTGACGAAGGATTTTATATGATTATGTATTCATTTGCGAGTCTTTTGAGAAGACCACCATAACTACGTGATGAAAGCAGTGTGTCTATGTTCTGAAGAGTTGAGGAGGCATTTGACCTCTGCTTCCATTCTGTTGTAGTTAGAAGATTTTTGAGATCCCGTGATTTACGGTGATACATCCCAGCTAAGTTTGAGATGTGTATTACTATAAAGGAGTAGGGTTATTGATATGTGTTTTACAGCTGAGAACGTATGATGAGAACTACTCGACTCATAATTTAGAATTAGTAGTGGTAGTTCAAGCCTTTAAATTTTGAAGACCGTACCGGTGTGATCTTCATGTTAGATTTCTATAGATTATAGAAATCTGAAGGATATTTTATGCAATAGGGGTTGAATAACCGCCAGTATTAAGAGATTAAGTTGATCAAGACTTTGACTTGAAGATTCCATATCATTCAGAGAAGTTGAATGTTGTCGCCGATAACTTGAATGGAAAGACGCTCCAAGAGAAGATGATTGTGAGACTGATAGTTCAGCCTCAGCTTCAAAGAGATCTAGCTTGGCTAGAGTTGGACAATCAGTTCCTTGATGAGGATACCCAGTTATACCTCAGAGGTTCTACCTGGTCTGTTGGATGAGGTCCAACCGAAGTAGGAGACCTGCCCGGCCTTGACAAGGTTTAGAGAAAGGATGTCTCGTACTGAGGCACCATAGTTCTCCATGAGAGTAGATGGATTGATGAAGAGTCATGACCGCTTTTGTGTACCTGTTGATGTGGATGGAGACAGAGAATATTACGGTATACCCATTGTACGCCTTATTCAGTACATTCAGGTACGAGTAAGATGTACCACGAGATGAGATGATTATATTGTATGAAGCCGATATAACCAAATTTGTGATACAGTGTGTGACCTGTCAGCGGGTCCATATAGAGTATTTCCGATCTAGAGATAAGCTCCACCCACTAACAGTGCAGTAGTAGAATTTGGGAGGACATATCTATGGACTTTGTTATGGGATTGTGACCCAGTAGAAGATTGATGTTATTTGGATTGTTGGTAATAGATTAATGAAACCGGCACGTTTCATTTCTATCAGAAGGACGTGGCTAGTGAATGAATTGGCTGAGGAGTACACTAGACAGATAGTGAGACTCCATGGTATACCGAGAACGATCATTTCTGATCGAGATGGATGTTTTTACTTTGAGATTTTGGGTAGAAGATTCAGACTACTTTGGGGACGAGTATGTACCTCATGACTACACTTCACCCCCTGACAGTTGCTCAGTTAGAGAGGATCATCTAGATCTTAAAGATCTATTATAAGTTGTAAGTTGAATGGGAAACGTGGATGGTTATATTACCTTCCGTTAATGAGTTTATTATATAACAATGAAGGACGTGCATCTTTCTGGGATGGCCCTATGAGGCAATATTTATAGACATAGATGTCGTATATCCTTATGATAGAAGTGATCTAGCTGTAGTAGTGAAATAACACCTGACCAGATTCAGGATTTTATAGTTCAAGTAACGTTGATTGAAGGAAGAATGCTGGTTGTACAAAGTCGCCAGATATTATATGTAGACAAGAGGCGTTAACCTCTAAAGTTCAAGCGAGAGTTCATGTCCGGTTGTAAGTATCTCAGCTGTGAGACGTTAGACGTGTTAATATGGAAAGGGAACTGAGTTTCCAATATGATGGTTTATTTGAGATCGACCAGTACGGAGAAGGTAGCATGATGTTTAGCTTTGCCTCTGAGAATAGAGGATATCCACCCAGTGTTTCATATGTCTCAACTGAGGAGTATATACCAGACTCGAGACACCTTGTGAGTTACGATGGTTTGATGATTGAGTCCAACCACACTTTTGTTGAGCATTCGATTACATTCTTGGAATGAGATATGAAATGCTTGCATTCGAAAGACACTCCCATATTGAGGATATGATGGTCGAGATGAAGACCTGAAGAGGCTATGTGAGAGACTGAGTATAGTGTCCTGAGGAACTATCGAGAGTATATGTTGGGACAGAATCATTTGTGGGAGCACGAGTAGATCTTAGTGCTATCTTGATGAATGTTGTGCTTATGTGCTTATATGCCTTGATGTGTTATTTCATGCTAGTTGTGATGTGATTTATGATCTTAGTAGATCTTGATGTGCTAGCGTAATGTATGCTATAGCTGGAGATGATTACTTCCTCCACGTTATGATTATATTTATAGCTGGAGATGGTTCTTTCCTCCATGCTATTTGAGTGGGATTAGGATTCAGCTGGAGATGGTTCTTTCCTCCATGCTACCTTGATGGACATAGTTCAGTGGAGATGTGATTCCTCCATACGATATATATGTTTATGGGTTATCTAGAGACGTATTTCCTCTATGCATGTGATATGTTTTGGCTAGAGATGTGCTTCCTCTATGCCTTGTGATGTGGTATGGCGAGAGACGTGATTCCTCTACGCCTTTGGGTAGCGTTATGACCCTGTTTCCTGGAGTGATGATTCCTCCATGTTTATACTTGAGGTTATAGATTGTTATAGGTTGTGATCTTTTGAACGGAGATGTGATACCTCCGATAGAAAGAGTGAGAGTTATACCTCGGCGTATGGGTCCGAGAGGATTTGGGAATTGTTCAAGTTTCGGGACGAAACTTTTTTTTAAGGGGTGTGTGATGTAATAGTTAGGATTTCCGAATGCTAATTAATGTTGATTAACTTAATCGTTGATAGTAATTGACATATAACTCGCGAATATTTTGCAAGTGATGAGTATGAGTCCCACCGTTATGTTCCTCGCGTAATTTTGGACGTTTGGGGAAATTTTTACTTTTTCCCCCGGGTAATTATTTTTACCCTCCGGTGTTATTTGGAGCATTTGGGAGCTCCAATTAATAAAAATGCAGTTGAGAGAAATGATCAGGACATCGGATATGTCTTAGATATGAAATAACATGGAGAGGCAAAACGGCCAAAAGAGTCGCTATTCCGATTCTTAGCGGTTAAGAAATGCGGCTTAGGAATGCCCATTTTACGAGATAGTTATGTATTAATTGACCCGATAATATTCCGAATATTATACTCCAATTTCATAAAGTTTAAATACCGAAAAATATAACCGTGTTTAATTAAATATTCTAGATAAACTTTATATATATATATATATATATATATATATATATATATATATATATATATATAAATGTATTAGAGTGAGGCGGCTAAGCATGAAAATGTATATTATATATATATATATATATATATATATATATATATATATATATATATATATATATATTAAAAGGAGCAAGTGACATGATGTTGGTTTCATACATATCAAATACATATATTAAATTATATATATTATAACATGTCTATCTTCTGCAAATCTATCTTCTTCATTTGCAAAGCTTCAAGCGAAGCAAATGAGCGAAACCGAATGAAATATACGACCTATCTTCAATCCTTTACTAACCTCTCACTTTCGACCCATTTTCAAATCCACTTGTACCAACGAGTTCCTTATCTTGTCCTCTACATCGTGGTACAAATCTATTTCCCGTATGTTACCTTTTTGGTAAAGCTTCCGTTTACCGCTATCGGAACACCGACGACCACCGCAAGTCATCGGACGCGGAGTTTCTTACCGTGCTCTTACTCCCTGCATTGTTAGGAGTCCGTATCTTCTTCCGGATCGTATATCGGGTTAGTAACGAATAAGTTATGAATTTATTCGTTTTTCGTATTGCGGGTTAAGATAAATCGACCTTAAGTTTGTTAAAATGGATAATTAGAAATTCCATTATGGTTGTTATATTATTCTGGTGATTATGGATAGTTTGTTTGATGAAATCTGATGACAGGAGGTTTAGAAATTGCCTGCGGGCAAAACGTTATTCTGGCAAAATCTAATTAATTAATTAAAGGTTAATTAATTAAATTAGGATTAGAATTGAGATTGAGGAATGTCGATTAGATACTACCTTGAGATTTCAGGAATTGTGAGTTATGTTGAGATATTGAGGTTTAGTTGGTTGTGAGGCTTATAGATTGAGTATGATCCTTATGGATCCCTTTGGGTCTATGTGTGACCCCTTTGATGAATAGAGGTTGATATATCTCTTTATGCCTTTTTATAGGCCGTGTTGTCCCTCCAGTGTAGAGGTGATCGTGGTTGATTTTGTACGAGGTTGAGGTAAGTCCGTAGGACTTACTTAGCTACCATCCCTATATTGGGTGTTTGCATGAGTGGTGTGTGCATTATATGTTTGCTATGATATCATGAGTTGTCGTTTTTATCGACCTATGTTCTATTGACTGCCCCACTGCGTGGCTGTGATAACCTTTCCCTTTCATCCCGCCATGGAGTCTGGGAGGTTCTCTGATGTCAGGCCTGACTGGTTTACAGGAAGGGCGCAATCCACTCCCATAGGGTACACGGATTGTGTGACCGATACTCGTACAGCTGGACATTGTACTCAGAGGCGGGGATGTATCGGTCCTCGTGTCACATACTTTCATCTATCTATATATATACGGTTTTTGAGTGAATGATTATTATATAAAGATAATAAATGGGTAAATGTGTGATAGCATGCTGATGTGTTTATCTTTCATGATTGTGCTTGTGCTTATGCATTACCTCATATATGTATGGTTAGCTAACAGTTTCATACCGTGTTGTAGATGTTTACAAGTTAGGCGCTACTGGGTGATCTGACAGGGTGACAGGCCGAGGACTCTCGTACATTAGGTGGTTGGTTTGGGGTTGTTGTGTTTCCCCTCCTGCGTGAGGATGATCTTTTGTACCTCCTATGTGAGGATGTCGTTTTATATACTCGGCTATGTTGTTGTTTATTTTGGGTCGTACAGTTTATACTGTTTTATGTATTTGTTTTATATCTGTCAGTGCCATGTTGTAAGGTCCAGTGAACTTGTTGTCAGGCTAGGGTCAGGATCCATTGTGAGATCCTAGCCCAATGTGACATCCCGAGTCCCGCGGATTCGGGGTGTTACAAGGAAGACATCTACTGTGGAGGTATAGTGACTCATATTGCGAGTTACATGGACCTTGATCTGAGTGCATGCACTATGGTGGCGGCTGCCAAGCCGCTCGGGCTTCAGGATATGATCACACGGAGGATACTGGTTCCTCGCAGTCTTACTACGTCTTATGTGGCGATGCCCTGGGAGCAGACTGCACCCCAGGGTATTAGGTGGTCAGCTCACTTCTCCGTGTATGATCCGCATTACTAGCAGACTGCATGGATCCCGCCGATGGAGGACGCCAGAGAGGCAGCATCAACAGCTCAGGGGCCAGCTGAGGAGGATGAGGATGATGATGATGAGGATGGCGGTGCTCCCATGGATACGGGCACAGATACAGCTGGGACTAGTACACCGGTCATTGATTTAGATGACGACGAGACTGAGGAGGAGCCAGCTGCAACACCATCACGTCTCGCTAGGCGTAGGGTACGCAGGCAGAGGGATCCAGATGCTCACCGTCGGATCGATGATCTGACGGATCAGATGATAGATTCCTATGCTGCCTTGTCATTGGATATCAGAGAGATGCAGGAGAGACTACACCACCAGCACACGATGGCTGAGATTCAGTTTCAGCATATCATGGGCTATCCCTTCGACCCATCTCAATACCCGTATGTGCCACCACCACCACCACCGGATCGGGATTATTGAGAGCTTGCAGGATTTTCTTTATTTATTTATTATGCAGCTCAGCTTTATCCGGTGAATACTTTGTTTCTTTAGACATATTTTGACCCATTGGGACAATGTGTCTCAAGTATGGGGTATTTGGATGTAGTATTTGACTTATGTGGATGTATGACTCGACTCTATTTGGATATTTATGTTTTATATTGCCCTATGTGTTTATCTGAGACTATATCCATGCATACAGGTTATTTGATTGAGAAAAACATCAAAAACTGGTTTGAAAAAAAATTTTTTATGACCTCGACCGAAGTGATTTTGACCAATCGAGGTACTTCACCTCGGTTGACTTAGAACATCTCGACCGAGGTAGTTTAACTGGAACAGTTTTAGAAACGATTTTTGTGCTTCTTATTTGGATATGACCTCAGTGATGATTTTCGTTTGCTGATTGGTTTTAAATCTTTTTATGTTTGAAAGGTTTTATGATATGTTTAAGTTGCTAAATGCTTTGTTTGAAATTTTGGCATGTTTAATACTTTATTTTTATCAAAATTATGTTGAACTTGAAGGTTGACACCACATGATGAGTTCTCTCACTTTCTTTCTGGAAAGACCAAGGCAATTCATTCTCTTCTCTTCTTCTTCTTGATCATGCTTAGCCCCTCATATACATATTTGCCTCCCTTTACCTATCCGGGAATTTGGAAGCAAGCAAAAGTGAAAAGCAAGTGAAAGAAAAGTTGAGATGTTGGCTGAAAGTTAGAAAGAAACAAATAGGTTTGGGGAAGTCAATCATGATGATGAGTAACTCGGCACCATTCACATAGCCGGGTGTTTGTGTCTTGCCAAAGTCGGATTGAACGATATTCCTAACGGGTCATGGTATGTGCATCAAGGGTTTGAGGCATCTCGAGAAATTGATGATTGCTGATTTCCTAGGCTTCGGTTATTGTGCACCTCTGTCCATGCATCCCAAAAAGTAAAGTAAAAAAGTAAATAAGCAAAGCTTATTAGTGGAAGATGTTGAGGTTCAAAGGAAGTGAAGTAAAGATCCTTTTCCCAGATTCTAGCACCACATTCCTTGTATACATCCCACCTTCACACGTTTCTTGACCTTCTTTTGAAAGACCTTGAGACCTCGAGCTTGTTGATTGACTTAGTGGTTTAAACTGGATTATACATGATTAATTTCGATGATTATGATTTATTATACATTCTATGATTTTATGCAAAGATGAACAACTTTCTTATATTTATAAAATGTTTTGATCATATATTGATTTTAAATTCCATGAAGCATTCTCTTAGAGTGATCTATGATTGTAACACATCATTAAAATGTTTTGAAATACTTTTTCATTGATCTTTATGACTTATAATCCATTCTATCTTGTATTTTATATTCGGAACTTGCTTGGGGACAAGCAAGGGCTAAGTATGGGGTATTTTGATAGCATGAATTATTGTCTATATTTTGGGGCTTGTTTAGACATTTTATCTTCAATCATCTGCATGTTTAGATGTATATTATGTGATTATATTGTCGTTTCATCTACCTTTGCGGGAATCGAGGTCTACACCAAGTTTCGTTGTAATCATAGGTAAAATGGCACGTTTTGCATCAAAATGGAGCTAAAGGAGCTAAGGAGTCATTGGAGCTACATTCAGGAGTTTAAGGAAGAATCCAGAAATCATGGAAATGGATTGAAGATTCACTTTGGATCAGATTTGATGAGATTTCACATTCAGTTAGAGCCACCTCGGTCAGCTACAGTACCATCTCGACCGAGGTGATCCAGAGGAGCTGCTCGACCGAGGCGAACACCTTGGACGCGGCGAGAGATATTTTATTCTTGGCTGAGATCTTTTATTTTTGAAAAGAGGATCTTATATTTTTAGGCTGGATTCCTGGAAGGAAGAAGATAATTTAGCCCATATATTTTACCTATTTTATGAAAAAATATCTTTCTAAGATCTTTTATCTTTGGGAGGTAATTTTCCTATAAAAAGGGTTAGATTTTCCACAAATCCGGCACCCCGCTACGACCGTACTTAGACAGCCGTTTCACCCTACTACAGCTAGGAGATTTGAATAACCTTTTTGAAGGTTGAAGGAAGATTGAAGGAAGGAAGTTGATAGCTTTTATAGCTTTTGTGAAGGGTTTTGTAAGATTCCCTTCGTTGTTGATTGTCTTGTTGGATTGTGATCCAAGGAACGCTTGTTTGTTTGATAATTGATTCAGTTATTGAAGCCTTGTTCTTAAGGTTTTTGTGTTCAATTATTCACCTTCTTCCCATATATTTGATTATTGCATCCATGATGATGATTGGCTAATTTCTTTGTGTGATTCTAGGGTGATTGGCTGAAGGTTGTGGGAAAAACAATGATAGCATAATCTTAAATTCCAGTAGGACCCTGAAAGCTCGAGTCTTTATCCTTAACCCTAGAACATCTCGCTCAGTCGATGAACATCTTGGCCGGGGTGGAATTCGTCTGACCGAGGTGACTTTTCTTATCCGAAACTGAGAGTTAAGTGTTAGAGTTTGCCAAATCCTATTCTTATTACACCTTTCCTGGTTCAATGCAAGCTTAGGATGAGACTTACCCGGTAATTCCTTTATTTGTCTACCTAAGATCATAAATGTAGGTAATAAAGGTTTATCCTTTATTGGGGTTTGAGTGTGCTTTCATCCCATCTTTGTGAGTTAGCCTAAGACTTACCCGGTAAAGGTTGATTCCATTCCCTTAGGTGGTGTGTTAGTTTGATGTTATAGTTCTTTTCCTTAATTCTTTGAGACTTACCCGGTAATAGGAGTTACGGTTTGGGATTAGTGAGTAGTGAGACTTACCCGGTGATCTATTCCACTTTAGTAACACCTTCCCTTTGCAAAAATCTCAGCTTTGTCCGCTTATCTTTAGATCTTGAGTTGGAACCACAACTAGATGCTTTAATCCCTAGAATTGCATATTTTCTTAATTGAATTTTTATCATCTTTGATTGTTTTAATCGCTTTGTGGTTAGTAGTTTCATTGACAACCTATACGTGCTTTGTTTCACTAAGTCCGTGTGATCGACCCCTGAAATTTCTTGCTTTTTACTACGATTGACCCGTACACTGCGGGTTCGCATCCTTGTTTTAAGATTACAACTAGGGTCATAAAATTAAAGCTTGCACACACCGTTTGGAGTGAACACTTAAGATTGGGGCTCGTTTACTTGACTAGATTTAGGCACTGCTGAAGTATTGCCCTTGGATCCTATATTGTAACACCCCAAATCCGTGGGACTCGGGATGCTACGGGTTGGGACCTCACAATGGGTCCCGACCCTTAGCTTGACAACAATTTCACCAGACCTTTCCAACATGATACAAATAAAGGCAAAACCCAAATTCCTTTTAATGCAAATGATAAGAAACCCGAAGGAAAACAACAAAAGTTTTCAGCCGAGATACAACACAAAAACCGAACGCCAAATACACGGCATACAAAAAAAACAAAACATACAATACTCCAACACGACTCCACCCAAAAAAAATCCCTTCCTAAAATGTACGGACCCCGGCTGCCCACTCTTCCGGATCTCTCGGCCGCATTCCTAACCTGCAAGGCAATCTACAACAATCGGTATAAAACCGTTAGCTAATATTCGAAGCATTAGGATCAAGGTGAAAGGCACAAACACAAGTAAATCAACATAAAACACAATGTACACCAAATCACGCAAGTCCGGTTTATTATCTTTTTATTATTAAGTCGTATCCCGTTCTAATTCAACTTCTTTTGTGACACGAGAATCTCTCGAAACTCGCCTCGGTCCCCATTGCCCGCATGGAACGGTACGGATGCCTCCGACCGTCTAACCAGCACGGCTAGTCGCCAAAAACCTCCTAGCTCTACGCAAGAGATAGGCAGTGATGTCACCGCCCGTTATCATACACTTGGGCCAAATAATATAAGGTCGGTGGTCCTATTACCGGTTTAGTTATTATAAACAATAAGGAATAAACACACACCACCAAACACACATCAATGATAATACAAGGAATACGAGCTAAGTAAGTCCGGAGACTTACCTCGTCACCACACTCAACTCACAACACTCTCACTTCCTTAGGGGAGGAAGCCCATAATCTGCTCATAAGAAGATACCTATATCAACAACAACCTACTCACAATAGAAGTCTTAGACTTCTATACAAATGATCTACACAAGACCATTTGGCTCTCAATTCTAGGACCGCATGCTAGAATCCCTCGTGCTCACATCACACTCAACAGAAGCTAGAAGTCCCCGACTTCTAAACCTTCGGATCTCGCAAGATCGTAACTCACAACACCACTAGAATACTCTCTTTCTAGTCCACAACCTCCAAAATCATACAACCTCAACCCCTAAATTCTCACAAGCTCAACATACAACTAAAAGCCATAAACAACCTCACAAGATACAACACCTCAAGTTTTATAACGATCATAAATCCTCAAAAATCACCTAAGGTTTATGGCCACTACTTGGCGTTCACTCTAAGTTATGCTCGATTATCCAACCTAGTATGATGCTACTACTAAACATAAGTAAATCGAGTAAGATCATAAGCTCGGGGGAGAGGGTACTCACATGACGTCAAAAGACGGAAGTCCTTCAACGGATGTCGACTTGGACTCGTTAGGCCTTTATCGGGGCACTTCCGAACCTAGCACCAAACTAAACAAATTTAGCTTATAAGCTAAATTTGAACGAAATAAAGAACATATATAATCTAAGGAAAACCCCACTTTTAAAACCCAAGTTAAAACCGTAAATATAAATTCCGGGCAAATTGTATAACATCATAAACCCAAGGTAAAACTCGTTTTCAAAGCCAACGTTAAAATCCCGTAATTTAATCTTTGAGTCATAACCTGAAATTAATCCAACATGAGCACAACATATATGGTATATATGTATAAGAATATAATTCAAGTAAATCCCAAATTTAAAACCCATAAATACATTTTCCGAAAATAAAACCTTGGGCCATAATATGTAATGAAATTCCTGCTGGGGCATAAATATCAAATTCCAGAAACTGTGGGTCCAAAACTGAGATTATATAGAATATGGGTCCATTTTATAATTATACCAAATATTAGGGTAAAATATGTAATTAACCATAAATTAAGGCCCAATTTAAGTATAACCTAAAAGGGTTCTTTCACCCCTCTTTTATTTTCTGGAAACCAGACGGCGGAGATAGGGAGGCTTCTCCGGTGGAGGCAGGGAAGCACCGGCGGCAGCGACTACCAAGGCAAGGGCGAGGCACAAAATCGGCTTCTGTCTCCCGCAAGGGTGGGGCAACGACAGTCGACTGTTACTTCTGGCGTGAACGAAGGAAAGAGAGATGGATCGAGATCTGCTGCTGCAACGCCTTATCAGAGGAGAGCCCGGAGTGCTCCTAGGTTAGACGAAGGGCTATCGTCGACGATGGAGGGTGAAGCAACTGCTGATGATGGTGGAGGCGGTAGCTTTGGAGGAGAGAAAACAAAGAGAGAGAGAGAGAGAGTGAGCGCTGGTGGTTGCCGGGTCAACAGAAGATGAGGTTGGCGAGGCTGGTGACCGCTCCTTGCTCCTGAGGTGGTGAGACTGAGTGCTCAGGCAGGGTTTAAGGTGAGGGTCGAAGGAGCAAGAATGGAGGCGTGGAAGGTGACAGTCTCAGGTAGATGAAGGGGTTGAAGGCTCGAAAGCAAAGGAGGGTTGAGGGAAGTACCGGCGGAGATAGGGAGATAGGGAGATAACCAAAAAGGGTTCCTTCACCCCTCTTTTATTTCCTAGAAACCAGACGACGGAGATAGGGAGGCTTCTCCGGTGGAGGCAGGGAAGTACCGGCGGCAGCGACTACCAAGGCAAGGGCGAGGCACAAAATCGGCTTCAGTCTCCGGCAAGGGTGGGGCAATGACAGTCGGTTGTTACTTCTGGCGTGAACGAAGGAAAGAGAGATGGATCGAGATCTGCTGCTGCAACGCCTTCTCAGAGGAGAGTCCGGAGTGCTCCTGGGGTGGACGAAGGGCTATCGTCGACGATGGAGGAACTGCTGATGATGGTGGAGGTGGTAGTTGTGGAGGAGAGAAAACAGAGAGAGAGAGAGAGAGAGAGAGAGAGAGAGAGAGAGAGAGAGAGAGCGTTGGTGGTTGCCGGCTCAACAGAAGATGAGGTTGGCGAGGCTGGTGACCGCTCCTTGCTCCTGAGGTGGTGAGACTGAGTGCTCAGGCAGGGTTTAAGGTGAGGTCGAAGGAGCAAGAATGGAGGCGTGGAAGGTGACAGTCTCAGGTAGATGAAGGGGTTGAAGGCTCGAAAGCAAAGGAGGGTTGAGGGAAGAGTACACAAAACAGATTGTGTGAGAAAAGAGAGGCAATTGAGGGTTAGAAGAGGTCGAAGGGTGAGGCAGCACATCACTGCTGCATTGCAGT
Organism: Fagopyrum homotropicum; assembly: GCA_033239125.1. NCBI lineage: Eukaryota > Viridiplantae > Streptophyta > Magnoliopsida > Caryophyllales > Polygonaceae > Fagopyrum > Fagopyrum homotropicum. The sequence continues at coordinate 103,357,167 of BSWB01000007.1, forward strand.
TCACAAAGGGTCGGGGCAGCACATCAAGGCCGAAGGAGAGAGAGAAAGGAGAGATGAAAGAAAAAGAAAAAGAAAAGAAGGAAATAAAGAAATAGATAAAGAGTGAATTCGATCCATAAGGGTTTGGAACGGGATTTTTGAACCGGAAAACTTCCCGAATTTTCCAAAAATAATAATATGGGATAAGCGAACGTATCCAAAATAATAATAATATACTCGGAAAAGGTATTTTACGCCGTAAAATACTTTTAATAAAATATTAAGCTAATAAATTATCGATAAAAGTCGGAAAATAAAATTGAAAAAGCGCGAAAAAAATTTGGGATGTTACATCAGATCCCTTTAAAAATAAGTTTCGTCCCGATACTTGCTATGCGTCGAACTTCTCGGTCCCTAAGGCTGAGGTATGAACTCTCAAACTAAGAAGGCTTAAACCTTCTAATCTAAACATATCATCCATTCAAACTACCACTACAAGGTATATCAGGTCATAATGCACATTTCAGCTCATGGCACAAACTACACATACATCACGCATGCACATAACTCAACCAAAGCAAGAACTATGTCTAACCCGTCGATTCTGTCGATGCTATACTATCCTCTGTCTTTCAGTTAGCCTCATTGGTTCTTCGTTTGCCACTAGATCATCATGACTGACAACATGCCTCGAGTCATGTATGTAGTCTCTCGATTGATACACATGGAACACCTGGTGAACACTCCCTACTCTCGCGGCCACGCCAACCGGTATACCACTTTACCAACTTGCACTAAGATCTCAAAAAGGTCGATATATCGGAACTCAACTTTCTTCTCGACTCTCTCTCAATGCATCATATCCATTATGTTTCTCCTTGATCGTCTCAAACAAAGAAGATCGAATCTTCCCATTTACACATTGGGCTTTGGTTCTTGTCAAACCAACTTTGATGCTACGTTCCCTCAATAATTGTTGTACACTCCAAGTAAGGAAGGGAGTACTTTACTTCTCACTACTTCTACTAACAAGGCATGTATGTTGTTACTTCTCACTTTTACATCAGTACTTAACCCATACCTTGTCTTGAAGAATCACTTGTACAACACCAAATCCATCATACCTCGAGGCAATGTGAAAACAATTGCCCAACGACTCTTTTATTAACTCTTAACAACTCTTATGACCCTTGTCCATTTTCAAAACTCCTTTGCCTTCCAAAGTAAGTTAGTCGTTGATGCTATTACTTTAGAGGATCTCTCCACAATTCCGGGAATGACCGGCACATCTAAGGAAGCCTGCAACTTCTTTCACATCCTTCGTGGTTGCCATCCCGAGACAACTTGTCATACAACTTCTCTCTTCTTCGAGAGTAGACCAAAGTATCTTATCTGGGGCATTAGTAAGCCCATACAGAATCACTACAACATGTAGTGGCCATGGTCTGTCCGGAATGCCGTATTTACAATATCAATCTCGAATTCTCAATTGGTGGCAATCCAATCATAGTTAATCTTTGAAGAAACTACCGACCCTTGCAACTGATCGAGTAGGTCCCCCATTCGTTGTAAGGAATACTTGTCCTTCATTGTTATCTTGCTCAACTTATAGTAATCAATGTACAAACGGAGATAGCCGTCTCTCTTCCCAGACTGGCGTCCTCTATAATAACTTCAAATCAAGAACTCAAGACACACTTCAACGTGAACATCAAATCACCTTAATGATAAATCCACCTCCCGATGCATTGAAATCCGTTCTATCTCGGGTTCCAAATTTTCTTCTCCCATCACATATCGAAAGATATCGACACAATCTTGTCTTAATATTTGTCAAGTGGTCCACCTCGATCTGTTGAGGTGATGTCGATCGAACACGTGGTTTAATACTTCTTTAGCTGCAATGTTCACTGTCCTCTTTCAAAGATCTTCATCTCCAGAACTTGGGAGACTTGCTCTAATAATCTTAATAAGGTTTCACACTTATGTGAAGTCATGAATGTCCTAGCTGCAGGACTTAATCACGCCTTACAATATATTAGTATTACCTTCTTCGTATTCTACCAAAGCTTGCATCATTCCTTAGAGTAGGTGTAGAGCTTACTCCTTTTTCTTATGTAACGTCCAATCGATCATAGAGGTTCTAACCTCAATCTTTCATGTATTTCTCGTACATCTCATGTCGACATCGAACTTCAAAATTTGGTCTTCTCTTACTATTGTTGGTCACCTTATGCATCTCTTGAGATTCCATGAACAATCTCACAACCGTACTAGTATGCCCCTAGGCGAAGTTTCCCGACCACAATCACTGAAAGATCCACTCATAACTCCACCAAGCACTCACATCATTACTCTAAGCTTGCTGCGTTGCATTATTCTAGGTTCCTCGTTTCACATTATAGCCATTATGGCTTCGCCATGTGAGTCACACAACTTTGACTTAGCTTTTGCTTGCAAAAACATGACATCATTACTTTAGAACAAACATACCATACATCCCCTTATATATCCTCCCCTTACGCACAATAACCATAGAAGACTCCCTTCCCTTTTTGTCCTTCTAGTTTCCTTTACCCTGATCCATGTCATTCCTCCATATGACAATCTCATGACCTAAGAAGGTCGTACCAGATCGTTACAATCCCTCTCAACAAGGTATGTTACCATCACTTGTTGGAATCGGTAAATTGTTACATGATTAAGATATTCGCACTTCCCTTGATATACCTCTTCATTGCCGACATTCACCCACCACGAATATTCTGAGTTCTCGTTACCCTTCTTCATGATCCCACACCTAGATTACTCTCCCCACCTACATTCACTAGTATAAAACCCGCACCTGTGCATTTCTGGTGGTCACCGATTAACTCATTGATGACCCTCTCCAAGATCAACGACTTACCCTCCTACCACACTTCCTTGTTACCATACTCCTGAAGGATACCTTCTCGGGGTATTCCGCCTTAACTTCACTAGCTCACTTTACTCTACTTCCAACTTCGTTAGCTCCGACTACGCTCCCCTCTTCCTTCTGCTTTTGTAAGATAACTATGCCTCCCCCAACTCTTTCGTGTCATATGACCCAACTTCAGAGGCTTAACCGTTCTTCATAATATATTGTAAGTGCATCTTCCCCACACCTCTATCGTTAGTAACCACTCTCTCTTCTCTTGGTTGGTAATTTGAATCTTTCAATCTGATAACGTGATTTATGATGTTAGTTTAAGCATTCATATAGATAGTTTTTCCCGTTATTCATGCACGGTTTGGCATTAGTTCATGACGTTTACACTTAATTCATCCATATTTCTAGAAAAGACGTCTACACGAGCTTTTGTCGGTTTTGTAGGTATTTCGGGGATCTTTTGGACATTAAACGAAACATTCGAGGGTCAAGCCTCATGGTGGTACACATCCAAGGCTTTGAAGGAACATAATTGGAGCAATGAAGGACACAAGGACCCTTATTGGTGCAAGCAAAGGAGCAACTCATGGCTAGACGATCATAACAAGCCTCTATTGAAGAAAATCGACCCAACACTCAGGAAAATCGGACGATTTTTCTGTCTGGGTCGATTTTCTGGCTTTTGACAGCTTGAGCCACGTGTCCCACGATCTCTTTGTCCGATTTTTCTATCTGGGTCGATTTTCTGGCTTTTGACACAAGGACCCTTATTGCTCTTGATGGAGAATATAAGTGGTCCTGCAGGCTGTGGCTGGAGATCTCTCCCACATTCTCTCACACACACCTCATTCCATTGGAGGATAGACTTGGAGGAGAAGAAAAACTCTCTCATTTTGGGGAAGAAGAAGAACACCAAAACTTAGAGCGAAAGTGAGTTTTTGAGTGATTTTTAGAGATTTTGGTTGAAGAACTCTTGGAAGGATTGTTAGGAACGTTTTGGAACTTCTTTTGAAGGGTTGTAAGTCTTGCTTAAACTTATATTCAGTTGAGATTTATTGTTTTTACTTGCTTATCTTTTATCATCTATCTATGAAAACCATGTATGCTTGTGTGATGATTTTGGATCTTGAAATGCATGTTATTGGCTAGTTTATTGTGATTCTGGAGTGATGGATTGATGGTTATGGCTTGGGTGATGATAGAATGGACTTGTATGTCAATTTAGGATGATTCGTATGCACAAAACCTAACCTAGACAAGAAAATCGACCTGTTCATAGGTTAGATCGTCCAATTTTCCTTATGATCCACCCGATTTTTCTCTCTGTTGTTCTTTAATTGATGAATCTATATGTTAGGATGTTAGGGTGTTGGAATCCTAGTGTTTATTAAGCATACTATAGCTTAGGGTCACCTAATTCTAGCAAACTAAGTGAGGGAAGAGACCTACCCGGTGATTTCCGATCTTAGATACCTAAGATGATGAACTCTAGGTAGTAGTGAGCCTCATAAGCCGCTATTGGATTGACTTGGAGGAGAAGAAAAACTCTCTCATTTTGGGGAAGAAGAAGAACACCAAAACTTAGAGCGAAAGTGAGTTTTTGAGTGATTTTTAGAGATTTTGGTTGAAGAACTCTTGGAAGGATTGTTAGGAACGTTTTGGAACTTCTTTTGAAGGGTTGTAAGTCTTGCTTAAACTTATATTCAGTTGAGATTTATTGTTTTTACTTGCTTATCTTTCATCATCTATCTATGAAAACCATGTATGCTTGTGTGATGATTTTGGATCTTGAAATGCATGTTATTGGCTAGTTTATTGTGATTCTGGAGTGATGGATTGATGGTTATGGCTTGGGTGATGATAGAATGGACTTGTATGTTAGTTTAGGATGATTCGTATGCACAAAACCTAACCCAGACAAAAAAATCGACCTGTTCATAGGTTAGATCGTCCGATTTTCCTTATGATCCACCCGATTTTTCTCTCTGTTGTTCTTTAATTGATGAATCTATATGTTAGGATGTTAGGGTGTTGGAATCCTAGTGTTTATTAAGCATAATATAGCTTAGGGTCACCTAATTCTAGCAAACTAAGTGAGGGAAGAGACCTACCCGGTGATTTCCGATCTTAGATACCTAAGATGATGAACTCTAGGTAGTAGTGAGCCTCATAAGCCGCTATTGGATTGAGTGTTCTAGGATTTTTGCTTGAGACTCGCCTTTTCCGAGACTTACCCGGTAAGGAGAGGTTTGCCCCTTAAGTAGAGTCCGGTTTGTGTAGAATTCCCAACTTTAACCCCTTGAGACCTACCCGGTAATAGGAGTTTAGTGCGGGATTAGCGAAGCATGAGACTTACCCGGTAATTGCTTCCATTAGAGAAACACCCTTTCCCAACACCGCAACTTTGTCCTTAGAATCTTTAGAAGCTTGAGTCCAATGCCATAACCGGAAATCTTGACCTCTAGAATCCACTTTTCTCTCTTTGATCACATATCTCGTGTTTGTGTTGCTTGTTTGTTTTGCTAGTTTGAGTTGTTAGTTTGATTTATAACATTGCATGATTTGTGATCTTTGCTTGATCACCACAAAAACCCAACCAAAAAAACATCATAATTTTCATTTCTTTATTTCTTTCTCTTTTCTTAGACTAGATTCACACTATCTATGATCACTTGCTTGATTTGATTTCACCTTAGTCTTCGTGTTCGACCTCGGAATACTATCCTTGCTACAAAACGACCCATACACTGTGGGTTCGCTAGGAGTTAGGAAATTATATCGAGTTTATAAATTGTAAGACTATTGCGTGTCACAATCTTAGCATAACACAATCCATACTCCTTGTTTCGTCTTTCATCTTCTTGGGGATCATCATTTATACACACTTCCTCCTTCTTGGCGTTTCTTAGTCTTCTCATTATAATGGAAACCGGTCAACTCCATGTGAACCCCCTCCATGCCCTCCTTCTCATAACTCTAGTAATGTTGACACTTCACTTATTTGTACTTCGTAAGCTTAACTTACGGTATCTTAAATCTTTTGTGATTGGTTCATCCACACCTCTCATCTTGACTCCAATGCTTAGGAGCGCCTAAAGAAAACTTCACATCTCAATGGCATACCACCTTTAACCTTGCTAGAATGTAACCATCTCCTCCTCGATTCGCATCTTTAGTTGTCCACGCGTCTTCATGAAGAGTAAAGTCCGTTATCTCCATGGGTCTCGTTGTCGTTAGATCACGACTTCTTTAGAACCACTTCTATACCTTAATGTTTCTCCTTTTTCTTGTATGGTCTCCATCTCGCTTTATATTTAGTTGTCTCGAGTTCTTCTTTCTACTTGTTCGTCTTTCGTTTATGTCATCTCTAGTCCTCTTCTTCGATGTCCTTTTATAGGAATCTTAGAAACGCCATGGTGTTCGTCAACACGAAACGCTCAACTCGATACTTGAACGTACTCCTCCACGTATGAACGCTATCCCAAGCCAACAACGTCGTCTTAAAGGTGATGCTATCTTTCCGTCGTCCTAAGTATAAGGTCCCATACTATACACTATTATATATAAGAGTCCGTATATAAACTTATATATGTCCTATGTTCACATAACTACTAATATGACACATCCGGTAATTCATTACAACACAACAAGGTCCAAAGCATATATTATAGTCCACATATATACTATACATATAATCACGTCCATCATGCAACTACAATCCAAATATATTATACATATATATATATATATACATATATATATATATATATATATATATATATATATATATCAAAAATTCAATAAACTAAGCTGCCGAGATCCGCGGAAGGAGTGGTGGTCCATACATTCTACCCCAACTCATGCATGCGATTTTGAAAACGGAAAGTGTATTCCTTATTCGGCCTTTAGAAGATTGCGAGTGCCATTGTTGTCAACCTAGGGCTCTGATACCATATTGTAACACCCCAAATCTGCGGGACTCGGGATGCTACGGGTTGGGACCTCACAATGGGTCCCGACCCTTAGCTTGACAACAATTTCACCGGACCTTTCCAACATGACACAAATAAAGGCAAAACCGAAATTCCTTTTATTGCAAATGATAAGAAAACCGAAGGAAAACAACAAAAGACTTCAGCCGAGATACAACACAAAAACCGAACGCCAAATACACGGCATACAAAAAAAACAAAAGATACAATACTCCAATACGACTCCACCAAAAAAAAACCCTTCCTAAAATGTAAGGACCCCAACTGCCCACTCTTCCGGATCTCTCGGCCGCATTCCTAAACTGCAAGGCAATCTACAACAATCGGTATAAAGCCGTTAGCTAATATTCGAAGCATTAGGATCAAGGTGAAAGGCACAAACACAAGTAAATCAACATAAAACACAATGTACACCAAATCACGCAAGTCCGGTTTATTATCGTTTTATTATTAAGTCGTATCCCATTCTAATTCAACTTCTTTTGTGACACGAGAATCTCCCGAAACTCGCCTCGGTCCCCATTGCCGGCGTGGAACGGTACGGATGCCTCCGACCATCTAACCAGCATGGCTTGTCGCCAAGAACCTCCTAGCTCTACGCAAGAGCTAGGCAGTGTTGTCACCGCCCATTATCATACACTTGGGCCAAATAATATAAGGTTGGTGGTCCCATTACCGGTTTAGTTGTTATAAACAATAAGGAATAAACACACACCACCAAACACACATCAATGCTAATACAAGGAATACGAGCTAAGTAAGTCCGGACACTTACCTCGTCACCACACTCAACTCACAACACTCTCGCTTCCTTAGGGGAGGAAGCCCATAACCTGCTCATAAGAAGATACCTTTATCAACAACAACCCACTCACAATAGAAGTCTTAGACTTCTATACAAATGTTCTACGCAAGACCATTTGGCTCTCAATTCTAGGACCGCATCCTAGAATCCCTCGTGCTCACATCACACTCAACAGAAGCTAGAAGTCCCCGACTTCTAAACCTTTGGATCTCGTAAGATCGTAACTCACAAAACCACTAGGATACTCTCTTTCTAGTCCACAACCTCCAAAATCATACAACCTCAACCCCTAAATTCTCACAAGCTCAACATACAACTAAAAGCCATAAATAACCTCACAAGATACAACACCTCAAGCTTTATAACGATCATAAATCCTCAAAACTCACCTAAGGTTCATGGCCACTACTTGGCGTTCACTCTAAGTTATGCTCGATTATCCAATCTAGTATGATGCTACTACTAAACATAAGTAAATCGAGTAAGATCATAAGCTCGGGGGAGAGGATACTCACATGACGTCAAAAGACGGAAGTCGTTCAACGGATGTCGACTTGGACTCGTTAGGCCTTTATCGGGGCACTTCCGAACCTAGTACCAAACTAAACAAATTTAGCTTATAAGCTAAGTTTGAACGAAATAAAGAACATATATAATCTAAGGAAAACCCCACTTTTAAAACCCAAGTTAAAACCGTAAATATAAATTCCGGGCAAATTGTATAACATCATAAACCCAAGGTAAAACTCGTTTTCAAAGCCAACGTTAAAATCCCGTAATTTAATCCTTGAGTCATAACCCGAAATTAATACAACATGAGCATAACATATATGGTATATATAAATAAGAATATAATTCAAGTAAATCCCAAATTTAAAACCCATAAATACATTTTCCGAAAATAAAACCTTAGGCCATAATATGTAATGAAATTCCTACAGGGGCATAAATATCAAATTCCAGAAACTGTGGGTCCAAAACTAAGATTATATAGAATATGGGTCCATTTTATAATTATACCAAATATTAGGGTAAAATCTATAATTAACCATAAATTAAGACCCAATTTAAATATAACCTAAAAGGGTTCCTTCACCCCTCTTTTATTTTCTAGAAACCAGACGGCGGAGATAGGGAGGCTTCTCCGGTGGAGGCAGGGAAGTACCGGCGGCAGCGACTACCAAGGCAAGGGCGAGGCACAAAGTCGGTTGTTACTTCTGGCGTGAACGAAGGAAAGAGAGATGGATCGAGATCTGCTGCTGCAACGCCTTCTCAGAGGAGAGTCCGGAGTGCTTCTGGGGTGGACGAAGGGCTATCGTCGACGATGGAGGAACTGTTGATGATGGTGGAGGCGGTAGTTGTGGAGGAGAGAAAACAGAGAGAGAGAGAGAGAGAGCGTTGGTGGTTGCCGGCTCAACAGAAGATGAGGTTGGCGAGGCTGGTGACCGCTGCTTGCTCTTGAGGTGGTGAGACTGAGTGCTCAGGCGGGGTTTAAGGTGAGGGTCGAAGGAGCAAGAATGGAGGCGTGGAAGGTGACAGTCTCAGGTAGATGAAGGGGTTGAAGGCTCGAAAGCAAAGGAGGGTTGAGGGAAGAGTACACAAAACACATTGCGTGAGAGAAGAGAGACAATTGAGGGTCAGGAGAGGTCAAAGGGTGAGGCAGCACATCACTGCTGCGTTGTAGTTCACGAAGGGTCGAGGCAGCACATCAAGGCCGAATGAGAGAGAGAAAGGAGAGATGAAAGAAAAAGAAAAAGAAAAGAAGGAAAGAAAGAAATAGGTAAAGAGTGAATTCGATCCATAAGGGTTTGGAACGGGATTTTCGAACAGGAAAACTTCCCGAATTTTCCAAATATAATAATATGGGATAAGCGAACGTATCCAGAATAATAATATACTCGGAAAAGGTATTTTACGCCGTAAAATACTTTTAATAAAATATTTAAGCTAATAAATTATCGATAAAAGTCGGAAAATAAAATCGAGAATGCGCCAAAAAAATTTGGGACGTTACATATATAAAGGCCTTGAAGTTAAGTTTAAAGACCTTGAAACGGAGTTCTGACATCCCAGTTTTCTATTTAAAGGTCTTGAAGATGCGTTTCAAGGTTTTGAGATTGTTCTCCGATATCTTCAATCTTTTCTTGCATATTCTTTTCTTGAGCTTTAGGATCTTCTTCTCTGTCAAAATTGTGATCCTCATGTTGATTCAGATTAAGATCTGAAAAACTTTCACTCAAAGTATCATCATTGCTTTCATCAAATATAACATGAATACTTTCCTCAACGATTTTGGTATGTTTATTATAAACACTATAAGCTTTGCTATTTGAAGCATATCCAATGAATATTGCTTCTATAACACCCCGAATCCGCGGGACTCGGGATGCCACATTGGGCTAGGATCTCACAGTCGATCCTGACCCTAGCCTGACTACAAGTTCACCGAACCTTACAACATGGCACTGACAGATATAAAACAAATACATAAAATTGTACATCAAAAGGTATAGAAGATCATAGCCGAGTATAAAACATCGTCCTCACACATGAGGTATACAAAACATCATCCTCACGCCGGATGTATATATCCCCAAAACCATAACCACCTAATGTACGAGAGTCCTCGGCCTGTCACCCTGCTAGATCACTCAGAAACTCACCTATCCTGCAAGGCATCTACAACATGATATGAAACCATTATCTAACCATACATATATAAGGTAATGCATAAGCACAAACACACGTCATGGAAGGTAACACATAATCATGCTATCACACATTTACCCATTTTATCATCTTTATATAATAGTCATTCACTCAAATCGTATATATATAGATAGATAAAACTATGTGACACGAGGAACGTATCATCCTCGCCTCTGGGCCTGCTAGCCAAATGTAGTACTATCGGTCACACAACCCGTGTACCCTATGGGAGTGGATTGCGCCCTTCTTGTAAAGCCAATTTGGCCTAACGTCAAAGAACCTCCCAGACTCAACGGCAGAATGAAAGGGAAAGGTTATCACAACCACACATACGGGGCAATAAATAAAACATAGGTAGGTAATAATCGACATCACATGCTATCATATCAAGCATATAACACACACACACCACTCATGCAAACACCCAATATAAGGATGATAGCTAAGTAAGTCCTACAGACTTACCTCAACCTCGTACAATCACAACCACGATCAACCTCCAATCCTGGGAGGGACACTAACTAATAACAAGGCATAAAGAGATATCAATATTCTTATCAATCAAAAAGGTCACACCTAGACCCAAGAGATCCATAAGGATCATACCGAATCTATACGCCTCACAACCAACTAAACCTCAATATCTCAACATAACTCACAATTCCTCAAATCTCAAGGTAGTATCTAATCAACATTCCTCAATCTCAATTATAATCCTAATTTAATTAATTAACCCTTAATTAATTAATTAAATTTCGCCAGAATAACGTTTTCCCCGTAGGCAATTTCTAAATCGACTTGTCAACAATATCATCAAATAAACAACCCATAATCACCAGAATAATATAAAGACCATAATGGAATTTATAATTATCCATTTTGACAAGCCTAAAGTCAATTTAGGACAAATCGCAGTACGGAAAACGAATAAATTCATAACTTATTCGTTACTAACCCGATTGATGATCTGAAATAAGATTCGGAATCACAACGACGCAGGCTACACGTGGACAACATCAAATTCACCGGAATAGAGTGACGGAACCTGCCTTGTGACATATATGCTCAACCAGCTCTTCATCTGCTCGGAGATGTAGAAACTCGGTACCGATATGAAGAGAATGAAGAGATGAATCCAGAAACTGAAACGGAATTGAAATCGGATTAGAAACGGAGAGTAGATATGAGTTTGAAGGTTGAGAGAAATCAGAGGTTTTACGAGGAAAGGAAATGAATAAATAAAGGATTTTCTGCTATTTATGGTGAAGACGATAATTATCCTTTAGCGAAGTCGATAATTATCCTTTAACCGATCCAAAGGCGGGTTGAACCCTCTTCTCCAAACTTTTCGTAATTGGAATAATAAATCTAGAGTATTGTAGAGATAATTATTCCACAACTACCTCGGAAAACGTGTATTCCTGAGCCGTCTTTCTTAGCCGTTAAGAAACGAAATAGCGACTCTTTTGACCATTTTGCTTCTCCATGTTATTTCATATCTAGGACATATCTGATGTCCTGATCATTTCTCTCAACTGCATTTTTATTAATTGGAGCTCCCAAATGCTCCAAATAACACCGGAGGGTAAAAATAATTACCCGGGGAAAAAAGTGAAAATTTCCCCGTACGTCCAAAATTACGCCAGGAACATAACGGTGGGACTCATACTCATCACTTGCGCAATCTTCGCGAGTTATATGTCAATTAATATCAGTGATTAAGTTAATCAACATTAATTAGAATTCGGAAATCCTAGTTATTACATCACACACCCCTTAAAAAAAGTTTCGTCCCGAAACTTGAACAATTTCCAAATACTCTCGGACCCATACGCCGAGGTATAAACACTGTCTCTATCGGAGGTATCACATCTCCGTTCAAAGGTATCAACCTATAACACTCTATAATCTCAAAACATAGCATGAAGGAATCACCAACTCCAGCAACAAGATCATAACGCTATCCAAATGTATAGAGGAAAACCATCTCTAGCCAACCTATAATCTCATCACAAGGCATTGATGAAACACATCTCTTGCCATAATCATATCACAAGGCATAGATAAAACACATCTCTAGCCATATCATACTCATAACCCAAGGCATGGAGGAAAAACATCTCCAGCGAAACTATGTCCATCAAATAGCGTGGATGAAAGAACCATCTCTAGGTAAATCCTAATCACACTCAGATAGCATGGAGGAAAGAACCATTTCCAGCTAGTTCCTAATCACACTCAGATAACATGGAGGGAAGAACCATCTCCAGCTAAATCCTAACCACACTCAGATAGCATGGAGTGAAGAACCATCTACAGCTAAATCCTAATCACACTTAGATAGCATGGAGGGAAGAATCATCTCCAGCTATATTTGTAAATCGCGCTAGCAAATCAAGATCTAATAAGATCATATATCACATCACATGTAGCACGAAAATGAACACATAAAGGCATATAAGCACATAAGCATATAATCACAACACTCACGAAGATAGCATTAAGATCTACTCGGTGATCCTACAGGTGCATCTATCACACCATAAAACTCTGGATAGTTACTCTGAATACTATCCTCAGTCTCCCATGTAGCCTCCTCAGGTCCTCGTCTCGACCATTGTATCCTCAACATAGGAATGTCCTTCGAACGCAGGCGTCTCATACCTCGCTCTAGGGCTGCATTCAGATGCTCAACAAAGGTGAGGTCCGGCTCAACCACCAAATCATCATAACTCACAATGTGTCTTGGGTCTGGTATATACTCCCTCAGTTGAGACACATGAAACACAGAATGAACATCCTCTAACCTCGGAGGCAATGCTAAATTGTAGGCTGCCCTCCCAACTCTGTCAAGTATCTCAAAAGGAACGACATCTCGGGGACTCAACTTCCCCTTTATGCCAAAACGTCTTACGCCTCAGAGATACTCTCAGCCAAACATGAGCTCCCACTCTGAACTCTAGAGGTCGACGCCTCTTGTCTGCATATGACTTCTGGTGACTCTATGCAGCCAACATCCTCTCTCTGATCAGCGCTACTCGAGTCATATCATCCTAAATCTGCTCTGGCGCTATACCATTGATACTGTTAGGATCATCCCAACATAACGGTGTACGGCATCTATGCCCATACAATGCCTCATATGGAACCATCCCAATCGATGCATGCCAGTTGTTGTTGCATGAGAACTCAACCAATGAGAGGTAATCTGACCATCCTTGTCCCCAATCCAATACACAAGCTCGTAGCATGTCCTCAAGGGTCTGGATGGTCCTCTTTGACCGACCATCAGTCTGGGGGTGAAACGCAATCGAGAAGTGTTGACTCGTCCCCAAAGAAGTCTGAATTTGTTGCCAAAATCTCGAGGTAAATCGCCCATCTCGACCAAAGACGATTTTTCTCGGTACACCATGGAGTCTTACTATTTGTCTAGTGTACTCCTCAGTTAATCTGCTCACTGACCATGTTTCTCTGATAGGGATGAAACGTGCAGTCTTCGTCCGTCTATCAACCACAACCCAAATAACATCAAAACTCCTACTAGGCCTCAATCCGATCACAAAGTCCATGGAGACGTCCTCCCATTTCCACTATGGCACTAGCAGTGGATGGAGCTCGCCTCCAGGTCTACAATACTCTATCTTGAACTGTTGACAGGTTGCACACTGTGCCACAAATCTGGCTACATCGGGCTTCAGCCTTCCTCACCAATATGATCGTCTCACATCATGGTACATCTTATTCGTATTTGGATATACTGATTAAGGTGTACAGTGAGCCTCCTGTAATATCCTCTGTCTCAACTCCGCATCAGCGGGTACACAGACGCGGTCATGGCGTCTCATCACTCCATCTGCTCCTATGAGGAAGTGTGATGCCTCACCACGAGACTTCCTATCTCGTATCCTCGTCAACGTCGGGCAGGTCCCTTGCTTTTGTTGGATCTCATCCAACATATCACGTAGAACCTTTAAAGCGTATAGCTGGGCATCCTCATCAGGAAACTGGATGTCCAACCCTAGCCAAGCTGAATCCCTTTAAAGCTGAGGCTAAACTATCAGTCTCGCAATCGTCTTCTCTCAAGGCGTCTTCCTACTCAGGGCGTCGGCAACAACGTTTGCCTTCCTTGGATGATACAGAATCTCAAGGTCAAAATCCTAGGTTAGCTCAAACCATCTACGCTGGCTTTTATTCAATTCCCGTTGCGTAAAACTATACTTCAGACTCTTATGGTCTGTGAAAATCTGGCTTATAGCACAATATAGGTAATGTCTCCAAATCTTCAAAGCATGAACTACCGCTGCTAACTCCAGATCATGAGTCGGGTAGTTCTTCTCATACGTCTTCAATTGTCGAGACGCATATGCAATAACTCTGCACCTCTGCAATAACACACATCTTAGCCCAGATTGAAACATCATCTTACTACACGAAACCACCAGTGCCCTATGGTTGTGCTAACATAGGAGTAGAAGTCCATCTTTCTTCCGCTCCTCAATCGATAAGAACACGGCTTGGACTATACAAATCAAATAGTCTTCTCAACAGACTGATACATGATCGGGCTATCATATAAACTCCTCCACTGACAGCGATTATATCTAGTTACTCTGAAAGGCTACTTCAGAAAGTTACGAACTTCATCGACATTCGTCGGTATTGTTCCAACTACAACAGTTATAATCCTTCTCGAATCAATCTAGATTCCTTCAACAGGTCACACGATCTCAAAAGTTCATGCCATATATTCAAACTCGTACTTAACATACAACTCTGATCTTACAAGACTCATAAAATATTCACCAATGTTCTGCGTGTCCCTCTCAACTCTAAGAGTACACTTGGATATCATCTACAAAAATTCACTACAACGGATCCATTAAGTCAATAAAACTTCGTTCCTTACCATATATGTGGCGGCGTTTTCGTGAGCCCGGATGGCATCACTACAGCTTGTAGTGGCCATACCGAGTCCGAAATGCCGTTTTAGGCACATCCTATTCGCTCATTCTCATCCGGTGATATCCAGGTCTCCACTCTTATCTAGAAAACTCAGAAGTTCCTTGCAACAAATCTATCAATTCATCCCTGTGGGGTAATGAACACTCATTCATAATAATCATCTTACTTACTCTCGAAAATTCGTGCACAACTACAACATTCCTTCTTCCATACGAAAACATGGATATATTCAAAATCATTCAGATGCTCCAGCTCTAACTTGATGCCGGAATCCACTCTCATTCATACCAGAGACTAGATGGTATATTAAACATACTCACAAATCCTCATGTTACCAAGACTCTCGTATTCCTCATTACATACATCAGAAGGCCTCATAGGCTCACGCAGTCAGCCTCGTTGTTGATAACAGTACACATCCTTCAAGATCTCTATCAAAAGAAAGGTCACAATCTAATCCATCATAACAGTGGTCAATATGGTCTATCTATCATAGTTCAAACTACACTTATAGCGATCTACTCGGTCCACTACTTTCTCACGTTCAAAGACATAAAAAAGATGTCTACAAGAGAAAGCCACAACTCCCGATATAACTAGGTAACACACATCTCGAGGGTACCTCTGACCCCAAAACAACTGAGTGACCCTAAGTAAAGGTACTCCCTATATCACATCTAAACCCACGTTCAACACATACATCAAAAAGAGGGCATACACCAGCACCAAAAGAACTCAAAAAGGTAAACCATTACTAAGAATGTTACCAGAAAACAACTAACGTTAACAACTCCACTACACTTCACCGCTCATAACTCGAGTTTACGCTCTTCAGGTATCACTGACGTCTTCTTCATGATCTCTCCCTCTACTCCATCTACACAGGAAAGAGGAGAGTCCAACTAAGAAGGAACACTACCTTGCTTACAAAAGGGAACCAAATGGCCTAGTTCACCATATGTGAAGCAAGCTATCGGTACTAAAGAACACTCAGAGCGCAAATGGCCTGGATCACCACACTTGAAACACGGTCGTCCCGTCTTCACAACCTGTGGGGCTGAAGGGAAACTCGATCTTCTTCGTTCAGCCTTAGTAACCTTAGCATGGGCAGAAACTTGCTGATGTGGCATCTTATTTTGTCGATAGAAAATCGCTCAATGTCCTAATTTACCTCATGTATAACACGTCACTAAAGATCTCTTACATTCCGGACGTAGGTGTCCAGGATCCCCACAAGTGAAACAAGATCTCATATTGCCAGAAGTCTGTGGTTTCTTCTTTGATCCAGAAGCTTCAGTAGGTCCCACTGATGTTGGTAAACCCAAGATAGGTCTACCTGCTCTTGCAGCTTCCTCCTGTAGACATATATATTCTCAAAACTCGGATCTACTAATCATGACATAGTTTGTCTCCTCTGGTCCAATCTCTACTATAGACATATCGACGGTGGAAACTTGAACCTGACCTATCACTACTGAAGGGAGAGGGGGTGTACCCCTACCTCGTCCCACTATAGATGTCACTCTAGTTTGAGCCATCTGTAGGGTATACATACCTAATCTTATAAGGCTATATATATGCCATATGTATATATATATATATATAACATACACATAATCCATAATACGTATATATACATATCTATACTGTTGAGATCCATGGCAGAAGTGATGACTTCTCGTACATTCTATCCCAAAACAACAACTTTTAAATACAAATCTTTTGAAAACGTCAGAACCCTTCCGGGTTTTGTTTATTTTATCCATCCGACCTCATTGCAGGTAGCAAGTGCCATTGTTGTCAACCTAAGGCTCTGATACCAACTCTGTAACACTCCGACTCCGTGGGACTCGGGATGCCACATTGGATCTTGACCCTATCCTAACAACAAGTTCATTGGACCTTACAACATGACACTAACAAATATAAAACAAATACATAAAATTGTACATCAAAAGGTATAGAAGATCATAGCCGAGTATAAAACATTCTCCTCACACAAGAGGTATACAAAACATCATCCTCACGCAGGAGGTATATGAAATGTCCCCAAAACCATTACCACCTAATGTACGAGAGTTCTCGGCCTGTCACCCTGCCAGATTACTCAGCAGCTCGCCTATCCTGGAAGGCATCTACAACATGGTATGAAACCATTAGCTAACCATACGTACATAAGGTAATGCATAAGCACAAACACACGTCATGGAAGGTAAACACATAATCATGCTATCACACATTTACCTATTTTATCATCTTTATATAATAGTCATTCACTCAAATCGTATATATATAGATAGATGAAACTATGTGACACGAGGAACGTATCATCCTCGCCTCTGGGCCTGCTAGCCAGCTGTAGTAGTATCGGTCGCACAACCCGTGTACCTTATGGGAGTGGATTGCGCCCTTCCTGTATAGCTAGTTTGGCCTGACGTCAGAGAACCTCCTAGACTCCATGGCGGAATGAAAGGAAAAGGTTATCACAGCCACACATACGGGGCAATAAATAAAACATAGGTCGGTAATAATCGACATAACATGCTATAATATCAAGCATATAACACACACACCATTCATGCAAACATCCAATATAAGGATGGTAGCTAAGTAAGTCCTACAGACTTACCTCAACCTCGTACAATCACTACCACGATTAACCTCTAATCCTGAGGGGGACACTACCTAATAACAAGACATAAAGAGATATCAATACTCCTATCAATCAAAAATGTCACACTTAGACCCCAGGGATCCATAATGATCATACTCAATCTATAAGCTTCACAACCAACTAAACCTGAATATCTCAACATAACTCACAATTCCTCATCTCAAGGTTGTATCTAATCAACATTCCTCAATCTCAATTCTAATCCTAATTTAATTAATTAACCTTTAATTAATTAATTAAATTTCGCCAGAATAACGTTTTGCCCACTGACAATTTCTAAACCCACCTGTCATCAAATTTCATCAAACAAACAACCCATAATCACAAGAATAATATAACGACCAAATCACAGTACGAAAAACGAATAAATTCATAACTTATACGTTACTAATCCGATTGACGATCTGAAAGAAGATTTGGAATCACAACGACACAGGCTACGCATGGACAACATCAAATTCACCGGAATCTGAGCGACGGAACCTGCATGGTGACATATATGCTCGACCAGCTCTTCATCTGCTCGGAATGTAGAAACTCGGTACTGATATGAAGAGAATGAAGAGAGGAATCCAGAAACTCAAACGGAATTGAAATCGGATTAGAAACGGAGAGTAGATATGAGTTTGAAGGTTGAGAGAAATAAGAGCTTTTACGAGGAAACGTGAAAGGAAATGAATTAATAAAGAATTTTCCGCTATTTATAACGAAGACGATAATTATCCTTTAGTGAAGTCGATAATTATCCTTTAACCGATCCAAAGGCGGGTTGAACCCCCTTCTCCAAACTTCTCGAAATTGGAATAATGAATATGGAATATTGTAGTGATAAGTATTCCACAACTGCCTCGGAAAACGTGTATTCCTAAGCCGTCTTTCTTAGCCGTTACAAAACGAAATAGCGACTCTTTTGGCCATTTTGCCTCTCCATATTATTTCATATCTAGGACATATCCGATGGCTTGATCATTTATCTCAACTACATTTTTAATAATTGGAGCTCCCAAATGCTCTAAATAACACCGGAGGGTAAAAATAATTACCCAGGGAAAAAAGTAAAAATTTTCCCATACGTCCAAAATTACGCTAAGAAAATAACGGTGGGACTCATACTCATCACTTGCGCAATCTTTGCGAGTTATATGCCAATTACTATCAATGATTAATTTAATCAACATTAATTAGAATTCCGAAATCCTGCCTATTACAGCTTCGTCACTACGTGCATCAAATTTACCAAGGTTGTCCTTTGCCATTGTTATGGACAAAGCACGTACATCCAAAGGGTTTAAAATAGGAAATATTAGGTTTTTTACCCTTAAAGAGTTCGTAAGGATCCTTTTCAAAATAGGGCGGATTAAACATCTATTCAAGTTGTAGTTAGCAGTATTAACTGCTTCAGCCCAAAAACTTTTTGGCAAACTATTTTCTAAAAGCATGGTCCTAGACATATCCTCTAGGGTGTGGTTCTTACGTTCCACAACCCCGTTTTGTTAAGGAGTTCTAGGAGTTGAAAAGTTGTGTGAAATACCACATTTTGTACAAAACAAATCAAACTTTAGTTGATCAAATTCTCTACCACAATCGCTTCTTCTCGAAATAATAGGTAGGTTTTTCAAAGTTTACAACTCCTTAAATAATTCTGAAAATTCAAACAAGGCTTCAGATTTTTCCCATAAGAATGATATCCATGTATAAGAAGAAAAATCATCCACAATGACAAGGATGTACTGTTTACCTTTGGGAGATTTGACACGCATAGGACCACAAAGATCCATATGTAAAAGTTCAATGGGTCGAGAACGTAACACCCCGAATCCGCGGGATATCGGGATGCTACGGGTTGGGGCCTCACAATGGGTCCCGACCCTTAGCCTGACAACAATTTCACCGGATCTTGCAACAAGGCACAAATAAAGGCCAAAACCGAAATACATTTTTATGCAATGTTATGAAACCCAAAAAAAAAAGAAAGGAAAGACTTCAGCCGTCCTTACAACAACACCAACATAATATACAATAACGACAACACAAGGACTCCAAAACCCAAATCAACCTAAGATGTACGGAACCCCGGCTGCCCACTCCTCCGGATCACTCGGCCACATCCTAACCTGCAAATCAACTACAACAATCGGTATAAAACCGTTAGCACACATTCTAGGCATTATAAAGATAATATGGCACAAACACACACAGGAGAACACAAGGCACACAACATGAACATTCATTCTATAATATCTTTTTAGGTCGTTCCATATCTAATTCATTTGTTTCAAGTGTGACACAAGAGTCTTATAACTCTTGCCTCTATCCCCGTGTAACCAACAGGAGTGTGGCGGCGCCCAACCCGTATACCCTGAGGGAGTGATGAAGAAGCCTGTCCGTATACCGAGTATGGCCTGGTCGTAGAGATCCCCCTAGTCTCCCTCGGGAAACTGAGCGGTGATGTCACCGCCCGATAATAATAATAGTAGTAACGATGGGCCAATAAATAAGGTCAAGTAAATCCTAATCCATTTTCATGTTTAAAAGCGGTAAACACACACCACCATATATATCCAAATAAGGCATAAAAGCGGCTAAGTAATTCCAAGGACTTACCTCGTCTCAAAGCTAAACGAACCCGATATCACTCTTTGAGGGAATATAACCAAAGCCTGTTCAAGACAAGGCACGATAATCAACAACTACTCACAAGCTAGAAGTCCTTAGACTTCTAGTCCTATATCATCTTACTAGGTCATACACTCTCATAGGCTAAATTTGGTTATTATTTATAATATTAATATATATATATATATAAATATATATATATATATATATATATATATATATTATAAAATAAGATCAAACTCATATTTAAAATCCGAGGTTAAAATTCTTAAAAACGTTTTTGGACGATTTATACAAATATATAATCATTTGTCATAACCCGTAAATCAAACATTGGGTCAAAACCCGTAATTAAAACCCTTGTCATATTATGTAATTAATTCCACGGGGACATATATGTCAATTTTCCAAAACTTGGATCAAAACTCACAAAAACAAGAACTTGGGCATATTCTACAATTAACACCATTAAGAGGGTCAATACTGCAATTATAAAAATGAAGGGTACAGATTGTAATATGTATAAAATTGATGGGGCCCACTCATCACATAACAAACAAAAGGGATCTAGGTTATTTCATCACCAGCGATGAGGGAGAAGGGGAGATGCGCAGGGCGGCGGCGCTTCAAGGCTGCTCTAGACGGCGGAGTTCACTGGCGACGGAGGCGTGGCTCCCTCCCTGGTGGTGGTGGCGCAGAGAGGGTGGCGAGTCTTCTCCCGGGTTGCTCGTGGAGGCGCAACAGGGGAAATTCGATGGGGAGTTACAGCAAATGGTTGGGGCCGGTTGTGGGTGCAACAGAGAGGCGGACTGGGCTTCAATTACCAGCACTCCTCCAACGAGCTTCTAGGAGGCGGCTTCTGGCTTCGGCGCTAGGGCAGGCGAGTGCTGTAGAGGCGTGGAAACCAGAGGGTTGGGTTGGAGTCGACACTAGCAACTCAAGGCGGAGAAGGGCGAAGGGAAAGAGATAGGAGTACAGAGAGTCAAAGACCGTAGGCGGTCGTTCTCGATCCGGCGTCAGTTCGAGTTGGATTCCGGTGAGATCGACGGAGGGAGTAAAGGTGAAGATGGTGAGAGAAGGTGAAGAGATGAGGGAGATAGCGGAGAGGCCGAGCGTGTAGAGAGGATCGAAGGGACGAGTCGTAGAGTGTGGGAGAGGGAGAACCTGTAGATGGGCAGAGGTAGCTGTAGCGTGTAGGAGAAGGTTACGGGAGAGATAGGTGAAGGCATGGCTGCAGAGGGCAGCAGCATCATCACGCTCGCTGAAAAGAGAGAGCCGGGGAAAAGAAAAGAGAGAAGAAAAATTAAAGAAAAAGAATAAAAAGGGGATAAAGCCATTAACTCGATTAAACGATCGGAACGGGATTTCCGAATCGGAAATTTCCGACTTTTCCGACTAAAAAAAATAAAATACGGAAATACGTATATGTACACCAAAAAAATAAAATAACCGGAAAGTTATTTTTGTGTCAAAGAAATATATTATTTTTTTTAAATAATAATAAAAAGAACTCTCGTGCTGCGAACGAGTCGAAAGTAGGGAGAAAATAAAAATAAAAAAAACAGAACGCACCCAAAAAAACGGGGCGTTACATCAGGTCCTCCTAAAAACAAGTTTCGTCCCGAAACTTGCTATACGCCGAACTTCTCTGTTCCTAAGGCCGAGGTAGGAACTCTCAAAACTGAGGCTTTACCCATCTAATCTATACTCATAAACTACTCAAACTACCACTACAAGGTATATCAAGTCATATAGCACATTCTCGCACATGGCACAAACAATATATAACATCACACATATACACAACAAAGGGAAGAACTAGGTCCAACCCTTCGATTTATCGACGCTACTAGCTCAGCGTAAAACTCAACGAAAGATACTATCCTCCGACTTCCTATTAGCCTCATTGGTTCTTCGTCTGTGACTAGGTCCTCATAACTGACAGCATGTCTCAAGTCATGTATGTACCCTCCCGATTGCTACTCATGAAACACCGGGTGAACGCTCTCTACTCTCGGTGGCAATGCCAACTTGTAAGTCACTTCTTCAACTCGCGCAAAGATCTCAAAAAGGTCCAATATATCGGAAACTCAACTTCCTTCTCGGATCTTTCTCAATGCAACATTTCCATTATGTTTCTTCTTTGCTTGTCTCTAGATAAAATAAAAAAATAAAAAAATAAAAAAAGACGGTCGAACTTCCAATTTACATCGCTGGCTTTGGTTCTTGTCAAACCAAAACTTTGATGTTACGCTTCCCCACTTCTTGTTGCAAGTTCTAAGTTATGAAAGAAGTACTTTACTTTACACTGCTTCTACTAACGAGACACGTATGCTATTACTTTTACATCGCTCTGCAAAACTCGATCAAGACCTTGTCTTGAAGAATCACTTGTACACTTCAAACACATCATTCCTCAAAGCAAATCAAAACAGTTGTACCAATCAATCTCCTCTTTAACTCTCAAAAGTCTATTATCAAATCTTCGTCTCACTCAATACTTCATCGCCATCCGTAGAAGGTTATCATAGTTGGCGTTATAGAACTACTCCCTTGACAGATCGGGTAAAGCTCGGCACATCTAAGAAAACTTGTAACTTCTACATTTTTCGGGGTTTGCCATCCCATGGTGACTTGTCAAACATCTTCTCTTTATTTCAAGAGTAGACCCAAAATATCTCCTCTGGGCATTAGTAAGCCCATATGGAGTAACTACAACTCGTAGTGACCCTGGTTGGTCCAAAATGCCGTAATTGCAATATTTGTGTCTCGAATTCTCAAACGGTGACAATCAAATCTTAACTTAATCTTAGAAGACACTACCGAACCTCGGAACTGATCGAGTAGATCATCTATCCTTGGTGAGGGATACTTGTTCTTCATTGTTATCTTCTCCGGCTCATTGTAATCGATGTACAAATGGAGATAACCGTCTCTCTTTTCGCATACTGGTGTCTTTCATAAAAACTTCAAATCAAGAGTTTAAGATAACGTATGGTGTTCTCTATGGCATTCCACTAATTCTAATAAAATCTTATAACTACGTTCTTGCAATTCCTCCTTCACTTGCTTCCACAACTCATGTCTCTGCACAAAGTGTTATTCCATACGGCGCCTTAGACATTGAGATTAAATCAAGCTCGACCTTAGTGGTAAATTCCACATTCTGACGTATTGGAATCCATGATATCTCAGGTTTTATCTTTTCTCTTCCCGTCACATATCGTAATAACCGACACAATCTTGTCTTATCACTTTACAAGCGGTCATGCTACTAATGATCTACCTCGATCTGCTAGGGTGACGTCCTTTAAACACGTGTATTGTTCCATCTTTAGCTACAATGTTAACCGTCCTCTTTCAAAGATCCTTCATCTCTTTAACTCGAGGGACTTGCTCGAGTCTTCTGACTCTTGAAGCCTTGGTTAAAAAATGATTCAACTTAATCCCTCTTCCCACTTAAAAGGGATGGCGATAATAACATCTCTTGATCTCGCGCATGTGTTCAGTGACAAAGGTCGTAACTACAAGACTCGTTCATGCCTCATAACAAACCGATACAATCTCCTTCACTTTCTCGGACATCCCAACCTATGGGAGGAGCTCTCCGTATTCTACATCAGTTTCACCATAGACATCCTTTCTTCAAGTAGGCATAGAAATTTATACTTCACTTTCCTTATGTAACGTCAATCTGACGGTAGAGGTTCTAACCTCAACCTTCCATATACTTTTTGTATATCTCTTGTTGACATCAAACTTCAACACTTTGGTCTTCTTTTACTCTTGTTGGTCACCTTATTCATCTCTCGGTATTCCATGAACAACTTCACAACTGTACCGGTATGCCTTGTGGAAAACACTAGAACAAATTCCCCATCCAACACCACTGAAATATCCACTCATTACTTTACCAAGTACTAACATCGGAACTCTAAGCTTGCAGCGTTGCCCTAATCTAGGTCCTCCCTTTTCACGCCATAGCGACCATGTCTCTTCCGTGTGAGTCTAGAAACTTGACTTATCTCTTCCACGCGGTAACATATCATCCATTTCATACCCTGCGTCCTCTATATACTCTCGTTTACGTACCACCTCCATGACACGTTTCCTTCTTCTTGATTCACTACTTCCCCTTTTACCGTGGTCAAACTTTAAAACCTCTAATTCATGTCGTCCTCCCTTATGTCAATTCCATGATCTACAAAGGTCATCCAAATCCCTCTTTATGCCCATAATCTCGTTTACTCATCCCCTCTACACTCACAATAGACAATTCAACCCGCATTTGTGCGTTCTCAGTTATCACCGATTAACTTGTATCTGACCTTCTCCGAAGTCAATGACTTATTATTCTACTACACTTCTCTTGTTACCTTCTCATGAAGGCTATCCTCCTCGGGGTATTTTACCTTAAACTCCGTTAGTTCTTTTCCCGTTCCATGCTTTCTTCCTCTTCCATAAGGTAACCATACTCTTCTAGGCATCACACGCCGTATAACTCACCTTCCTAAGCTTAACCATTCTTCCTTGATGTCTTTCAAGTGCACCTTTCCAAATATTATAGCCTTAGCTAACATCCGCCCGCGTTCCTATTGGTTGGTATCTTAAGTCTTTCGATCAAAGCTTCTTGTTTCCTCTTTCATCTTCTCGAACCATCATATATATGCACTTCCTTCTTCTTGGCGTTTCTTAGTCTTGTCGTTATAATGGAAACCGGTCAACTCCACGTGAATCCCTAATATGCCCTTCTTCTCATAGCTCTCGTAATGTTGACACTTCAATTATTTGTACCTTGTAAGCTTAACTTAAATCTTTCGCACATGGTTCGATCACTTTTCTCATCTTGACTCCAAAGCTTCGGAGCGTCTAAGGAAAGCTTCACTTCTTGGAGGAATACCACCTTTAACCTTACTAAAGTGTACACGTCTCCTCTCTTATTGGCATTTTTAGTTTCCCACGCGTCTTCTTGAAGAGCCATAAGTTCGTTATCTCTATTGGCCTCGTAGTCATTCAATCATGGCTTCTTTATAACCACTTATACACCTTAACGTTGTTCTCTTTACTTGTATTGCTTCCATCTCGAATCCTCTTAAGTTGACTCAAAATTCCCTTCTATTTGTTCGTCTTTGCCGCTAATGTCCTCTTTATCCTTCAAATAGTTTCTTTGACATCCCTAAAAGGAGTCCGATGAATCGCTAGGGTGTTCGCCAGAATGTGATGCTCAACTCGGTACTTGAGCATACTCATCATCGTATATATACTATCCTAATCCCAAAAAGGCGTTTGTCCAAGGGCGATGATAGCTTCCTATCATCTTAACTATAAGATCCACTACTACTAATATAATAATAGCATACCATATGTGTATGTATATATAACTATATATATAATTCCTATGTTTACATTACTACTAATATATCACATCAGGGAATCCATTACAACAATACAAGGCATTAACAAGCCCAAAGCATCCTAAGGTCACATATGTAACTATGCATATATATATCCAGTTCATCATGCAACATACAATCACAAAGGTATACATCAATTCTACCATGCATAACTACAAACCTCATATCCTATCTATATATACATATATATACATATCAAAATCCAATAAACTAAGCTGCCGAGATCCGCGGAAGGAGTGGTGGTCCGTACATTCTACCCCGACTCATGCATGTGATTTTAAAAACGAAAAATTATTTTAACTTAGAACCCTTGAGGGTTCTATTTCCCTCTATTCGGCCTTTAGAAGATTGCGAGTGCTATTGTTGTCAACCTAGGGCTCTGATACCACTTTTGTAACACCCCGAATCCGCGGGATATCGGGATGCTACGGGTTGGGGCCTCACAATGGGTCCCGACCCTTAGCCTGACAACAATTTCACCGGATCTTGCAACAAGGCACAAATAAAGGCCAAAACCGAAATACATTTTTATGCAATGTTATGAAACCCAAAAAAAAAGAAAGGAAAGACTTCAGCCGTCCTTACAACAACACCAACATAATATACAATAACAACAACACAAGGACTCCAAAACCCAAATCAACCTAAGATGTACGGAACCCCCACTGCCCACTCCTCCGGATCACTCGGCCACATCCTAACCTGCACATCAACTACAATAATCGGTATAAAACCGTTAGCACACATTCTAGGCATTATAAAGATAAAATGGCACAAACACACACAAGAGAACACAAGGCACACAACATGAACATTCATTCCATAATATCTTTTTAGGTTGTTCCATATCTAATTCATTTGTTTCAAGTGTGACACAAGAGTCTTATAACTCTTGCCTATGTCCCCGTGTAACCAACAGGAGTGTGGCGGCGCCCAACCCGTATACCCTGAGGGAGTGATGAAGAAGCCCGCCTGTATACCGTGTATGGCCTGGTCGCAGAGATCCCCCCAACGGTGATGTCACCGCCCGATAATAATAATAGTAGTAACGATGGGCCAATAAATAAGGTCAAGTAAATCCTAATCCATTTTCATGTTTAAAAGCGGTAAACACACACCACCATATATATCCAAATAAGGCATAAAAGCGGCTAAGTAATTCCGAGGACTTACCTCGTCTCAAAGCTAAACGAAACCGATATCACTCTCCGAGGGAATATAACCAAAGCTTGTTCAAGACAAGGCACGATAATCAACAACTACTCACAAGCTAGAAGTCCTTAGACTTCTAGTCCTATATCATCTTACTAGGTCATACACTCTCATAAGCTAGGATAACACTCCAAGTCCTCACAACTCACAAGATTAACTAACACTCAAAGGCTTACAGCGAACAACATCCTTAAACGCTCACCTATGGTCAAAAGCCACTACTTGGCATTCACACTAAGTTATGCTAGATCCAACCTAGCATGATATTAATATTAAACATTATTAGATCGAGGGAAGGGTACTGACACGAGGTCAAATGCGGAAGTTGATCGATGGATGTCGAACTTGGACTCGTTAGGTCATTATCGGGGTCGTTCCCGAACCTAATATCAAAACCAAACAAATTTAGCTTATAGGCTAAATTTGGTTATTATTTATAATATGAATATATATATATATATATATATATATATATATATATATATATATATATATATATATATATATATATATATATATATTAAGAAATAAGATCAAACTCATATTTAAAATTCGAGGTTAAAATTCTTAAAAACATTTTTGGACGATTTATACAAATATATAATCATTTGTCATAACCCATAAATCAAACATTGGATCAAAACCCGTAATTAAAACCCTGGTCATATTATGCAATTAATTCCACAGGGATATATATGTCAATTTTCCAAAACTTGGATCAAAACTCACAAAAACAAGACCTTGGGGGCATATTCTGCAATTAACACCATTAAGAGGGTCAATACTGCAATTATAAAAATGAGCGGTACAGATTGTAATATGTATAAAATTGATGGGGCCCACTCATCACATAACAAACAAAAGGGATCTAGGTTATTTCATCACCAGCGACGAGGCAGAAGGGGAGATGCGTAGGCCGGCGGCGCTTCAGGGCTGCTTTGGACGGCGGAGTTCACTGGCGACGGAGGCGTGGCTCCCTCCCTAGTGGTGGTGGCGCAGAGAGGGTGGCGAGTCTTCTCCCGGGTTGCTCGTGGAGGCGCAACAGAGGAAATTCGATGGGGAGTTACAGCAAATGGTTGGGGCCGGTTGTGGGTGCAACAGAGAGACGGACTGGGCTTCAACCACCAGCACTCCTCCAACGAGCTTCCAGGAGGCGGCTTCTGGCTTCGGCGCTAGGGCAGGCGAGTGCTGCAGAGGCGTGGAAACTAGAGGGTTGGGTTGGAGTCGACACTAGCAACTCAAGGCAGAGAAGGGCGAAGGGAAAAAGATAGGAGTACAGAGAGTCAGAGATTGTAGGCGGTCGTTCTCGATCCGGCGTCAGTTCGAGTTGGATTCCGGTGAGATCGACGGAGGGAGTAAAGGTGAAGATGGTGAGAGGAGGTGAAGAGATGAGTGAGGAGATGAGGGAGATAGCGGAGAGGCCGAGCGTGTAGAGAGGATCGAAGGGACGAGTCTTAGAGTGTGGGAGAGGGAGAACCTGTAGATGGGCAGAGGTAGTTGTAGCGTGTAGGAGAAGGTTACGGGAGAGATAGGTGAAGGCATGGCTGCAGAAGGCAGCAGCATCATCACGCTCGCTGAAAAGAGAGAGCCGGGGAAAAGAAAAGAGAGAAGAAAAATAAAAGAAACAGAATAAAAAGGGGATAGAGCCATTAACTCGATTAAACGATCGGACCGGGATTTCCGAATCGGAAATTTCCGACTTTTCCGACTAAAAAAAATAAAATACGGAAATACGTATATGTACACCAAAATAATAAAATAACCGGAAAGTTATTTTTGTGTCAAAGAAATATATTATTTTTTTAAATAATAATAAAAAGAACTCTCGTGCTGTGAACGCGTCGAAAGTAGGGAGAAAATAAAAAAAAAAACGGAACGCACCCAAAAGAACGGGGCGTTACAAGGCACCTCCGAGTCGCCCCATTTTGGACTGGACAAGCGGTCACCGCCCGTGATCATACACTTGGGCCAAACATAAACGTATAAAGTCGGTGGTCATATTATTAGTTTAGTTGTTATAACATAAACAATAAATACACATAAACAATAAACACACACCACCAAACACGCATAGAAACTAATACGGAGAATACGAGCTAAGTAAGTTTGGAGACTTACCTCGTCTGAAAGCTAGCCAAATAACCGAGCTCACTTCCCGTAGGAATATAACCAAGGCTTGTTCAAGACAAGGCATGATAATCAACAACCACTCACGCAAGCTACAAGTCCTTAGACTTCTAGTCCTATATACTCTTACAAGATCATACACTCTCATAAACTAGGATAGCACTCCTAGTCCTCACAACTCACAAGATCACGACTATAGCCACATGTGCCACGATACTCTCATCCTAAACTCCACAACCTCAACCAACATATAAATACCACCTCAAGTCTCACAAGATCAAGCACAAGGCTCACAACTGTATAACAACTCAAGATCGACACACCACATGTCATAGAACATCAATCCATCCTCAAACACTCGCCTAAGGTTTCAAGGCACTACTTGGCATTCACTCTAAGTTATGCTAGGTTCACCTAGCATGATATACTACTACTATCATAACTAAACAAGGGAGAAGGTACTCACACACGATCCAAGGTGGAAGACGATCTACGGATGTCGAGTACAGATTCGTTGGACTTTATCGGGCGCTTCCGGACCTAAGAACAAACCTAAACAAATTTAGCTTATATGCTAAATTTGATTTAAATATATATAATATATAACTCAAAGGTAAAACTCGTTTTACAAAGGCCAACGTTAAAAACCCATAAATAATCCTTCTGGGGCAAAAATATAACAAAATTCAAGAACTTGGTCGTAAGACGTAATTAAAACTTTGAGCCATAAATAAAAAGGGTGTATCTGTTTTTATAGAAGCTTTAATTTTCGTGCTTATCCTAATTGTTGGTTTAGTTTAACCAACAAGGTCACCATCGATAATTTGCAAAAGAGTTGGGTCAAAAACTGCAATAAAACTATGGATCAAATATGTAATAACATTCTACAAGGGTACAAAAGTTCATTTCCAAAAGTCTAGGTTCACAACTGCAATTATCCAGAAAAAAGGGCACAAGGTGTAATAACAGCAAAGAGAGGGCCAAAATTAGAATAACCCCAAAGCTTCTTCTTCAACCTAATCACGCGCTGCAGAGGAGGGAAGGAAAGAGGGGCAGCCGGCGGCGCTACTGGCTGCACTCGGCGGTGGGGCTCCCTGGCGACGGAGGCGGCGAGGCTGCGGCAGCAGGGCGCCCAATCTCCGGCGGTGGTGGCCCTTCCCTGGCGACAGACAAACAGCGAGCAGGGGGAAGAAAGAGGGGCAGCCTGCTGGTGCTCTGATGGGGTCGAGGCGGCGGTGTGGAGGCGTCTTCCCTGCGTTCCGGCGAGTCCTGGTGGTGCGGGCTCCAATCGTCCTCAGCATTGCAACAGAGAGGGAAGAAAGAATGGAGAGAGGAGAGATGTGCAGAGGAGAGAATGAAGGTGAGGCTGCCTGCGTGAGAGAACAGAGGGAGAGAGAGTGGAAGGTTGGGCTAGCGTGAGGAAGAGGGTGAAGGCTGGGGAGACAGGTGAGGGAGCAGGGTGCAGGGGCTTCCAACGAGGGGTCACTGCAAGGCTTGCAAAGGTCGGGTCGCCAGGCTGCTCATCCGCAAGAGAAAAGAGAAGAAAGAGAAGGAAGAAAAAAACAAAAAAAAAAAGGAAAAAGAAATAGAAGAAGAAGAAATTAAAATAAGGGATAAACTTGTAATCAATATTCGGAACAAGATTTTCGAGTCGGAAAGATTTTCCGAACCTTTCCGAAAGTAAACCAAAATATAAATATACTCAGGACTTTTATTTCTATGTCTTAAAAACACTTTTAAAAATATAAAAAAGAATTTACTACTAAAAATATCGATAGAAGTACGCAAGAAAGAAAATATCGAAACCGGGCATTACATCAGATCCCCTAACAACAAGTTTCGTCCCAAAACTTGCTAAAAGCAAAACCCTCGATCAAACACGTCTCGCTAAACGCTCGGAACACATAAACGTTGCAACTACGGCCCTCTAATCCAAAGTCTACTCGCGTAAACACATCAAGACCCCACAAGGTACACACAAAGAAAATTCACGTCACAAATTTCATAAACACAACCAAGGAAAGATCTCCGGACTAACCCGACAGTCCAATAGATGTCGCTAAACCTGCGTAAAACTCGGGATAGTTCCTCCAGATACTATCATCGGTCTGTGATGTAGCCTCATCGGCTCCTCATCTCGACTACTGCACTCTCAGCATGGGTACCTCCTTCAACCGAAGGCGACTCGTACTACGCTCCAACAATCGCTATTGGTGGCAACGCCGACTTGTAAGCCACTTCCCAACTTGCGCTAGGATCTCAAAATGGTCTGATAAACCGGAACTCAAATTTCTTCTCGGGTCTTTTTCAACACAACATTTCCTTTATGTTTCTTCCTTGTTCCTCAATACCCAAACCAAGACCTTGTCTTGGAGAATCACTTGTACACTTCAAACTTATCCTTCCTCGAGGCGATTCCGTAATAATTTGCACCGATGAATCCCTTCTTAGCACTCTTCAACTCTGTTGACCATTCCGTCCTACTCCAACTTCGTTGCCATCCGGAGTCGGTTTCATGGATGGTGTCACTTGGAGAATCTTTCCATAAATCCGGTAATGACCAACACATCCCAAAAACTTGTAACCTCTTCCAAATCCTCCGGGGTTGCCATCACGAGACAACTTGTCATACAACTTCTCTCTTTTCGCAATTGGTGATCTCCATAACAACTTCAAAAAAAAAGTTCAAGATAACGTCTGGTGTTCTCTCTTCAAAGCATTGGTTCTACAAAACCTTTATCAACAAGATCTTGTTCGGTTTCCTTCAATTGCTTCCAAAACTCACGCCTCTTCCCAAGCTCGTCCTTAGTCGCAAAGTACTACGCTCCAACAATCGCTATTGGTGGCAACGCCGACTTGTAAGCCACTTCCCAACTTGCGCTAGGATCTCAAAATGGTCTGATAAACCGGAACTCAAATTTCTTCTCGGGTCTTTTTCAACACAACATTTCCTTTATGTTTCTTCCTTGTTCCTCAATACCCAAACCAAGACCTTGTCTTGGAGAATCACTGGTACACTTCAAACTTATCCTTCCTCGAGGCGATTCCGTAATAATTTGCACCGATGAATCCCTTCTTAGCACTCTTCAACTCTGTTGACCATTCCGTCCTACTCCAACTTCGTTGCCATCCGGAGTCGGTTTCATGGATGGTGTCACTTGGAGAATCTTTCCATAAATCCGGTAATGACCAACACATCCCAAAAACTTGTAACCTCTTCCAAATCCTCCGGGGTTGCCATCGCGAGACAACTTGTCATACAACTTCTCTCTTTTCGCAATTGGTGATCTCCATAACAACTTCAAAAAAAAAGTTCAAGATAACGTCTGGTGTTCTCTCTTCAAAGCATTGGTTCTACAAAACCTTTATCAACAAGATCTTGTTCGGTTTCCTTCAATTGCTTCCAAAACTCACGCCTCTTCCCAAGCTCGTCCTTAGTCGCAAAGTACTCATTCTTACGTTCTGGACTTCGTGATATCTCGGGTTCCGTCTTTTATCCTCTCATCACATTTCATAATCACCGACACAATCTTATCTTAGCACTTGACCGGTGGTCATGGTACTAATGATCTACCCCGATCTGTTGGGGTGATGTCCTTAAAACACGTGTATTGTTCCATCTTCTGCAACAAGGTCGACCGTACTTCATCTCCTTTACTCGAGAGGTTTGCTCGAGTCTTCTGACTCTTGAGGCTTTGGTTAAGCATACTTCCACTAAATCCCTTTTTTTTTTCCTTTTTGAGGTAAGGCGACAATAATCATTTTTGATCTCGAACATATGTTTAGTCATGATGGTCTTAACTACAAGGCTTAGCCACAACTTATAACAAATCGATCTTATCTTCCTCGCTCTCCCTGACATCCCAACACATTGAGGAAGTTCTTCGTATTCTTCACACGCTTGTATCATTTCTTCGAGTAGGTGTAACGTCAATCCAACCATAAGGGTTCAAATCTTAATCCTTCATATACTCCCCGTATATCTCAAGTCGACATCCGGCTTCATAACTTCGCTCTTCTCCACTCTTGTTGGTCACCTTATGCCTCTCTCGTTATTCCTTGAACAACTTCACAAATGTACCACTATGTCCCGTGGAGAACGCTAGGGGAAATTTTCCCAACCACAATCACTGAAAGATCCACTCATTACTTCACCAAACACTAACATCATAAATATTCGCTCCAAAAGGTGTGTGCAAGCTTTAATATTTATACAAAAAATAATTGCAAATAAGCGAACCCGCAGTGTACGGATCAATTGTAATAAAAGCAAGAATTTCAGGGTCGAACACAGGGACTATGGTGAAACAAAGATCGGTAATTCAGGTTGTCAATCAAAAACAAGCAACAAAGCAAAGATATCAAAGATGATGTAATAACCAGGTAAAGAAAATGCGGATTCTAGAGATTAAAGCATCCAGTTGTGGTTCCGACTCAAGATCTCAAAAGATAATGTGGACAAAGATGAGGTTTGTAAAAGGGAAGGTATTTCTAAGGTGGGAATAGATCACCGGGTAAGTCTCACTATTCACTATCCCAAACCAAAGATCCTCTCACCGGGTAAGTCTCAAGGTACTAAGGAAAGGAACTATAATCTCAAACCAACACACCACACAAGGGGATAGAATCAACGTTTACCGGGTAAGCCTAAGGCTAACTCTCAAAGATGGAATGAAGGCACACTCAAACCCCAATAAATGATAAATCTTTATTACCTAACACTCATGATCTTGGGTATACAAACAAAGGAATCACCGGGTAAGTCTCATCCTAGGCTTGCGTTGAACCAGGAAAGGTATAACAAGGATAGGATTTGGAAAACTGAAACCTCAACTCCGATAAGGATCAGGAAAGGTCTCGCCTCGCTCAGTTAGTATCCCATCTCGGTCGAGATGTTCTACGACTGACCGAGGTGTTCGTCGGTTAATGTAAAGGCTCGAGCTTTCAGGGTCCACTGGGATAAAGGCTCATTCTTTCATCGTCTTTTCCACAACCTTCAACCAATCACCCTAGAATCGCATAAAGAACTTAGCCAACAATCATCATGATAACAATAATCAAATATATAAGAAAGGAATCAATATTCAAACAAGAAAATCTTAACACAAATGTCTCAATAACTGAATCAAACAAACAATCAAATTGTGTTCTTCAATCACAACCAAAAAGACAACAACTCAAACCAAACTAAGAAAATCTTACTACTTCCTTCAAAGCTAACTTCCTTCCTTCCTTGATCTTCAAACTTCCAAACTTCCTTCCAAACTTCCTTCAAACTTTCTGATCTGGAGAACTGCTCCGAGACAATTAATCTCCAGAAAATTCATCTCTTTATATAGGACAATCACCTTCCTAAGATAAAATATCCTTAAAGGCAATTTCCTTCCTTAAAATATCTTCCAATCTTCCAAATAAATCAGGCAAAAAGATATGCTTCCTTCCAGAAAATCATCCTAAAATATAGGAAAATCACTTTCCAAAAATAGAAGATCTCAGCCAAAGATAAAGATCTCGTGTCCCGTCATCATTTCGTCTCGGTCCATTCGATCATGAAGATCACCTCGGTCGCGGTGGCACTGTAGCCAACCGAGGTGAGTCTCAGCTGAGCTTCAATCTCTCTAATCTGGTACAAAATCAATCTTCCATCTCATTTTCATGCTTCATGAGCTTCCCTTATAACTCTTCAATGCTCCAGAATGTAGCTCCAATGACTTAGCTTTCTTAGCTCCAAAACGTTCCAAAACATGCTATTTTCCCTAGAATCACAACGAAACCAGGTGTAGACCTCGATTCTCGCAAAGGTAGACAAAACAACATAATGATCAAAGAATATACATTCATACATACAGATTTATGAAGATAAAACGTCCAAACCAATCCCAAAATATAGACTATAATACATGCTATCAAAATATCTCATACTTGTCCCTTGCTTGTCCCCAAGCAAGATCCAAATCTTAGATACAATATAGAATGGATTATAAGTCATTAAAAAGATCAATGAAAAACATTTCAAAACATTTTGATGCGTGTTTCACTCATAGATCACCCTAAGAGAATGCTTCATGGCAATTGAAAATCAAGACATGATCAAAACATTTTATAAATATAATAAAGATGTTCATCTTTGCATAAAATCATATAATACATAATAAATCATATTTATCAAAATTAATCATGTATAATCTAGTTTAAACCACCAAGTCAATCAACATACTCGAGGTCTCAAGGGCTTCCAAAAGAGGTCAAGAAACGTGTCAGGGTGGGATGCATATAGGGTAATATGGTGCTAGAATCCGGGAATAGGATCTTACTTCACTTTCTTTGAATCACAACATCTTCTACCAATAAGCTTTGCTTATTTTCACTTTTTTATTTTACTTTTTAGGATGCATGGACAAAGGTGCAAATAACCAAAGCCTAGGAGATCAACAATCATCAATTTTTCGAGATGCCTTAAACCCTTGATGCACATACCATGACCCGTGAGGACTATCAATCCATCTGACTTTGGCAAGACACAAACACCCGGCTATGTGAATGGTGCCAAGTTACTCATCATCAAGATCAACGTCCCCAAACCTAGTTTGTTTCTTTCTAAAACTTTCAGCCAAGATCTCAACTTCACTTCACTTGCTTTTTGCATCCAAATTCCCGGATAGGTAAAGGGGGGCAAATATGTATATGAGGGGCTAAAGCATGGTGAAGAAGAAGAAGAAGAGAAGAGAATGAATTGCCTTAATCATCCCAGGAAAAATGTGAGAGAACTCATAATATGGTGTAAACCTTCAAATCCAACATAATTTTGATAAAAACAAAGTATTAAACATGCTATAATTTCAAACAAAGCACTTTGCAACTTAAACATATCATAAAACCTTTCGAGCATATAAAGGTTTCAAAACCAATCTGCAAACAAAATCTTCATCGAGGTCATATCCAGAAAAGAAGCACAAAACGTTTCGAAAATCTTTCAGTTAAAAGCCCATCTCGGTCGAGGTGTTCTGACATCATCCGAGGTGTTAAACCTCGTTCGGCCAAGAACGTCTCGGTCGAGCCAAAAAAAAATTTTCAAACTGGTTTTTGACGTTTTTCTCAAACAGAAACCTGTAGGTATGCATGTAATGACAGATAAGCACATAAAACAGAATAAGACAATAATATCCAGCAAGAGTCATACAAACCATAGTCAAATAATACATTAGATACCCCATACTTGGGACACATGGTCCCAATGGGTCAAATATAAGTCATGAGAACAGAGTACTCACCGGACATAGCAGAACCGCATAATAAATAGAAAATGAATCCATGAATGTTCAATTCTCATCAGCTGGCGGTGGTGGTATGACGTAGACGCATCGGTTGACAGAGAACACCTCGGTCGAAATACTGTGACAGCACCCGAGATGTATCTCAATCAAACTCTGTCTTCTCAATTTCTTGAACTTTTGTCCTTCCATGTAGCTCCTGAGTTGTAATTTATTCTTAGAGATCACCTGATTCTTGTCTAGGAGGACGCACAAAACGCAAAGCAAACTATCTAAACTAAATTAGAAAAAGGGAAAAGAAACCAATACCTTGGGTTGCCTTCCAAGAAGCGTTTGGTTTAAGGTCGCTAGTTGGACCTATCTCCATGGAATTTCTCAATGTACCTCGAATATCTTGGAGTGCTCATCATATCCATAATAAAACTCTTCCAAAAAGATTCCGGTTCTTAATTTCACCGGCAAATGGTAGGATCTCCCACGTACAAGCTTGTGCGGTTTGATTCTCACCGAAATCTTACCGGTCTTCCTATGCTTCCATGGGACATAATTCAGTTTTGTGTCCCATCCTTTCCTGGATCGAGAAATCAGCTTCTTGAGAATCCACTTAGCTCCCCCATCTCCAGCTTGAGGATGATGTATGGTCTTTGTCACGTGAGTGACCCCATACTTGAACAAAAGACACTTCATCGCCTTAACGGTGAAGTGCTTGCTAGCTCCGTTCCTCGTAGTCCAAGGAACATCTTCTTTCAGCAAATATAAGGGAGGTTTCATCTTGACCTTGGGAGGTTCCTTCAGAAAAGACTTCCAACTCTTCGGTGTATTTTGGAAAAATTAGAAATAGGAATTTCAAAGGAAGGGAGAGAAAGTACCTTATAAAGTTATTCAAAACTTGGGACAAGTTTTATGTTAGGATGATAATCCACAAATGAAATCTCTCCCAACTCTATTCGATTCTCTTCAACCTCGGACATAGCATCAACAATTGAGTCAAGGCTTCGTACATCCTCCTCTTCTTCAGTAACTCCTAGAGGAACTTCGGGTTCAATAGTAGGAACGCTCAAGACTTGGAATTCTTCCTTGCTAGATAAATGATTTTCCAACGCTTTTTCAACCTTAGAAATAACATTTTTTGCGTCTTCCAACTCTTTTAACAGTTTCTCCTCATATGCCTCTTCTGACTCAACATAGGATAGGAAACTTTCTTCGAGCTTTTCTATTTTTTTCATCGAATACTCCCTTTTTGATTCAAGAGATTCTTCAAGGGGTTACTCATAAACCTTTTTAGGGACATTCAGTTCATCCCATATTGCAAGCTCCTCCTCAATAGCCTCTTCTCTTTCTCTCTCATCATTAAATTCGATGAACACAAATAAGCGCAATAAATATTCATAATGGTCTACTCTAGCAAGTTGTCTTGCTCTCCAAACTGGATCAAATGCAGGTTCATAGCTCCTTGCAGCCATTGGAAATCCTGAAAACTACAAAACTCATAGGAAAAGATCAAATGAAAATGCAAAATCTTCCAAGCTAGACAACCAAATACCGAACTCGGTCTTGACCAAGTCCCCGGCAACGGCGCCAAAAACTTGTTCGCTCCAAAAGGTATGTGCAAGGTTTAATATTTATACCAAGAATAATTGCAAATAAGCGAACCAGTAGTGTACGGATCGATTGTAATAAAAGCAAGAATTTCAGGGTCGAACACAGGGACTATGGTGAAACAAATATCGGTAATTCAGGTTGTCAATAAAAAAACAAGCAACAAAGCAAATATATCAAAGATGATGTAATAACCAGGTAAAGAAAATGCGGTATCTAGAGATTAAAGCATCCAGTTGTGGTTCCGACTCAAGATCTCAAAAGATAACGTGGACAAAGATGAGGTTTGCAAAGGGAAGCTGTTTCTAAGGTGGGAATAGATCACCGGGTAAGTCTCACTACTCACTATCCCAAACCAAAGATCCTCTCACCGGGTAAGTCTTAAGGTACTAAGGAAATGAACTATAATCTCAAACCAACACACCACCCAAGAGGATAGAATCAACATTTACCGGGTAAGCCTAAGGCTAACTCTCAAAGATGGAATGAAGGCACACTCAAACCCCAATAAAGGATAAACTTTTATTACCTAACACTCATGATCTTGGGTATACAAACAAATGAATCACGGGGTAAGTCTCATCCTAGGCTTGCGTTGAACCAGAAAAGGTATAACAAGGATAGGATTTGGCAAACTGAAACTTCAACTCAGATAAGGATCAGGAAAGGTCTCGCCTCGCTCAGTTAGTATCCCATCTCGGTGGAGATGTTCTACGACTGACCGAGGTGTTCGTCGGTTAATGTAAAGGCTCGAGCTTTCAGGGTCCACTGGGATAAAGGCTCATTCTTTCATCGTCTTTCCCACAACCTTCAGCCAATCACCCTAGAATCGCATAAAGAACTTAGCCAACAATCATCATGATAACAATAATCAAATATATAAGAAAAGAATCAATATTCAAACAAGAAAACCTTAACACAAAGGTCTCAATAACTGAATCAAACAAACAATCAAATTGCGTTCCTCAATCACAACCAAAAAGACAACAACTCAAACGAAACTAAGAAAATCTTACTACTTCCTTCAAAGCTAACTTCCTTCCTTCCTTGATCTTCAAACTTCCAAACTTCCTTCCAAACTTCCTTCAACTCTTCCTTCAAACTTTCTGATCTAGAGAACTGCTCCGAGACAATTAATCTCCAGAAAATCCATCTCTTTATATAGGAGAATCACCTTCCTAAGATAAAATATCCTTAAATGCAATTTCCTTCCTCAAAATATCTTCTAGTCTTCCAAATAAATCAGCCAAAAAGATATGCTGCCTTCCAGAAAATCATCCTAAAATATAGGAAATTCACTTTCCAAAAATAGAAGATCTCAGCCAAAGATAAAGATCTCATGTCCCGTCATCACTTCGCCTCGGTCCAGTCGATCATGAAGATCACCTCGGTCGAGGTTGCACTGTAGCCAACCGAGGTGAGTCTCAGTTGAGCTTCAATCACTCTAATCTTGTCCAAAATTAATCTTCTATCTCATTTCCATGCTTCCTGAGCTTCTCTTATAACTCCTCAATGTTCCAGAATGTAGCTCCAATGACTCCTTAGCTTTCTTAGCTAAAAAACGTTCCAAAACGTGCTATTTTCCCTACATTCACAACGAAACCAGGTGTAGACCTCGATTCTCGCAAAGGTAGACAAAACAACATAATGATCAAAGAATATACATCCATACATACAGATTTATGAAGATAAAACGTCCAAACCAATCCCAAAATATAGACTATAATACATGCTATCAATAAAATCTAAGCTCATAGCGTCGCCCTTATCTAGGTTCCCCATTTCATGCCATCACTACCATGGCTTTTTCCGTGTGAGTCAAGAAAACTTGACTCATCTTTTTCTCGCGAAAACATAACATCCAATACATTAGAACAAACATACCATGCATCCCCTTTATTTATTCTCATTTACGCACAAAACTATAGAAGCCTCAGTTTCTTGTCTAATATAGTTCTCATACAAAATTTTTCAGTCACTCCACATAGCCTAACTCACGTTTGTTCCAAACGAAGTGCATTTCTCCAACCATCACCATCTTTGACTTGACACGTCACCTTTCTGTACCCCTGAGCTTCCATCTTTGTGGGTTAGGGCCTACCATGCTTCCGCTGCGCTAAATTGATTATTTTGTTTTCACTTCTTAATCATAAGGCATCTTTTGTGAGTCCAAAATGATTGGCCCAAAACTCTTTTGTCAAAATACACCATTAGTCATATCCGGAAGGAGTACCAAGTACTTTCATTACTTGCCTTTATGAAATGAGATAACGATTGGAAAACAATCTCATCCTCTTACTTTCTTAATTCTTCTAACACGGGTCCATAATCTCTGACTCAACCGGAGTCTGTTCTTAACCAACTAGTAAGCAACCTCTAGCACGATTTTCTCTATGCCGTTAGTTGATTTAAAAAGATCGTTGTTGACTACTTGAGGAAAAACACCAAGACATCGGTAAAATCACTTTATAAAGCTTCATTCACGATTTACCCAACTGACATGTTCACGTTCTCAGTTGTCGTCGGTCAGGCTATAGTTGACTTACCTGAAGGTCCCCTCATACCTCTTCTGACATTGACTTTCCTTGTGAGCACCACTTATGGTTAATCCCTTTATACTTCTTGAGCATGTTCCACACTCCACACTTCCGGTTCCTCTGGAAGTTGACTCCATTCCTCTAGTCCAATCGTGTCATTAATCTGACAAAAATAGTCCCTTCAAGTCCTCCACGATAACTTGTAAGCGTTTCTTCACGATTCGTATGATCGTAATAATCCTCCACTTGTGGTTTGTCTTGCATGGGCCATCAGTGTTGGTAACTTAAATCCCGTGATAAGTGGGAGGTCATTGTGGACTCTTGAGTCTAGCCTAATCAGTTTAACGCACACTTCCTCCTTCGTTGGTGTTGCTTTGTAATGTTGCCTTCATGAAAATTTGTTGACTCCGTTTAAAGGCTTCTACCATTGGATACTTGCATCATGATTTCATTAAAATTTATCGTATCTCCAAAGAAGTCGAATAGTCTTCATGCTTATGAAATCTACTTTTCACTTTCCATCCCAACCGTAAGTTTTTATTTTGTGCTCCTTTAGTTCTTCAAATCTGGGTCGACGTCCTATCTCACTTTGACTATCATGCCCATACTTGTCTATGGAGGCATACACCTTGATTGTGTCATATGCTCTTCTGTTGACTTACCTCCTTACTACTGATATTGAACCACCTGAAACACTCCAAGTTCTTGTTACCATTCCTTTATGATCCCACAGTCTGGGTTACTCTTCCCATCTACCCTCCTCAAAAGACAACCCGTATCTGTGCGTTCTCAGTTGTACCGATTAACTTGTGTCTGACCTTTTCTAAAGCTAACGACTTACCATTCTACTAAACTTTCCATGTTACCATTCTCGTGAAGGCTACCCTGTTCGGGGTACTCTACCTCAAACTCCGTTAGCTCTCTCTACTATATCATGCTTCCTTCTTCCATTAGATAACTATACTCCTCTCGGTCTTGTTGTGTCGTATGACCAACATTCATAAGTTTAACCGTCCCTCATGACATCTTGTAAGAGTGTCTTCTTAAAATCTCCATCTTTAGTTAGCATTCACTTGCGTTCCTCTTGGTTGGTATCTTAAGTCTTTCGATCAAAGCTTCTTGTCTCATCTTTCATATTCTTGAGATCACCATCTACACACACTTCCTCCTTCTTGGAGTTGTTTAGGCTTATCACCACAATAGAAACCAATTGACTCCACTAAAGAATTTCTACTACGCAAACTTTCACTGTGTGTTTCTTCCCGTAATCTCTTATAAGTCGGGAAAAGTCACCCGCTCACTGTAAGCTTAAGTTAAGTATATCTTAAACGTTCGTAATTGGTCCGTCCACACCTCTCATCTTGAATTCCATGCTTAGGAGCGCCTAGGAAAAACTTTACGTCTTAATGCAATACCACTTTCACCCTTGCTAGAATGTACTCCTCCTCTTCTCGATACGCGTCTTTAGTTTATCGGCACGGCACTTGGAAGAACCTTAAGTTCGTTAACTCTAGTTGCTTCATTGATGCTCCAT
Source organism: Fagopyrum homotropicum (assembly GCA_033239125.1). Lineage (NCBI taxonomy): Eukaryota > Viridiplantae > Streptophyta > Magnoliopsida > Caryophyllales > Polygonaceae > Fagopyrum > Fagopyrum homotropicum. The sequence continues at coordinate 103,399,509 of BSWB01000007.1, forward strand.
CATTGCTTCTTCATATCACACCATATCTTCATGTTGCTTCCTTGCTTGTATTGCTTCCATCTCGATTTTGCTTACGTTGATTCGAGTTCCTCTCTATTTGTTTGTCCTTCGGTTACGTCATCTCTACTCTTGTGATGCGATGTCCTCTAAATGAGTCCGAGAAATCACCGGGGTGCTTGCTAAAATGTGATGCTCAACTCGATAACTTGAGCGTGCTCATCATCATATGTATACTATCCCAAGCCAAACGGCGTTGTCAAAAGGGCGATGATAGCTTTCTATCATCTTAACTATAAGGTCCATATTACTAATTTGATACTAACATACCATATAATAATATATATAACTATACATAAGTCTTATGTTAATACTACTATAAACACATCAAATCTAGGAAAAGTAACTACAAAACAAAGTCCACAAACATAACTATAGTCCACATATCTAGATATAGCCCAAACACTTAACTAAGGTACAACAAGTCCACATATGCATATCTATACATATTGCAATAATCCAATAAACTACGTCACAGAGGTCCGCGGAAGGATTGGTGGTCCCGTACATTCTATCTCAAACCCGACTCATGCATATGATTTTGAAAACGAAAAGTCAAAACCCTTGCGGGTTCTGTTTATTCCTCATTCGGCCTTTAGAAGATTGCGAGTGCCATTGTTTTCAACTTAGGGCTCTGATACCACTTTGCAACACCCCGAATCTGCGGGACTCGGGATGCTACAGGCGGAGACCTCACAGTGGTTCCCGACCTTTAGCTTGACAACAATTTCACCGGATCTTAAAACAAGACACAAATAAAGGCGAAAACCAAAATACATTTTAATGCAAATGTTATGATCCCCGGAAATAACAACAACGGACTCCAGCCAAGTTTACAACGCAAAAGACCAAACGTCAATACATAATAATATACCATATATAATACATAAAACTCCACTCTCAAACCCATACTACAATGTACGGACCCCGGCTGCCCACTCTTCCGGATCTCTCGGCTGCGTCCCTAACCTGCAGGGCAACTACAACCATATCGGTATAAAACCATTAGCTAGCCTTCAAAGCATTAGAATCATGGCATTGACACAAACACACACATAAGTCATCATAACACACAACATGATCTAAACACACAAGTCCGGTTCATTATCTCTTTCTTATTATTAAGTCATATCCCTTACTATTCCACTTATGGTGTGACACGAGAATCACTCGCCCTTGTCCCCTTTCACTAGACGGGTTTGTACTTGATGCGAATCAGCATCACCCGCTGGACTGGTCGCAAGGCACCTCCTAGTCGCCCCATTTTGGACTGGAGAAGCGGTCACCACCCGTTATCATGCACTTGGGCCAAATATAAACATATAAAGTCGGTGGTCCTATTACCAATTTCGTTGTTATAACACAAACAATAAACACACACACATAAACAATAAACACAAACCACCAAACACGCATAGAAACTAATACGGAGAATACGAGCTAAGTAAGTCCCGAGACGTACCTCGTCTCAAAGCTAGCCAAATAACCGATCTCACTTGCCGTAGGAATATAACCAAGGCTTGTTCAAGACAAGACACGATAATCAAAAACCATTCACGCAAGCTAGAAGTCCTTAGACTTCTAGTCCTATATACTCTTACAAGATCATACACTCTCATAAACTAGGATAGCACTCCTAGTCCTCACAACTCACAAGATCACGACTATAGCCACATGTGGCACGATACTCTCATCCTAAACTCCACAACCTCAATCAACATATAAATACCACCTCAAGTCTCACAAGATCAACCACGAGGCTCACAATTGTATAACAACTCAAGATCAACACACCACATGTCATAGAACATCAATCCATCCTCAAACACTCGCCTAAGGTTCCAAGCCACTACTTGACATTCACTCTAAGTTATGCTAGGTTCACCTAGCATGATATACTACTACTATCATAACTAAGCAAGGGAGAAGGTACTCACACACGATCCAAGGTGGAAGACGATCTACGGATGTCGAATACGGATTCATTGGTCTTTATCAGGCGCTTCCGGACCTAAGACCAAAGCTAAATAAATTTAGCTTATATGCTAAATTTGATTTAAATATATAATATATAACTCAAAGTTAAAACTCGTTTTCCAAAGGACAACGTAAAAACCCCATAAATAATCCTTCTGGGGCAAAAATATAACAAAATTCAAGAAATTGGTCGTAAACCGTAATTAAAACTTTGAGCCATAAATCAAAATTAACCAACAAGGGCACCATCGATAATTTGCAAAAGATTTGGGTCAAAAACTACAATAAAAACATGGATCAAATATGTAATATCTTTCTGTAGGGATACAAAAGTTCATTTCCAAAAGTCTAGGTTCACAACTGCAATTATCCAAGAAAAAAGGGCACAAGGTGTAGTAACAGGAAAGAGAGGGCCAAAATTAGAATAACCCCAAAGCTTCTTCTTCAACCTAATCACGTGCTGCAGAGGAGGGAAGGAAAGAGGGGCAGCCGGCGGCGCTACTAGCTGCACTCGGCAGCGAGGCTCCCTGGCGACGGAGGCGGCGAGGTTGCGGCAGGAGGGCAGCCCAATCTCCGGCGATAGTGGCCCTTCCCTGACTACAGATAGACAGCGAGCAGGGGGGAGAAAGAGGGGAAGCCTGCTGGTGCTCTGATGGGGTCGAGGCGGCGGTGTAGAGGCGTCTCCCCTACGTTCCGGCGGGTCCTGATGGTGCGGTCTCCAATCGTCCTCAGCATTGCAACAGAGAGGGAAGAAAGAATGGAGAGAGGAGAGATGTGCAGAGGAGAGAATGAAGGTGAGGCTGCCTGCGTGAGAGAATAGAGGGAGAGAGAGTGGAGGGTTGGGCTGGCGTGAGGTAGAGGGTGAAGGCTGGGGAGACATGTGAGGGAGTAGGGTGCAGGGGCTTCCAACGAGGGGTCACTGCAAGGCTGGCAGCGAGGAGTCGGGAGGGGTCCAAAGGTCGGGTCGCCAAGCTGCTCATCCGCAAGAGAAAAGAGAAGAAAGAGAAGAAAGAAGAAAAAGGGAAAAGAAATAGAAGAAGGAATTAAAATAAGGGATAAGCTTGTAATTAATATTCGGAACGGGATTTCCGAGTCGGAAAGATTTTCCGAACTTTTTCGAAAGTAAACCAAAATATAAATATGCACAGGAATTTTATTTTTATGTCTTAAAAACACTTTTAAAAATATAAAAAAGAATTTACTACTAAAAATATCGATAGAAGTACGCAAGAATGAAAATATCGAAACCGGGCTTTATTTAAAAACGGTTTGATGAAACATATTGTTACTTTGTGTACGCCTTTGATGCAAACAAGCTGGAGTTTGAAGTTAAAAGTGGTGATAAACATGTGGTCGTTTGTTTGCTAATGAGGACTTGTGCGTGCAAAGAGTTTGATATTGAAGATATTTCATGTGTGCATGTTGTAGTTGCAGCAAAGCATGAAGATAGGAGTCCTTATCTTGCAAGTAAGTATTATTCCACCGAATATTTGAGGGTTGGATATTCAAAAGTTATTTATCCTGTACCGAATAAGACGGAATGGGATATCCCAGACTTCGTATGAAGTATTGTATGGGGGCCTCCATTGAAGCGTAAAATATGTGGAAGAATGCCAAAAGCTAGACTCCGGGCATCATGGAAACAAGAGAGTAAGATTAAAATGTAATAGTTGTGGCTTAGGTGGGTACACGAAGAAGACTTGTGTAAATCAACCAAAATAGGCAATGTATGAAGTTGTTTAATAAATTTGTAGACTTGTGAATCTAAATCATTAGTATTTTTGTTATCTTATGTATACATATGTGTCCACTTTGAAAATACATGAGTTATTATTGCGTTCGATGTAGATATTATTTACATCCTACCAAAATCCGGAACAACCAATATGGGAGTACATACACGAGGCATGTTTGTGTGCATTACACAAAGTAATTATATTACGTTCGATGTATTTTTGTTATCTTATATCTACATATTTGACCACTTTGATAATACATGAGTTATTATTGTTGTTGGTACAATATACATGTATATGTATTGATCTTGTGTTGTAAAGTGTAAATATATTTTAATGCAAATGTACAAAAACAAACATTTACGATTGAGCAGCGATGAACCATTATACACATGCAGACGTGTAATGTGACTATGATATGTACACGAAGTTGTCAAAATGTCAAACATTTAAATGTAACATATACATACTATATTTAATAATGCAAATCAACGACAAACTATCGAACATATAAATGTGATAGATTTCCATTAAAGCCATAAATTTGTTTTGAAATACAAATCAAAGTGCACGACGTTATGAATTTGTTTTATAAGACATTGACTTAAAATAATCATCTTTAATTCTCATCAAACCATGCGGACCAATCCCTTGTGTACACAACATTAGCAAGTTTATCCCTACTTGCTTGAACAATATCATCGTTGATGTCATTAATATATGTACGCTCAGAAGCTAAGTACTGTATGTATCTTAAAGTGTAAATCTCACAGCTTCCCCTGTAATAAAACATCAAATGTATACATAAATACACATTGTATGTGAATAAATACATAATTGATATTACTTTACGTACCCATGGGCGTTGATGTTCATCCTAGTTTTCCTAATCATCTTTAAAGACGTCTTCAACTTATCTTTCAGCCGAGTGCGCCTACTATGTACAATGAGAAGTTTAGGAAACATAATAACCATGGGCTCTAATAGTTCACGGAGCTTATCTTCTTTTATGTACATAATTTGGGGATCATATACATAAATGCACAATCGGCAGAGGTCAATTTCAAGAGCAACCCAATGTAATTCACGCAGGTTGAATGGGGGAAAATATCAAATCAACGTCGTACAAAGGCTTTTTGAACATTTGAGGATTGTCTCTTGATATGACTTCAAACATGCTTGGTTTGAAGTTCGGCATCTCGTTCTTGGAAGCAACATAATTGGCAAACGTTGTACTGTTATATGCCCTAGACCACCCAGACGATAGCACAAAACTGTGTCTGAATTTTTTGGGGTTCTCGACAATACTCTTTCGGATTTGCATAATAATTTCATTTGTAGCCTAAAGTAAACAAGTCAAATATGTAATAAACATGTAATTTGGGTAAACAAATGCATTTTGGTGGAACATAAGTAAGACATATGGTAGTATCATGTGTACATAACATATTGTAATACATACCTCGTCTTTTATCCAACCACCGGGTTTTAATATTTCCATGACGAATTCTCTAGAAATGTTTTTAATGAAACCTCTTATCAACCATTTTTTTTGTCCTTGTTCTTGACCTAGTTATAAAGTTTTTGACGATCATGAGTATGAAGCATGCTCATTATTGGTTCCTTGGGGAGTTTGACGTTTTTTCTTTACAGTGTGTTTGGATAGCTCCCAAATCCCAGGATTTTAATTCAAATGAATGATTTCCAAAATTCCGTTTGTCAATTTTCCCGTTTGGATATTAAATCCCTGAATTTTTGGAATCCCATGAGAAAATATCAAGGGATTTGGAAATCCCAAAATACTCCCTTGAAATTCCATCTATATTGGCGTTTTTTTAAGAATCCCTTCTTTTTAACACAATAATTCCGAATTCCCTTCTTTTTAACATTCCTACGAAATGTTACCCAAACAAGGGAATTGATAAATGATTTGAATTCCTCTCATTTAAATTCCCTTCATTTAAATTCCCATCAATTGGACATTCCCATGAAATTTGTAAATTCTCCATCCAAACACACTCTTAGGGAGTATGCTTGTACTTACTATCTTTTGGAACCCTTAATCTCACCCTTTGAACGGGTTCAACTAAATTGACACCTTATATTATATGATTGATTTGTCACACGCATATATGTACAATATTATATAAAACAACATAATAAGATACATAATATTACAACTACAGTATCATGTGCTACATTGTTTCGATATTTTATAACATAATTGTAAATATCACACTAGTAAAGTTTATACCTCACTCAAACCACCCGCTAGATCTTTCACCATCGCATCATCCAAAATGATTTTAGACGACGTATCAACATTTTTTCAATAGGTGCATAATTGTTTGCAGCAAATGATGGTTTTGACATGTATCTAACCAAATTTTTAATTTTCGTCTCGATCCTCTTGCTTGATATGTACACAGTTGTTTCTAATTTGTAATATAGGGTTCCGAGGTCCATTGAATATGTTGTTAATTCATCAATTAACATTCTTTGATGTTCAACCTTGTCAGCCAATTTTTTCTGATCTCGTTGTATGGAGTCCAATTTCTCCATGATTTGAGCAACCCAATCTAGCTTAGTTGTGTGCATCTTGTTATGTTCACACACAAAGTGCATAATCAGTGAATGTTACATTATACGTTGCATAATACTACACAAAACAGATTACATAATGATTGAGTGTTACAATTTGTGCTGCATCTTGTTATGTACATGCACAAAGTACATAATCGCGAATGTTACATGATAGTGTGCATTTTACGTATGAGTTTATGAAAACAGAACATCTTTACATAAATATAATTTGTACATTAATTTGAAGTGACCTTGCAGTTTTAGAGATCGTTGAATGTGTTGATTTAACACCTCCATCAACACCTTTGGTTTTTATCTCTTCGACTGAAGGTTAGGAGTTCGAGCAATTGCTTATGTTGATATGGATTTCTTGGCCTTGTTAGACCTCTTTGATGATCTATATACATGTTTTATTTTTATATGATTATTGTTGTTAGCCAATACATAACAAGTTACATTTTTTTTACAACAAATGTGTACATGATTAGAAGAACCCGATATGTATGCATGGTAGTAGGAGTGCTTGTGTCAACCTTCCTTTTCCCTTTCTTCTTCTCTTCAGTTGTCTCAGTTTTGACATACACTCTTGTTTTTACTATTGATAAAAATTAGATGATTAAAAAACAGTAAGACAATCACAAATTATAAAATGTATGTAGCAATTTAGGCACTCACTTGGAGGGTCAACAAAGTCATTGTCATCAATCACAATAGTGACAATATTTCTTATTGTAATTTTTGAAGCAGGAGGACTACATAACAACAATAACAATAACAAGAATTATGTATATTACTAACGTATGAACATAAAGATGTAAACAGATTTTGATTTCCATACACTTCTTTCGGGCCATTTGATTTGCTATTAACAATTAATTTAAGAGTATTAGTTATGTTGGCACATTAAAATTGAATGGTTAATGTACAAATTGCTCAAATATATATGTTATATGTACATCTAAAAACTATATGTACTATCATGTTTAATGTATAATATGTAATGATAATGTATGTCGTAGTATGATTTCTACATATTCATCACACAAATCAACCAAAATGAACATCATTTCTCTTATGTTTGTTAAGTCGGTATTATAAATGTACATAATCTACAAATCTGATACATATTATGTCATTTCTATTTCAATACTCATACCCATTGTCGATTATTGACATCAATACACAAAAAGACTAAATAAACAACATATTCATTACATATATATACATGCTTTTGTGTATCGAGAACATAATATCGAACATGCAGCAACAATCTTCAATTGATTTTCCAAATTAAATGCTTCTGTACATAATCTCTACATCAATTTAATAAGAAACACCATATTCGGCATCTAAACAAGTTAAATTTAAATATTTGTACCTTGGTTTGGTATTTGGTTTACACAAATTTCTGTAATTGGATCTTCAAAATCAATTACACAACTTGGTTAGTTATTGAGTGTTGAATACTCTGTTTACAGTCGATTTTCCTATATCAAATGACCATATTGCTAAACCCATAACAAATTAACCAGAAATGTGAAGGATTAATCAAAAAATCGGGATTGATTACTAACTTGTGTGTTCGATGTAGACGATGGAGAAGAAGAAATGAGACCTGTAACAATGGCGAATCAACAATAGTAAACGGCGAACATGATATCCGAATCTTCAAAGCTCCGAGCGGTAACAATGGCGATAGAGAGAGACGAGAGGAAATTTAAGTGTGAGAATAGAGGATTTGTGTGAGCGAGAATTAAGAAATTGAGAACTGATTGATTGAAAGAAGCCGTCATTTGAATTTGCAGAATCGTTTCTTTCATATTTTCCTTTTAAAATTACATTCGGTTACCTTTTTTAGTTGGTTACATGATTAAAATATTATAAAACTGCCAAAATTGCCCAAATTTATTTCCTTCTTTAATGATATTTCAACTCATTTATCTTTATTTTTGAAATGTGAAATTAGTGTACCTAGTTTGTATACAAGATACAAAAGATACCTTATTTCACCAACAACTTTTTTAATTCATTGTAATATAATCAAACCATCCTAACATAATCCGTTTAAAACTAACAAATCGAAAGAAATGCAAAAACACACATAATTAATCCATTTCTAAACGGATTATGTTAGGATGGTTTGATTATATTACAATGAATTAAACGGATTATGTTAGGATGGTTTGATTATATTAGCTGGAGATCTTCAGGAAAAATAATCAAGCTCATATTTCCCCCAGATGCGCCATCAAAGTTGACATATCCAAAGCTTTCGACACCATTGAGCACGGTTTCATCCTTCATTGCCTAGCCACGTTCGGTTTTCCCCCTCCTTTCATTAACCTGATCAAGCAATGCATCTCAAATGCCATCTATTCTATCAATGTGAACGGCACTTTGAAGGGTTTTTTCAAATGTTCTCGTGGTCTCCGATCAAAGAAGCCACCCTCAACCCTGACTTCAATCATCACCCTAGATGCCACAACCCTTCCCTTACCCACCTTTGTTTTGCTGACGATTTGCTTCTATTTTGTAGGGCTGATATCACTTCTATCTCAATCCTTAAGAATACTCTGGATACGTTTGGCTCCTTCTTTGGCTTGAAGATCAACACTGACAAGTCCTCAATCTTCCTAGGCGGAATCTCTCCGTCTGACAGGCTTCTCATCAATGCCAACTTTCTCTCCCTTTGTAATCCCTTCGCTTCCAGTATCTCGGAGTTCCCATTGGCGGTAAACGTCTCAATGTTCCCTGATAACACGATTTATGACTTAGTTTTAGGTAACATTTAGATAGATTTCTCACTCATTCATGCATGGTTTAGCACTAGTTCACGACGTTTTGCACTCAATTCATGTATTTTGCCGAGATAGACGTCTACACGGACTTGTGCGTGTTTTATAGGTATTTCGGGAGATTTAGGAGCAAAACGACACGTTTGAGGATCGTTCATCTAGATGACACACCCTCGGACTCATTAGGACACAAGCTAAAGGCTAAGGAGGACTCATGGAGCCTTGCTAACACTTGCCATGCACCAAACCACAGCTTAATGATCCAAAGCGAAGTTTCTGCACAAAATCACGGTTCTCTGACACTCCACAGCTGTGAAATCAACCGTGGATTTCGCCAAATTCTTGTGACAGTTGTGCCACGACTCTCATGGTCAGCTCATGCAAGTTTGTTATAAAAGTGGTCCTTCATGGGCTGTGAGAGGCAGCTTGGAGCAGCTCATCCATTATCCATTTTTCTCTAACAAGAAATATTCTCTCAACAAGAAGTTTTTCTAGGAAGGAAAGTGTCAAAGAGAAGAAGAAGACTTCCATTGAAGAGGAGAAGAAGAACACACACCATCACCACACCTTGATAGATTTTTGTAGTGAAGAGTTCCGGATTTTATTTCTAAGAGTTGTATGAATCATTGAACCTTCCTTTGGAAGGATTGTAAGTTGCTCTAATTCTATTTTCAGCTTGGTTTGTTTTAAGTTCACTAGTTCATCTCTTTTCTTTCATCATTTGCAATGGATGTTATGATTTTATGTTTGTTTGTTTCGATTTCTATTATGAACGTTGTAGGCTAAATTGATGTGGTTCTAGGGTAAGGAAAGGATGGTTATGGCTAGGGCTATGATAGGACGGACTTAGATTTACCCTTGGATGACTTGTGTTTATGAACGTAGCTGCTGTTAGAAATCACGGGTAGTTCTTGTCTGACCACGGCCGTGGTTTAGGTAGAACAAACTGTGATTTTCCCTGGTTCGAAGGATTTTGTCTTAGATCTATAGAATGTTGAAATCCCAAGTGTTTGTTGAGTTTAATCTACCCTAGGGTAACCTAGTGTTAGTAACTAAGTGTTAGGAGAGACTTACCCGGTAATCCTTGCTCTTAGATTCCAAGATAACAAACCTTAGGTAGTGGTGAGCCTAATAAGCCGCCATTGGATTATGTGTGCTAGGATAGTTGTTTAGGACTTTCCTTTCCAAGACTTACCCGGTAAGGATAGGTTAGACTCCTAATTAACAATCCGGTTTGTGTAGAATTCCTATCCTTAGGTTCTTAGAGACTTACCCGGTAATGAGACCTTAGGAGTGGACTAGTTGGACATGAGACCTACCCGGTAATTGATCCCAATTTAGAAACACTTAATCCCAACATATCATAGTTAATCCAAGGAATGAATAGATAACTTGAGTCCTATGCCATAACCGGAACTTCCAACCCCTAGAATCCGTCTTTTCTTTCTTTGATCATTATCTTGTTTAGCTTGTTTAGTTGTGTTGATTCTTAGTTTAGTTTGATTGTTTACTTTGCATGAATTGTGATCTTTGATTGATCACCAAAAACCAACCAAAAACAATTGAGATTTTGTTTTCCTTATTTCCGTCTTTTCTTTCAACCTAGATCTTTACTAAATTCAATCACAATTCGAATCAATTTCACCTTAGTCTTTGTGTTCGACCTCGGAATACTAACCCTTCTATAAACGTCCCGTACACTGCGGGTTTCGCTAGGTAGTTAGGAATTAGTTCGAGTTATAAATTTAAAACCCATTTGCGCATCACGATCTTAGCGTAACAAGTTTTTGGCGCCGTTGCCGGGGACTAGGTCTAGATTGAGTCTATTTTGTGATTGATTATTAGTGTAGATCTTTCTTGTTGCTTTTGATCTCTTTTTGGTTTGTGTCTTTGCTTTTTCAGGACATCTATTACTCTTTAGGTGTATGCGAAGATCTCGTGGCAAGGATTTAGCTCCATTCGATCCCGAACCGGAGAAAACCCTTCGATCTAGATCCAAGAGCATCCGAAAAGAGAAAGAGATGGCCGGTAGAAATCTCCAAGCTGAGTTGGATGAAGCCTTAGAGCAAATAAGGCTAAGAGATGAGCTCTTGGAGGAAGAAAGGAGACTTGCCAATGAGAGGAAAGAGGAAACTTGGAGGGAGATTGAGGAGATTAGGCAAGCTCTTGTTCAAGGAGAGCTTAATCGCCGACAACCTCCACCTCCTCCACCACAACCGCAGCCGGCGGCTAATATTAGGGTTGCACCCATTGCCATTGAAGAGCCACAAACCCTAGGGAGACGTATGGATCCGGCACAAAGAGCACACCGTCCGGGTGTGAACTTAGGAGATCCCGCAGCCCACAACTATGAGCTCCGCCCTCAAGTTCTACAAATGATCCGGCATAATCAATTTGGAGGGATGGAAGGAGAGTCTCCTCATCAACATTTGATGAATTATGAGATCTTGATGGAGACTCTTAGACCGCCAAGATTGGAGAGCAACAACCATAAACTAAGGGCTTTCTCCTTCTCTCTTAAGGATAAAGCCTTAGCTTGGTATCAATCTATTCCACAAGGGCGAGTTGGTACTTGGGAGGAGATGACAACCGAGTTTTTGACTAAGTTCTTCCCACCTTCCAAGACTACCGAGTTAAGAGGGAAGATCAATGCCTTCGTGATGAAGGATAGAGAGAGTTTATTCAAGTCTTGGGAGAGGTTCAAAGATCTTCTCCTTGATTGTCCACACCATGGCATACCGAAAATTGAGCTATTGGAGATCTACTTCAAAGGACTTGATGAAGATAGCCAATTCAAGCTCCAATCTCTTTCCGGTGGGACATTTATGGAGAAGCATGTAGATGAAGCTTGGGAGTTTGTGGAGAAGCAAGCTTTAGTGATTGAGAAATACTCTCATAGGAAGAATGAAGGAAGAAAGGCGGGAGCATATGAGGTGAGTGAAGTCACCATGAGCAATTTCAAGCTTGACGTCATCAACAACGAGTTGAAGTCCTTAAGGGAGTTGTGTGCTACAACTTTGAAGAACCAAGCAACCCCTCAAGTGCTTCCACAAGCCAACTTGTCTTCCAAGGAAGAGGATGTGAATTATATGGGAAGGGGCAACTTCAACAATTACCAAGGCCCAAGGAGTTTTAACAACAACCGGCAATTCAACAATTACCGGCCCAACCACAACCATCCCGGATTTTTTTACTCTAACCCGGATGGAGCCTTGAACCCTTCCTCCTCCACAAGCACAACACCACCATCAAGAGCTTCACAAGAACCTCCACCCGGATTTACTCAACCTCCAAAGGATAGAACCAAAATAATATTTGAGCAATTGCTTGGAAGGTTGAGTGGTCTTGAGAGCACAGTGACTTCAATCTCTAAAGCTCAAAAGGTTTTGGAAGCACAAGTGTTCCAAAAAGCGGGTGAAGCCCATAGAGACCCGGGAAAGCTTCCCGGAAGAACCGAAGACAACCCAAGATGCCAAGTGTTGGCTATTACAACAAGGAGTGGGTTGAGTATGAGAGATCCTTTGCCCGAGGATAATGCTAAGGGAAAGCAAGTAGTGGTAGAAGAGGGAAAGTTACAAGAAGATGGAGGCAAGAGCAAGGATGTAGAGCCAACCTATATGGCACCGCCTCCATACAAGCCACCACTACCGTTCCCACAATCAAGAGCAAGAGCTCGTTTGGACAATCACTTTGGTAAGTTCCTTGAACTAATGTCCAAATTACATATTAACATTCCGTTCATGGATGCCATTTTAGGAATGCCGGCATATGGCAAGTTTTTGAAAGAGATACTCTCCAACAAAAGGAAGTTGGAGGAGTATGGGGAGATAAGGATGACCATGAGATCCTCGGAATTGATCCAAACAATGAAGGAGGAGATGCCTCCCAAGCTAAGAGATCCCGGCTCTTTTTGTGTCCCAATTGGAGTGGGAGATGTGAAGTACGAAGCCCTTTGTGATCTTGGAGCGAGTGTAAGCATCATACCGCTTGCACTTTGCAACAAGGTTGGGCTAGGAGAGCCGAAACCGGTCAAGATGACCCTCTATATGGCGGATCGTTCTATCACTCATCCGGTTGGGATCCTAGAAGACATCCCGGTGCAACTAGGAAGATTCTATGTGCCAATTGATTTTGTAGTCTTGGACATTCCGGCGGATTATCCGGTTCCCATCATCTTAGGAAGACCCTTCCTAGCCACCTCCGGATGCCTAGTGGATTGCAAGAATGGAACTCTCTCCTTCAACATTGGAGAAGAGAATGTCAAGTTCAAGTTATCCACAATGACGAAAGGGCCAGCCCTTGATGAGGATCTCTTCAACATAGTCGAGCAAGAGGAATCTAGGGAAATTGTGAGCTCGATCTTGATCAAGGATCCCTTGGAGAAGGTTCTTACCTTAAGTATGATGGAGGAAGGTGTTGAGGAGGCCTGCAATGAAGAGATCAAGGCCTTGGAAGCATTGGAAGAGGAGGCAAGAGTTGGATTTGAAAGCCACGAAGAGGTGTTGAACAGTTGCAAGTTCCGCGGTCGAGATTTAAGTTCCACGGCCGTCAAACTTTCTAGACAACTCCGGGAAGCAAGCTTAGCAAGAACCACGGCCGTGGAAGTTGAGCAATCCGTGATTCCAGCCGTGGTTTTCCCTGGACCAGTCCTTGATGATGGTCAAGCTTTTAGGAACCATGAGGAGTCTTCATTTGCTTTGGATTCATCTCATCCAACTTTATTTGGATCATCTTCAACCGATAAAGGTCCTCCTCAACTTGAACTCAAACCCCTCCCCTCTCATTTAAAGTATGCATTTCTTGGTGAAAACTCTACATATCCTGTGATTGTTAATGCATGCTTGAGTGATGATGAACTTGCTAAGTTGTTGCATGAACTGAGATTGCATAGGAAAGCCATTGGCTATACTATTGATGATTTGGTTGGCATTAAGCCTTCTTTGTACATGCATAAGATAATGATGGAAGATAACCACAAACCCTCTATTGAACATCAAAGGAGATTGAATCCTATAATGAAAGAGGTAGTCAAAAAGGAAATCATTAAGTTGCTAGATGCGGGAATTATCTACCCTATCTCGGATAGTAAGTGGGTTAGTCCCGTTCATGTAGTTCCTAAGAAGGGTGGGATGACCGTAGTAACTAATGAGAACAATGAACTAATTCCGACTAGGACGGTTACAGGGTGGAGAATGTGCATCGATTATAGGAAGTTGAACATGGCCTCTAGGAAAGATCACTTCCCTCTCCCCTTCATTGACCAAATGCTAGAAAGGTTAGCTCAACATTCTCATTTTTGCTATCTAGATGGCTATAGTGGATTCTTCCAAATCCCTATCCACCCCGATGACCAAGAGAAAACAACCTTTACATGTCCATGGGGTACTTTTGCATATAGGAGAATGCCATTTGGGTTGTGTAATGCACCCGCCACCTTCCAAAGGTGTATGATGGCTATATTTTCGGAATACATAGAAAATATCATGGAAGTATTTATGGATGATTTCTCTGTTTATGGTTCTTCCTTTGATAATTGCTTGGCTAACTTGTCATTAGTATTGCAAAGATGTGAGGAGACAAATCTTGTCTTGAATTGGGAAAAATGCCACTTCATGGTAAGTGAAGGCATTGTGTTAGGACACTTGGTGTCTAACCGTGGCATTGAGGTTGATAGGGCCAAAATTGAAACAATAGAGAAATTGCCGCCACCTACCTCGGTGAAGGGGGGTAAGGAGTTTCTTAGGGCATGCCGGTTTTTACCGGAGGTTTATCCAAGATTTCTCTAAAATTTCTAAGCCTCTCACTAACCTACTAATGAAAGATGTTGATTTTGTCTTTTCCAAAGATTGTCTTGAGGCTTTTTGTAGGTTGAAGAACGCCTTGATCTCCGCACCTATCATGCCTCCGGATTGGAGTCTACCATTTGAGATCATGTGCGATGCAAGCGATGTAGCCGTAGGGGCTGTTTTAGGGCAAAGGAAAGAAGGGCGCACTCATGCTATTTATTATGCTAGCAAGACGCTAGATGATGCACAACTCAATTATGCTACCACCGAGAAGGAGTTGTTGGCGGTGGTGTATGCATTTGAAAAGTTCTGCTCATACCTTGTTGGAGCGAAGGTCATAGTTTATACGGATCATGCTGCGATCCGTTATCTACTTACAAAGAAGGATGCCAAACCAAGGTTGATTCGGTGGATCCTTCTTCTTCAAGAGTTTGATTTGGAAATACGAGATAAGAAGGGATCCGAAAACTCCGTGGCGGATCACCTTAGTAGATTGCCTCAATTAGAGCTTGGAAGAGATGACATTCCAATTGATGACTCATTCCGAGATGAGCAATTGCAAATGGTGGAGGAATGCTTGTTCCAAGTGTCTAGAGGAAATGAGCCATGGTATGTCGATATTGTGAACTACTTAGTGTGTGAGGAAGTGCCTCCCGGATTGACATATGCACAAAGAAAGAAGTTCTTCAACGATGTGAGGCACTACTATTGGAGTGAGCCACTCTTATTCAAGAAAGGACCGGATGGAATGTTTAGAAGATGCATACCGGAAGATGAAGTAGAGAGTGTGATCCGGCATTGTCACTCCTTACCATGCGGAGGCCATGCTAGCTCACACAAGACGTGTGCAAAGGTATTGCAATCCGGTTTTTATTGGCCTAACTTGTTTAAAGATGTGCAAGGTTTTGTAGCGGCATGTGATGCTTGCCAAAGGATGGGCAACATCTCAAGAAGGAATGAGATGCCCTTGAACAACATCCAAGAAGTCGAAATATTTGATGTGTGGGGTGTGGACTTCATGGGACCATTCCCTTCTTCATGTGGCAATCTCTTCATCCTATTGGCGGTGGACTATGTGTCAAGATGGGTGGAGGCAATCGCCTCTCCTACAAATGATGCCAAGGTGGTGGTGCGGTTTTTCAACCGGGTGATCTTCCCTAGGTTTGGGACACCAAGGGTGATCATTAGTGATGGAGGAAAGCACTTCACCAATAGGAATTTTGGGGCGCTTTTGGCCAAGTATGGGGTGACTCACAAAGTGGCAACACCTTACCATCCCCAAACTAGTGGTCAAGTGGAGATTTCCAACCGAGAGATCAAGGCCATCCTTGAGAAGACGGTGTCTAGGACTAGAAAGGATTGGGCTATGAGGCTCAATGATGCCTTATGGGCATATAGAACCGCCTTCAAGACACCGATTGGCACCACTCCCTACAAGTTGGTCTATGGCAAGTCTTGCCATCTTCCGGTAGAGATGGAGCATAGAGCTTATTGGGCCATTAAGTGGCTAAATTTTGATCTCAAGGCGGCGGGAGAAAAGAGATTGCTTGAATTGAATGCCCTCGAGGAGATCCGGTTGGACGCTTATGAGAATGCCCGGATTTACAAAGAGAGAACCAAAAGATGGCATGACAAGAGGATCATCCCCAAGGAGTTGAGTGAAGGAGATCTTGTCCTTCTCTTCAACTCAAGGCTAAGGCTCTTTCTCGGAAAGCTCAAATCAAGATGGACCGGGCCATATGTGGTGAAGAAGATCTTTTCCCATGGAGCCATTGAGATAGAAGGGGAACATTGTGGGAACTTTAAGGTGAATGGGCACCGGTTGAAGAAGTATATCCCGGGAGCTCCGGTGGAGATAATTGCCCCGCTTCACCTTGAGTAGACGCCCCCGAGTTTGGTCAAGCTAATGACCTTAAAGAAGCGCTTGGTGGGAGGCAACCCATTGGTAACATTTTTCTTTTCTTGATTTGCTTTTGTTTCTAGATTTTTCTATCTTTGTGTGTGTTTTGTCTACTTTGTGTGTGTGCTAGAACATTAGTGGCATTGGAGGCCTTGCTTGACATAGGAATGATGATGATGAAACCCTCATCAATTATGGGTGGAGCGGACGCGGAACTTGGACGGCTAGCGGTGCCTAGTGCGGGTCCCGAAGCATTGATGGATGCTTAGAGCTCTCTACCATGGTTGATAGGATCATCGAACATCAATTCACTATTGAGCAATCCCAAATACCGTAACAAACCATTCTTACATTGTGAGAACCTTCTTTCACTCTCTTTACTTGTATACCACATTGGGGACAATGTATTTCTAAGTATGGGGTGGGGTTTGCATGATCCTTTGCATGATGAGCATCTAGGATAGTTTAAAATCTTCACATGTCTTGCATTGTACATACTTAAATCGAAATTCCCATAAAAATTCAGAAAATTTAAAATTTTTTTGTGCTTTCTAGGCTTGGATATGATCCTAATGAAGAATCTTGTCTTGTGAATTGGCTATAGATGGCTTCATGTGTTAGGATTAATGAACGCATATGTGGACTTGAACTACTTCTCTTGAAATTCTATGAATGATTTGTGACCATGATGTTTGCCTAGAAAGGATTGAGTAGTGAAGATCGAAATTACATGATAGTTCTTGCATACCATCTAGGAATGAATGAGGCAATTCAATCTTTCTCTACTTCTCCTCTTAATCATGATTGCTTGAGCACCTCAATTGAGATAAATTTGACCTCTTTTAACCCATCCGGGAATAGGAGCATGCTAGTGTGTTGATGTGTGTGAAAAGCAAGTGTGAGGTGAAGTTGTTGATGAAAAGAACACCATGCATAAAATGCTGAATTTGTTGGGAAAAGTGTAGCCAATAATATAGGTTTGGGGACATTGGTTTAAATGACAAGTAACTCGGTACACTTCACATAATCGGGTGTTGGTGCCTTGCCAAAGTCAAATGAACCAATAGTCCTAACGAGCTTTGGTATGTGTGCCCGGTGTGGATGCACCTCGAAAACTAAGAAAAAGCCCGAGGACGGCTAATCACCAAGGTTTCGGCTTTTGTACACCAATGCCATTGTCTCAAAAACAAGTCAAAGAAAAAGAAAAGAAAGAAAAGATAGAGGAAAATATACACTTGAGGGAAGTTGATCGAGGACAAGATTGTGGAGTTAGTTCCGTTCCCGGATTAGCATCACATAATCTAGAAATCCCCACCCAATCACTACATTTCTTGTCCCTTTTTATCTCACAAGACCTTATGACCTATTTGCATGTTTGTAAGACTTAGTGATTTAGATTGGATGTACTCTTGACCTTCTTGACTTCTTCATCTTTACATTTCATGCATACTTTTGAGTTAAGTACAATTCTCTTCCCATGCTTTCATTTGTTTGATGCATGATTGCTTGTCCTTTGCCATGCAACATGACTTTGAAGGTGATCCAAAAATAGAAGCACAAACCCAAAAAGATTTTTCCATTTTTCTGCATACATAAATCATGTCATCTCTTAGTCTATAGTTGGGAATTTGCTCGGGGGCGAGCAAATCTTAAGTATGGGGTATTTTGATAACACGATTTATGACTTAGTTTTAGGTAACATTTAGATAGATTTCTCACTCATTCATGCATGGTTTAGCACTAGTTCACGACGTTTTGCACTCAATTCATGTATTTTGCCGAGATAGACGTCTACACGGACTTGTGCGTATTTTATAGGTATTTCGGGAGATTTAGGAGCAAAACGATACGTTTGAGGATCGTTCATCTAGATGACACACCCTCGGACTCATTAGGACACAAGCTAAAGGCTAAAGAGGACTCATGGAGCCTTGCTAACACTTGTCATGCACCAAACCACAGCTTAATGATCCAAAGCGAAGTTTCTGCACAGAATCATGGTTCTCTGACACTCCACGGCCGTGGAATCAACCGTGGATTTTGCCAGATTCTTGTGACAGCTGTGCCACGACTCTCATGGCCAGCTCATGCAAGTTTGTTATAAAAGTGGTCCTTCATGGGCTGTGAGAGGCAGCTTGGAGCAGCTCATCCATTATCCATTTTTCTCTAACAAGAAATATTCTCTCAACAAGAAGTTTTTCTAGGAAGGAAAGTGTCAAAGAGAAGAAGAAGACTTCCATTGAAGAGGAGAAGAAGAACACACACCATCACCACACCTTGATAGATTTTTGTAGTGAAGAGTTCCGGATTTTATTTCTAAGAGTTGTATGAATCATTGAACCTTCCTTTGGAAGGATTGTAAGTTGCTCTAATTCTATTTTCAGCTTGGTTTGTTTTAAGTTCACTAGTTCATCTCTTTTCTTTCATCATTTGCAATGGATGTTATGATTTTATGTTTGTTTGTTTCGATTTCTATTATGAACGTTGTAGGCTAAATTGATGTGGTTCTAGGGTAAGGAAAGGATGGTTATGGCTAGGGCTATGATAGGACGGACTTAGATTTACCCTTGGATGACTTGTGTTTATGAACGTAGCTGCTGTTAGAAATCAAGGGTAGTTCTTGTCTGACCACGGCCGTGGTTTAGGTAGATCAAACCGTGATTTTCCCTGGTTCGAAGGATTTTGTCTTAGATCTATAGAATGTTGAAATCCCAAGTGTTTGTTGAGTTTAATCTCCCCTAGGGTAACCTAGTGTTAGTAACTAAGTGTTAGGAGAGACTTACCCGGTAATCCTTGCTCTTAGATTCCAAGATAACAAACCTTAGGTAGTGGTGAGCCTAATAAGCCGCCATTGAATTATGTGTGCTAGGATAGTTGTTTAGGACTTTCCTTTCCAAGACTTACCCGGTAAGGATAGGTTAGACTCCTAATTAACAATCCGGTTTGTGTAGAATTCCTATCCTTAGGTTCTTAGAGACTTACCCGGTAATGAGACCTTAGGAGTGGACTAGTTGGACATGAGACCTACCCGGTAATTGATCCCAATTTAGAAACACTTAATCCCAATATATCATAGTTAATCCAAGGAATGAATAGATAACTTGAGTCCTATGCCATAACCGGAACTTCCAACCCCTAGAATCCGTCTTTTCTTTCTTTGATCATTATCTTGTTTAGCTTGTTTATTTGTGTTGATTCTTAGTTTAGTTTGATTGTTTACTTTGCATGAATTGTGATCTTTGATTGATCACCAAAAACCAACCAAAAACAATTGAGATTTTCTCTTCCTTATTTCCGTCTTTTCTTTCAACCTAGATCTTTACTAAATTCAATCACAATTCGAATCAATTTCACCTTAGTCTTTGTGTTCGACCTCGGAATACTAACCCTTCTACAAACGTCCCATACACTGCGGGTTTCGCTAGGTAGTTAGGAATTAGTTCGAGTTATAAATTTAAAACCCATTTGCACATCACGATCTTAGCGTAACATTCGCGACTTCCAGTCTTTGATTCACAAGATCACTTCAAAAATTAAGTCTTGGCATGCTAGGAACCTTTCCTGTGTTGGTAGGAAGCAAATGATTACCTCTATCCTTTCTGCAATGCAGAACTATTGGTGCGCGGTTTACCTTATCCCTTCAGCGATTTTGAACAAAATCAAAGGCCTCCTCAAATCCTTCCTGTGGTCCGGCACTGACTGCAGCAAACGTGCTCTTATCTCTTGGAATGTTATTTGCTCTCCTTTGGATGCCAGTGGTCTTGGCTTCAAAGAATTGTTATCTTGGAACGAAGCTTGTATCTCTAAGCTTATCTTTGAGATCGATCAGGGTACCCCAAATATTTGGTGCAACTGGATTCTTGGTAATCCCCTCAAACACCACTATATTTGGAATGTTGTTGATAATCATTGCTTTAGCCACTCTTGGAGTATGATTATTAAGGTCAGGGATGAGATCCTTCAAGCTTCCCCGACCGGAAACCACTCCTCCCTCCTATCCCTTCCGAACGGCTCCTTCAGGACCACCACTGCCTACAATTTCTTCAGACAATCCACCCTCCCCACTGGTGCCACAAACATTGGACATCTCTAGTCATGGCTCAACATCCCTAAATGTAGCTTTATTTCCTGGATTGCCTACCATCAAAAACTTCTTACCCTTTCTAAACTCATCAATCGGAACCTTTTCCCAAATGACACCTGCAAGCTTTGTGGCCTCCATCCAGAAACTATCTCTCACCTTTGGACATCCTGTAGCTACAACAATCTTGTTCTTGACATCATCTCTAGATGGACTCGACTGCATCCACCCTACCCTTACTCTGATGGATACTTGCAAACCTTGTACAGAAACACAGCAGTAGCGAGAAGGATCTCGGATTGTTGAATGTGCATGAAGTGACAAGCAGGCATTTTCGAGTCCAGATTTAGGTATGTTAGACACCTCTTTTCTCGATGAAATTCGGATATATTGTAGTCAGTGTTGCATAGTATATCATACTAAAATTTGGGAACAATCGGAGTTACGGTGTGAGAGTTATAGTATCCCGAAGTTGGCTATTCATGCAGTTTTTTTTTAGTGTGCTGAGTTTGAGGAAATTTGCTTGAGATGCAGTTTTGTGGAATAAATTTGGAGGGGTTATTGACTTCTCTTAGACTTGAATTTCTGACAAGTTATAGTTGATATAGTATAGTAGATCATACTAAAATTTTAGAGGAATCCATGCTACGGTTTGAGAGTTATGGTGTCTCAAAGTTGACTCCTCACACAGTTTTTATAAATGTGCTGAGTGTTGGGAAAAACAGCATGTGATGCTGTTTTGAGAGATAGTTTTGAATAATAGTTTGATCTCTATTTGACTTGAATTTTGGATATGATATAGTTGGCATATTGTGGTGGAACATATTAAAATTTGGGATGCATCCAACAAGTGGTTTAGGAGTTATGAATTTTTGAAGTTGAGACCTTATACAGTTTTCTGGATGCACCCTACCCTTACTCTGATGATATTTGGTCCTGGCTTTCTAATGCTAAACCTCAGAAAAACAACCTTCTCTCAAACATCCGCCTCGCAACTATAACTACCTACCTCTTCTTCACTTGGAAAGCTCGTAATATCCTTGCTTTCAACAATACCTTCATCCCCTCATTACTTGCGCCCACAGTATCATCAATGCCGTCAAACTCCAGGCTGCTCATTAGTGGTGGAACCGCTCCTCAAATTCCGTCATTTGGGCTCGTATCCTCGGCATTCATCTCAGTTAGTCTGTTCCGATGGTTCATGTTGTTGTGTTTTTTGCTCTTTGTCTTCTCTCTTGTTCCGTAAAACTCTATCCTATGTCTTCCTTCCTTGTAATCCTTTTCTATATATATTCTTAACTTTTCAAAAAAAAAAAGAGAAAAATGGCTAAATAGTACCCCACCTTTTAGGCTGACTAAACAGTACCCCGTCGTTTAAACTATCAGAACGATACCTATTGAGTCCGACCAAAGATTAGTATCTAGGATTACTGCTCAAGCGTTAAGTTAACACATCGGTTTTGAAAATCTGCAGTAATATAAGCTTTATGTATAAGGTAGGTGCACAATTTTGCCCATCATATTCAATACCAATATGTTAACTTAACGTCTGAACAATGATTCAGATACCAGTACCGTTCTGATAGTTTAAACGATGGGGTACTAAAATTTAGTCAACCTATAAGAGGTACGTTTAGGCAATTTTCTCAAAAAAATAAATACAAATATACAAAAACACGCACAATCGATCTATTTATAAACCTAATCCAATCAGTTTATATTCAATTCAACCTAATCTAATCGATTTGAAACTAATAAATCGGAAAAAACGCAAAAACCAAAACGCAAAAACCAAAACGCCGGTGGAAACCTATCCCGTAGCTTGCACAGAGCAACTGAGCAAGGAACTAGTTCTCTTCTCGCCTTCTTCCTTCGATCAATCAAAACCCCAAACACTCAAAATCGCCTTCGTACAATGTGGGCCGATTGGAGCTTATCTTGGGCCTTCTTGATAATGTCTTCAGACCGGAGCTCTAGGTTTACCAGTGATACACATGCGGGCGGCCCCTAAATGACTCATTGGATATACAATGAGTGTTTGGGTTTTTGAACTGGATAAAGCCCAAATTGACAGGCGAACCCAACTTTAGCTCACGTTCTTGTCTATGTTCGAAGGTGATACTTGGGGAGATAGGGTTTCAACATCTTGCTGCTCCTGCGTATGGTTTGCAATATTTGGGTTGCTTTCATTTAGCTGGATTTTAGTTATTTTTTATGTTTTAAAATACTTCTTATCTCCAATGGCTGATCCAGCACTTCACCCAGAAACAGATTACCATACAACTGAAATCTTGAAGGAAATAGCTATCGACTACTCCCCGGAAGTGTGTAGCCACAGACCGGACACCTCAGATCTGAGCATAACCTTTGATGAGCGCGGTGGGGCGAGGTGGAGATCACCCAATCGCTACCTGTACGGTACTTTTGGCGCTCTGATCAAGTGTCCAGAAGGCAATACCAGCGGTCTTAACTTCAACATTTACCTCTCCTCATTGGAAGGCGACAAGTCTCAAGATGAGATCGACTTTGAGTTCTTGGGCAAAGACAAGAGTCTCGCACAGACTAACTACTACACTCTAGGCATGTCTCTTTTATTACTGTGAAAATGCTAATGTTTGATTACTAGAAGGATGAATTGGGTATTCATTTGGAGTGCAGGGAGCGGTAATAGAGAGGAGATTCACAGTCTGGGATTTGATATCTCAGATGGGTTCCATGAGTATGTGATTAAGTGGCTCCCCAACTCGATCGAGTGGCTGATCGATGGGAAAATGGTGCGCAGAGTTGAGAGGGAAAGCGGCTCCGCCTTCCCGGAGAAGCCCATGTTCCTGTATGCCTCGGTTTGGGACGCTAGCTACATTGACGAGGCTAGGTGGACCGGACCCTATATAGGTTGCGACGCACCCTACGTCTGCCGCTACAAGGATATCCGAGTGCCGGTTAAGACAGCCAGTGACTCCTCCTAATATGACCGCTGTTGCCGTATGTATTCTCTACTTATGGGTATCTGTTTTCATGTTCTATGCAAATAAGTGAATAACACAAATGTAGTTGGTAGTAATTTATTTGATTATAATTTTATTTTCTTACAGGAATGAAAGACATAGGGTTTTGAAAAAAACCCTAACAAAAGTGTAAGGAGTGAATAAAAGACATTATATAGCTGCTCTTTATTAGCCATAGAATTATCCTTTATGGTTCTTGATTCTATCATTTAAGGCCTTTCTCCTGCCTGGCTTCTTCCAGTGTTTCTTGCCCCTTCCTCTGCATCTGATTCCCAACCTATTTTGGCCATTCCAAAACAAAGAATGAATGAAAATATGATGTATGGTATGAATCATGTTAGGTAGCATTTATTTTGATCTTAGAAGATGAAAGGGTACCTCTTGCACAGAATCCATGGCAGAATGAGCTGCATTTTGGGTGGATTGAGATGCATTTTGGGCTGTACACTGTGCTGATTCCATGGTTTGTGTGGCTTTGTCCTACAATGTTAAGTAGGGAGTTGATATTCCAATTTACAAAAGACGAAATTGTTAACTTTTCTTATATCCATCGCGGGACCAAACGACGCGAAGGAAGTAACCCTGAGACTTATAGGTTCACACAATATCGTATTGTCGACATGGGACTTACGAAGAAGAACCGTGTACATACCTCGGTTTGGTTCTTGGCTTCAGCCATGCTTGAATGCTGAGAGTTGTTCATTTTGTGTGTGTTGGGAGATGCTATGTAAAACAGATGGGGGAGAATTGCCAAAGAGGTCGATGGTAGAAAGACAAGGGATCCAAGATTATATATATTGTTATTTGCCACCATTAGATGAATGACAAGTGTATAGTATCATCAACTTCATTGCCTCACAATAATAGGCATGAGGTTTATGGCATAGCGTAATGCATGCATGCCTTTGACATTTTAGCTTTTCATCTCGCTTTCAGTTTTGAGAACGGCATATTAAACAAACGTACTGTACGTCGCTTTGTTAATGAAGTCGAAAAAAAGATGATATACTAAATTTATATATACATTATTTCAAGATTCACATGTTACAAATGTTGTAACCGTATTGTTGATCAGCAACACTACTAATAACTTTCATCCAGGCCCGTCCCATGAACGTAAGAGACCCCGTGCTAAATATAAGATCGTTATAATAAGAATAACTTATATAAATTCATTTGATTATAATTTAAACTAACAAAGTTTTATTATCGATTGTCCGATATTTCACCTACCATATTTTTTAGTTAAGTGTTGTAGTACATATAACTACTAAAAATTACAAAATTTTTAATAGATAATTTATTGGTCAAAATAAGAACTAAGTGTATAAAGTAATTTATTGGTTGATTAGAAACATTTATAATGTTTATTTATTAAAAGTTGTTTTTAAAGGGTTTTATTCAAGTAAGGCCCATTATTCCGGTACGGCCTTGCGGCCGTCTGTACGACCGACGCGTGTCCCGAAAAAAAAAAAAAAATTTCTGAACGAGTTTTTTTTTTTTTTTTTTTTTAAACGAGTAAAAGTAATAGTTCAAAACTTATTATGGAATAGTTCATAACTTATAAAAGGATAGTTTATGAATTATAATAGAATAGTTCATAGTGTAAAATTTATAAAGGATTGAAAGTAATAGTTCAAAACTTATTATGTAATAGTTCATAACTTCTAAAAGGATAGTTCATGAATTATAATAGAATAGTTTATGGTGCAAAATTTATAAAGGAGTGAAAGTAATAGTTCAAAACTTATTATGGATAGTTCATGAATTATAATATAATAGTTCATGAATTATAATAGAATAGTTCAAAGTGCAAAAAAATATAAAGGAGTGAAAGTAATAGTTCAAAACTTATTATGGGATAGTTCATGAATTATAATAGAATAGTTCATGGATTATATTAAAAAGTAATAGTTCATGGATTATATGGAAATAGTTCAAAGTTTATAGGATAATAGTGCATAAATTATAACATGGTAGTTCAAATAAATTTTCATTAGTTTTCGGAAAAAAAAATCGTTTCAGAAAAGAAAAAAAAAAATATATTTTTTCGGGACACGTGTCGCCCGTACGGTCGGCCGTACGACCGTACCGCAATAAAAGGGCCGTACCTGAACATTTACCTGTTTTTAAAAGCAAAAAGTTATCAAATAAAATTCTATTATATTTAATATAAAACAAAATGGGAGAATTTGATATACTATGCTTTTTTTAGAATATGATTTAGTAAATGTACCCCATAATTTTTTACCACTTTCATTTAATGGTAGGTAAAAATAATTAACTCTTCTATTTCAAAAAAAAAAAGAAAAATACATGAACTTAGTCATATCTTTCAAATGTAACGTAAATGAATGTGACTTTTATTTTTATTTTATTTTCTTTTTTTTGTCTTTTATTTATTTATTTATTTTTATTTTTTGGTATGAATTTAATATCAGAATTTCATATTCATACCAGAAATTTTTTGATACCAGAATTTTTTTATACCAGAATTTTTTGATACCAAAATTTTTTACATACCAAAATTTTTTCACATACCAGAATTTTATTTTTCACATACCAGAATTGTATTTTTTCATATACCAAAATTGTTTTTTTTTTCACATACCAGAATTTTTTACATACCAGAATTTTTTACACATCAAAATTTTATTTTTCACATACCAGAATTGTATTTTTTCATATACCAAAATTGTATTTTTTTCACATACTAGAATTTTTTACATACCAGAATTTTTTCACATACTAGAATTTTATTTTTCACATACCAGAATTGTATTTTTTTCATATACCAGAATTTTATTTTTTTCAAATACCATAATTTTTCATACCAGAATTTTTTTCATACCAGAATTTTTTTCATACCAGAAGTTTTTTTTTGGTCCTTTTTTATTTTTTTATAATTTTCTGGTATGAGTTTCTAGTATGAAATTCATACCAGAAACTCATACCAGAATTATTTTTTTTTGTTTTTTTGTCCTTTTTTATTTTTTATAATTTAAATACCAGAATTTACATACCAAAATTTACATACCGGAATTACATACCGGAATTTACATACCGGAAGTTAAAAAAATATAAACCAACAGCAAGTCATCATCATAACAACAGCAAGTCACCATCCACCATTGAGCCAAGCAGTAGCAAGCCTTCCCTCCGCCATGTTCACTCCTTCAAGAAAAGGAAGTTCCTATGGTAATTAATGCATTCAGAAATCTCAGCTTTGATTAACAAAGGACCTTCAAATCACCATCTTCAAACAAACCTGACAAATCAAACCCTTTAGAGACCAAATATCAACCTTGGCCCCATTGTAACCCTTCCTCGCAAGCACCTCCAGTGCAACATACGCCGGCGTGCCACATAAGGTATGAAATATACCATCTTGACGGATTTAATCGGAAATTGCGTTGATCCCGAAATAAGATACCTTCAAATCACCAATCTCGTCTAGCAAGAGATTCTCCGGCTTCAAATCGCGATGATAAACGCCTCGAGCATGACAGAATCCGGCAGCGGAGATCAATTGCTGGAAATATTTCCTCGCAACCTCTTCCTTGATGAGAAAACGGAAGAAAGAATCAAAATGAGAAAACGAGACCTAAATATGTACAAAAATCAAACCGAAAACGAAACGAAAAGAGTATAACACGAACGAATCTGGCTTCGAAGTCACACCACCGTCCAACGCCGTCGCCTGTACAAGAGAGAAGAGAGGGGAGGAGGTTTCAGTAGTGTAGATTGAAGGGGAAGGGCGGCGGCCGGTTGAACGAGAGAGGGAAAAGAGGGGAGTTAGGGTTCCCTACAACGTAAGAAAAGGAGATGAAATCTGATTTGAACGGTAAAAAAAAAAGGTACATTTACTTAATCAGAAAATGGAAAAGGCCTATTTAGTAGAGTGGAAAATAAAAAGGCCTAGTTTCCAAATTAGCCCAAACAAACTTAAAAAAATTCATAAAAGACAATCTTGACGGGGATAAGGATTGAACTTAACCAAGTAGAGCACGGATTGAACTCAACTAGCACAATGTAATAAAAGGTAGTCAACTATTTCAACATGCCATATGCACAATTGTGAATCTTATCTTAGATTATAAATATTTGCCCCTGAAATTTGGAGGCCTTGTGCCATAATACCGAGTGACACATCCCAATAGACGGACATGCTTTCAACACCAAGAACAAGCATAACTTTGTCAATGGAAGCAATCTCAAAATAAGCAATAAATTGATGTAAGTATTACAAAAAGAAAGATGTCACGTGCTTGGATCCATCTTGAGAGAGATCTCACATAAAATCAGTGGCGGTCGCAGGATTTTCAAAGGGGGGGCGAAATTTTATTTTCGATAAATATATCTATGAAAATAAAATAGCGATAAAAACAAAGTTAATATGTTATCTATTTAAAAAAAAAAATTTTAAAAACATTACACTTAAAGGCGCGGTCCACGACCGCGCCTATAAATTTTTTTTAAAAAAAAATAGTTGTCCTATAGGCACGTCTATAACCGCACCTCTTTATTTTTTTTTCTTTCAAAAACGTTACACTATAGGAGCGGTATAGGACCGCACCTCTATTTGTGTTTTTATTATCTTTATTTCGGATATTAAAACGCTGTCCTTGACAACGCGTTTTATAAATAATAGTGCGATCTAAGACCGCACTTCTACTTCAAACAACAAATCTCGTGCATTTTGGTGAATTATTTCACTCCGAGCCTAAAATGGGAAATTCTTTTAAGTTTCGTTTACTTCGACGAAAAATCCAAAATAAAATAATAGTAATATTTAAAAAATTAATAAATCGTAGAAAAAATTTTTATAAACAAAAAGCCATAACCCATTTTAAAACGATTTTTTTTCAAAAAAAAAATAAAAAAAATTTTCCCCTAAGGGCCGCCCCTGCACAAAATCATCACTTGGGTGGAACATAACAATGGAGTGAATCCATTACATGGTTTTAGCAAGGCATACTTGACAATCTTGCGCCATAAAAACTATATAAAGATGGCTAGTACCACGACCCCACCAACCTTGGAAGCTTTGTTTCTCAGTCATTAACACGTTCAGGAGACAACCTAACGAGATGAACGACGATTGTACACCAAATGCAACATTTAGTGCAATTTTTTTTGTTCATATGCAAAATACGACAACAGTTATTGATTTTCCTTCTCCTAAAATGAAGTGCTAGAAGACAATGAATCTTATACAAAGATTCAAATCAACAGCTACCAATAATAACACAAGAAATCAACCGAATTTAAACCTCATTGGTAATCTTTCTAACTATGCAAAATCTCTTTACGCAAATCCTTCGTGTGCAAACTCACTCAACAAGATATTGAGAAGTTACATAGACTACTGCAGCTGAGACGCTCAACTAGAACAAATTGTGAATTTAGAAAGAGACATAAAAACGCTTAGTCCTAAATAATCAAGCTAGATATAAATGGATTCCAATCATATAAAATAAACACAAGAAAATTAATAATAATTTCAATAAAATTAAGTAGGAAAAACCTTACAAACAAAATCAATCAATGGGCTTCATTGTCTAATGAAGCAATGAGGACTTAGTTCTTCATCTCCAAAATGAAAGCAATGAAATGTATCAGAGCCTCTTTCCTCCTCCCTTTTTTGCTCACTCGTAGGGATTTGGATCCCCACAATGGGGGAGGGAGTCGAATGAACATCTCATCCATTGGCGGGATTTTGCCCACATTCCATATCCAATTCTTGTTCACCCTTAATGATCGTGTTGAGTGAATTGTGAGATATCTAAAGTGATAGAAGGTGGGGATTAAATGAAATGTACACTACCCTTGGACTATGCTCTTGATTAACCTAAAATGTAGAGGAAAATTGGGCATAAATATCACGGGTTTGAATACAACTACACAAAAAACAAACAAAAGCCGAAAAATACCATTAACGTCAGATAAGGCCGCGGTCGCGGTTGGGTCGTGGAGGCTATTTGATGCACAATTGTCTTCTACTTCAAACATGTCTTTACTTATGCTCTATATATGACCACTTCTTGCATATTTTGTTTCATGGTCCTTATAGTCTTGTGATTTTATTAAAATTCACCAATAAATTCGCTAATAATCCCTTACTACACCCTACAAAGTAGACGGTATCATATTCTCTTGTGCTTAGATCTTGTTCGTCCTTGAGTAAGCTAAATGAAACCTACTTCTCCAATATAGTACACAAATTCTCAAGATGCTTAAAGTAGAACATGCACTATACATAATGCTCTAACTTAAAACTAATCAAACAACAAATACCTTTAGGGTAAGTAGATGACTTCCTCCAAGATAAACTCAAACCCCATGATGTGAATAATTCAATCCAATACTAACTCCAATCTATCTTCTTATAAATTCCAAGTGGCCTACCGGAACTATTTACTACTCTTATTCTTAATTGCCATCTCAAAACAAATGAGTACATCCTAGAATCTCTCTCTTTGTTTTTTTTACCAAGCACCATTTTGTTTTCACCAAGCCCCTCATTTTATTTTTCAACATGAACTCACAATTCTCACATCACTTTTTATCTTCTTAATACCCCAACCTATTGTTATTCTGAACTTTATTAAATTTATTTATTATATTTGTTGGATCGTAGATTATTAGTATTGGGAACTAATCTTACTTTCCAAGGCAACAAATTATCTAGTTTAAGAACAATTACTAACGATATAAGTTTTAAAGCAATAAATGTTACAAAACACCTTATTTAAATTGGAAACTCCAGTGACCAACTAGTCAATCGGGATTAAAACCACTTGCCCGACTAGTATCTCCACAAGTAAGGACTTCAACTCTTCACACAACTTTATTGATAGTTTGACCGGATTATACACTCCTCATACCTAATACCTCCTAAGACTCCTCAATTTGTGATCTCAAACACTATCATCTAAAGGTTCACCACATCCCTTCATGTCACGTCACTCACTCCATCTACGTCTCTCATCTTCTACCATGGACTTTGTCTCCGACTTTGTTCATTTAGTGCTCACCCATAATTGTATGTGATAAATCCACCTTGATTATGAATTGTTCTATGTGAATGATGGAAGACTTAACATATAAATGCGATTTTATAAACTAACAAATATCGATTATATTTCTAGATTGCATGTCTTGGGATGTTTGTTCAAATGTGTGCAGGCCTTGAAAAAAATTTCATGGGAAAAACTCGAGCCTTGAAAAGCATTACAAAGGAAAGACTCAACTAAGGGATTCGTTACAACGCACAAGAGAATCTAGGAGAAGATAAGGGATTTGTTGCAACGCACGAGAGAATCTAGGAGAAGATCTTCAAGGGCCAAGAAGATGTTAAACAAGAATATCTCCAACGGAAAAGAAGATAAGAAGATCTCGACTTTCAAAGTGAAGATCTCCAATGGCTTCCAAGTGAGAAGATCTCAGATCTTAAGTGAAGGTTTTCAACGGCATTTCCAAAAGAGAAGATCAGGGTGAGGAAGATCTTCAACGACCGTCAAAGAGAAGAAGTAGAAGAGAGAAAATATAGGGCTGGAGAAAGAAGATCTTACAACGGCTACTTCACCTCAACCAAACAGCGTATTCTATGGAGAAATAGAAATGTTACAATTGGTATCTTACAATGGCTAAAGAAGATCTCCATAGAAGACTATAAATGAAGATGGCATTTGAAGAAGAAAAACAACGAGCTTACACGGAAAAGAATCCAAGTCTTCAAGCGATCATACATCTTCATCGATCTAAAAGTTTTTCTTCTTCTTTAAGCTTACATTAGAATACTTCCTTAGAGTGAAGACAAACAAAAGAGCTCCATTGGCATATCTAGAGAGTGCTATACTCGAGTGTGTTACTCTACGAAGTAACTAGACTATTATTGCTAGAATAGAGTTGACAAGATCGTAGCATTTAGGCTACATTGAGAGAAGAAAGGAAGTTCTTCTAGGTTGTATCTAGAACTCACAAAAAGCAGATAATAGATAGTCAGAATCCTAGGGTCGAAAACCCTAGACGGAGAGTAGGATGTTATGGCCGAACTTCGTAAACATATCGTTGCATCGATATTTTATATTCCGCAATCTATCACTTATATTGTGACTAACAATCTCTTGCAGGTTTCGAAGTCAAGGCCTTGAAATCCACTTCAAAGCCTTGAGAAATAGTTTTGTCACTAAGCACACAGATTGACTTCAAGGCCTTGAGATTAGTTTCAAAGCCTTGATATACGATATTGTGAAAGGTTCCCATACTCTATTCAACCTCCCTTCTAGAGTATATATATCCTTATTATTCACCTATTCGGTTCTATAATTGGTATCAAAGCTAGACTCACGTATATTGATTTAATCATCAGCGAGACTAATCATGAACTCTGTAGGTGATGGAGGATTTGCTCAAAAAAGATCCACATCTCGACCACCCTTTTTTGCGGTATCAACTTTGCCCGTTGGAGAGTACTAATGCAAATGTTTATTATTGATCATGACATGGAACCATGGAGCATCATTCAAACTGACCCAAAAATCCAACCACCACGGTTGAAGGAATCCAAGTAGAAAAGAAGAAAGCCGACTTCACTCAAACAGACTGTTTGCTCCAAAAGGTGTGTGGAAGCTTTAATATTTATAACCCAAAAAGTATGCTTGAACAATATGCGAACCCACAGTGTAAAGATCAATTATAATAATAAACAAATATTCCAGGGGTCGATCACAGGGACTATGGTGAAACAAAGCACGGAAATCAGGTTGTCAAATAACTAATGACCACAAATTAAAGCAATCAAAGATGATATAAAGTCAGATAAAGGGAATGCGGATTCTAGGAATTAAAGTATCTAATTGTGGTTCCGACTCAAGATCTCAAAGGATAACGCGGACAAAGTTGAGGTTTGCAAAGGGAAGGTGTTTCTAAGGTGGGAATAGATCACCGGGTAAGTCTCACTACTCACTATCCCAAACCAAAGCTTCTATTACCGGGTAAGTCTCAAGGTACTAAGGAAAGGAACTATAAACTCAAACTAACACACCACCTAAGGGAATAGAATCAACCTTTACCGGGTAAGTCTCAGCCTAACTCTCAAAGATGGGATGAAGGCATACTCAAACCCCAATATAGGATAAACATTTATTATCTACACTCCTGATCTTGGGTAAACAAACAAAGGAATAACCGGGTAAGTCTAATCTTAGGCTTACGTTGAACCAGGAAAGATATAACAAGGATAGGATTTGGCAAACTTAAACTCTTAACTCAGAAAAGGTTCAGGAAAGGTTCACCTCGTTCAGTTATATTCCATCCCGGCCGAGATGTTCAATGACTGACCGAGGTGTTCTACGGTTAAGGTAAAGACTCGAGCTTCTAGGGTCCTGTTGGGATTAAGATCATTCTATCATCGTCTTTCCCACAACTTTCAGCAAAACACTCTAGAATCGCAGAAGAAACTTAGCCAACAATCATCATGATAACAATAATCAAATTTATAGGAAATGAATCAATATTCAAACAAGAAAACCTTAACAAAAAGGTCTCAATAACTGAATTAAACAAGTAACAAATCAGCGTTCCTCAAATCACAATCAGAAAAGAAAACAAACCAAAAGCAATCTAAGAAGATCTTAAAAATTCCTTCAAAAGCCAACTCCAACTATGATTCCTTCCTTCCTTGAACTTCAATCCTTCAAAACTTCCTTCAACTCTTCCTTCAAAACTCTAGAAATTCCAGATGCTCTAAGCATGACTGAACTTGTGGAAAATCAACCCTTTATATCGGAGAATTATCTTCCAAAGATAAGATATCTTAAAAGGATAATTTCCTAGAAAATATATTCATATCTCTCAAAATAAATCAGCCAAATATAATATCTTCCTTCCAGAAATCCAGCCAAAAATATATGATATTCTCCTTCCAAAAGTAGAAGATCTCAGCCAAAAATAAAGATCTCGCCAGCGACAGGGTGTTCACCTCGGTCGGGACGCTCCTCAAGATCACCTCGGTCGAGGTGACACTGTAGCTGACCGAGGTGAATCTCAGCTGAATGTAAATCATCTCGAATCTGGTCCAAAACCAATCTTCTTAATCATTTCCATGCTTCTTGAGATCTTCTCAATGCTCCAGAATGTAGCTCCAATGACTCCTTAGCTTCCTTAGCTCCATCTCGGTCCAAAATGTGCCATTTTTCCTACAATTACAACGAAACTAGGTGTAGACCTCGATTCCCATAAAAGTAGACAAAACAACAATATAATCAAAGAATATGCATTCATACATGCAGATTTATGAAGATAAAATGTCTAAACTAATCCCAAAATATAGACTATAATACATGCTATCAAAATACCCCATACTTATCCCTTGCTTGTCCCCAAACAAGTTCCAAATCTTAGATACAAGATAAAATGGATTATAAGTAAAAAAGATCAATGAAAATCATTTAAAATATTTTGGTGGTGTGCTCCACTCATAGACCACCCTAAGAGAATGCTTCATGGAAAATAAAATCAAGACAGGATCAAAACATTTTATAAATATAAGAAAATTATTCATCTTTGCATAAAATCATAGAATGCATAATAAATCATAATTATCGAAATTAATTATGTATAATCCAGTTTAAACCACTAAGTCAATCAACAAGCTCGAGGTCTCAAGGGCTTTCAAAAGAGGTCAAGAAACGTGTAAGGGTGAGATGTATATAGGGTATGTGGTGCTAGAATCCGGGAAAAGGATCTTTTCTTCACTTTCTTTGAAACTCAACATCTTCCACAATAAGTTTGCTTATTTTACTTTACTTTTTGGGATGCATGGACAGAGGTGCACAATAACCGAAGCCTAGGAGATCAGCAATCATCAATTTCTCGAGATGCCTCAAACCCTTGATGCACATAGCATGACCCGTTAGGAATATCGCTCAATCCGACTTTGGCAAGACACAAACACCCATATATGTAAATGGTGCCGAGTTACTCATCATCATGATTGACTTCCCCAAACTCAATTGTTTCTTTCTAACACTTTCAACCAACATCTCAACTTCACTTTCACTTGCTTTTCTTTGCTTGCTTCCAAATTCCCGGTTAGGTAAAGGGAGGCAAATATGTATATGAGGGGCTAAAGCATGATAAAGAAGAAGAAGAGAAGAGAATCAATTGCCTTAGTTATCCCAGGAAGAATGTGATAGAACTCATCATGTGGTGCCAACCTTCAAATCCAACATAATTTTGATAAAAACAAAGTATTAAAC
Organism: Fagopyrum homotropicum; assembly: GCA_033239125.1. Lineage (NCBI taxonomy): Eukaryota > Viridiplantae > Streptophyta > Magnoliopsida > Caryophyllales > Polygonaceae > Fagopyrum > Fagopyrum homotropicum. Next base: position 103,434,693 of record BSWB01000007.1, read on the forward strand.
ATGCTAAAACTTCAAACAAAGCATTTTGCAACTTAAACATCTTATAAAGCCTTTCGAGCATATAAAGATTTCAAAACCAATCTACAAACAGAATCATCATTGAGGTCATATCCAGAGAAGAAGCACAAAACGTTTCGAAAACTCTCAGTTAAGGACCCATCTCGGTCGAGGTGTTCTGACGTCATCCGAGGTGTTCATCCTCGATCGGCCATGAACATCCCGGTCGAGGTTGATAGCATGAATTACTGTCTATATTTTGGGACCTGTTTAGACGTTTTATCTTCAATAATCTGCATGTTTGTATATATATTATGTGATTATATTGTCGTTTCATCTACCTTTGCGGGAATCGAGGTCTACACCAAGTTTCGTTGTAATCGTAGGTAAAATGGCACGTTTCGCATCAAAAAGGAGCAAAAGAAGCTAAGGAGTCATTGGAGCTACATTCAGGAGCTTAAGGAATAATCCAGGAATCATGGAATTGGATTAAAGATTCACTTTGGACCAGATTTGAGAGATTTCACATTCAGTTGTGATTCACCTCGGTTGACTACAGAGTCACCTCGACCGAGGTGATCCAGAGGAGCAGACTCGACCGAGGCGAACACCTTGGACGTGGCAAGGATATTTTATTCTTGGCTGAGATCTTTTATCTTTGGAAAGAGGATCTTATATTTTTGGGCTGGATTCCTGGAAGGAAGAAGATAATTTAGCCCATATATTTTACCTATTTTTATGGGAAGAGATCTTACTAAGATATCTTATCTTTGGAGAGTAATTTTCCTATAAAAAGGGTTGGATATTCCACAAATACGTATCTCGCATACATCGTGCTTAGACAATCTGCATACACCGAAGATCCGCTACAACCATACTCCAGTTGGGAGATTTGAAGAACCTTTTTGAAGGTTGAAGGAAGAAGTTTATAGCTTTTATAGCTTTGTGAAGGGTTTTGTAAGATTCCTTTAGATTCCCTTCATTGTCGTTTGTCTCGTTGGCTTTTAATCCAAGGAACGCTTGTTGTTTGATAATTGATTCAGTTATTGAAGCCTTTCTCTTAAGGTTTTCTTGTTCAATTATTCTCTTTCTTCCCATATATTTGATTATTACTTTCATGATGATGAGTGGCTAATTTCTTTGTGTGATTCTAAGGTGATTGGATGAAGGTTGTGGGAAAACAATGATAGAATAATCTTAATCACAGTAGGACCCTGAAAGCTCGAGTCTTTATCCTTAACCCTAAGCATCTCGCTCAGTCGATGAACATCTCGGCCGGGGTGGAATTCTTCTGACCGAGGTGACTTATCTGATCCGAAACTGAGAGTTAAGTGTTAGAGTTTGCCAAATCCTATCCTTATTACACCTTTCCTGGTTCAATGCAAGCCTAGGATGAGACTTACCCGGTAATTCCTTTGTTTGTTTACCTAAGATCATAAGCGTAGGTAATAAAGGTTATTCCTTTATTGGGGTTTGAGTGTGCTTTCATCCTATCTTTTTGAGTTAGCCTGAGACTTACCCGGTAAAGGTTGATTCTATTCCCTTAGTTGGAGTGTTAGTTTGAGGTTATAGTTCTTTTCCTTAATTCCTTGAGACTTACCCGGTAATAGGAGTTACAGTTTGGGATTAGTGAGTAGTGAGACTTACCCGGTGATCTATTCCACTTTAGAAACACCTTCCCTATGCAAATATCTCAGCTTTGTCCGCTTATCTTTAGATCTTGAGTTGGAACCACAACTAGATGCTTTAATCCCTAGAATTGCATATTTCCTTAATTGAGTTTTTATCATCCTTGATTGTTTTAATCGTTTTTGTGGTTAGTAATTACATAAGTTTACCTATTCCGACTTTGTTTCACTAAGTCCCTGTGATCGACCCCTGTAATTCCTTGCTTTTACTACGATTGACCCGTACATTGCGGGTTCGCATCCTTGTTTTAAGCTTACATCTAGGGTTATAAATTTAAAGCTTGCACACACCGTTTGGAGCGAACAAGTTTTTGGCGAACTTGTTCGCCAAAAACTACTCGACTGATTTCTTCAAAAATCCAGTTCTTTTCCCCCAAAATCACTACCACAGGTTCCTATGGGGTACTTAATCTGTTTCTCAGCAAATGCAGGGGCAACCAAAGCCCAATTTGAAGGAAAACAGTGGAGAAGAGCGAGGTTAGGGTTTTTTCGATTTTACCTAGATTCGGTCGATTCGGTTCGTTTTTCTCGCAGATTTGCACTTGCACTGTGATCCTCTACCCTTTCTTAGCAGCTTGGAAGCAAGAATCGTCGAAAACGAGCGAAGAATGGCGAAGCGAGGCGAAAGACGTGCCGCGGTCAAGGAGAAGGTAAAGAGAGGAGAGATAATTCTTCACCCCCTTTTATACCCTTTTCTGGAACTGCTGTCACCTCGGTCGAGGTGGTCTCGACTGGACCGAGGTGGTACGGACCGAGTTGGATCTTCAGAAACCCTAGTTGCCTCGGTTGCTCAAGAATCATCTCGGTCGAGGTGCTGTGACAGCAACCGAGATGTGTCTCAGTCAAACTCCGTCTTCTCAAATTCTTGAACTTCTGTCCTTCCACTTGTACTCCTGGTTTGTATTCTTTCCTTAGATGTCACCTGTTGTCTGTCTAGGACGCCCAAAACAAAATAAAGCAAAGCAAAAGCAAACTATCTAAACTAGACTAGAAAAGGGAAAAGAAAGCAATACCTTGGGTTGCCTCCCAAGAAGCGCTTGATTTAAGGTCGCTAGCTGGACCGTACGGCGTCTCTATGCGTGATGGGAGGTGCCCTCACCCCATACTTCACCTTTATCATAGGGTGAGATAAGTAAGTCTATCAAACGCTCCAACAAGTGCTAGTGCTCATCGGGGAATGAATCGTCTATGGGTGGGTCGTCCTTCTCGCGTGAAGATGGAGGTAGCCGGCTGAGGTGATCCGCAACAGAATTTTCGGATCCCTTCTTATCGCGGATCTCTAGGTCAAACTCTTGAAGCAAGATAATCCATCGAATAAGGCGTGGCTTGGCATCTTTCTTAGCAAGCAAGTAACGGATGGCTGCGGCTGCATGGTCGGTGTAGACAATGACTTTCGCTCCTACTAAGTAAGAACAAAATTTCTCGAAAGCATATACAACCGCCAATAGCTCCTTCTCGGTGGTAGCGTAGTTGCGCTGGGCTTCATCTAGCGTCTTGCTTGCATAGTAAATGGCGGTGGTCCGGCCATCCTTCTTTTGTCCAAGCACCGCTCCTACGGCTACATCACTAGCATCACACATGATCTCAAAGGGCAAGGTCCAATCCGGAGGTTGGATAATGGGAGCGGAGATCAACGCTTCCTTAATCCTGTAAAATGCATCAAGACACTCCTGCGAAAACTCAAAAACAACATCTTTATTCAAGAGGTTAGTTAGAGGTTTAGAAATCTTAGAGAAGTCCTTGATGAATCTCCTGTAGAAACCTGCATGCCCGAGAAAACTCCTCACACCTTTAACAGAACAAGGGGGAGGGAGTTTCTCAATAGTCTCGATCTTAGCGCGATCAACCTCAATACCTCGATTAGAAACGAGGTGTCCTAGCACAATGCCTTCATTAACCATAAAATGACACTTCTCCCAGTTCAAGACAAGATTAGTGTCCTCACATCTTTGTAGCACTAAAGAAAGGTTAGATAGGCAATCATCAAAAGAGGAACCGTATACTGAAAAATCATCCATAAATACCTCCATGATCTCCTCTATATACTCGGAAAAGATAGCCATCATGCATCGCTGGAAGGTAGCGGGTGCATTGCATAATCCAAATGGCATCCTCCTATAAGCGAATGTCCCCCACGGACAAGTGAAAGTGGTCTTCTCCTGATCATCCGGATGGATAGGAATCTGGAAGAAACCACTATAGCCGTCTAAATAGCAGAAGTGTGAATACTGGGCCAACCGTTCAAGCATTTGATCAATGAAGGGAAGTGGAAAATGGTCCTTCCGAGTGGCCTTGTTCAGCTTCCTATAATCGATGCAAACCCTCCAACCCGTGACGGTCCTAGTCGGGATTAACTCGTTGTTCTTATTCGTCACAACAGTCATCCCTCCTTTCTTTGGAACTACATGTACTGAGCTAACCCATTTGCTGTCCGAGATAGGATATATTATACCTGCATCCAAAAACTTAAGAATTTCTTTCTTCACAACCTCTTTCATGATCGGATTTAACCGTCTTTGAGGTTCCCGTGAAGTCTTATGATCGTCCTTCATTAGAATTCTATGCATGCAGAAAGAAGGCTTAATGCCAATAAGATCATCTATAGTATAACCTAAAACCTTTTGATGCTTTCTCAGGACATGCATTAGTTTAGACAATTCAGATTCGGAGAGGAAAGCACTAACAATAACGGGATAAGTAGAATCCGGTCCGAGAAAGACATACCTCAAGTGATTTGGGAGTTTTTTAAGCTCCACAACTGGGGATGCTTTCTGAGGGGGATCCTTGCTTCCTCCTTCTAGTGGAGTAGATCTTGAGACTGGACTTTCGGAAGTCTCAGTTGAAATCATCTCGCCTTCGATCTCGGTCGAGGCGCAGAGGCATTGACCGAGATGTTCTTCAGTCGCCTCGCTTGGTCCAGATAGTGCCTCGGTCGAGGTACTGTAACTGGAACCGAAATTGGAGATCTTCGTCTCCTGGATTAGTTTCTCAGTTTTAGCTCTTGGATCTTCTTCCAACACCTTCAAGCTCCGTATATCTGCATCAGAAGAAGCATCTATACCTTCCTCCATTAAACTAAAACTAATAACTTTCTCAAGTGGATCTTTAATAAGGATAGAGCTCACCAATTCTCTTGATTCTTCTTCATCATAGATGTTGAAGATATCATCTCCTAGCTGCTCTCCTTTCATGGCCGCAAGTAATGCGAATTCCACTTCATCTTCGCCAATATTGAATTTCATCTTGGCGTTCTTACAATCCACATTGCAACCCGAAGTTGCTAGAAATGGCCTCCCGAGAATGATAGGAACGGGATAATCTGCGGGAATATCAAGTACAACAAAGTCGATAGGTAAATAGAAGTTACCTAACTTAACCGGAACGTCTTCCAAAATGCCCACGGGATGGGTAATGGAGCGGTCCGCCATGTATAATCGAATCTTCACCGGTTTGGGCTCTTCAAGTCCGATCTTAACACATAGCTCCAGCGAGATGATGCTCACGCTGGTTCCTAGATCACATAAGGCTTCACAAGTGACATCCCCAACTTGAATGGGAATGCAAAATGACCCGGGATCTCTCAACTTGGGTGGCATCTTTTCCTTTATGATTTGAATAAGCTCCGAGGATTTAGATGTCATCCTTACTTCACCGAAGTATTCCAGCTTCCTCTTCCTTGATAGAATCTCTTTCAAGAACTTCCCATAGGCGGGCATCCCTAGAATAGCATCAAGGAAAGGAATATTAATGTGTAGTTTATTCATCAAGTTAAGGAACTTACCAAAATTCTTGTCTAGATGTGCTCTGGCCCTTGACTGGGGGAATGGAAGTGGTGGTTTATATGCAGGAGGTGGAATATAAACTTCAGTTTTCTCCTCCGATTTCTGTGGCTCCACCGCGGTTGGCATCTCGGCCGAAGTGTTCTTCGACTGCACCTGGACCGAGGTGGTCTTCGTCTGTACTGGCACCGACCGAGGCACTGGATCTGCAGTTTTCAGTCCACTCCTCGTCGTTATGGCCATAATCTGGCCCTTAGGGTTGCTTTCCGTTCTTGCTGGAAGCTTCCTTGGATCCCTTGGCGATTCATTCGCCCTACTAGCAAGTTGTTATTCAAAGGCTTTTTGGGCCTTCGAAAATGAAGTCATGGATGTCTCCATAGCACTAAGCTTGATCAAGATAGCCTTCAGCACCGCATCTTTCTTCTCCGGCTGGGATGAGCTTGATCCAGGCTCTTTAATGGAGTAGAAGGAGAAGAAGAGGAAGAGAGGAAAGGATTAGAGGAATCATTCGAATTAGAGTTAGAGTAAGGGTTACCCGAAATTTGGTTGTTTGCCCTCCAATTATTGCTATTGGATCCTCTATTGTTGTTGTAGTTGTTGTTCCGGGAACCGTTGTTGTTGTTGTTGTTGTTGTTATTACGGTATCCATTGTTGTTCCTTGATCCTTGATCTATTGTTGTTGTAGTTGTTGTTCCGGGAACCGGCCGAGATGTTCATCGACTGAGCGAGATGCTTAGGGTTAAGGATAAAGACTCGAGCTTTCAGGATCCTACTGTGATTAAGATTATTCTATCATTGTTTTTCCCACAACCTTCAGCCAATCACCCTAGAATCACACAAAGAAATTAGCCACTCATCATCATTAAAGTAATAATCAAATATATGGGAAGAAAGAGAATAATTGAACAAGAAAACCTTAAGAGAAAGGCTTCAATAACTGAATCAATTATCAAACAACAAGCGTTCCTTGGATTAAAAGCCAACGAGACAAACGACAATGAAGGGAATCTAAAGGAATCTTACAAAACCCTTCACAAAGCTATAAAAGCTATAAACTTCTTCCTTCAACCTTCAAAAAGGTTCTCCCAACTGGAGTATGGCTGTAGAGGATCTTCGGTGTATTGTTAGCATGAAATATTGTGATATTTTAGGCACATTTTCTAAGTGTTTTTGATTCGTATTGATAGTCTTTGATTTAGCATTGTTGCATTTGTGAGCTAGTTTGCCTATATTGTCGATATGGATGTCTACACTAGCTTTATGTTAATTATAGGTGATTGAGAGCCATTTCCGAACGGAATCGAGCAAAGATGAGTTGATTGAGTGTGTCCATGGATTGAGGACATTCTTAGGAGCAAAATGAGTGTCAACTTCAGGAATGCACGAGGCTAGGGAAGAATCACGTTCTTGCCCTAAACCACGCTCTAAAATACGGCCGTACTACAAACCACGTTCAGTTCCACGGCCGTGGAACCCTGTAGGAGAAGCGTGATTCATTCCAGGAGCTTTTACGGTCGTGGAATCCATGGTTCAAACCGTGTTGATTCCCACGCTCTAAATTACGGTCGTGGAACCTTCCACGACCGTGATCTTGGCGATCTTTTTCGCCACATTTTGAAGCCACGATGTTTTGAAGATTGGGCCGGGCCGATATTTTATCTTGCCCTATAAAAAGACGGACGAAGGGAGATTCCATCATCCTCGCTTATCCCCGCTTATACGCACTTTGCGACCTCACTTTGGAGTGACGTTTGCACCTTCACTTTGGAGATTTTGGCGGTTCTTGCAAAAGACGTATTTTGCCCTTTCCTTAGAGTTGCCCTAATCTCGCACTTTTGGTGGAGATTATTGTGGAGATTTCCGGATTGACGGAAGATTGAAGTTTTTGGAAGATTGTTGCAAGAAGAATTCTCTTCTTGTTTAGGTTTGATTTAGAAGACGGATTGACATCCCGTTCTTCCTTCTTTCCTAATATTGTGTTTGTTTGCATTATTCTGAATCTATTGACAATATTCAGAAAATTCCGTTGCGGATCATTTGAGTCGCCTAACACATCTAGAAGACGACCATTTACCCATCGACGACTCCTTCCCGGACGAACACCTAAACCTTATTGAGGAGTGCATCAATGTGATCTCCAAAGGTAACGAACCATGGTTTGCTGATTTTGTTAACTATTTGGTTTGTCAGGAGATACCACCCGGATTATCCTACGCACAAAGGAAGAAGTTCTTTAAGGATGTCCGGGAATACTTTTGGAACGAGCCTCTCCTCTTTAAGAGAGGTCCGGATGGCATCATTCGGCGATGTGTGCCGGAAGATGAGATGCAAAGTGTCATCCGTCATTGTCATTCACTACCTTGTGGAGGACACGCTAGTTCGAACAAGACTAGCGCAAAGGTATTGCAATCCGGATTCTTTTGGCCTACCTTATTTAGAGATGTGCAATCCTTTGTTTCTTGCTGCGATGCTTGTCAAAGAACAGGCAATATCTCTAGGAGGAATGAGATGCCCCTCAATAACATCCAAGAGGTGGAGATTTTCGACGTTTGGGGAGTAGATTTTATGAGACCATTCCCATCTTCTTGTGGAAACCAATATATACTATTGGCGGTAGACTACGTTTCTAGATGGGTAGAAGCAATTGCCTCTCCCACCAATGATGCTATGGTGGTGGTTAAGTTCTTCAACAAGACCATCTTCCCACAATTTGGGACACCAAGGACGATCATTAGTGATGGAGGTTCTCACTTCATTGCCCGGTGCTTTGAAACTCTTCTAGCTAAGTATGGGGTTACCAACAAGATCGCTACCCCTTACCATCCACAAACAAGTGGACAAGTTGAGATCTCAAATAGGGAGATCAAAGGAATCCTAGAGAAGACGGTTTCAAGGACTAGGAAGGATTGGTCTTTGAAGCTTGACGATGCATTGTGGGCGTACCGGACTGCATACAAGACTCCCATAGGAACCACACCATACAACCTTGTGTATGGGAAGTCTTGTCACTTGCCGGTAGAGTTGGAGCACAAAGCGTTTTGGGCTATCAAGTGGTTGAACTTCAGCATGAAGGAAGCGGGAGAGAAGCGTCTCCTAGACATCAATGAGCTGGATGAACTCCGCTTTAATGCTTATGAAAACGCTAAGATCTATAAGGAGAGAGCGAAACGTTGGCATGATAAGCATATCATTCCAAAGGACTTCAAAGAAGGAGATCAAGTTCTCCTCTTCAATTCAAGGCTTCGTCTCTTTCCAGGTAAGCTTAAATCTCGTTGGACCGGACCTTTTCTAATTAAGCGTATTTTTCCCCATGGCGCAGTTGAAGTATGGGGTGAAACGGGCGGAAGCTTTAAGGTGAACGGCCAACGACTCAAGAAGTATACGCCGGAACTCCAAGCTGAAGAGTTCGTGCCTACCGCACTCGAATAAGTGCGAGAATGGTCTAGCTACAGACCTTAAACATAGCGCTTATTGGGAGGCAACCCAAGGTATTGCATTTTTGTTTTTGTTTTTGATTCATAGTTTAGCTTAGAATAGACGTTTTTGCTTTGTTTTGCCCTCGATTCCTTCCGGTATGTTCGTGTTTTTGGATGTAGGAACGATGGAAAAGGAAAAGGGGAGGATAATGTTGAAGAAAAGTGACGAAATCTGGACTTTGGAACTTTACAGAGAGTTCCATGGCCTAAACCACGGTCGTGACAGCTACAGTGCCCGTAATTTCCAAAAGCCTTTGAAAAATCACCAAAACCACGGTTCCGTACAGAACCACGGCCGTGGAACACCCCGATAGACCGTGATTTTCAAAATTTTTCCTGTGACTATATAAACCACGTTCTTCACAAAAACCACCCACAAAACCCCTCTTCCACGACCTAAAAGCCGAATCCACGCCTCCTCTCTCAATTCCTCGTTTCTTAATCGTTTTTAACGATTCTTCTTCCTAAACTGAAGCAAATTCGACCACCAACAAGATCCAAGCGACGAATCGAGCGGAAATTCACCAAGGAACGCGCAATTCGGATTTTTTAATCCGAAAAATAGGTTTTTCCACTCTTCTTGATCTTTGTCGATTTGGTTCGTTTTGTTAGAGATTTTAGGAAGAACTGATTGAGATTGGAAGAAATTAGATTAGGACTGCCTGTTTGTGGAGATTGAGTATTGATTTGCTGAGATTTGAGAAATTCTGAGACGAATCACGGTTCCTGGGAGAACCACGGCAGTGGAATCTGTAGAACAGCCCGTAATTTCTGACAGAATGGACTTTGTGAGGAGAGTTTCGGGGAGGATTAAGGAGAAGAAGAATAACCAGAACAAGAAGAGGAAGGGTAACCCCTCTTCCTCCTCATCCTCTAGAGCACCACCACCCTCTTCCCCTTCACCTCCATCATCACCTTCCTCACCCTCACCACCTAGCCCTCGAGTACCGACCATCCATGAGGATCACCTTGCTGCACTCGAGAGGATCCATGAGAGACCTGTGATTGGTCCTAGGTACTTGTTGTTAGAGGAGCTAGTTCCTCTTAACATAGTTGATGACCTCACTTGGCTCTTAGATAGAGCCGGACTAGTTGTCTTCTCGGCTATCCGAGAAGACGCTTATGAGGAGATTACACGGGAGGTTGTGACTTCTTTCGAGCATAGCCACGTGGATAGGACCGTTTCTTTCCGTCTTATGGAAAGAAACTATGACTTTAGCATCCGTGAGTTCGGGACTTTCTTTGGGTTTCAGGAGACCTTTAACGGTCGCTTTTCTAGTGGCGTTTACGCCAAGGATTTTTGGGAGGAGGTAGCGATGATCTACGCTAGCGAGGACCGCTGGCAACCTGCTGATACCAAGGCTAGGTTGATGTACCACCTATCCTTGAAGATTGCTCACCGTGTTCTTTCGGAGTGTCTCTTTCCTAGGATGGAGACGCCCCAAAAGATCAAGACGGATGAGCTCTTTTTGCTTTACTCCATGCTGTATGGGCGCCGAGCTGACTGTGTCACCCTCTTGGCTGCTACTATGAGCAAGCTCAAGAACAAGAGGAAGGGCAACATTGGATACGGTGGGATCGTTACCCACCTTGCTAGGAGCTTGGGTGTTGATTTTTCTGCTTGTACCCGCATACCGGCCGTTCCTTTAGGTCTTCATGCCTTCATGACTAGAGGGCTCATCTTCCCCACTCATAGAGGTCCGCCTTATGCGGCCATGCCTTGGGAGAGCAGGACAGGTAGGGTGTTCTCCCCTAAAGGTGTGTGCAAATAAGCTTTAAATTTATAAAACTAGAATCAAGCAGCGAACCCGCAGTGTACGAATCGGCGTAGATTAGCAAGTATTCCAGAGTATCGAACACAGGGATTTGGGTGGGAACAAATTCAATTGCAGATTATCAAGCAAGTAAATATGAGAGTCTTTGCAAATATTGGGAAAACAACAATCCTAAAGATCCAAGTATCCAGCTGTGACAATCGATTGAAGATATACTAATGATATAAAGACAAAGTTGAGATATGCAAAGGTATGCTAATGTAAGGTAATCGTACGGTGAAGTTCCAAAAACCTTATATGACCCACCTACAAGACACTCTCTATACAGGTTGTTGAGGCTTCAATATAGAAAGGTTCTAAAGGCGAGAATTAATGTCAAATACCCAAACTTGCAATCCAAGGATCAAGACTAACTTAACCGATTACGGTTGTGACACTCACAATCGAGGTAGAGGTTGTTGAGGCTTCACTACCACCTAGAAAAGGCAAGCCTAAACAAAGTTAAAGGAAATCTTTAACTTTGGATTAAAGTAAAAGCAGGTTCGTAAACTTAAGGGAAATTACGGGTAGATCTTGAGACTCCACGGCCGTGGAACTCAAGATCAAACCGTGATTTAGGGCTCGTCGACGATTCTCTCAAACTCTCAGGGTCTAATCTGTTTACGATCAATCTATCATCATATAAGCCACAACTATCAACCCTTCACCTTAGAATTGTTAAGGGTTTTTAGCCAATAACAGTCATGTTGATATCAAATTCAAAGATTAAAAGATTGAAAGATGAAAACTTCCGAAAACTTTCAATAAACTTCAAACCAATTTCAAAGTCACAATCAAGAATGAATGTTGTCAATAGATTCAGAATAAGGCAAACAAACACAATTTTAGGAAAGAAGGAAGAACGGGATGTCAATCCGTCTTCTAAATCAAACCTAAACAAGAAGAGAAATCTTCTTGCAACAATCTTCCAAAAGCTTCGATCTTCCGCCAATCCGGAAATCTCCACAGCAATCTCCACCAAAAGTGCGAGATTAGGGCAAAATCCCAACACGAACTTCAATCTCCAACGAGATGTGAATTACCTCTAAGCGAGGGTTGAACGAGGTCGCAAAAGTGCGTCTAAGCGGGGCTAAGCGATGATGACGGAATCTTGCTTCGTCCGTCTTTTTATAGGGCAAGATAAGATATCGGCCCGGCCCAATCTTCAAAAGGTCGTGGCTTCAAAATGTGGCGAAAAAGATCGCCAAGATCACGGTCGTGGAAGGTTCCACGACCGTAATTTAGAGCGTGGAAAGTGTCACGGTTTGAACCATGGTTTCCACGACCGTAATAGTTACTGGAATGCATCACGCCTCTTTTTGCAGGGTTCCACGGCCGTGGAACTAAACGTGGTTTGTAGTACGGCCGTATTTTAGAGCGTGGTTTAGGGCAAGAACGTGATTCTTCCCTAGCCTCGTGCATTCCTCAAGTTGAACTCCAATTTGCTCCTAAGAATGCCCTTAATCCATGGACATACTCAATCAACTCTTCTTTACTCGATTCCGTTCGGAAATGACTCTCAATCACCTATAATCAACATAAAGCTAGTGTAGACATCCATATCGACAATATAGGCAAACTAGCTCACAGATGCAACAATGCTAAATCAAAGACTATCAATATGAATCTAATACGCTTAGAAAACGTGCCTAAAATATCACAATATTTCATGCTAACAAATAACCCCATACTTAACACTTGCTTGTCCCTAAGCAAGGTCTTTCAAAAAGCTTTAAACTAAAGTTAGGATGAAATATGTGTACCTTCTCAAAGCAATACTTCTTTTGGAGGAATGTGCCTTCTAAAGAATAGATCATTCTCAAACCTTGCTTCAATTGTTTATAAGACTTTCATACACTTATCCAAAGAGTAAAAAGCAAAGAAAACTCATGAATCAATTAAACTTCTAAACAAGCATCATAACCTTCAAACATTATCAAAATCAATCATAAGAAACTTCAATTTAGATCACCAAGTCATATAACATTCTTTTGATCTTAAGGACTTTCAAAGAAAAGGTCTAGAATGTGGAAAGGGAAGGAAACTTTTAAGGAATGTGGTGCATGAATCCGGGAAAGTGGACAACTACCCTTCTTCTTCTTTTGCGGTTTCCGCAACACTTCAACTTAGAGCTTCGCTCTTCTTCCTTTCATTTTTCGACTTTACTTTTGGAGTTATGGATAGAGGTGCACAAAAACCGAAGCCTAGGAGATTGGCGTTTCTCAATTTTTATGAGATGCCTCAAACCCTTAGCGCACATACCATAATCCGCTAGGAATATCGCTCAATCCGACTTTGGCAAGACACAAACACCCGGCTATGTGAATGGTGCCGAGTTACTCATCATCATGATTGACTTCCCCAAACCTAGAATTCCTTTCTATTCTTTTGATTGCAAATAATTGCTCTCATGGCCCTCCCACATCAAACATGCCTTTTTCATTCACTTCTCCAAATTCCCGGATAGGTAAAGGAGGTCAATATTTCAATGAGGAGCTAAAATGATCAAAGAAAGAAGAAAGAAAAATCGAATTGCCTTAATCATCTCAACAAGAAGTATAAGAACTTATAGTGTGATTTCAACTTCAATTTCTCAACATGATTTAGACAACATTCATCACATTATGAAACTTGCAAAAGAGGTAAAATTCATTCATTCAAATTCTTTTCAATTCACTATTCTTTTAAGCATGCAATTGTCATCAACTCAATTCACAAGTAGTGATTATCATAGAAATCATCTCAATTCATTAGAAGCACAAAATTTTCAAAATTTGTCAATTTTTATGGGTTTTTCAAGTTCTTTTTCATGCAATGCAATAATGAAACGTGCAACAATATAATGAACATGCAAATAGTCTCGAATAGAAGCAAGCATAGTGAGTAAGAGTTATTACAAACTTTTAGTACATCCCACCCCATACTTAGGACGAACATTGTCCCTAATGTTCAAAAGAAAGAAAGAAAAGAAGAAAGAAAAAGAAACTCACAAGGTGGTGGTGGAATGTCTAAAGCGAACGGTCAATCATCAAACCCTCATCACTGCGGCGCTGGTGGAGGCGGGAATGGAGAGAAGCTAGGATCATAGAACCGCCCAAACTGCTGGCGGTAGACGTCTCTCATCATGTGGTCGAGGTCGTCTAGGCGTCCGTCTCTAGCATCGGCTCGGATCTCCAATGCTCCTACTCTCTCTGAAAGTGCGGTAGCCCAATCCGGCATCTGCTCGTACCATCCCGGGGCCTGATTATACCATGCTGGAGCGTCGGATAGTGCTGGTGGTGGTGCTGGTGCTGCTGCCTGCTCTGTAGACCAAGGAGGGGGAACGCCATACCATGTAGGAGGTGTGGTCATCCACGTAGGTCTCTCACTCACGCTAGCGCGGCGAGAAGACGAGCCTGAAGCTCTAGCTGGACGTGGAGAACGTCTAGGTGCATCGGGGGCCGCCTCCGGCTGATCCGGAAACGTGCCAAACTCCTCCTCAGCTCCTCCTCCGCCCTCAAACTGGTCTCCCATCTCCTCCTCAACAACTGGTGGTGGGACATATGGGGGAGCTGCTATCCTGTTCGCATGCATGGCAGCGAACGTCTCCTTCCAATTATGGCGTCCCGCCATAATGGAGTACTCCGGTAGCCACTCTATACCCCTACCCGTCCTGCTCTCCCATGGCATGCCCGCATAAGGCGGACCTCTATGTGTGGGGAAAATGAGACCCCTAGTCATGAAAGCATGTAGCCCTAAAGGTACGGCCGGTATACGGGTGCAAGCAAAAAAATCAACACCAAAGCTCCTAGCAATGTGGGTAACTATCCCACCATATCCTATGTTGCCCTTCTTCTTATTCTTGAGCTTGCTCATAGTAGCAGCCAAGAGAGTAGCACAATCAGCACGGCGTCCATACAACATGGAGTAGAGCAAGAAGAGCTCATCCGTCTTGATCTTTTGGGGTGTTTCCGTCCTAGGAAAGAGACACTCCGAAAGAACACGATGAGCAATCTTCAAGGCTAGGTGGTACATCAACCTAGCCTTGGTGTCAGCGGGCTGCCAGCGGTCCTCGCTAGCGTAAATCATCGCCACCTCCTCCCAAAAATCCTTGGCGTAAACGCCACTAGGAAATCGACCGTTAAAGGTCTCTTGAAACCCGAAAATGGTCCCAAACTCACGAATGCTCAAATGGTAGTCTCTCTCCATGAGACAGAAAGAGACGGTCCTGTCTACATGGCTGTGCTCAAAGGATGTCACAACCTCCCGTGTAATCTCCTCATAGGCGTCTTCTCGGATAGCCGAGAAGACAATAAGTCCGGCTCTATCCAAGAGCCAAGTAAGATCATCAACAATGTTGAGAGGAGCTAGATCCTCCAACAACAAGTATCTAGGGCCAATCACTGGCCTCTCCTTGATCCTCTCGAGTGCATCGAGATGATCGTCGTGTATGGTCGGGATTCTAGGGTGAGGAGGTGAGGATGGAGGTGAAGGTGAGGATGGAGGTGAAGGGGAAGAGGGTGGTGGTGCCCTAGAGGATGAGGAGGAGGAGGGATTACCCTTCCTCTTCTTATTGTGATCATTCTTCTTCTCTTTTATCCTCCCCAAAACTCTTCTCACAAAATCCATTCTGCTCAAAATTACGGTCTGTTCTATAGGAACCACGTCCGTAATTCTCCCAGAGACCGTGATTCATCTCTGAAAATCACAAATCTCAGCAAATCAGCAATCAATCTCCACAACAGGCAGTCCTAATCTAATTTCTTCCAATCTCAATCAGTTCTTCCTAAAAATCTCTAGCAAAAACGAACCAAATCGGCAAGAATCAAGAAGAGAGAAAAAACCTATTTTTCGGATTGAAAAATCCGAATTGCGCGTTCGTTGGTGAATTTCCGCTCGATTCTTCGCTTGGATCTTGTTTGTGGTTGAATTTGCTTCAGTTTAGGAGGAAGAATCGTTAAAAACGATTAGGAAACGAGTGATTGAGAGAGGGTCGTGGATTTCGGCAATTAGGGCGTGGAAGAGGGGTTTTTGGAATGATTTTTGTGAAGAATGTGGCTTATATAGTCACAGGCAAAATTTTGGAAAATCACGGTCTGTCGGGGTGTTCCACGGCCGTGGAAGTGTACGGAACCGTGGTTTTGGTAATTTTTCAAAGGCTTTTGGAAATTACGGGTACTATAGCTGTCACGACCGTGGTTTAGGCCGTGGAACCCTCTGTAAAGCTCCAAAGTCCAATTTTCGTCACTTTTCTTCAAAATTATCCTTTCCTTTCCCTTTTTCATCGTTCCTACATCCAAAAACACGAACATACCGGAAGGAATCGAGGCAAAAACAAAGCAAAAACGTCTATACTAAGCTAATCTATGAATCGAAAACAAAAACAAAAATGCAATACCTTGGGTTGCCTCCCAAGAAGCACTTTGTTTAAGGTCCGTAGCTAGACCAATCTCGCACCTATTCGAGTGCGGTAGGCGCGAACTCCTCAGCTTGGAGTTCCGGCGTATACTTCTTGAGTCGTTGGCCGTTCACCTTAAAAGTTCCGCTCGCTTCAACCCATACTTCAACTGCACCATGGGGGAAAATACGCTTAATTAGAAAAGGTCCGGTCCAACGAGATTTAAGCTTACCTGGAAAGAGACGAAGCCTTGAATTGAAGAGGAGAAATTGATCTCCTTCTTTGAAGTCCTTTGGAATGATATGCTTATCATGCCAACGCTTTGCTCTCTCCTTATAGATCTTAGCGTTTTCATAAGCATTCAAGCGGAGTTCGTCCAGCTCATTGATGTCTAGGAGACGCTTCTCTCCCGCTTCCTTCATGCTGAAGTTTAACCACTTGATAGCCCAAAACGCTTTGTGCTCCAACTCTACCGGCAAGTGACAAGACTTCCCATACACAAGGTTGTATGGTGTGGTTCCTATGGGAGTCTTGTATGCAGTCCGGTATGCCCATAATGCATCGTCAAGCTTCAAGGACCAATCCTTCCTAGTCCTTGAAACCGTCTTCTCTAGAATTCCTTTGATCTCCCTATTTGAGATCTCAACTTGTCCACTCGTTTGTGGATGGTAAGGGGTAGTGATCTTGTGAGTAACCCCATACTTAGCTAGAAGAGCTCAAAGCGCCGGGCAATGAAGTGAGAACCTCCATCACTAATGATCGTCCTTGGCATCCCAAATCGCGGGAAAATGGTCTTGTTAAAGAACTTAACCACCACCATGGCGTCATTGGTGGGAGAGGCAATTGCTTCCACCCGTCTAGAAACATAATCCACCGCCAATAGTATGTATTGGTTTCCACAAGAGGATGGGAATGGTCCCATGAAATCGACTCCCCAAACGTCGAAAATCTCCACCTCTTGGATGTTGTTGAGGGGCATCTCATTCCTCCTAGAGATATTGCCTGTTCTTTGACAAGCATCGCAGCAAGAAACAAAGGATTGCACATCTCTAAATAAAGTAGGCCAAAAGAATCCAGATTGCAATACCTTTGCGCTAGTCTTGTTCGAACTAGCGTGTCCTCCACAAGGTAGTGAATGACAATCACGGATGACACTTTGCATCTCATCTTCCGGCACACATCGCCGAATGATGCCATCCGGACCTCTCTTGAAGAGGAGAGGCTCGTTCCAATAGTATTCCCGGACGTCCTTAAAGAACTTCTTCCTTTGTGCGTAGGATAGTCCGGGCGGTATCTCCTGGCAAACCAAATAGTTAACAAAATCAGCAAACCATGGTTCGTTACCTTTGGAGATCACATCGATGCACTCCTCAATAAGATGTAGGTGTTCGTCCGGGAAGGAGTTGTCAATGGGTAAATGGTCGTCCTCTAGATGTGTTAGGCGACTCAAATGACCCGCAACAGAATTTTCTGAACCTTTCTTGTCGCGGATCTCAAGATCGAATTCTTGTAGGAGAAGAATCCATCTAATTAGCCTTGGCTTCGCATCTTTCTTCGCAAGGAGGTACCGGATCGCAGCATGATCCGTGTAGACAATCACCTTTGCACCTACAAGATAAGAGCGAAACTTGTCAATAGCATAGACAATGGCTAGAAACTCTTTTTCGGTAGTGGCGTAGTTGAGCTGCGCTTCATCTAGCGTCTTGCTAGCATAGTATATGGCATGGGTTGCCCCTTCCTTTCGTTGCCCAAGAACAGCTCCAATAGCTACGTCACTAGCATCGCACATAATCTCAAAGGGAAGAGTCCAATCCGGGGGTTGGATAATAGGTGCTGAAATTAGAGCTTGCCGAATGGTGTTAAACGCATCCAAACATTCCTCCGAAAACTCAAAACCGCATCATTCATCAATAGATTAGTGAGAGGTTTTAATATCTTAGAAAAGTCCTTAATGAAACGTCTATAAAATCCAGCATGTCCTAGGAAACTTCTTATCCCTTTCACAAAAATTGGGGGAGGAAGCTTCTCTATGGTCTCTATCTTAGCCTTGTCTACTTCTATCCCTCTACTAGAGACTAAGTGGCCTAATACAATTCCTTCCTTAACCATAAATTGACACTTCTCCCAATTAAGAACTAGGTTAGTGTCTTCACACCTTTGCAAAACAAGAGAAAGGTTAGAAAGGCAATCGTTAAAAGAGGAACCGTATACGGAGAAGTCGTCCATGAAGACTTCCATGATTTCCTCTACGTATTCGGAGAAGATGGCCATCATGCACCGTTGGAAGGTGGCTGGGGCGTTGCAAAGCCCGAACGGCATTCTCCTATAAGCAAACGTACCCCATGGGCACGTGAATGTGGTCTTCTCTTGATCATCCGGGTGTATCGGAATCTGAAAGAAACCACTATAACCGTCAAGGTAGCAAAAATGTGAATGTTGTGCTAACCTTTCAAGCATTTGATCAATGAATAGCAATGGAAAATGATCCTTCCACATTGCATTGTTGAGCTTGCGGTAGTCTATGCACATCCGCCATCCAGTCACGGTTCGGGTAGGAATGAGTTCGTTGTTTTTGTTGGTGATGACCGTCATTCCTCCCTTCTTCGGAACTACTTGAACCGGACTCACCCACTTACTATCGGAGATAGGGTAGATGATACCTACATCAAGAAGTTTAAGAATTTCCTTCTTGACAACCTCCTTCATGGTCGGATTCAACCGCCTTTGAGGTTGTCTTGAAGTTCTAAAATCTTCCTCCATTAGTATCTTATGCATGCATAGGGAGGGTTTAATTCCCACTAAGTCCTCAATAGTATAGCCTATAGCTTTCCTATGTTTCCTAAGGACAATCATGAGCTGATTATGTTCATCTATGCTTAGATTGGAACTAACAATAACCGGAAATGTAGAATTAGATCCTAGAAAAGCGTACCTTAGATGAGTAGGAAGTGGTTTGAGTTCCATTGCTTTTGGAGCTTCCAATGATCCTTGAGAAGCGTCCGATGTCTCCTTAGAAGTTTCTAAGGGTGATGAGTGTGTGGGAGAAGAGTCAGAAGAAGTTGAAGAAGTGTCACGATCACTCGTTTCCACGCCCAAAATTACGGGTTCCTCATGGCCTCCACGGCCGTGGTTTAGGGCGTGGAAGGGAAATACGGTTGTCACATCTTCTCCACGACCGTATAACTCCCTGGAGTGAGGCACGATTATGGTTGTGAAATCCACGGCCGTGGAATACAGGGTATAACCGTGGATTCTCACGTTTTCTGCCTCATCGTGAAGTTTCTCAAACTCCACTTCACCTATCTCTTCTTGTGCTTCTAAGGCTTCAATTGCCTCATTGCACTCTTCTTCTTCCCCTACATTGGTTAGACTCATAGTGATAACCTTTTGTAAAGGATCGTTAAAGAGAATCGCACTTACCTCCTCCCTAGACAAACCTTCTTCATCTTGGATATCGAAAATATCCTCATCAAAGATTGGCTCCTTCACTAGAGTAGAAAGAACGAACTCTACTTTCTCCTCTCCTATATCAAAAGCGAGTCTACCATTCTTGCAATCGACTATGCAGCCGGAAGTTGCAAGAAACGGTCTTCCGAGTATGATCGGGACCGGGCTATCTGCAGGAATGTCAAGCACGACAAAATCAATGGGAACAAAGAATTTACCTAGCTTGACCGGGACGTCTTCTACAATACCGACGGGGCGAGTGATGGATTGATCCGCCATGTACAACGTCATCTTCACCGGTTTAGGGTCGCCTAAACCGATCTTCCTACACAATGCAAGTGGTATGATGCTCACACTTGCTCCTAAGTCACATAATGCATCGTATGTGACATCTCCCACTCCTATGGGAATGCAAAATGACCCCGGATCCTTTAGCTTTGGGGGCATTTTCTCCTTCATGGTTTTGATGAGATCCGAAGAATCCGAACTCATCTTAACCTCTCCGAAGTCTTCTAGCTTCCTCTTGTTAGAGAGGAGCTCCTTCAAGAACTTGCCATGAGCCGGCATACCTACAATAGCATCAATAAATGGTATATTAATATGCAGCTTGCTCATGAGTTCTATGAACTTACCAAATTGTTTATCTAGGTGCGCTCTCGCTCTAGATTGAGGGAATGGTAAGGGAGGTTTATAAGCTGAAGGAGGAACGTAGACATCTTCCTTCTCCTTCCCCTTCTCTTTCTCCTTATCCTTCTCTACGGAGACTTCAACGAACTTAGGCTGCGGATCGGTGGTGGTCACCCCGCTCCTAGTTGTGATTGCCATAACCCTTCCCTTAGGGTTGTCCTCCGTCTTTCCTGGAAGTTTCCCTCGATTCCTAGGAACTTCCTCCGCATGGTTGAATATTTGGTTTTCCAAAACTTTTTGAGCTTTGTCAACCTTGGAAATTTGATCATCAACCTTAATGAAGCGGTTCTCCAACCCTTGAAGCTTTCCCAAAATCGTTTCCAACATGGGATCGGGCTTCTCCTTTCCCGAATTGTTTCCTTCATTAGATGATTGCCCCTGGCTTTTCAAAGGAGTAGAGGAAGAGGAAGGTGGAGTTAGTGAATTAGAGTTGGAAGGATAAGAGTTACCGGAATTTTGTTGATTGGAGCGCCAATTGTTGTTGTTTGAACCCCTATTGTTGTCCCAATTGTTGTTCCGGTTGTTGTTGTTTCCATTCCGATTGTTATTCCGGTTGTTGTTCCGGTTATTGTTGTCGCCGCCATTGTTGTTGCCCAAATAACCAACATCCTTCCCTTGTTGAGGCTTCAATATAGAAAGGTTCTAAAGGCGAGAATCAATGTCAAATACCCAAACTTGTAATCCAAGGATCAAGACTAACTTAACCGATTACGGTTGTGACACTCACAATCGAGGTAGAGGTTGTTGAGGCTTCACTACCACCTAGAAAAGGCAAGCCTAAACTAAGTTAAAGCAAATCTTTAACTTTGGATTAAAGTAAAAGCAGGTTCGTAAACTTAAGGGAAATTACGGGTAGATCTTGAGACTCCACGGCCGTGGAACTCAAGATCAAACCGTGATTTAGGGCTCGTCGACGATTCTCTCAAACTCTCAGGGTCTAATCTGTTTACGATCGATCTATCATCATCTAAGCCACAATTATCAACCCTTCACCTTAGAATTGTTAAGGGTTTTTAGCCAATAACAGTCATGTTGATATCAAATTGAAAGATTAAAAGATTGAAAGATGAAAACTTCCGAAAACTTTCAATAAACTTCAAACCAATTTCAAAGTCACAATCAAGAATGAATGTTGTCAATAGATTCAGAATAAGGCAAACAAACACAATCTTAGGAAAGAAGGAAGAACGGGATGTCAATCCGTCTTCTAAATCAAACCTAAACAAGAAGAGAAATCTTCTTGCAACAATCTTCCAAAAGCTTCGATCTTCCGCCAATCCGGAAATCTCCACAGCAATCTCCACCAAAAGTGCGAGATTAGGGCAAAATCCCAACACGAACTTCAATCTCCAACGAGATGTGAATTACCTCTAAGCGAGGGTTGAACGAGGTCGCAAAAGTGCGTCTAAGCGGGGCTAAGCGATGATGACGGAATCTTGCTTCGTCCGTCTTTTTATAGGGCAAGATAAGATATCGGCCCGGACCAATCTTCAAAACATCGTGGCTTGAAAATGTGGCGAAAAAGATCGCCAAGATCACGGTCGTGGAAGGTTCCACGACCGTAATTTAGAGTGTGGAAAGTGTCACGGTTTGAACCATGGTTTCCACGACCGTAATAGTTACTGGAATGCATCACGCCTCTCTTTGCAGGGTTCCACGGCCGTGGAACTAAACGTGGTTTGTAGTACGGCCGTATTTTAGAGCGTGGTTTATGGCAAGAACGTGATTCTTCCCTAGCCTCGTGCATTCCTAAAGTTGAACTCCAATTTTCTCCTAAGAATGCCCTTAATCCATGGAGATACTCAATCAACTCTTCTTTACTCGATTCCGTTCGGAAATGACTCTCAATCACCTATAATCAACATAAAGCTAGTGTAGACATCCATATCGACAATATAGGCAAACTAGCTCACAAATGCAACAATGCTAAATCAAAGACTATCAATATGAATCGAATACGCTTAGAAAACGTGCCTAAAATATCACAATATTTCATGCTAACATAGGGCTATAGAGTGGCTACCGGAGTACTCCATTATGACGGGACGCCATAATTGGAAGGAGACGTTCGCTGCTATGCATGCGAACAAGATAGCAGCTCCCCCATATGTCCCACCACCAGTTGTTGAGGAGGAGGAGATGGGAGATCAGTTTGAGGGTGGAGGAGGAGCCGAGCAGGAGTTTGGCACGTTTCCGGATCAGCCGGAGGCGGCCCCGATGCACCTAGACGTTCTCCACGTCCAGCTAGAGCTTCAGGCTCGTCTTCTCGCCGCGCTAGCGTGAGTGAGAGACCTACATGGATGACCACACCTCCTGCATGGTACGGAGCTCCACCTCCTTGGTCCATAGAGCAGACAGCAGCACCAGCACCAGCCCCATCCAACGCCTTGCATGGTACAGTCAGGCTCCGGGATGGTATGAGCAGATGCCGGATTGGGCTACTGGCCTTTCGGAGAGAGTAGGAGCATTGGAGATATGAGCCGATGCTAGAGATGGACGCTTGGACGACCTCGACCACATGATGAGGAATGTCTACCGCCAGCAGTTTGGGCGGTTTTATGATCCTAGCTTCTCTCCATTCCCGCCTCCACCAGCGCCACAGTGATTGATTGCATGACCGTTCGCTTTAGCCATTCCACCGCCACTTTGTGAGTTTCTTTTTCTTTTCTTCTTTTCTTTCTTTCTTTTGAACATTAGGGACAATGTTCGTCCTAAGTATGGGGTGGGATGTACTAAAAGTTTGTAATAACTCTTACTCACTATGTTTGCTTCTATTCGAGACTATCATTGCATGTTCATTATATTGTTGCATGTTTCGTTATTGCATTGCATAAAAAAAAAGAATTTGAAAAACCCATCAAAATTGAAAATTTTTGAAAATTTTGTGCTTCTAAGGAATTGGGATGATTTCTATGATAATCACTACTTGTGAATTGAGTTTGATGACAATTGCATGCTTAAACGATTAGTGAATTGAAAAGAAATTGAGTGAGTTGATTATGCCTCTTTTGCAAGTTTCATAATGTGATAAACATTACCTAAATCATGTTGGGAAATTGAAGTTGAAATCACACTATAAGTTCTTATACTTCTTGTTGAGATGATTAAGGCAATTCGATTTTTCTTTCTTTTTTCTTTGATCATTTTAACTCCTCATTGAAATATTGACCTCCTTTACCTATCCGGGAATTTGGAGAAGTGAATGAAAAAGGCATATTTGATGTGGGAGGGCCATGAGAGCAATTATTTGCAATCAAAAGAATAGAAAGAAATTCTAGGTTTGGGGAAGTCAATCATGATGATGAGTAACTCGGCACCATTCACATAGCCGGGTGTTTGTGTCTTGCCAAAGTCGGATTGAGCGATATTCCTAGCGGATTATGGTATGTGCGCTAAGGGTTTGAGGCATCTCGTAAAAATTGAGAAACGCCAATCTCCTAGGCTTCGGTTTTTTTGTGCACCTCTATCCATAACTCCAAAAGTAAAGTCGAAAAATGAAAGGAAGAAGAGCGAAGCTCTAAGTTGAAGTGTTGCGGAAATCGCAAAAGAAGAAGAAGAGTAGTTGTCCACTTTCCCGGATTCATGCACCACATTCCTTAAAGTTTCCTCCCCTTTCCACATTCTAGACCTTTTCTTTGAAAGTCCTTAAGATCAAAAGAATGTTATATGACTTGGTGATCTAAATTGAAGTTTCTTATGATTGATTTTGATAATGTTTGAAGGTTATGATGCTTGTATGGAAGTTTGATTAATTCATGAGTTTTCTTTACTCTTTACTCTTTGATTAAGTGTATGAAAGTCTTATAAACGATTGAAGCAAGGTTTGAGAATGATCTATTCTTTAGAAGGCACATTCCTCCAAAAGAAGTATTGCTTTGAGAAGGTACACATATTTCATCCTAACTTTTGTTTAAAGCTTTTTGAAAGACCTTGCTTAGGGACAAGCAAGTGTTAAGTATGGGGTTATTTGTTAGCATGGAATATTGTGATATTTTAGGCACGTTTTCTAAGTGTTTTTGATTCGTATTGATAGTCTTTAATTTAGCATTGTTGCATTTGTGAGCTAGTTTGCCTATATTGTCGATATGGATGTCTACACTAGCTTTATGTTGATTATAGGTGAGTGAGAGCCATTTCCGAACGGAATCGAGCAAAGATGAGTTGATTGAGTGTGTCCATGGATTGAGGACATTCTTAGGAGCAAAATGAGTGTCAACTTCAGGAATGCACGAGGCTAGGGAAGAATCACGTTCTTGCCCTAAACCACGCTCTAAAATACGGCCGCACTACAAACCACGTTCAGTTCCACGGCCGTGGAACCCTGCAGGAGAAGCGTGATTCATTCCAGGAGCTTTTACGGTCGTGGAATCCATGGTTCAAACCGTGTTGATTCCCACGCTCTAAATTACGGTCGTGGAACCTTCCACGACCGTGATCTTGGCGATCTTTTTCGCCACATTTTGAAGCCACCATCTTTTGAAGATTGGGCCGGGCCGATATTTTATCTTGCCCTATAAAAAGACGGACGAAGGGAGATTCCATCATCCTCGCTTATCCCCGCTTAGACGCACTTTGCGACCTCACTTTGGAGTGACGTTTGCACCTTCACTTTGGAGATTTTGGCGGTTCTTGCAAAAGACGTATTTTGCCCTTTCCTTAGAGTTGCCCTAATCTCGCACTTTTGGTGGAGATTGCTGTGGAGATTTCCGGATTGACGGAAGATTGAAGTTTTTGGAAGATTGTTGCAAGAAGAATTCTCTTCTTGTTTAGGTTTGATTTAGAAGACGGATTGACATCCCGTTCTTCCTTCTTTCCTAAGATTGTGTTTGTTTGCCTTATTCTGAATCTATTGACAATATTCATTCTTGATTGTGACATTGAGATTGGTTTGAAGTTTATTGAAAGTTTTCGGAAGTTTTCATCTTTCAATCTTTTAATCTTTGAATTTGATATCATAATGATGATTGTTGGCTAAAAACCCTTAACAATTCTAAGGTGAAGGGTTGATAGTTATGGCTTAGATGATGATAGATCGATCGTAAACAGATTAGACCCTGAGAGTTAGAGAGAATCGTCGACGAACCCTAAATCACGGTTTGTTCTTGAGTTCCACGACCGTGGAATCTCAAGATCCACCCGTAATTTCCCTTAAGTTTACGAACCTGCTTTTACTTTAATCCAAAGTTAAAGATTTGCTTTAACTTAGTTTAGGCTTGCCTTTTCTAGGTGGTAGTGAAGCCTCAACAACCTCTACCTCGATTGTGAGTGTCACAACCGTAATCGGTTAAGTTAGTCTTGATCCTTGGATTACAAGTTTGGGTATTTGACATTGATTCTCGCCTTTAGAACCTTTCTATATTGAAGCCTCAACAACCTGTATAGAGAGTGTCTTGTAGGTGAGTCATATAAGGTTTTTGGAACTTCACCGTACGATTACCTTACATTAGCATACCTTTGCATATCTCAACTCTGTCTTTATATCATTAAGAATATCTTGAATCGATTGCCACAGCTGGATACTTGGATCTTTAGGATTGTTGTTTTCCCAATAATTTGCAAAGCTCATATATTCACTTGCTTGATAACCGACGATCGAATTTATTCTCCCCAAATCCCTGTGTTCGATACTCTGGAATACTTGTTAATCTACGCCGATCCGTACACTGCGGGTTCGCTTGCTTGATTCTAGTTTTATAAATTTAAAACTTATTTGCACGCACGTTTAGGGGCGAACAAGTTTTTGGCGCCGTTGCCGGGGATTTGGTTTAGACCGAATTCGGTAGCCGGTTGTCAAGCTTGGGAGCTTGCTCTCGTTATCTGATATTTCTTTGAGTGCATGCGCAGGTCTAGGAACACCGAAGACCTCTTACCTCTTGATCAAGAGCTTGAGAGGACTTTAAGGCAAAAGCGCAAGGAAAAGAAGATGGCTGAAGAACACGAACGTGATCTTCAAGCGGAGTTGGCGGAGAAGGAAGCTCAACTCCAATGGAATGAGAACCTCCGCCGGGATGAAATAGATCGTCATCAATCTCAAGCTAACAATCTGCAGGATATGATTTTCCAAATGAGGATAGAACTAAGCGACCTTAAGAATAAGGGAAGCAAGAAATCCTCAAGAAGAGCATCAAGATCTAGAAGAAGAAGTCACTCATCCGCTGATGATAGTGATTCTTCCATGCCACCGCTAGAGGAGATTGATCCCACGATCAATGTGAATCCTTTCCATCCACGAGGAACTGCTAATCGCCGTATTCCACCTAGGAATGCGAGGATCGAACGTGTAGATGAAGAGCCAAGAACTCTTGGCCAGCGGATGGATCCAACACAACAACCGCGCCGTTTGGGCGTGAATTTCGATGCTGAAGATGTGCAAGGGTTTAGCTTCAACCCTCAAGTTATTACTCTTGTTCGCCAAAACCAATTTGGCGGGACAAGCGCTGAATCTCCACACCAACACTTGCAAAACTTTGAGTGTATGATGGAGACAATGAGACCGAAGAGTGCTACTACCAACAACTATAAGCTTAAGCCTTTCTTCTTCTCCTTGAAGGGGAAATCATTGTCTTGGTACCAAGCTCTTCCTAGGGGGAAACTAGACATGTGGGAAGACCTTTCCGCAGAGTTCCTCACCAAATTCTTTCCGCCATCCAAAACGGCGGAACTTAGAGGTAAGATCAATGCATTTTCCATGAGATCTAACGAAAGTTTGTTTCAATCATGGGAAAGGTTTCAGGACTTGTTATTGGATTGCCCTCATCATGGCATATCCAAGCTTGCATTGCTGGAAATTTACTACAAGGGGTTGGATGCGGGGACGTAATTCAACCTCCAATCCCTCTCATGTGGAACATTCATGGACATGAGAGAAGATGACGCTTGGGACTTCATTGAGAAGCAAGCAAGGGTCATAGAGAAGTATTCCCACCGGAAAGTGGAGGGAAATCGTGTGGAGCAAGGAGCAAAGCTCACACATGAAGCTCAAAATTAGATTTTCTCCCTCAACAATGAGATCAAAGAGTTGAAGGAGGCTATCAAGACCAACTTCCCAAAGCAACAAGGGAAGGATGTTGGCTTTTTGGGCAACAACAATGGCGGTGATAACACCAACCGCAACAACAACAACAATAACCGGAACAACAACCGGAATAACAATTGGAATGGAAACAACAACAACCGGAACAACAATTGGAACAACAATAGGGGTTCAAACAACAACAATTGGCGCTCCAATCAACAAAATTCCGGTAACTCTTATCCTTCCAATTCTAATTCACTAACTCCACCTTCCTCTTCCTCTACTCCTTTGAAAAGCCAGGGGCAATCATCTAATGGAGGAAACACTTCGGGGAAGGAGAAGCCCGATCCCATGTTGGAAACGATTTTGGGAAAGTTACAAGGGCTGGAGAACCGCATCATTAAGGTTGATGATCAAATTTCCAAGGTTGATAAAGCTCAAAAGGTTTTAGAAAACCAAATGTTCAGCCATGCGGAGGAAGTTCCTAGGAATCAAGGAAAACTTCCAGGAAAGACGGAGGACAACCCTAAGGGAAGGGTAATGGCAATTACAACTAGGAGCGGAGTGACTACCACCGATCCGCAGCCTAAGTTCGTTGAAGTCCCCGTAGAGAAAGACAAAGAGAAGGGGAAGGAGAAGGAAGATGTCTACATTCCTCCTCCAGCTTACAAACCCCCCCTACCATTTCCTCAATCTAGAGCGAGAGCGCGCCTAGATAAACAGTTTGGTAAGTTTATAGAACTCATGAGCAAGCTGCATATTAATATACCATTTATTGATGCTATTGTAGGTATGCCGGCTTATGGCAAGTTCTTGAAGGAGCTCCTCTCCAACAAGAGGAAACTAGAAGACTTCGGAGAGGTTAAGATGAGTTCGGATTCTTCGGATCTCATCAAGACCATGAAGGAGAAAATG
This sequence comes from Fagopyrum homotropicum, assembly GCA_033239125.1. NCBI lineage: Eukaryota > Viridiplantae > Streptophyta > Magnoliopsida > Caryophyllales > Polygonaceae > Fagopyrum > Fagopyrum homotropicum. Next base: position 103,462,888 of record BSWB01000007.1, read on the forward strand.
CCGCCAAAGCTAAAGGATCCGGGGTCATTTTGCATTCCCATAGGAGTGGGAGATGTCACATACGATGCGTTATGTGACTTAGGAGCAGTGTGAGCATCATACCACTTGCATTATGCAGGAAGATCGGTTTAGGCGACCCTAAACCGGTAAAGATGACGTTGTACATGGCGGATCGATCCATCACTCATCCCGTCGGTATCGTAGAAGACGTCCCGGTCAAGCTAGGTAAATTCTTTGTTCTCATTGATTTTGTTGTGCTTGACATTCCTGCAGATAGTCCGGTCCCGATCATACTCGGAAGGCCGTTTCTTGCAACTTCCGGCTGCATAGTCGATTGCAAGAATGGTAGACTCGCTTTTGATATAGGAGAAGAGAAAGTAGAGTTTGTTCTTTCCACTTTAGTAAAGGAGCCAATCTTCGATGAGGATACATTCTATATCCAAGACGAAGAAGGGTTGTCTAGGGAGGAGGTAAGTGCGATTCTCTTTAACGATCCTTTACAAAAAGTTATCACTATGAGTCTAACAAATGTAGGGGAAGACGAAGAGTGCAATGAGGTAATTGAAGCCTTAGAGACACAAGAAGAGATGCATGAAGTGGAGTTCGAAAAACTCTACGATGAGGTAGAAAATGTGAGAATCCACGGTCACACACTGTATTCCACGGCCGTGGATTTCACACCCAAATCCGTGTCCCACTCCAGGGAGTTATACGGTCGTGGAGAAGACATGACAACCGTATTTCCTTTCCACGCCCTAAACCACGGCCGTGGAGGACAAGAGGAACCCGTAATTTTGGGCGTGGAAAGGAGTGATCGAGATGCTTCTTCAACTTCTTCTGATTCTTCTCCCACACACTCAACACCCTTAGAAACTTCTAAGGAGACATCGGAAGCTTCTCAAGGATCATTGGAAGCTCCGAAAGCAATGGAACTCAAACCACTTCCTACTCATCTAAGGTACGCTTTTCTAGGATCTAATTCTACCTTCCCGGTTATTGTTAGTTCTGATCTAAGCATAGATGAACATAATCAGCTCATGATTGTCCTTAGGAAACATAGGAAAGCTTTAGGCTATACTATTGAGGACTTAGTAGGAATTAAACCCTCCCTATGCATGCATAAGATACTAATGGAGGAAGATTTTAGAACTTCAAGACAACCTCAAAGGCGGTTGAATCCGACCATGAAGGAGGTTGTCAAGAAGGAAATTCTTAAGCTTCTTGATGCAGGTATCATCTACCCTATTTCCGATAGTAAGTGGGTGAGTCCGGTTCAAGTAGTTCCGAAGAAGGGAGGAATGACGGTTATCACCAACAAGAACAACGAACTCATTCCTACCCGAACTGTGACGGGATGGCGGATGTGCATAGACTACCGCAAGCTCAACAATGTAACGCGGAAGGATCATTTCCCATTGCCATTCATTGATCAAATGCTTGAAAGGTTAGCACAACATTCACATTTTTGCTACCTTGACGGTTATAGTGGTTTCTTTCAGATTCCGATAAACCCGGATGATCAAGAGAAGACCACATTCACGTGCCCATGGGGTACGTTTGCTTATAGGAGAATGCCGTTCGGGCTTTGCAACGCCCCAGCCACCTTCCAACGGTACATGATGGCCATCTTCTCCGAATACGTAGAGGAAATCATGGAGGTCTTCATGGACGACTTCTCCGTATACGGTTCCTCTTTTAACGATTGCCTTTCTAACCTTTCTCTTGTTTTGCAAAGGTGTGAAGACACTAACCTAGTTCTTAATTGGGAGAAGTGTTAATTTATGGTTAAGGAAGGAATTGTATTAGGCCACTTAGTCTCTAATAGAGGGATAGAAGTAGACAAGGCTAAGATAGAGACCATAGAGAAGCTTCCTCCCCCAATTTCGGTGAAAGGGATAAGAAGTTTCCTAGGACACGCTGGATTTTATAGACGTTTCATTAAGGACTTTTCTAAGATATCAAAACCTCTCACTAATCTTTTGATGAAGGATGCGGTTTTTGAGTTTTCGCAGGAATGTTTAGATGCATTTAATACCATTCGGCAAGCTCTAACTTCAGCACCTATTATCCAACCCCCGGATTGGACTCTTCCCTTTGAGATTATGTGCGATGCTAGTGACGTAGCTATTGGGGCTGTTCTTGGACAACGAAAGGAAGGGCGAACCCATGCCATATACTATGCTAGCAAGACGCTAGATGAAGCGCAGCTCAACTACGCCACTACCGAAAAAGAGTTTTTAGCCATTGTCTATGCTATTGACAAGTTTCGCTCTTATCTTGTAGGTGCAAATGTGATTGTCTACACGGATCATGCTGCGATCCGGTACCTCCTTGCGAATAAAGATGCGAAGCCAAGGCTAATTAGATGGATTCTTCTCCTACAAGAATTCGATCTTGAGATCCGCGACAAGAAAGGTTCAGAAAATTCCGTTGCGGATCATTTGAGTCGCCTAACACATCTAGAAGACGACCATTTACCCATCGACGACTCCTTCCCGGACGAACACCTACACCTTATTGAGGAGTGAATCGATGTGATCTCCAAAGGTAACGAACCATGGTTTGCTGATTTTGTTAACTATTTGGTTTGTCAGGAGATACCACCCGGATTATCCTATGCACAAAGGAAGAAGTTCTTTAAGGATGTCCGGGAATACTTTTGGAACGAGCCTCTCCTCTTTAAGAGAGGTCCGGATGGCATCATTCGGCGATGTGTGCCGGAAGATGAGATGCAAAGTGTCATCCGTCATTGTCATTCACTATCTTGTGGAGGACACGCTAGTTCGACCAAGACTAGCGCAAAGGTATTGCAATCCGGATTCTTTTGGCCTACCTTATTTAGAGATGTGCAATCCTTTGTTTCTTGCTGCGATGCTTGTCAAAGAACAGGCAATATCTCTAGGAGGAATGAGATGCCCCTCAATAACATCCAAGAGGTGGAGATTTTCGACGTTTGGGGAGTAGATTTTATGGGACCATTCCCATCTTCTTGTGGAAACTAATACATACTATTGGCGGTAGACTACGTTTCTAGATGGGTGGAAGCAATTGCCTCTCCCACCAATGATGCTATGGTGGTGGTTAAGTTCTTCAACAAGACCATCTTCCCGCGATTTGGGATACCAAGGACGATCATTAGTGATGGAGGTTCTCACTTCATTGCCCGGCGCTTTGAAACTCTTCTAGCTAAGTATGGGGTTACCCACAAGATCGCTACCCCTTACCATCCACAAACAAGTGGACAAGTTGAGATCTCAAATAGGGAGATCAAAGGAATCCTAGAGAAGACGGTTTCAAGGACTAGGAAGGATTGGTCTTTGAAGCTTGACGATGCATTGTGGGCGTACCGGACTGCATACAAGACTCCCATAGGAACCACACCATACAACCTTGTGTATGGGAAGTCTTGTCACTTGCCGGTAGAGTTGGAGCACAAAGCGTTTTGGGCTATCAAGTGGTTGAACTTCAGCATGAAGGAAGCGGGAGAGAAGCGTCTCCTAGACATCAATGAGCTGGATGAACTCCGCTTGAATGCTTATGAAAACGCTAAGATCTATAAGGAGAGAGCGAAACGTTGGCATGATAAGCATATCATTCCAAAGGACTTCAAAGAAGGAGATCAAGTTCTCCTCTTCAATTCAAGGCTTCGTCTCTTTCCAGGTAAGCTTAAATCTCGTTGGACCGGACCTTTTCTAATTAAGCGTATTTTCCCCATGGCGCAGTTGAAGTATGGGGTGAAACGGGCGGAAGCTTTAAGGTGAACGGCCAACGACTCAAGAAGTATACGCCGGAACTCCAAGCTGAAGAGTTCGCGCCTACCGCACTCGAATAAGTGCGAGAATGGTCTAGCTACAGACCTTAAACAAAGCGCTTATTGGGAGGCAACCCAAGGTATTACATTTTTGTTTTTGTTTTCGATTCATAGTTTAGCTTAGAATATACGTTTTTACTTTGTTTTGCCCTCGATTCCTTCCGGTATGTTCGTGTTTTTGGAAGTAGGAACGATGGAAAAGGAAAAGGGGAGGATAATGTTGAAGAAAAGTGATGAAATCTGGACTTTGGAACTTTACAGAGAGTTCCACGGCCTAAACCACGGTCGTGACAGCTACAGTGCCCGTAATTTCCAAAAGCCTTTGAAAAATAACCAAAACCACGGTTCCGTACAGAACCACGGCCGTGGAACACCCCGACAGACCGTGATTTTCAAAATTTTGCCTGTGACTATATAAACCACGTTCTTCACAAAAACCACCCACAAAACCCCTCTTCCACGACCTAAAAGCCGAATCCACGCCTCCTCTCTCAATTCCTCGTTTCTTAATCGTTTTTAACGATTCTTCTTCCTAAACTGAAGCAAATTCGACCACCAACAAGATCCAAGCGACGAATCGAGCGGAAATTCACCAAGGAACGCGCAATTCGGATTTTTCAATCCGAAAAATAGGTTTTTCCACTCTTCTTGATCTTTGTCGATGTGGTTCGTTTTGTTAGAGATTTTAGGAAGAACTGATTGAGATTGGAAGAAATTAGATTAGGACTGCCTGTTTGTGGAGATTGAGTATTGATTTGCTGAGATTTGAGAAATTCTGAGACGAATCACGGTTCCTGGGAGAACCACGGCCGTGTAATCTGTAGAACAGCCCGTAATTTCTGACAGAATGGACTTTGTGAGGAGAGTTTAGGGGAGGATTAAGGAGAAGAAGAATAACCAGAACAAGAAGAGGAAGGGTAACCCCTCTTCCTCCTCATCCTCTAGAGCACCAACACCCTCTTCCCCTTCACCTCCATCATCACCTTCCTCACCCTCACCACCTAGCCCTCGAGTACCGACCATCCATGAGGATCACCTTGCTGCACTCGAGAGGATCCATGAGAGACCTGTGATTGGTCCTAGGTACTTGTTGTTAGAGGAGCTAGTTCCTCTTAACATAGTTGATGACCTCACTTGGCTCTTAGATAGAGCCGGACTAGTTGTCTTCTCGGCTATCCGAGAAAATGCTTATGAGGAGATTACACAGGAGGTTGTGACTTCTTTCGAGCATAGCCACGTGGATAGGACCGTTTCTTTCCGTCTTATGGAAAGAAACTATGACTTTAGCATCCGTGAGTTCGGGACTTTCTTTGGGTTTTAGGAGACCTTTAACGGTCTCTTTTCTAGTGGCGTTTACGCCAAGGATTTTTGGGAGGAGGTAGCGATGATCTACGCTAGCGAGGACCGCTGGCAACCTGCTGATACCAAGGCTAGGTTGATGTACCACCTAGCCTTGAAGATTGCTCACCGTGTTCTTTCGGAGTGTCTCTTTCCTAGGATGGAGACGCCCCAAAAGATCAAGACGGATGAGCTCTTTTTGCTTTACTCCATGCTGTATGGGCGCCGAGCTGACTGTGCCACCCTCTTGGCTGCTACTATGAGCAAGCTCAAGAACAAGAGGAAGGGCAACATTGGATACGGTGGGATCGTTACCCACCTTGCTAGGAGCTTGGGTGTTGATTTTTCTGCTTGTACCCGCATACTGGCCGTTCCTTTAGGTCTTCATGCCTTCATGACTAGAGGGCTCATCTTCCCCACTCATAGAGGTCCGCCTTATGCGGCCATGCCTTGGGAAAGCAGGACAGGTAGGGGTATAGAGTGGCTACCTGAGTACTCCATTATGGCGGGACGCCATAATTGGAAGGAGACGTTCGCTGCTATGCATGCGAACAGGATAGCAGCTCCCCCATATGTCCCACCACCGGTTGTTGAGGAGGAGGAGATGGAAGATCAGTTTGAGGGTGGAGGAGGAGCCGAGCAGGAGTTTGGCACGTTTCCGGATCAGCCGGAGGCGGCCCCCGATGCACCTAGACGTTCTCCACGTCCAGCTAGAGCTTCAGGATCATCTTCTCGCCGCGCTAGCGTGAGTGAGAGACCTACATGGATGACCACACCTCCTGCATGGTATGGAGCTCCACCTCCTTGGTCCACAGAGCAGACTTCAGCACCAGCACCAGCACCAGCCCCATCCGACGCTCCAGCATGGTACAGTCAGGCTCCGGGATGGTATGAGCAGATGCCGGATTGGGCTACTGGCCTTTCGGAGAGAGTAGGAGCATTGGAGATACGAGCTGATGCTAGAGATGGACGCTTGGACGAACTCGACCACATGATGAGGGATGTCTACCGCCAGCAGTTTGGGCGGTTTTATGATCCTAGCTTCTCTCCATTCCCGCCTCCACCAGCGCCGCAGTGATTGATTGCATGACCGTTCGCTTTAGCCATTCCACCGCCACTTTGTGAGTTTCTTTTTCTTTTCTTCTTTTCTTTCTTTCTTTTGAACATTAGGGACAATGTTCGTCCTAAGTATGGGGTGGGATGTACTAAAAGTTTGTAATAACTCTTACTCACTATGTTTGCTTCTATTCGAGACTATCATTGCATGTTCATTATATTGTTGCATGTTTCGTTATTGCATTGCATAAAAAAAAGAACTTGAAAAACCCATAAAAATTGAAAATTTTTGAAAATTTTGTGCTTCTAAGGAATTGGGATGATTTCTATGATAATCACTACTTGTGAATTGAGTTTGATGACAATTGCATGCTTAAACGATTAGTGAATTGAAAAGAAATTGAGTGAGTTGATTATGCCTCTTTTGCAAGTTTCATAATGTGATAAACATTACCTAAATCATGTTGGGAAATTGAAGTTGAAATCACACTATAAGTTCTTATACTTCTTGTTGAGATGATTAAGGCAATTCGATTTTTCTTTCTTCTTTCTTTGATCATTTTAACTCCTCATTGAAATATTGACCTCCTTTACCTATCCGGGAATTTGGAGAAGTGAATGAAAAAGGCATATTTGATGTGGGAGGGCCATGAGAGCAATTATTTGCAATCAAAAGAATAGAAAGAAATTCTAGGTTTGGGGAAGTCAATCATGATGATGAGTAACTCGGCACCATTCACATAGCCGGGTGTTTGTGTCTTGCCAAAGTCGGATTGAGCGATATTCCTAGCGGATTATGGTATGTGCACTAAGGGTTTGAGGCATCTCGTAAAAATTGAGAAACGCCAATCTCCTAGACTTCGGTTTTTTTGTGCACCTCTATCCATAACTCCAAAAGTAAAGTCGATAAATGAAAGGAAGAAGAGGAAGCTCTAAGTTGAAGTGTTGCGGAAATCGCAAAAGAAGAAGAAGAGTAGTTGTCCACTTTCCCGGATTCATGCACCACATTCCTTAAAGTTTCCTCCCCTTTCCACATTCTAGACCTTTTCTTTGAAAGTCCTTAAGATCAAAAGAATGTTATATGACTTGGTGATCTAAATTGAAGTTTCTTATGATTGATTTTGATAATGTTTGAAGGTTATGATGCTTGTATGGAAGTTAGATTAATTCATGAGTTTTCTTTACTCTTTACTCTTTGATTAAGTGTATGAAAGTCTTATAAACGATTGAAGCAAGGTTTGAGAATGATCTATTCTCTAGAAGGCACATTCCTCCAAAAGAAGTATTGCTTTGAGAAGGTACACATATTTCATCCTAACTTTTGTTTAAAGCTTTTTGAAAGACCTTGCTTAGGGACAAGCAAGTGTTAAGTCTGGGGTTATTTTTTAGCATGAAATATTGTGATATTTTAGGCACGTTTTCTAAGTGTTTTTGATTCGTATTGATAGTCTTTGATTTAGCATTGTTGCATTTGTGAGCTAGTTTGCCTGTATTGTCGATATGGATGTCTACACTAGCTTTATGTTGATTATAGGTGAGTGAGAGCCATTTCCGAACGGAATCGAGCAAAGATGAGTTGATTGAGTGTGTCCATGGATTGAGGACATTCTTAGGAGCAAAATGAGTGTCAACTTCAGGAATGCACGAGGCTAGGGAAGAATCACGTTCTTGCCCTAAACCACGCTCTAAAATACGGCCGTACTACAAACCACGTTCAGTTCCACGGCCATGGAACCCTGCAGGAGAAGCGTGATTCATTCCAGGAGCTTTTACGGTCGTGGAATCCATGGTTCAAACCATGTTGATTCCCACGCTCTAAATTACGGTCGTGGAACCTTCCACGACCGTGATCTTGGCGATCTTTTTCGCCACATTTTGAAGCCACGATCTTTTGAAGATTGGGCCGGGCCGATATTTTATCTTGCCCTATAAAAAGACGGACGAAGGGAGATTCCATCATCCTCGCTTATCCCCGCTTAGACGCACTTTGCGACCTCACTTTGGAGTGACGTTTGCACCTTCACTTTGGAGATTTGGCGGTTCTTGCAAAAGACGTATTTTGCCCTTTCCTTAGAGTTGCCCTAATCTCGCACTTTTGGTGGAGATTGTTGTGGAGATTTCCGGATTGACGGAAGATTGAAGTTTTTGGAAGATTGTTGCAAGAAGAATTCTCTTCTTGTTTAGGTTTGATTTAGAAGACGGATTGACATCCCGTTCTTCCTTCTTTCCTAAGATTGTGTTTGTTTGACTTATTCTGAATCTATTGACAATATTCATTCTTGATTGTGACATTGAGATTGGTTTGAAGTTTATTGAAAGTTTTCGGAAGTTTTCATCTTTCAATCTTTTAATCTTTGAATTTGATATCATAATGATGATTGTTGGCTAAAAACCCTTAACAATTCTAAGGTGAAGGGTTGATAGTTGTGGCTTAGATGATGATAGATCGATCGTAAACAGATTAGACCCTGAGAGTTAGAGAGAATCGTCGACGAACCCTAAATCACGGTTTGTTCTTGAGTTCCACGACCGTGGAATCTCAAGATCCACCCGTAATTTCCCTTAAGTTTACGAACCTGCTTTTACTTTAATCCAAAGTTAAAGATTTGCTTTAACTTAGTTTAGGCTTGCCTTTTCTAGGTGGTAGTGAAGCCTCAACAACCTCTACCTCGATTGTGAGTGTCACAACCGTAATCGGTTAAGTTAGTCTTGATCCTTGGATTACAAGTTTGGGTATTTGACATTGATTCTCGCCTTTAGAACCTTTCTATATTGAAGCCTCAACAACCTGTATAGAGAGTGTCTTGTAGGTGAGTCATATAAGGTTTTTGGAACTTCACCGTACGATTACCTTACATTAGCATACCTTTGCATATCTCAACTCTGTCTTTATATCATTAAGAATATCTTGAATCGATTGCCACAACTGGATACTTGGACCTTTAGGATTGTTGTTTTCCCAATAATTTGCAAAGCTCTTATATTCACTTGCTTGATAACCGACGATCGAATTTATTCTCCCCAAATCCCTGTGTTCGATACTCTGGAATACTTGCTAATCTACGCCGATCCGTACACTGCGAGTTCGCTTGCTAGATTCTAGTTTTATAAATTTAAAACTTATTTGCACGCACGTTTAGGGGCGAACATGTATGCAGATTGTTTAAGCACGATGTATGCGAGATACGGATTTGTGGAAAATCCAACCCTTTTTATAGGAAAATTACTCTCCAAAGATAAGTTCTCTTAGAAAGATCTCTTCCCATAAAAATAGGTAAAATATATGGCCTAAATTATCTTCTTCCTTCCAGGAATCCAGCCCAAAAATATAAGATCCTCTTTCCAAAGATAAAAGATCTCAGCCAAGAATAAAATATCCTTGCCGCGTCCAAGGTGTTCGCCTCGGTCGAGTCGGCTCCTCTGGTCGAGTCGGCTCCTCGGTCGAGTCAACCGAGGTGAATCACAACTGAATGTGAAATCTCTCAAATCTGGTCCAAAGTGAATCTTTAATCCAATTTCATGATTCCTGGATTATTCCTTAAGCTCATGAATGTAGCTCCAATGACTCCTTAGCTTCTTTTGCTCCTTTTTGATGCGAAACATGCCATTTTACCTACGATTACAACGAAACTTGGTGTAGACCTCGATTCCCTCAAAGGTAGATGAAACGACAATATAATCACATAATATATATACAAACATGCAGATTTTTGAAGATAAAACGTCTAAACAGGCCCAAAATATAGACAATAATTCATGCTATCAGAGGTCATAAAAAAAAATTTCAAACCAGTTTTCGACGTTTTTCTCAAACAAAAACCTGTATGTATACATGTAATGACAGATAAGCACATAGATCCAAGTAAATAGAATAAGATCATAAATATCCGAGGAAGTCATACAAGCATACACATAAGTCAAGAAAATACATCCAAATATCTCATACTTGGGACACATTGTCCCAATGGGTAAAATATAAGTCTAAGAAACAGGATACTCACCGGACCTAGCTGAACAGCATAATAAATAAAGAAAGAAATCCATAAGCTCTAGTCCTCGTCAGCTGGTGGTGGTGGATGTGGAATGTAAGGGTGCTACGTCGGATCAAAGGGATAGCCCATCATCTGTTGGAACTGAATCTCCATCATGCGACGCTAGTAATGCTAGCTTTCCTCTATCTGATGCATCCATCAATCAGTGTATCTACGCTCATCATCAAAGCGCTGGGACATGTCTACCGTTATAGCCGCATAAGAGTCAATCATATGCTCAGGCAGCTCATCAATCCGTCGGTGAGCCTCGGAATCTCTACGTTTGCGGGATCTGCGCTGAGGTGGTGGTGGTGGGGCTGCTGTCTCCTCCTCCGTCACCTCATTATCTAGATCGACAACGGGGACACTAGGGCCGCCGGTATCAGTACCGATCTCCATGGCAGCTCCTCCATCATACTCCTCCTCATTATCAACAACAACGTCTCTAGCATCCTGCATGTAAGGAAACCAAGCAGCAGACTAGTACTGCCGGTCGAAGACTGAGAACTGAGATGACCACAAAATGCCCTGTGGATCCGTCGTCTCCCATGGCATGGAAACGTAAGGCGTGCCAAGACCACGAGGAACGAGATTACGTTTGGTGATCATCTCCTGCAATCCCAGCGGCTTCACAGCCGCGACTAGTGTATACGCAGAAAGATCCAAACCCATAGCAGTAGCAATGTGGGTCACCAACCCTCCACAACAGATGTCGCCCTTCGACTTTCCCTTGATCCTGTGCAAGTCCTCCGCTAGCATACCAACAAAATAAGGAACTCCCCCTGTGACCATCTAGAATAAGCTCAGCAACTCCCCCTTTCGGACCTTCTAGGGCGTCTCAGTACGCGCCAGAAGAGTCTCACTAAATATCCTGTGAACTAGGCGGAAGGCAAGGTGGAATATGATGCGCTCCCGGGAATATCCGAGTCTCCATCTATCACTATGCTCAGTCACGTGGGCTATCTCGCCCCAAAAATTTCGAGCTACGGCTCGGGAGGGAAAGTCAAAACTGTGGGGTAGGGAAGCCGAAAATCTCCCTAAATTGGTCCATAGGCACGACATAGTTCCGGTTCAGCAACGGGTACTTGATCCCACTGCGCTCCGGCATGTAGTTGACGAAACTCACAAACTCCATAGTCGGCTCTAGGTAGGTCGGCCCTCTAATCTCCATGAACTCCTCCAGTCCTATCATGGAGATCATCTTCCTCAAGTCCTCCGACACATGGAGGCACTCGAAGGAAACAATGTCAAGAAAACACGGGGCAACGATATGACGCCCGCAAATACGATCATAGTCCGTCTGGTGTCGCTCGTGGATCACCGGAATAGAATACTGTGAAGCAGAAGAAGGAGAGGATTGATGGGAACTACTAGGTCTGTCTCTCAAGACCAGCTGGCGATCAGATCTAGTGCTCATGTTTCTGGATGAAGAACACCTCGGTTGCCTCAAGAACACCTAGGCCGAGACACAGCCGACCGGACCGAGGCGAAGGGCTGTTCGTTCGCAAATATCAAATCTGTAAGTTCTTTTCCCCCAAATCACTACCAAAGGCTTCCTAAGGGGTACTTATATCTTTCTCAACAATAAATAGTAGCAACCAATTCCAGATATGTGGTAAATTAGTAAAAGAAGAAGAGGTTAGGGTTTTGGAACGAGATACCCCGATTCTGCAGATTTGGAGCGTTTTCCTTGCTGTTTGATGCTTGGAAACTGATCCTCTCGCTTCATCCGGTGCAATCGAGCCAAAAATCGTAGAAAATGAGCAAGAAACAAAGCATTGAGGCTAGGGCACCGTCGCGGTCGAGGTTCGCACTTGGGAGGGAAAAGTGAAGAGAGAGAAAACCGTCTCGCCTTTTATACCCCTCGCCGAATTTGATTTCACCTTGGTCGAGGTGGTCCCGACCGGACCGAGGTGTATGACTGGATGTCAGACCTACTCGCCTCGGTTTCCCCAAGAACATCTCGGTCGAGGTACCGTGACAGCAACCGAGATGTGTCTCAGTCAAGCTTCGTCTTTTCAATTTCTCGAACTTCTGTCCTTCCAGTGTAGGTCCTGAGCTGTAATCCTTCCTTAGAAAGTACCAGGTTCCTGTCTAGAGGACGCAAAAAACAAAACGAAGCAAACTATCTAAAGCTAAGCTAGAAAAGGGAAAAGAAAGCAATACCTTGGGTTGCCTTCCAAGAAGCGCTTGGTTTAAGGTCGCTAGTTGGACCGTACATAATCATCAAATAAGGTATAGCGGTGCAATCTCCTCAGCCGGGACTTCCGGTTGGTACTTCTTCAGCCTATGACCATTGACCTTAAAGCTTCCACTTGTTTCACCCCATATCTCAACTGCACCATAGGGAAAAACAGTTTTCACAACGTAAGGTCCTGTCCATCTAGATTTCAACTTACCTGGAAAGAGGCGGAGGTGGGAGTTGAAGAGTAGAACTAGATCTCCTTCTTTGAACTCCTTAGGAATGATATGCTTGTCATGCCATTTCTTCATTCTTTCCTTGTAGATCTTGGCATTTTCATAAGCGTTTAAGCGCAACTCCTCCAGCTCATTGATCTCTAATAGTCTCTTCTTTCCGGCTTCCTTGATGTCGAAATTCAACCACTTGATTGCCCAATATGCCTTGAGCTCCATCTCAACAGGTAGATGACAAGACTTCCCATATACCAAATTGTAAGGGGTGGTACCAATGGGAGTCTTGAATGCTGTCCTATAAGCCCAAAGAGCATCGTCTAACTTCATGGATCAATCCTTCCTCGTCCTAGAGATGGTCTTTTCCAGAATTGCTGTAACAGCCCGTAAAAATTTGTCATCCCGCATCATTTGAATGGGGAATTGTGATTGATTTATAAGGTTGGGTTGCTACTCATGTCAACAAGAATTCTTCTCTTCCAGTGGTAGAGTGAGGATAAATAACTCTGGAGTTAAGCGTGCTAGTGTGGAAGAAATTTCAGGATGGGTGACCTCCTAGGAAGTTTTCTGCGCGAGCATGGTTGGCATGAGAACAACATCCCTAAGACCTCGGATCTTACAATTGCCTTGATTTCTCTATTCGAGATTTTGACCTGCACACTAGTTTGAGGGTGATAAGGGGTTGCTACCTTGTGGGTTACCCCATACTTCGATAGAAGTGCTTTGAACTTCCGGTTGATGAAATGTGTCCCTCCATCGCTGATGATGATGAGTGGTGCCCCGAAACGTGGAAAGATAGTCCGATTGAAGAACTTCACAACCACTATGGTGTCATTATTGGGGGAGGCGGTAGCTTCCACCCATCTAGAGGCGTAATCAACAGTTAGAAGAATGTACAGGTTCCTTGCGGATGATGGGAAAGGTCCCATAAAATCAACCCCCCATACATAAAAAATCTCAATATCCTGAATATTGTTGAGTGACATCTCATTCCTTCTTGACAAATTCCCTGTTCTTTGGCATGCATCATAAGAAACAACAAACGTTTGCATATCCTTAAATAATGTAGGCCAAAAGAAACCAGAACGTAATACCTTAGCGCACGTCTTTTGAGCGCTAGCATGTCCTCCACAAGGAAGCGAGTGGCAAGACCGTATGACACTAGAAACTTCATCCTCCGAAATGCATCGTTGAAGCATCCAATCCGGACCTCTCTTGAGCAGTAGAGGTTCATTCTAGTAGTAGTAACGTACATCCTTGAAGAACTTCTTCATTTGAGTGTACGTCAATCCGGGCGGTATTTCCTGACAAACAAGGTAATTGACAATATCAGCATACCAAGACTCTTTACCATCAGAAACTTGGCGGAGCCAATGCTCCACCAATTGTAAGTGACTCTCAGAAAACGAGTAAGAAAGTTTGTTGTCCTCAGTCGACAACATCTCGCTTGATGTCTCGGTCAATGTCCGAAGTGGTTGACCGAAATGTTCTTAAGATAAGAACACCTTGCTTGGTCCAGGAAGTGCCTCGGTCGAGGTACTGGAACTGGGACCAAAACCTAAATTTCTTTTCTTCTCCTGGATTAGTTTCTCAATCTTAGCTCCTGGATATGCTTCCAATGCTTTTAAGCTCCGTATATCTGCATCACGAGAGACATCTATACCTTCCTCTATTAAACTAAAACTAAGAACTCTTTCAAGAGGATCGTTAATAAGGATAGAGCTCACCAATTCTCTTGATTCTTCTTCATCATAGATGTTGAAGATATCATCCTCCAACGGCTCTCCCTTCATTGCAGCAAGCAATGCAAACTCCACATGATCACCGCCAACATTGAATTTCAACTTGGCGTTCTTGCAATCCACATTGCAATCCGAAGTCTCTAGAAATGGTATCCCGAGAATGATAGGAACGAGATAATCTGCGGGAATGTCAAGTACAACAAAGTCTATAGGTAAGTAGAAATTACCTAACTTGATGGGAACGTCTTTCAAAATGCTCACGGGACGGGTAATGGAGCGATCCGCCATGTATAACGTCATCTTCACCGGCTTGGGCTCTCCAAGACCGACTTTCTCACATAGCTCCACCAGAATAATACTCACGTTGGCTCCTAGATCACACAATGCATCATAGGTTACATCCCCGACTTGAATGGGAATGCAAAATGAACCGGGATCTCTTAATTTGGGTGGCATTTTCTCCTTCATGATTTGAATAAGCTCCGAAGACTTAAATGTCATTCTTACTTCCCCAAAATCTTCCAGCTTCCTCTTCCTTGATAGAATCTCCTTCAGAAACTTTCCATAGGCGGGCATCCCTAGAATGGCATCAAGGAAAGGGATGTTAATGTGTAGTTTATTCATAAGGTCTAAAAACTTACCAAAATGCTTGTCTAGATGTGCTCTCGCCCTTAACTGAGGGAATGGAAGTGGTGGTTTATAAGCAGGAGGTGAAACATAAACTTCAGATTTATCTTTCGCTTTCTGGGGCTCCACCTTGGTTGGCACCTCGACCGAAGTGTTCGTCTGGTCGTGGCTTGACCGAGGTACTGGATCTGCCGTTTTCAATCCACTTCGTGTTGTTATTGCCATCATCTTTCCCTTAGGGTTGCTCTGTGTCCTTACTGGGAGCTTCCCTGAATCTCTTGGCGTTTCATTCGCCTTGAAGAATTGTTGCTCTAAGGATTTTTGTGCATTCGAAAATGAATTCATTGATGTCTCCATAGCGTTGAGCTTGATCAAAATTGCCTCCAGCACAACATCCTTCTTTTCTGGCTGGGACAAACTCGATCCAAGCTTCTAGCTTCTCAATGGAGTAGAAGAAGAAGAGGGGACATTAAAAGCATTATTAGTATGAGAATAAGGGTTATCGGGATTTTGTTGATTAGATCTCCAATTGTTGTTGTTGGAGTTTCTATTGTTGTTGTAATTGTTGTACCGCGGTCCTTGATAGTTGTTTCTTCCTTGATATCCTCCATCTTGCTCCTTCTTTGTTTTAGCTACTAAAAACTCCTTCAATGCCTTTACCTCATTGCTAAGCGAGGTGAGTTGAGCTCCATTTGATGATGTGTATTGGAAGCTAACTCTCCTTGCTCCATTTTCAGTTCCTTGATGGGAGTACTTCTCCATGTGTAAAGCTTTCTTTTCAATGAAATCCCAAGCTTCATCTATTTGCATATCCATGAATGTGTCGGTTGAAAGTAGTTGGATATTGAATTGAGCAGCTACATCTAAACCCTTAAAATAAATTTCCAGCAACTCAATCTTTGTAATCCCTTAATGTGGGCATTCCAATAGAAGATCCTTGAATCTCTCCCATGACTTGGACAAACTCTCCTTGTCCTTCATGATAAAAGTATTGATCTTTCCCCTCAATTCAACAGTTTTAGAGGGAGGAAAGAATTTAGTTAGAAACTCCGTCGTCATCTCTTCCCAATTGTTGATTTTTCCGGCCAAAAGATATTGATACCAAGCAAGTGCCTTGTCTTTCACAGAGAAATAGAAAGACCTCAACTTGTAGTTGTTATTCTCCAGTCTTGAAGGTCTCAAGGTCTCCATCAGAATCTCATAGTTTTGCAAATGCTGATGCGGAGACTCTCTCTCCAAACCTCCAAATTGGCATTGTCGGATCATGGTTAGAACTTGCGGTCGAAGTTCATAATTATGCTCAGCTGGATCACCTAGGTTGACTCCTGGACGCCTAACTTGCTGATTGGGGTCCATCCTCTGTCCTAGGGTTTTTGGAACTCCAGCAAAAAGAACATCTCAAATAGGCATCCGAGGTGGTAAGTGTACCTCGGTCGGGCCAACATGAACTGGGTCTTGCATCGGTCGAGGATCTGGGATCGGTCGAGGCAAAAACTGGGCCCTTAGAGCGGCCATATCTGCTTCAATTCCTTCTGTTCTTGCGCGAGTCTCGTCCTTCCCTCACTTCAGTTCTTCCTCACTGAGGCGTAACTGTTCTAATGTCTCCTTCAATTCGGTTTCAAGATCGCGATTGTCTTGATTGGCCATATTAGCTTCTTTCAATCTTCTTTTGTAGGTCTTTTCTGGTTCGGGATCGTAGATAACAATTTCCTTTACAGCACGAGTTCTTCGCATAAACCTAAGAAAAGATCCTATGAAAACACTCAAGTAGAGTAGTCAATAGCAACAAGGGCAATAGCCCCGAAAAACAACCGAAACCGGCTTGGTCTAGACCAAGTCCCCGGCAACGGCACCAATAACTTGTTCGCTCCAAAAGTTGTGTGCAAGCTTTAATATTTATAACCCAAGAAGTATGCTTGAACAATATGCGAACCCGCAGTGTACGGATCAATTGTAATAAAAAGCAAATATTGCATGGGTCGATCACAGGGACTATGGTGAAACAAAGCACGGAAATCAGGTTGTCAAATTACTAATGACCACAAATTAAAGCAATCAAAGATGATATAAAGTCTGATAAAGGGAGTGCGGATTTTAGGGATTAAAGCATCTAGTTGTGGGATGAAGACACACTCAAACCCCAATAAAGGATAAACCGTTATTATCTACACTCATGATCTCGGGTAAACAAACAAAAGAATCACCGGGTAAGTCTCATCCTAGGCTTGCGTTGAACCAGGAAAGGTATAACAAGGATAGGATTTGGCAAACTTAAACTCTTAACTCAGAAAAGGTTCAAGAAAGGTTCACCTCGTTCAGTTATATTCCATCCCGGCCGAGATGTTCAATGACTGACCGAGGTGTTCTACGGTTAAGGTAAAGACTCGAGCTTTCAGGGTCCCGCTGGGATTAAGATCATTCTATCATCGTCTTTCCCACAACTTTCAGCCAGTCACCCTAGAATCGCATAAGAAACTTAGCCAACAATCATCATGATAACAATAATCAAATTTATAGGAAATGAATCAATATTCAAACAAGAAAACCTTAACAAAAAGGTCTCAATAACTGAATTAAACAAGTAACAAATCAGTGTTTCTCAAATCATAATCAGAAAAGACAACAAACCAAAAGCAATCTAAGAAGATCTTACAAACTCCTTCAAAAGCCAACTCCAATTATGATTCCTTCCTTCCTTGAACTTCAATCCTTCAAAACTTCTTTCAACTCTTCCTTCAAAACTCCAGAAATTCTAGATGCTCTAAGCATGGCTGAACTTGTGGAAAATCAGCCCTTTATATAGGAGAATTATCTTCCAAAGATAAGATATCTTAAAAAGATAATTTCCTAGAAAATATATCCATATCTCTCAAAATAAATCAGCCAAATATAATATCTTCCTTCCAGAGATCCAGCCAAAAATATATGATATTCTCCTTCAAAAATCAGAAGATCTCAGCCAAAAATAAAGATCTCGCCGGCGACAGGGTGTTCGCCTCGGTCGGGACGTTCTTCAAGATCACCTCGGTCGAGGTGACACTATAGCTGACCGAGGTGAATCTCAGCTGAATGTAAATCATCTCGAATCTGGTTCAAAATCAATCTTCTTAATCATTTCCATGCTTCTTGAGATTTTCTCAATGCTCCAGTGTAATACCCCAATTCCACGGGACTCGGGGCGCTACGGGTTGGGACCTCACAATGGGTCCCGACCCTTAGCCTGACAACAATTTCACCGGATCTTTCCAACATGAAACAAATAAAGGCAAAAATCGAAATCTTTTTAATGCAATGTAACCAATTCGAAAGGAAAGGTACAACTTGGAAACTCAGCCGAGTCCTCAAAACAACACAACTCCAAAGTGATAATCCGAAACGTACAACTTAACCCGAAAACTAACAAAAGACATAACCCAAAAAACGTTCCCGTCCTATAATGTACGGAGACCCCGGATGCCCACTCCTCCACCTCACTCGGCGGCATCCCTAACCTGCAAGGCATCTACACAATCGGTTTAAAACCGTTAGCTAATATTCAAGGCATTAGAAGCAAGGTGATGGCACAAACACACGTAAATAAACAAAACACACAACATGATCAACACACATAAGTCCGATTCATAATCTTTTCATTTATTAAGTCATATCCCGTTACTAATTCAACTTTCGATTGTGACACGATAATCACCGCATGATCTCGCCTCGGTCCCTACTCACCGTCAAGGAATGACACTGATGCATCTGGCCGTCTACCTTCCCGGGCTAGTCGCCGAGAACCCCCCAGCTCTCCGCAAGAGCTAGACAGTGATGTCACCACCCGTTATCATACACTTGGGCCAATAATACAATATAAGGTCATCCTATTTCCGGTTTCATTGTTGTTATAATATAAATAGTAAACACACACCACCAACACACATCGCAACTAATACGATGAATACAAGCTAAGTAAGTCCGAAGACTTACCTCTTCTCCACACTTAATTCACAACACTCTCGCTTCCCTTGGGAAGAAGCCCACAACCTGCTCACAAGAGGATATAAAAATCAACAACTTGCTCAACTCAAAAGTCTAAGGCATCTCACACAAACGATCTACACAAGATCGTTTGACTCTCATTCTAGGACCGCATCCTAGAATCTGTAACACTCACATCTCACTCAACACGTGAGAAGATTGCTTAACAGCCTACTACTCTCATACTCACGAACACAACTCAAACAACTTACATCCTCATATGAACATAACCTCAGCCTACAAAGGGCAAACTAGCCTAGAAGGTACAACATGCTCAACCAGCTCAAAGCCATCAACTACATCGAGCCATAAGGGCTCCTAGGTTCTCAACCACTAGGTGGCATTCTCAAGCTACTCTAGGCCATCCTAGTTATGATACTAACGTGATACAACTACCAAGCTAAAGAAGGAACGAAGAGGAAGCGAAAGGGCAACCTACAATTGAAGAAAACGCAGCCGTGGAACAAGTTGGCGCCCCTTGCGTGGCCCTTGTCACCGCCCCAGCGGAACCCTGGAACCGCCCCTACGGCTTCCTGCATCCCGGAGCTGCCCCAGCGAGGCACTGAGCCACCCCTGCGGTGGCCTGGATCCGCCCCCGCGGCTGTGAATATCCGCCTCGCGTTTTATGCAGCAGAACGTCGTCTTCTTCGTCTTCGACTATGGATCCTTGGCTCCAATGTCCTCCTCTTCTTGCTGGGTGTTCTCTAAACACTATCCTCTGATCTTATGCTCCTCTTCACGATGTAATAGATCTAAGAACATGGACATGCAAAGGATCTAAGGAAGAGCTTCTCAAAACCTTCACCAATGGCTATGGATGGAAAGGGGAAGAAGAAGGCAAACCACCAAGGATGCAGAAGGAAGGAAGGGGAAGAAGCTTACCACACAGATCTGATCTTCTTCTTCTGCATTCCACAGATGCAAGAGCTCCAGAAAGAGAAAGAAGAGAGGAAATGGGATGAGTGGATGAGTGTGAAATAAAAAGTGAAGGAGAGAGAGAGGGATAATCTTTTGGCTGAAAAGGTGGGAGGGAAACAAGGGGTCAATTGACCTCTTGTTCCCTAGGCACAAGTAACGAGGGGCTCAAGCCAAAAGAGGGAGACCAAGGGGTCAGAACGGAATAAAAACTCGTTACCCAGCATCCCGTGCCTGCGGGAAAAAATTGAGTCGCTTCTGCGGAAAGGTCGAAACCTGCTAACCATCCGGAATAAAATTTCCGAATGTTACATCCAAAATGTAGCTCTAATGACTCCTTAGCTTCCTTAGCTCCATCTCGGTCCAAAACGTGCCATTTTCCCTACAATTAAAACAAAACTAGGTGTAGACCTCGATTCCCATAAAAGTAGATAAAACAAGAATATAATCAAAGAATATGCATTCATACATGCAGATTTATGAAGATAAAACGTCTAAACCAATCCCAAAATATAGACTATAATACATGCTATCACAGACTTGGATAGTGTGTCAAAGAACTACAAGGCCATGAACTTGCTCTATTGTGGATTGTATGCAAATGAAATCTACTGTGTCTCATCATGCAAGAGTGCAAAGGAAATATGGGAAAAGTTAATAGTTACGTACAAAGGAACAAGTCAAGTCAAGGAGACAAAGATAAGCATCTTCCTCAGGCAATATGAGTTATTCAAGATGAACCCAAACAAGACGGTCAAACAAATGTTCACACGATTCTCTGAGATTGTGAACAATCTTGATTCACTTGTAAAGGTCTTCACAAATGAGGAAAAAGTAAGGAAAGTACTAAGAAGCTTGCTTAAAGATAAGTGGGGACCAAAACTGACCGCCGTTGAAGAAGCTCAAAATCTCACAACATTATCTCTCGACGACCTTCTTGAAAAGTTTATTACCCATGAAATGGTTCTTGGTAAAGAAGATGGAGAGCTACCATCAAACACAAAGAATCTTGCCCTAAGATCCAAGAAGGATAACATTTCATCGGATGATGAAGAGAGTGATGATGAGGAGGAAGATCCATTCGCCTTGATTTCAAGAGGTCTTGCAAGAATTGTTCAAATGAAGAAGCAATTCGAAAACAACAAATAATATCCACGATCATCAAGAACTAGAGGTAAGTTTTCTTACCCCAATAAGAAAACTAAAGTATTGACTTGTTTTGTATGTGGTGAAGTAGATCATCTTGTGAAGGATTGTCCATAAAAGAAGAGGAACAACATTAGGAAAAATGATCGAAAGAAGAAGGCTATGGTAGCATCGTCGAGTAACTCAGATTCGACAAATGAGTCAAAAGACTAAAATGATCAAGCAAACTTGTGCTTAATGGCCGATCAAGAAGAGGATCCAAACCTTTATGTTGATGGTGTGGTAAGTACTATTATGTCACTATCCAACCTATAACTCACACAATTTCTTAAAGATATTATTTTATGTTATTAAGAACATAGGGTAAGGATAAGTGCCTTAAGAGAAAAGCTTATCAAACAAGAGAAATGAGTAAGTGATTGTCTCTGGAGGTTAAAAATCTTAACACTGAAAAGTTAGACCTTGATGACAATATCAAGGCCCTGGAATCAGAAACTGCGATTCTTAAGGACAATCTCTGGAGGTACTGCTGCTGCTAACTCGGAGCTCAGTACTGTGCCTCTGTACACTCCTTGATAGACCTGCAGGGGAAGAACCCTGCTGAGATGGAGCCTTGCCCTGGCGGCAAAATACAGCTCTATGTCCAACCTTGCCGCACTAGAAGCAGGTCACTAACGGCTTCGTGCAGTTCGATCGGATGTGTCCATAGCCACTACAGTTGTGGCACTGTGAACCCCCAGCTGAAGCTTGAACTGTAGCGGTATGGCTATGTCGCCCCTGAGTCTGTCCCCGTCAAAAAACAGCTACTCCTGTACTGCCACTAGCATATCCTGTCCTCTGCCGCTTATCAGGCCTGTCTGACTGAGAAGCTCTCCTCTGGACTGGCCTATCTCTCTCATATGCAGACGCTCTATCCTGATAGTCTGACAAAGTCTCGCAGCGAAATCCTGCCATAAAGGAACGAGTGCTCTCTCTCAATCTCAGTGAAAAGAGGTACACATGCTGCTCCTCAGGAGGTGTAGCTGGTTCAAGTAGACTGAGTTCCTTCTGGAACTTCTTGATGGCAGCAGCAATCGGAATATCCTCAAATCCTGCCTCAATGAAGTCCTGAAATCTCTCTCTCCTCAACGAGACAGGGCAGTATCTCTCTCTAACAACGCTCCTCATCTACTCCCAACTGGTGACTCGACTACGAATGGTCCTCCACCAGGAATGAGCATCCTCCGTGAAACATGTCTGCACCAAATCCACCTGTCGATCCTCTGGGCAACGTATCGCCTCTAATGTAGTCTCTACATGTCCAATCCAGTGCTCCACCTCTAACCCTATCTCTCCACTGAATGAGGGGACTTTCTAAGAGTTGAAAGCCTTCAACCACTTATCCGGTCTCGGTGCTCTAGATCCAGTAGGAGCTCTATCAGCCTCCACTCTTCTCTCAAGTACAGCCGGCACCTGAGGTACTCCCTGTGTCACCTGAACGGACCTAGCCGGTACTAGTGGTACCTGGGTAAGTCTCTCTGTTCTAGCAGCCTCCTCCATACGCTCGACGTATGCTCGGTACTCTCGATACTCGGATGCTCCAATAGAAACACGTCCTGACTCAGTCGAACGTGCTCTCTGCGCTCCAGACCTAGCAACGGTCTCATTCCTGACCTCGGGACCTACACTTTCAGCCACCTCCTCCACTCCAGCATCTGGCATGATCACTACTGGTGGATCCTCTCAAGGAGCTCGATCTCGACCTTGTGCTAATGGAGGTCTACCTCCACGGCCGCGTCCTCTAACTATTGGAGTCCTATATCCCCTACCCTGTCCAGCTGGAGGGAGAGGTGGACGACCTATACCTTGACTAGTAGCTAGCGTAGCTCTAGTACGTGCCATCTGCGCGAGGAGTAACAACTATAATTATAAACTAGCTAATAAGTCCAACTAAAGTAAAACCTAAAGTCCATACTAAACATATTGAGATCCACGGTTGTAGTGGTGGTCAGCCGTACTTTTCTATTCCCATCCAGACTATGCATGCATTTGAAATCCAAAAATTTCCTTTTTAAAACTCAGACCCCTTCCGGGTTCTGTTTAAATACTTATTCGGTCTTTCAGAAGATTTCAAGTGCCATTGTTGCCAACCTAGAGCTCTGATACCATGTTGTAACACCCCGAATTCTCAGAACCCGGGACATTACTGGTTAGGACCTCACAATGGGTCCCGACCTCAGTTTGACAACAATATTACTAGGATCTTGCAACAAGACACAAATAAGAAAAACCGAAATTCATGAAATAGTATTTTTCAAGGAATGAATGCAACAAGGTCTAGCAACCTATAGTTCTTAAACAAAGGGAAAAGACTAACTGTCTTAACAAAAGGACAGAACGACAAAGTAACAACCCAAACCCCCACTCTAAGGAGTACGGAGACACGGCTGACCACTACTTCCGGATCACTCAGCTGTTGTTCTAACCTGCGGTAAATCTAAAAACACAACAAAAAACCATCAGCTAGTTATCTAAACATTAGAAGAACAATAACAACACACACACACATATCAAAATAAACACTCATCATGCTATCACACAATTCATTTATTATCTTTATTTAGGTCGTTCATTCATACTAATGATACTTATTTTGTGACACGAGGGATTCCCAAACCTTGCCTCCGCCCCCGTGTACCCATCAGGAATGGATCCGATGCATCTCACCTTGTACTTGTATGGTCTGGGTATAGAGAACCTCTCAGTCTCCTGGCAGAGCTGGGCAGTGATGTCACGGCCCGTTATACATACACTTGGGCCTTAAAACAATAACAACCACGGTCGTCCTAACAAGTTGTTATTTTTATTATAACACACATTGTACACACACAACCATTATCACCCAACTAATATCCAGAAACCAGCTAAGTAAGTCGCAAGGACTAACCTGAGTCCAATCACACTCTAACAAGTCACAAATCGGTCCGTACTTGTGGTAACTCAAACGCCTGTCAAATAAGGCACGGGGATCAAAACACATCCCTAAACTCTTAAAAGTTATAAACTTCTAAGCTGTACAAACTCACGAAGAAAAGTTACAAAAAGTTTCTCTTAGGTTAAAAGGACCATTTTGCCCCTTGATCCCGGAACTCTCCAACGTCTATCATTAAAATCTAGCATTTAGTTTTAGAACTTGTTTCCACAATTTGTTTCTCTCGAATAGCTTACTTAGAGGTTATAAGTTCAAAACCCGTACTCTACTCTTATACATGCACGTATACTTACATACATACCTTAACCTTTCCTTCTACCCACATAATTATGTAACTACTCGGTATACTTATACATATATATCTACATATATTTATATCTGTCATCTCGTACTGATATATATATATATATATATACCTACATATATAACTATATTTATCCTTATATATACCTATATATATGTCCAGAATTCCAATCTATTCATCTATATATATATACACTCACGTCTATACAATCTATTCATATATATATAACTATATCTTATACTCGTACCTGTATATACTTATATATGCTCATACTCCTCCTACCCGTATATATACACTTATACATTCAGCATTCCTATACCCATATGACTCTACATCAGCATACAACAGTGCGGTAGGTTAGGCCCAGCATCTAGTTAACGCATGAACAACGCAGAGGAGTAGAGGGGACTGTCACGCTAGGAAATATGACAAAAAGCTTTACATTTATAAACTCGATCTAATCTCCTAAACTACCTAGCGAAACCCGCAGTGTACGGATCGTTATGTAGGAAGGAAAGTATTCCGAGGTCGAACACAAGGACTGAGGCAAAATCAAGTCATTCAATGATCAAAGATAGTGCAAATCTAGTCTAAGAAAGGAGAAAGAAATAAAGAAATGAAAATGATGATATTTTTGGTTGGGTTTTGTGGTGATCAAGCAAAGATCACAAATCAAGCAAGGTAATAAAACAAACTAACAACTCAAGCTAGCAAACAAACAAATGACACAAACACAAGATATGAGATCAAAGAGAGAAAAATGGATTCTAGAGGTCAAGATTTCCGGTTATGGCATTGGACTCAAGGTTCTAAAGATTCTAAGGACAAAGCTGCGATGTTGGGAAAGGGTGTTTCTCAAATGGAAGCAATTACCGGGTAAGTCTCATGCTTCACTAATCCCGCACCAAACTCCTATTACCGGGTAAGTCTCAAGGAGGTAAAGTTGGGAATTCTACACAAATCGGACACTACTTAAGGGGCAAACCTCTCCTTACCGGGTAAGTCTTGGAAAAGGTAAGTCTCAAGCAATAATCCTAGCAGACTCAATCCAATAGCGGCTTATGAGGCTCACTACTACCTAGAGTTCATCATCTTTGGTATCTAAGATCGGAAATCATCGGGTAGATCTCTTTCCTCACTTAGGTTGATAGCCTTAGGTCACCCTAAGCTATATTAAGCTCAACAAACACTAGGATTTCAACAATCTAACATCCTAACATACAGATTCATCAATTAAAGAGCAACAGAAGGAAAAATCGGGTGGATCATAGTAAAAATCGGCCGATTTACCTGAAGAACAGGCCGATTTTTCTGTTTGAGTTAGGTTTCGTGCATACAAATCATCCTAAACTAACATATAAGTCCATTCTATCATCACCCAAGCTATAACCATCAATCCATCACTCCAAAATCACAACAAACTAGCCAATAACATGCATTTCAAGATCTAAAATCATCCTACAAGCAAACATGGAATCCATAGCAAGAAGATGAAGTAAGGAAATGAAAGCAATGAAACTTAGCTCGATTTGAGTTCAAAACAAGTCTTTCAACACACCAAATGTAGCTCCAAGTCGGATCTTACAACCTTCAACAAGTTTCTTCACAAAAATCGCTCAAATCTCACTATGAAATTGAAATCTACACTAATCTCCCTCAAGAACACCCACAAGGGTGTCTTGAAGAGAGCTCCCAATTGGAAGATTCTTTTAGAAGATGCTAGAAGGGTCCAAAGGAAGGAGAGGGAATAATGGGAGAGAGCCAGCAACAGCTTTGAAGGACCACTTATATTCTCCACCAAGAGCAAGGCCGGACAAGAGATCGTGGGACACGTGGCTTAAGCTGTCAAAGGCCCAAAAATCGACCCAGAGGAAAAAATTGGCCGATTTTCCTGGGTGTAGGTCGATTTTCTTCAACAGAAGCATGCTATGATCGTCTAGCCATGAGTTGCTCCATTGCTTGCACCAATAGTGGTCTTTGTGTCCTTTGTTGCTCCAATTATGCTCCTCCAAGGCTTTGGATGTGTACCATCATGAGGCTTGGCCCTCAAATGTATCGATTAACGTCCAATAGATCCCCGAATTACCTACAAAACCGATAAAAGGTAGTGTAGACGTCTTTTCTAGAAATGTGCATGAATTGAGCGAAGACGTCATGAACCAATGCCAAAACGTGCATGAATGAGTGAGAAATCTATCTAAATGATTACCTAATCCTAAGTCATAAATCTTGTTATCAAAAATACCCCATACTTAAGGTTTGCTCGTCCCCGAGCAAATTCCCAACTATAGACTAAGAGATGACATGATTTATGTATGCAGAAAAATGGCAAAATCTTTTTGGAGTTGTGCTTTTAATATTGGATCACCTTCATAGTCATGTTTCATGGCAATGGACAAGCAATTATGTATCAAATAAATGAAAGCATGGAAAGACAATTGTACTTAACTTGATAGCATGCAATGAAATGTAAAGACGAAGAAGTCAAGATGATCATGAGTATATCCAATCTAAATCACTTAGTCTTACACACATGCAAGTAGGTCATAAGGGCTTGTGAAATAGAAGGCCGAGAAATATTGTGATTAGGCGGGAATTTTCTAGGCTATGTGATGCTAATCCGGGAAAGGAACTAAACAACCACAACTTCAAATTTTCTTATCAACTTCCCTCAAGTGTATATTTTTCTTCATTTTCATTTCTTTCTTTTATTTTTGAGACAATGGCATTGGTGTACAAAAGCCGAAACCTTGGTGATTAGCCATTCTCGGGCTTTTTCTATTTTTTCGAGATGCAACCACACCGGGCACACATACCAAAGCTCGTTAGGACTATCGGTTTATATGACTTTGGCAAGGCACCAACACCCGATTATGTGAAGTGTACCGAGTTACTTGTCATTTAAGCCAATGTCCCCAAGCCTATATTTTTGGCTACACTTTCACAACAAATTCAGCATTTTATTGCATGACATTCTTTTCATCAACAACTTTACCCCACACTTGCTTTTCACACACATCAACACACTAACATGCTCCTATTCCCGGATGGGTCAAAAGAGGTCAAATTTATCTCAATTGAGGTGCTCAAGCAACATGATCAAGATGAGAAGTAGAGGAAAATGAATTGCCTTAATCACTCCTAATTGATGTGCAAGAACTAGTATGCAATTTCGACTTTCAATACTCAATTCAATCAAGACAAACATTCATGATCACAAATCATTCATGGGATTCAAGATAAGTACTTCAAGTCCACATATGCTATCATCAATTTAACACATAAGGCCATCCATAGCCAATCCACAAGACAAGATTCATCATTAGGGTCATATCCAAGCTTTAGAAGCACGAAATTTTTTTAAAATTTTCTGAATTTTTTTTTGATTTTTCGAAATATGTATGTACAATGCAAGACATAATGAAACATGTGACAATATTAAACTATCCTAGATGCTAATCATGCAAGTGATCATGAAAACCCCACCCCATACTTAGAAACACATTGTCCCTAATGTGTAAACTAAATAAAGAAGTGAAAGAGAGTCCTCACAATGTAAAATTGGTGATGCTTTGGTATTTCGGTTCTCATTGGATGATGATGGTAGATGATCGATCAAGGATGGTAGAGAGCTCTTGATGTTCGTTATGATGTCGGAACCCGCGCTTGGCACCGCAAGCCGTCCAAGTTCCACGTCCGCTCCACCCATGCTTGATGGAGATCATCACTTTCGTTTATACAGAGGAAAAATCGGACTAATTACCCAGGAAAATCGGCCGATTTCTATGAAGAACAGTCCGATTTTTCTGGGTGCCTTCTTCCTTGTCCATGTGCTCGGATCTTGCACCTTCTTCTCAACAGTTCCATGAGGTTTTCACATGACCTCCAGCATCTCATCACACATGACAACAACAAGATCTAGCACCCAAAAACACAAAAGAAAAACAAAGCACACCAAAAGCAAAATCAAACAAAAACAAGAAAAATAAAAGGGAAAGACATGTACCAATGGGTTGCCTCCCATTAAGCGCTTCTTTAAGGTCATTAGCTTGACCAAACTCCGAGGATGTGTCAATCCACCTCGAATACCATGGTTTGCTTGAGGAGTCCAAGCAACCATCGCTTTCCGGCATCCATGATGACAAGAAAGGGCCACTTGATGCCCAAATAAGCTTTAAGTTCTCTCTTCACCGGTGAGTAGTAGACTCCTTCATCACTGCTCCTTTGATGATAGTATGGAGTTGCAACCATAGGTGTCACCCCATACTTAGACAATTGGTACTCCGCGGTCATACCGGTGAGATGCTTGTCATCCTCATCCTCTATGATCCAAAGAAGGCCGGTTTTTGGAAAGAATTCTTCATTGAGGTGCTCCATAACCATCATGGATCCATCATGCTTGCCTCCATCATTCAACATGGGAAACTCCTTAGGAAAGAGGCTCCAATCTTCGTGTGTACTCCGGGCAAGCAAGGAGGGATTGGAAGGAGTTGAGGTTAGCTTAGGGCTCTCCCTCGTGAGCTCTTCAAGTGTGGTTCCGGGGTTGATGGCAAGGATGACCGGGGGTGAGAATACTTCATTGCACTCCTCCAAAGGTGAAGGAGGTGGAGGTAAGCCTTGAAGAATGGTAGGGTCTCCTGGCCTAAGAGCATTCCTAATCTCCTCAATCTCCCTCCTCATTTGTTCTTCTCTCTCGGTATTCAATCTCCTTTCTTCCTTCAGGGCCAAATCCCTTAGCCACAATTGCTCTCGAGCTTCATTCAACTCTTCCTCAAGGCTTCTATTGGTTATGGTTGAATTGGGCAATTCTTGGATCTCCTCATAGTGAACCTCCTCTTGATGACATACTTCCCCTTCAAACTCCATGTGGGAACTAGAAATGGAAGCAAGGTTGCTTTCTAGATCATCCATCTTCCTCAACATTTCTTCTAGCATTGACTCCAATCGAACATTGTGAGATTGATGGTGAGGTTCCACATAAGGCAATGTAGTCATGTGAGCTTGATCATGGGACTCATGATGGGCATTAAACTCCTCCCAATACTCAAACTCATCATGGAGAGGTCCTAGATCTTGGCTTTCCATCCACTCCTCATACTCCATGTTGTCAAGGTCGTCTTGGAGGTACAATCCGTCCATGGCAAACATGAAAAGGCAAAGACAAAAACACACAAGATCAAAAGTAACAAGAAAGATAAACACTAAAAACAATCAAAGGCAAATGACTTAATCTTAACCTAATCCCCGGCAACGGCGCCAAAAACTTGTCACGCTAGGAAATAGCACAAAAAGCTTTACATTTATAAACTCGATCTAATCTCCTAAACTACCTAGCGAAACCCGCAGTGTACGGATCGTTATGTAGGAAGGAAAGTATTCCGAGGTCGAACACAAGGACTGAGGCGAAATCAAGTCATTCAATGATCAAAGATAGTGCAAATCTAGTCTAAGAAAGGAGAAAGAAATAAAGAAATAAAAATGATGATATTTTTGGTTGGGTTTTTCTGGTGATCAAGCAAAGATCACAAATCAAGCAAGGTAATAAAACAAACTAACAACTCAAGCTAGCAAACAAACAAATGACACAAACACAAGATATGAGATCAAAGAGAGAAAAATGGATTCTAGAGGTCAAGATTTCCGGTTATGGCATTGGACTCAAGGTTCTAAAGATTCTAAGGACAAAGCTGCGATGTTGGGAAAGGGTGTTTCTCAAATGGAAGCAATTACCGGGTAAGTCTCATGCTTCACTAATCCCGCACCAAACTCCTATTACCGGGTAAGTCTCAAGGAGGTAAAGTTGGGAATTCTACACAAATCGGACACTACTTAAGGGGCAAACCTCTCCTTACCGGGTAAGTCTTGGAAAAGGTAAGTCTCAAGCAATAATCCTAGCACACTCAATCCAATAGCGGCTTATGAGGCTCACTACTACCTAGAGTTCATCATCTTTGGTATCTAAGATCGGAAATCATCGGGTAGATCTCTTTCCTCACTTAGGTTGATAGCCTTAGGTCACCCTAAGCTATATTAAGCTCAACAAACACTAGGATTTCAACAATCTAACATCCTAACATACAGATTCATCAATTAAAGAGCAACAGAAGGAAAAATCGGGTGGATCATAGTAAAAATCGGCCGATTTACCTGAAGAACAGGCTGATTTTTCTGTCTGAGTTAGGTTTCGTGCATACAAATCATCCTAAACTAACATATAAGTCCATTCTATCATCACCCAAGCTATAACCATCAATCCATCACTCCAAAATCACAACAAACTAGCCAATAACATGCATTTCAAGATCTAAAATCATCCTACAAGCAAACATGGAATCCGTAGCAAGAAGATGAAGTAAGGAAATGAAAGCAATGAAACTTACCTCGATTTGAGTTCAAAACAAGTCTTTCAACACACCAAATGTAGCTCCAAGTCGAATCTTACAACCTTCAACAAGTTTCTTCACAAAAATCGCTCAAATCTCACTATGAAATTGAAATCTACACTAATCTCCCTCAAGAACACCCACAAGGGTGTCTTGAAGAGAGCTCCCAATTGGAAGATTCTTTTAGAAGATGCTAGAAGGGTCCAAAGGAAGGAGAGGGAATAATGGGAGAGAGCCAGCAACAGCTTTGAAGGACCACTTATATTCTCCACCAAGAGCAAGGCCGGACAAGAGATCGTGGGACACGTGGCTTAAGCTGTCAAAGGCCCAAAAATCGACCTAGAGGAAAAAATCGGCCGATTTTCCTGGGTGTAGGTCGATTTTCTTCAACAGAAGCATGCTATGATCGTCTAGCCATGAGTTGCTCCATTGCTTGCACCAATAGTGGTCTTTGTGTCCTTTGTTGCTCCAATTATGCTCCTCCAAGGCTTTGGATGTGTACCATCATGAGGCTTGGCCCTCAAATGTATCGATTAACGTCCAATAGATCCCCGAATTACCTACAAAACCGATAAAAGGTAGTGTAGACGTCTTTTCTAGAAATGTGCATGAATTGAGCGAAGACGTCATGAACCAATGCCAAAACGTGCATGAATGAGTGAGAAATCTATCTAAATGATTACCTAATCCTAAGTCATAAATCTTGTTATCAGGGACAGAATTACGATCAACCGGCGTTAAACTACACTACTCACCCGCTCGGTCAGGGGAGAAGGACGGCGTTCTGTGATCGGTGGTGACAGGGTCCCGGCGTTGCTCTTCTTCAACCAACAGGGCACGTTCTGCAGGTGGCGGATGGCTGTAGTTACTGGTACACATTAGCCATAAGTCACCCCTTTGTTGCTCTTTCCAAACACAGGTAAGGAAAGAAGAGAGATCGGCAGTTACCTTAGTTGTGATGGATTGACGTTGGTGAGCGTAGGAGATGTCCGAGCGCGACCTGGCTACTATTCGGATTCGCTGTGTCACCGTTGTTGGCAAAAGGCGGCGGTAGGGCGGCGTTAGGCTGTGCAACAGTAGCGTCATCAACAACGGTTATTCGTCTCAGAAAAAGAGGAGGGAAATTGGTACTCACCTTGGCCGAAGAGGACTGTCTGAGAGGGTCGGTAGTCAGGCTTCTGACTCAGCCTGTAGTCGCCTGGGGACGCCGAAGGTGCTGGTGCCAAATCCGGTTGTGCAGAAGGATGAAGAAGGTACTGTACGGGAGTATCGTGTTACTGAGCGTATGGGTTTAGGCGGTAGAGAGGGAGGGTTATCGAGAGACGCAACAGCAGGATTAGGTTAAGCGTGGGATTAGATTAGGGTTAAGATTAGGCTTAAGGAGGTGGGCCGGCAGAAAGGTCATTGGGCCTAGTGTTGGGCCATAACCAGCCTGCTCTCTCATTAGAATAAGGCTAAGGGAAACTAGTTAATCACCCCGGACCGAAAGATAATTTGCGGGAATAATTACGGAATTATTTTTTGTATTATATAAGTTATCATTTTATTTTAAAGATACGGAATTATTTCCGGTTACATAATTTTATCATTTTATGTGAATTAAGGTCACATAAAATAATAGAAATTAAATCTCGTTTAAAGGATAAAGGTTGGCGGAACGGAATCCGGTTAAATTTAGTATTAGACGGAGTTTAAAAAAAATTCGGTTATTACACCTCTGACTCAAGACGCAACTCGGATCCGTTCCGATATAACATTACACGTAAAATCTGCTCCGAGATTATGCTTTCTTTAAGCACGGTTACTGGGTTGTAAGTATACTCCTGTCGCTTCTCTTTCTTATGTATCTTTGGCTTAGGATGATAGTTACTCACTTTGAGCTTTCTAGTACAGGCCATGCACAATACTTTTATTACAACATTAATTCTTTCCAAATCCATCCAAAAACTCACTCTAGAGTATTCCATTAGTATAGAATTCCAAAACTACTTGTCTGGCAACATGTAACAAAGCCATCACTCTTCACTCGGATCCATAATAGGGTACCAGTCTCCTTCTATTACCTCTACATGCACATAAGTTTCCGTACAATATTTCCAGTCACTCACATAGCCTATCTCACGTTTCTTCCAACTAGAATGCATTTCCCCAACTATCACCATCTTAAACTCGACACGACATCCATCAGTACCCTTGAGCTTCTTGTTTGTGGGTTAGGACCCACCACGCTTCCGCTGCGCTACTCTGCTTATCCTTTTGTCACTCATTAATCCTAAGGACCTTTTCTGTAAGTATAAAATGATTGACCTCAAAACTCTTTCTTCCAATTACACCATGAGTCGTATACGGATGAAGTACCAAATACCTTCTTTACTTGCCTTAAGAAAATAAAACAACGATTGAAAAACAACTTCTTCCGCTTACTTTCTTAATTCTTATACCACGGATCCAAACTCCCTGACTTGACCGGATTTTGATCTTAACTAGCCAAGAAGTAACCCTTAAAACGTTTCTCTTTATACCTTTAATTCATCCAAGAAGGTTGTAGTTGCCTACTTGAGGGAATCCTCTAAGGCGTCGGTAAAGCTACTCCATAGATCCACAGTCACAAATATCTCTTCTTAACGGCACATAACTCGTCAATACCCAACAATACTTGCACGTCCTTGGTTGACATCGGTCAGTCTATAATTGACTTATCTCAATTTCATACCTCTACTGGTATTAAACTTTTGGTGCACATCACCTACTAGATTAATTCTTTTATCCTTCTTTAGTTCGTCTTATCTTTCACTCTTCTGCTTCCTTTGGGACAACTCTCCTTCTCAAGTCTCACTGTGCCATTCGCCTGACGTTAAAAGTCGTTCCTAACACTCCACGATAGATGGTAAGCGTCTTGTAGTTCCGATGACTTTTAATTACCTCCCAATTGTAGTCCTTTTACAAGGACCGTCTATGTTGATGACCTATTTTCTGTTATAAATGGGGGTTACCTTGGACTCTTGAGTCCACCACACGATTCTCACAAGCACAGGTTCCTTAATCGGTGTTGTTTGTAATATTTCCTTCCAAATCTCTATTGACTATGTTACATGGCTTCGATCCTTTCGATACTGGCGTTGTGATTCCTTTTAGAATTCTTATCTTTAAAGAAGACAAAACGTCTCCAAGCTTGTGAAGTCTA
The DNA here is from genome assembly GCA_033239125.1 of Fagopyrum homotropicum. Taxonomy (NCBI): domain Eukaryota; kingdom Viridiplantae; phylum Streptophyta; class Magnoliopsida; order Caryophyllales; family Polygonaceae; genus Fagopyrum; species Fagopyrum homotropicum. Next base: position 103,496,825 of record BSWB01000007.1, read on the forward strand.
CCTTTCGCTCTTACATTAAGTTGTAAGTCTCCATTCCGTGTTAATTGTGATATGTCAAAATTTCCTTAGCTAGTAGGTAAACAGTTGCTCACAACAATCCTTTTATACTTCTTTAGTTCGTTCCACCTTCCACCCTTCCGCTTCTTATGGGCTAACTCCATTTCTCTAGTTCGATTGTGTCATTCATCTGACATAAATAGTCGTTTCAAGTTTTCCACGATAGCTTGCAAGCGTCTTTGCAATTCTTATGGCCGTAATGATCATCCACTTATAGTTCCTCTTGCACGGACCGTCTGTGTTGATGGCTTAGGTCCCGTGATAATTGGGGTTAAACTGGACTCTCGAGTCCAACAAGGTCATTCTCCCATACACATTTCTTCATTGAAGTTAGTAGTAATATCGCCTTCATGAAACTCCGTTGACCCAGCTACAAGTTTCCATTCTTTAGATATTGGCGTCGCGGTTTCTTTCAAACTTCTTATACCTCTGAGGAGGTCAAAACCTCCCCCCACTTGTGGGGTCTGCCTTTCCTCTTTTACACTCAATTGTAGGTCTTCATTCCGTGCACCTTAGATTCCCATACCCAGATTAACACTCTGTCTCTTCTGGTTTCTCATGCCCATATTGGTCTATGGGGCATCCGCCTCGATTGTAATGTCCTTGATTCCGCAATCTTGGTTGTACTCAATTCTACTTGTCTCGTTCCAATATTGTTATCTCTACTCCGCACTCTTGTAGTCTCTTACATAGTTCTTATAATTCATCTCTCGGCTTCATACGACCAAGTCCCTTGTATGACCTTCTATTTCTTCTATCTAAGTTGACTCGGGAATTCTTCCTCATTTGATTGTACTTATGGTCAAAATTATCTCCACATCTTTACTTCTTCGTCTATTAGTTCTTTGGATGGTTAACAAGGGTTAGTAGGACGCCCATCCGAGTATAATACTTGATCCAAGGTCTGAGTCCTTTGTCTCGTGTTGAAAACTCTTCAAGTCTGCTACCGATTTATCATAAGGCGATAATCGCTTCATGATATCACACTAAAGGATGTAATATATCCTTTAGGATACTAACATGCTACACATATACATATATATATATATATATATATATATATATATATATATATATATATATATATCATACATTAATACACATCATAATAAGTCTATATACTAACTCATATCGATCCAAGTTGTAGAGATCCACAGAGAGCGATGGTGGTCCGACATACTACTACCCCAACAACCCGACTATGCACGTGTATAAAAACAGAAATCCGTTTTGAAAATTTTTAGACCTCTTTCGGGTTCTAGTTATTTTATACATTTGGTCTTTCAGAAGATTTCAAGTGCCATTGTTGCCAACCTCGCTCTGATACCATATTGTAAGACCCCAAATTCTGAGAACTCGGGGAGCTACTAGTTAGGACCTCACAATGGGTCCCGACCTTAGTTTGACAACAATATTACTAGGATCTTACAACAAGACACAAAAGTATTTAAAACATTTGAAAACTTTAAACAATATATACATGGAGAATATGTATCAGCCTTACAAAGCAAAGGTACTAAAACGACGCATATGAAGAACAAAAGACATCCCCGTCACCAACTAAAAGAGTACGTGGACCCGGCTGACTATTCCCTCCGGATCTCTCTACAACTGTCTTAACCTGCAAGACATCTACAAGCGGTATAAAATCGTTAGCTAACATTCTATGCATAAGTATAAAGGTAAAAACACAATCCCACATCATACACAATCAACATGCAACAGTCAATTCTTTTATTATCTTTAATTAGGTGATATGTCATTACTAATGATACTTATTTTGTGACACGAGGGATTCCCAAACCTCGCCCCTGTCCCCGTTTACCAACACGGAATGGTACTAATGCATTTGACTGTCTACTTGACTGGGTTGGTCGAAGGGAACCTCCTAGACTCTCGCAAGAGCTAGGCAGATGATGTCACGACCCGTTATCATACACTTGGGTCAATTATGTAAATAATAAAGTCGGCCTAATCCGGTTTTATTGTTTATCATAACTAACAAACAGCACTCATACACATTACACTCATACAAGAAGCCAGCTAAGTAAGTCCGTGGACTTACCAGAACTAGTACAAAGACCCCCTGTAGACCTCGCTTGGATAGGAGCGGTTCAGTAAAACCGAGGTCAACAACATTTTCGGACCCCGGTTAATATAAATACCGTGGAGAAACATTTTTTAAAATTTTATTTTAATTGGATCGGACCACGGTTATATGCAATAACCGTGGTGCGGATATAAGTTTTCCAAAAATACCACGGTTATCGTTTATAACCGGGGTGAAATTTGATTTATCGGACCACGGTTGCATCACTTGTATGCAATAACCGTGGTTAAAATAATTTTTAAAAAAAAAGAAAAAAAGAAAGATCATGTGTGACCTCCTCCTATCTTACTCCTCGAGGCAACCAAGCAGTGCCCCAATTCCATCAACCCTAGACACCAACTTCCGTCACCAACACTTTGTTTCCTCTTCCCTCAAATCTAAACCCTAAATCCCTTAAGACAACGAAGCCACTGCCCGGAATCTCTCTTCGATCCCTTGAGAAATGAAAGTGTGTGATTGTAGGAGGGACTCTCCACCATCACACCAAGATTGAACCTTCGAGCGTTCGTTAACCGCAGATACAACACCGTCTGAATTCGAGTAAGTCTTACTCAAATTACTATTTGTATGGATTGAATCTCAACCCTTGTAATTCATCGATTCACTTTCATGTTTTTTTTAGTTGCGTTGAATGATTGTCTTTATGTTGATAATTTGCAAATTGACAGGGATGAAGCCGTTAGAAATGAGAACATGAAGAGCTTGATACCTGATATTGAAGTAGATGGTGGCTCAACAGACAATGTCAAGGGTTGTACCAATTAGGTGGACAGTGATGCTAAAATGTCACTTGAAGATGAAGTCAATACCCTTTCTCCTCATACTCTCTTGGGTACTTCTTTTTTAAATTCACCATCTAAATTTACCTGAATTCAACACTTTCATGCTTCCTTTAACTTATCTTTTTTTTTTTTAACATGAGCTTATTACTAATTTTACCATGATATAGTTGTTGCATAAGTGATAGAGTCAGAATGAAATTTTGTGCAAAGGCTCCACAAACTCATAGGGACTGAGTGAAAGAGAAATAATTCAATGTGTTCCTTTTACCCAGGAATAAGTGACAAAGCTTGAACATCTAACCATGGATCTAGCTAGCTGTCAAGATTCTATTGTTGCTGACTAACATAAAAGGCAGTCTAACACGTTTGCTGCTAACCTTAGTTGCAGCTTATAAGCAATAACATTATGGTTGATTTGCGTTACTTCATCCAATTTAGTTCTTGCTTGGTAGTTGTAGTTTGTCTTGTTAAGAACTATTATGGTATCTTGAAGAAGTAAATTAATAACTTTCACGAGGATAGATCGATGTTCAACAAGACTAGACTATTACTTCATAGTTCAGAATAATATGTTCAGTATGTGGTATCCCATTTATTTTATTCTTCGGTGAATACAAGAGCTTACATCTCTTTCCTGTCATGCAATTTTGTCTTTGATAATGCATTTGCTTTAATTAGACAATATTATTTGGATCTCTTTGCTCAATTTCTTTTTCTTCTTTGTCATTGTTGTATTTTTTTGTTTCTACTTAACTTGTAATTTGGATAAATTAATAGGTATCAAGACCCAACAGATGACTGGCGACTGTGAGCTGTTGTGAATTCAAGCATAGTGAACACGTACGGTATGAAATCCCTACTTGGATATCTTATCTATTACTTGAGGATTTAGTGTTGAATGTCTCTGGTTTGGTCATTTGATGTTACTGACGAATATACAAGTTGTCTTCTTCGGGTCTGGAAATAAGTCCCGGGCATGAATGAGTTGTCTTCTTTGGATATACATAGGTGATTAAATGTTTAGACCATAGTGAGGAGAACATCTTTCACCTCTTTTTGTTGTGATCAATCTTGTAAATTTTTGTAGCCTCCTACTAGAACAACTGCAATTCATTCCATCCATATGAGTTACTAGCACTACTGCTGCTTCTTCTTTTCTTTAAAAGTCCCCTTAAATGCTCAATATGTATATATTGCATGATTATTAGCTCTTCATAGTAACTGCCAATTACTTTGGTTTTAGATTTCAATTATTTTGTTAAACTTTTGCTCACTTTAGACCATCACCCTTTTTTTTACCTGTCTATGTTTCATTATTCAAGTGGCAAGATTGGGGAGAGGCAGAGTTTTGTAGGAAAGATAATGTTGAAATGCATAACTGAATGATGCTTATGCTAGTTTGTATTAAATTATTTTGTGCATGCTATGTTTTTGACTAATGGTTTTATTACATGTGAAGTATTCATGTATTGTAAGTATTTCATCTATGATTTTCTCTTCTTTGTACGGCTATATCTATAACACGAAAGAGAGGAGGGAGTGGATATTCCTCACAATTGTGGTGGCTATTATGTTTTTCTTCATTGTTTCCTTTTGTATATTCTTTCTATGCAATTATAATTATTATTTCTTATCTAGCATAAAGTGGGGGCTGGGTTTTGTTAATTTCTACAAGTATTGGAAGTCTTCTTGTTGTGTATTACCTACAGGTGAACACCTTATTTTTATATGACTGTCTCATAATGCTTCATCTCTACATTTACCTTTCATATCTTTTCCTTCTCACTTTTGTACTGCACTAGGCTAAACTTTTGAATGCTCAAGAACTTATAGGAGTTCATGTTTGCTTTGTTTTGACTTTTTTAATAAATAAAATAGAAAATTATTGGGTGATCTGTGTGTATTTGATACTTGCATCCCTTAACTCCATTATTAAGTTCATGGCTTTACAGTCATAACTTTTACATTGTTGACATTCAATTTCGTATGTGTTTGAGATGTATATACCAGAAAGTGTCCAGATTATTCACATTTAGGTGGAATTTGTAGTTGTTTATTTAATATGTTCAATGTGTGGACTTCTTGGAGTTTCATACCCACTGACAATCGGAACTCCATCTCTGATGATACTTTTTACTTTGTCATAGTAAGGTGAAAACTTATTCCATGTAGTGTGATGTTGAAGATCATATTATTGGTGCCAAGTTATGCTACCCCACCTTGTATATAGCAGCATTATCCTACATCTTTTGGAGCTTCACTGTGCAATGACTTAAGTGAGTTGTCTGCTTGCTTTTGGTCTTTTTTTCAAAGCTGAAAGTTATTAGTGAGTGCTTTCTTGTAATTCTGATAAAATAATCCAGTTCTGGGGAGTGTTGTTGATCAACTGGCGACTCTTTTGCTTCTTGTAGAATTAAGACTACAATTTGGAAGATTTGTTCAATTCTAGTTTGCTGATAATCATTTTTTTCCTTCAATTTCTTTATCTAACAGTTAAACTTGGTATTGGAGGCTTTAGCATGGGTGCTGCTGTACTCAGCTACTTGCTATGCTCAGGGAATGTATGGTAACCGAAATCCCTACCTAATAAACATAAGAGCAGTGTTTTCTAGTTTGAAACAGACTATAAAACTCGTACTAGCATATTTGAATTTCGTTAGTTTCCTTGTTTTAAATTGAATAGAATTATGATTGTGAAAGAATTAAGATGTATATTAAGATGTGTATGGAAACAATGACTATATCTCCTTGCTTCTGATCATCTTGTTTAAGGTTTTCAAAGAAGATATATGAAGGTGGAGAAGGTTGATGGGATGGGAGAAGTCAAACTGTAAGCCTTACACTGAATGCAGAAAACTTAGCTTCTGCTTGAAGAAGGTGCATACTCACATGAAGAACAGATAATGAAAATCAAGAACGTGTGGCATACTCACTTGTAGAAGAGGCTAAGCAACAGTAGTCAAACCTGAAAACTTAGATTCTGCTTGAAGAAGGTGCATACTCACTAGAAGAACAGATAACGAAATCAAGAACGTGTGGCATACTCACTTGAAGAAGTGGCTAAGCAGCAGCGGCCAAAGCTGAAGTAATTATTATTGTTGTATGCGTTCAGAATCATAATTGGTGAAGTAGAGTGAACTGGTAGTTTTTTTTTAAACACCACGGTTCTTTAAAGAACCGTGGTGTTTTTGTTAAAAAAAAATTGAACTGGGACCACGGTTATTTTAAATAACCGTGGTCCGAATTTTTTTTACCTCGGTGACAATTAGCGAGGACCGAATAGCTTTACCTCGCTCCCGTTAACCACGCTTTGAAAACCGGGGTCCCATGTACAAAAAAACCGGGGTCTATAGCCCCTCTTTGTACTAGTGCAGAATCAAATCTCGACTCTCTTAATCACCACTCAATCGGTAACTGTAGGAATTTAGTAGCCTGTCAAAGGAGGCAAGTGTGTCAACACACTTTCTAGGTAATTAGAAGTCTAAGACTTCTAAGATAGTAGATCCTATTAGAATAGAATTTAATACAGTACCAATTTATGGTAAAATGACTATTTTACCCTTGGTCCCGAAACTTCCAAAAATTCCCTAATTTATGCTTAAACTCTTATTTGGAACTAAAATGTCATATTCTAACTCCTAAAGATGAGTTTGGTTACAACTTGGCAAAATATCCATTTTCCTATTTTCCGAAAGATCATTAAGGTCCAACTTCGGGTTCAAATATAAAATTCGAATAAACTTATAAAAATTTCGAAATAATTCCTTAGGTCATCTATGATATCCAATCTACTCATAGACACAAGGATTTATTAAAACTGTTCAACCATCACCTCTACAAAAATTTCCAAAGTTGGTTACAACACTTGAAATTTTCTATACTTAGCCAAAATCTGAGTATGTTTTCTAACTGTACAACAAGTCCACTTTGAGCCTATATAACTCTAAATCCCACCGTTGGATTCATCCCAACCTTTGACATATTAACCTATGCATGGCACTAAACATCCCAAAAACTGAATGGTGGATCTTATCTCTAAGGCATCCAAAAGTATGCTCAAACTTCACTGATCAACACGGTTTATGGACATTCAGCAAACACTTAACAAAACAGCACACTATCTCCACTTTGAAAAATTATAACTCCTAAACTACTTGCTGGATTTATCCCAAATTTTGATATGTTGTACTATAAAATCTTATGTATAATATATCCAAAATTCAGCAGCAAAGAAGATCAAAATCCTATTCAAAACCATCTCACAAAACTGCATCACATGCTGTTTTTCCCAACACTTAGAACTTTCAGCAAAAATAGAAAAACTGTTAAACGTCCCAACTTCGAAAAACCATAACTCCTAAACCACTAGTTGGATTCCTCTCAAATTTTAATATATTCTACAACAATATGCCAACTATATCATATTAAAATTTTAGTCAAAAAGGAGGAGTATTTCATACCTAAATCTGGTTCTGAAGTTGGGTACTGGACACAGTTTTGAAAATTCAGAAAAGTAAATCCTTTTACAGTGCTTCTCCCTGCTCAACCTGAGTGAGTTTAGGACAGATTTTGTAACATCTAATAGCTCATATGTATGGAGAGAAAGGTAACCAAAAGAGGTATGGGTCTTACTCGATTCTAGGGTTGATTGTATGCAAAACCAAGTCCTGGAGACGAATAGCCTGTGCAGAAGCGATTCCTGGAGGCAGCTGAGCGTGTGCAGAAGGTCGGGCGTTTGCTGGCACCTAGTCTGCACTGGCTGGGACGTGAAAAAGGGAGAAAGCCAAGGTTCTGTTGTTGAGGATCTCGGTTTTCCCTAGTTAGGCTGCGAGATTGAGAGTGGTGGACGATTGCTTGTTGTGAGAGAGAGATGATCTGTTGTAGTGAAGAATCAATCCGTTGTAGAAGGAAAGGGTGTGAAGAGAACGCTAAACGTGGGCGTGAATAAGGAACGTGAAGGTCCTTGGTTCTTCTCTCTTCTGGCGTGAAAACAGGAGCTGTTACAACGATTCTCTTGCCCTATTTACGTAGCTGTTACGTGAGGAGCTGGGAGGTTGATCCGGAAGTTGAAGCTGCGCTGTTCTTGGGCTGGTGCGATCAAGGGAGTTGGCTGGCTAGGAGATGGGCTGAGCTGTTCTTGGGCTGGAGGCAAGGAAGGTTGCGGCTGGCATGTATTAAGGGGCTGGGCTGCAATAAAACAAGAGCGAAAGATGGGCTGAAATAGGAGTCAAAATTATGTGGGCTGAGTTTGTCAAAACTTGTCAAAAACTCATCATGGCTTTGTCAGGCCCATGCATGACTTCGTCACAAAGTTGTCGGGCTTCGTCATGACCTCGTCTCAGCTCTGTCATGGTTTCGTCACAACTTTGTCACATTCTTGTCTCAACCTTATCATGATCTCGTCTAAAGTCGTCGTTAAGGATTAATTATAAGAATTAGGGTTTGATATAATTCTATCATTTTATGTGATTAAATTCTACATAAAATGATAAATAATTATAAGAATTAGGGTTCGATATAATTCTATCATTTTATGTGAATTAAATTCTACATAAAAGGATAAAATTTGTGAAGAAAGAAATACTAGATAGAATGAGAACCGTCAACGGCTCGAAGTCCGAATTGATTCGGAATTAAACGGAATAAAAAATCCGGATATTACACTAAGCAACAATCCGCCATAGGAACAAAATGGGTGTTTCGAAACAAGTTGGATGAACATGGTAACATCATTCAAAATAAAGCATGACTTGTAGCTCAAGGCTATAACCAAGAAGAAGGTATGGATCATGATGAGACTTTTGCTCCAGTTTCTAGGTTAGAAGCCATGCGTATGCTACTTGCATTTGCATCCTTCATGAAAATAAAGCCTTTTCAAATGGATGTTAAGTGTGTTTTTCTTAATGGCTTCTTAGAAAAAGAAGTCTACGTTGCTCAACCACCTGGTTTTGAAAATGATGATTTTTTGGATCATGTTTTTAAATTGGAAAAAGCTCTTTATGGTATTAAGCAAGCTTGGTATGAAAAAATAGTCCAAGTATCTCCTTGAAAATGATTTCAAAAGAGGTTTGATTGACAAAACTTTGTTTGTCAAAACTAGAGGCAACAATTTATCAGTAGTAAAAATCTATGTTGATGATATATTATTTAGTGCTACTAACGATTCTCTATGCAAGGAATTTTCAAATATTATGAGTAGAGAATTCGAGATGAGCTTGATGGGAGAATTGAATTTCTTTCTTGGTCTTCAAGTCACTCAAACTAAGAAAGGAATATTTCTTAATCAAAGCAAGTATACCAAGAATTTGCTCAAGAAATATAAAATGGATCAATCCAAGGTAGCAAAAACTCTTATGAGTTCTACTCTTTCATTAGATCAAGACAAGAATGGTAAGAGTTTTGTACAAAAGGAGTATCGAGGTTTATATTTAACCGCTAGTCGACCTGACATTATGTTTAGTGTGTGCATGTGTGCAAGATTTCAAGTTGATCCCAAAGGGTCACACTTAATAGTTGTGAAAAGGATATTTCGGTATCTCAATGACACTAAGGATTTAGGGTTATGGTATCCATATCAAAACTTATTTCACCTCGTTGACTATTCAAATGTAGACTTTGCAGGCTATATGGTCGATAGAAAGAGCACCTCTAGATGTTGCCAATTCTTAGGGTCATCCCTAATCAGTTGACACTCAAGAAGCAAAATTCTATCGCCCTATCCACAACTGAAGCTGAATACATAGCTGCTTGAGCGTGCTGTTCACAAATTCTATGGATAGCTTAACAACTTCGTGATCTTAGTTTTGATCTCAAAGGTATACCTATTAAATGTGATAATACTAGTGCTATTTCGACTTAAAAAATTCATGTGCAGCATTCAAGAACAAGCATATCGACGTGAGATATCACTTCATACGTGATCGTGTTGAAAAAAGGTGACGTATAAATATCTTTTATTTCGACTAACTTGCAGCTTGTAGATATATTCACTAAGCCTCTACCTAAAGATCGATTCAATTTTATTAGATTGGAGTTTGATATGTTGAACAAGGAAGCATTATTTTAAGGGAAGTAAATCATTTTATTTTCTCCTTATAATGCAGTCCACTTTTCCATTTCAAGGCCTTGAAATGCAATACAAGGTCTTGAAATGGATTTCAAGGACTATAGCGATAACCACGGATCGGTTTCATCTTTTTAGATGATTGATCATTAAATCATTTTAAAGAAGAATTTTTAAAATGATTTCAAATCATTTCACCAAGATTTTTGTTTTCCAAATTTAAATCTTATTTTGAAAATTGGTTGTGATTTATTAGGAAAGCATGCAAATCAATTTTGGTTTTCAAGACCTTGATTCTCTCAATATCTTGATATGCCTTAAATTGATTTGACATGCCCTTTAAAACCAATCATCCCTTATATTTATCTCTTTTCCTTCCTTCAACACGTTGCAGTGCCCATTCGTGCTTTACTCTTTCAAAATTTCAAAAACTCTCTCTCACAAACGAACATCCATGGCTCCCAAATGACCATCAACCTGTGATGCTTCATTCCCAGTGACAAAGGGCTCTAGAAACTCCACCCCTGGACCATAAATGGATGAAGTGGTCCACATCTCATCAAATTCTGCTACACCATCTCCCCCGGCGACCATCGAAACATGTGCTCAAACCGGCATGCCAACGAACAGGTTTAGGAATCACAAAGCAACGGGAACCTGGCTCGATGGGTTCAACAACCGGCCACTTTTCATGTGTGAGTCGGGTCAATCAAGAGTTTCTACTATCTCTCAACTTGCCATGCCTTACACTGCTCAGGGGCTGCTCAATCTAGAAGCTTTTGAATCTAGGGAAATGTAACACCCCGAATTCTCAGAACTCGGGACATTACTGGTTATGACCTCACAATGGGTCCCGACCTCAGTTTAACAACAATATTACTAGGATCTTGCAACAAGACACAAATAAGAAAAACCGAAATTCATAAAATGTATTTGTAAAAAGGATGAATGCAACAAGGTCTAACAGCCTATCAAACTTAAACAACGGAAAAGAATAACTATCTTAGCAAAAGGGAAAGACAACAAAGCAACAACCTAAATCCCCACTCTAAACAGTACGGAGACCCGGCTGACCACTACTTCCGGATCACTCAGCTGCTGTTCTAACCTGCAGTAAATCTAAAAAACACAACAAAACAACCATTAGCTAGTTATCTAAACATTAGGAGAAATAATAATAGCACACACACACATAAAATAATAAACACTCATCATGCTTTCAAACAATCCATTTATTATCTTCATTTAAGTCATTCACTCTAATGATACTTATTTTGTGACACGAGGGATTCCCAAACCTCGCCTCCGCCCCCGTGTACCCATCAGGAGTGGATCCGATGCATCTCACCGTGTACCTGTATGGTTTGGTTATAGAGAACCTCCCAGTCTTCTGGCAGAGCTGGGCAGGGATGTCACGGCCCGTTATACATACACTTGGGCCTTAACACATAACAACCACGGTCGTCCTAACAAGTTGTTATTTTTATAATAACACACATTGCACACACACAACCATTATCACCCAACTAATATCCAGAAACCAGCTAGTAAGTCGCAAGGATTTACCTGGATCAATTTCCAACTCTCAAAAGTCTCAACTCGGTCTGCAACCGTAGTAACTCAATCGCATGTCAAACAAGGCATGTGGATCAAAATCACATCCCATACTCTCAGAAGTTATAAACTTCTACGATGTACAATCTCATGAAGAGAATTTACGAAAAAGGCCCTCTTAAGGTAGAATGACTATTTTACCCCCGGTTCCGAAACTCCCAGATTTGTCTATATCTTAGTTTCAAACTCTCCTTTGGAACCCATTCCACAATCTAATGATGAGTACAATCTCATGAAGAGAATTTACGATGTAATATCCGGAATTTTTATTCCGTTTATTTCCGTAACTTACCGGTTTCCGATCCTTTGACTTCACATAAAATGATGGGTTTAGCCCAACCCCTAAGTTAGAACATGACTTGTCGTTGACAAGGTCATGACATCCTAATGACTAGTTATGACGAGACCGTGACAAACTCGTGACAAGGCCATGCATGGGCGTGACAAGTCCATGACAAGGGTTGACAAGAAGATGACAACGCAACGGTGCACAGCCTTGCTTTAGCCCATGAGCAAAGTCGGCCCAGCTGCCTGAGGAGCCCAGCAGCGTGCTAGCAGCTTGCCCAGCAGCATTCCAGCGCAGCTCTATCCAGCCCGTTGCTGAGGCCGTCCGGAGGTGAAAAGCGCAGCAGCCCAGCCTTACAACAACTCCAGCCCACTTCCTTGATTACTCCAGCTCGTGCAAATGCGTGGACCCAGTAGGAAGGAACAATAGTTATCAGTCGTTACATTTTTCCCCTCTTCCGCGTGATCTGAGTCGTTCCTTCCCCACCGATTCTTTCCTTCTGCAAGCCGGATTCTTCGCAACATACACGCTGCACCTGATCTCCTTTCTTCAATAACGTGATCTCCTTCCTTCATAAACCCTTCACATTCGGTATTACCGATACGATCCTATCGGACTGCACACTTCCTCAACCTCCTTTCCACCCTCTCGACAGAACCAGAGACACCACCAGGAAGGCTCCAGTACGAATACACAACCAGGTAAGCAGCAACACCTTCCCTCCTTTGTTCCTGTCGATTGAGAGTAATCAGCTTCCCTTGATTTTCTGTGCACGAACAGGAAGTACAAAACATCTCTCCGATCACACTCTTGTCGAATACCTGTGCAGAAGATTCAAACATCTCGCTCCATTTCGTTGAACAGGTGAGTGCATCTTAGATCCTTAGTACTCCTCTACCCAATCGACTCAACCACGGTTGTCTCATTTTCTTGTTCGGCCCATCTATTCTCGTACTAGGGAGGACATTAGCTGAGTGGCGCGGACTTAGGGTAAACGGAAGAACCTTTGTTCGAAACCGATCAAAGAGACCTCTGACTAGTCACTGCTGGAAGAGGTAAAATCTCTTCTCTCTTGCTGTTTGATCCTTTAGTAGCTGAATGTGAACAAGAGTGTAGATGCATAGGATATGTACAGATTTAAGTTGTTGTGATGCTACTGTGAAAGGGGTTCGAGCCTAGGTAGTGAGGGCTGATAATTGTGGATGTCCCTTGAGGGTCAAACTGGTGATCATAGGATGACTTTAAGGGTAGAGACAAGGGCTGCTGTTGTATACATTCGTTTCCTCCAGTTTTGAAGTGAGGGACTGCCTATCTTGTAGACCAATGTTAGAGAGTTCGGTTGATGATCCACCGTTGAAATTTTTATAGGTAATAGGTGGATGTATGTAATTTACTGTGTTAAAATTTGAGAAGAAATGAACGGTCGGATTAGAAGTTATAAGCTTCCAAAGTGGGGTAGTTAAGCAGTTTTTGCAAACATTGAAATTTTCGTTAAGTATAGAAAATGTAAGTGTTGTAACCAACTTTGAGAATTTTTTATAAAAATGATGGATGAACAGTTTTGAGAAATTCTTGCTCCGAAGGATAGATGGAACATCATAGATGATCTAGAGAATTATTTCGGAGTTTTTATAAGTTTATACGAATTTCATATTTGAAGCCGAAGTTGGACCTTTTCGATCTTTCAGAAAATAGGAAAATAGGTTAAGTGCCAATTTGTAACCAAACTAAGCTTTAGGAGTTAGAATATGACTTTGTAGTCTCGAATAAGAGTTTAGACATGAATTTCGGAAATTTTAGAAGTTTCGGGACCAAGGGTAAAATAGTCATTTTTCCCTAAATTAGTCCTGTAATCAGTTTTGTTCGGATAAGCTCTTCTATCTTAGAAGTCTTAGACTTCTAATCACCTAGGAAGTGTGCTGACACACTTGCCTCATTTGACAGGCCACGAAATTCCTACTGTTACAGATTGAATTGCACATTCGAGAATCGAGATCTATTTAAGGTAAGTCCTTTGGGCTTACTTAGTTGACTTCTGAATATGAGCATGAATAATGATAGTGGTGTGTGATTGAGATGTTTAGAGTTATAGGTTGTGATAAATATTTACCGACCTATACTTGGCCTAAGAGTAACGGGCGGTGGCATTCTGCTCAGTTAGCTTGAGGGCGCTGGGGGTTTCTTTAGGGACTAGTCCACACTCGGTTTGTAGTGATGCTACCGGCGGAGGTCAGCTAGACCTACACCTAGTTGGATAAGGAACGGAGGCGAGAACTGTTAAGAGTTCTCGTGCCACAACTGTAAAAATTGAATAAGATGAATCACCTAACTAATAGATAATAAACGGTTGTGTGGCAGCATGATGTTTGTTTACGTTGTTCTGCATGTGTTTGTGCTGTTATTATTTCTGCTTATTTTTGGTTAGTTAGCTAACAGTTGTTATGTTGTGTAGACTTACCACAGGTTAGAGCAGATGCCGAGTGATCCGGATGGTAGTGGTCAGTCGGGGTGTCGTACTTTTTAGGTCGTGTTGCAGTTTCTTTGTTTGTGGGATTTCCAGTTGGACTTCGGTTCCTTTTTGTTTCGTTATGGTTATCTTATGTTTTCCGGTTGTTGGTTAATCTGGTCACATTCATACGTTGTTAAGACTTAATTTATGATTTTCGGTTTTCCCTTATTTGTGCCTTGTTGTAAGATCTTGTTAAGTTGTTGTCAAACTAAGGTCGGGACTCACTGTGAGGTCCTAGCCAGTAACTTCCCGAGTTGTAAAATTTGGGGTGTTACAACATGGTATCAGAGCTCTAGGTTGGCAACAATGGCACTTGAAATCTTCTAAAAAGGTCATATAAGTAAATAAACAGAACCCGAAAGGGGTCTGAGTTTTCCAAAGAAGATTTTGGTTTTAAAATGCATGCATAGTCGGGACGGGATAGAAAGTACGGATGACCACCACTACCTCCGCGGATCTCGGTATTCTTAGTATGATTGTCATGGACTTTTACTGCTTACGATAGATTAGTTAGATTATAACTGTAGTTGTTACCGTTCGTGCAGATGGCACGTACTAGGGCTACACTAGCGACTGGCCGAGGTAGGGGTCGTCCCCCCCTTCCCCCAGTTAGACAGGATCGAGCTGATAGGACCCCTCCTGTTAGAGGGCGTGGTCGTGGGGGTAGACCTCCACTAGGGAGAGGTCGAGGACGAGTCCCTCGAGAGGATCCACCTGCAGCAAGCATGCCAGAGGCTGCTGTGGAAGAGGTAGCTGAGAGTGTAGGCCCTGAGGTCAGGCATGAGACCGCCGCTAGGTTTGGAGCGCAGGGAGCACGCTCGACTGAGTCAGGACGTGTTTCTATTGGAGCATCTGAGTATAGAGAGTACAGAGCATACGTCGAGCGTATGGAGGAGGCTGCCAGAGTAGAGAGACTTACCCAGGTACCACCAGTGGTACCGGCTAGGTCAGTTCAGGTGACACAGGGAGTGTCTCAGGTGCCGGCGATGCCTGAGAGGAGAGTTAATGCTGATAGAGCGCCTGCTGGGTCTAGAGCACCGAGACCGGATGAGTGGTTGAAGGCTTTCAACTCTCAGAAGGTTCCCTCATTCAGTGGAGAAATAGGGCTAGAGGTGGAGCACTGGATAGGAAAGATAGAGACTGCCTTAGAGGCGATATGTTGCCCCGAGGATCGACAGGTGGATTTGGTGCAGACATGTTTTACAAAGGATGCTCATTCTTGGTGGCGGACCATTCATAGCCGAGTCACCAGTTGGGAGCAGAAGAGGAGCATTGTTAGAGATAGGTACTGTCCTGTCTCGCTGAGGAGAGAGAGATTCCAGGATTTCATTGAGGCGGGATTTGAGGATATCCCGATTGCTGCTGCCATAAAGAAGTTTCAGAAGGAGTTGACCCTACTTGGACCAGCTGCACCTCCAGAAGAGCAGCATGTTTACCTTTTCTCCAGGAGATTGAGAGAGAGTACCCGATCATATCTGGCAGGATTCCACTGTGAGACTTTGTCTGACTATCAGGATAGGGCCTCTGCATATGAGCGAGATAGGCCAGCTTTGAGGAAAGCAATTCAGTCTAGTAGGCCGGATAAGCGGCAGAAGACAGGACGTGCTGGTAGCAGTGCAGTAGTAGCAGGTTATGGTCAAGGACAGACTCAGGGGAGGCCCAACTACCACCCTATAGTTCAGACTTCTGGTAGAGATCGACAATGCTTTAACTGTGGTAGTCGCGATCACATTAAGGCGGACTGCCAGAGGCCACCTACTACTTGCTTCACTTGCGGGAAGCCGGGACACAGGGCTACTTTCTTCCGTCAGGGTAGAGCTCCTTCACAACAGGGATCTTCTCCTGCAGGTGCTGAGAGGAGTGGACAGAGGCCTCCTCAGTACCGAGCACCGAGTCAACAGCAGCAACAGTACCGGGCTCCAGGACAGCCTGCTTCATACAGTACGGCTCCGGGATCAGGTCGTGGTAGGGGACGTAGTTGTACCACTGACACCAGAGGAGGCCCATCAAGAGTGTTTGAGCTGAGGAGCACTGAGCAGCCTGCAGCACCCGCCACCACAGGTACTATTTGGATCCATGACTTACCTGTGCGAGTTTTATTTCATACGGGTGCTACGCACTCCTTTATATCAAATGTATGCGTAGATAGGTTGTCCTTAGCTACAGTAGAGGGTGTACCTTTTGTGGTTGGGTTACCGGATGGGGGTAAGGTTAGAGGATCCCGAGAGATTTATGACTGCCCTATTCATCTGGGGGGCCGGATTTGGTTGGTAAATTTCCTAGTCATGCCCTTAGCACATGAGGACGTGATTTTGGGGATAGATTGGATGACTAGACATGGAGCAGTTTTAGACATTGGTAGGAGAACTGTGACTGTCGCCACTAAGGAGGGTTACAGAGTGATATTCCGAGGTTGGGACCTCAAAAAGTCCGGCACAGTTATCAGCGCAGTGAGAGCAGCCAGACTGATAGCACAGGGTTGCGAGGCCTTCTGGTGTTATGCCATGAAGGAGCGCACGAGCCTGACAGTAGAAGAGATACCAGTTGCATGCGAGTTTGCAGAGGTATTCAGTGACGACCTGCCAGGGCTACCTCCACAGAGGAGTGTTGATTTTAGCATTGAGTTAAATCCGGGCACGAGGCCGATCTCGAAGGCCCCATACTGTATGGCACCGATAGAGCTGCTTGAGCTGAAGAAGCAGTTAGAGGAGTTAGCATAGAAGGGCTTCATACGCCCTAGTGTTTCTCCCTGGGAAGCACCAGTATTATTTGTGAGGAAGAAGGATAGATCGATGAGGCTGTGCATTGATTACAGGGAGTTGAATAAGGTCACCATCAAGAATAAGTATCCACTGCCCCGCATAGATGATCTACTACACCAGCTGCATGGAGCGTCAGTGTTCTCAAGGATAGACTTGAGATCGGGTTATCACCAGCTGAGAGTGAGAGACCAGGACACACCTAAGACGGCATTCCGGACTAGGTATGGCCATTATGAGTTTGTAGTGATGCTATTCGGGCTCACTAATGCGCCAACAGTATTTATGGAGTTGATGAATGGGATCTTCATCGACTTTTTAGACCAGTTTGCAGTGGTCTTCATTGACGACATCCTAGTTTACTCTAGGAGTCGAGAGGAGCATGCCGGACACTTGAGGATAGTATTACAGATTCTACAGGATAACCAGCTATATGCTAAGCTATCCAAGTGTGAGTTCTGGATGTCAGAGGTGGCTTTCCTAGGCCATGTAGTGACTGTTGAGGGGATTAAGGTCGACCCGGCGAAGATTGAGTCAGTGCTTCTTGGCAACCTCCGAAGAATATTATGGAGGTTCGCAGCTTTCTTGGATTGGTAGGTTACTACCGCCGGTTTGTGGAAGGGTTTTCCCTGATTGCCCGGCCACTTACTTGTCATCTGAGGAAGACTACTCGGTTCGTCAGGTCCGAGCCGTGTCAGCAGAGTTTCGAGGAGCTGAAGAGGAGATTGACGTCTGCTCCGATTTTAGCACAACCTGAGGGTACAGAGTACTTTGTAGTGTACAGTGACGCATCCAAGCTGGGCTTGGGGTGTGTCATGATGCAGAAGAGTAAGGTCATAGCATATGCGTCTCGACAGCTGAAGACGTATGAGGAGAACTACCCTACCCATGACCTAGAGTTAGCTGCAGTAGTACATGCCCTTAAGATTTGGCGTCACTATCTCTATGGGGCGACCTGTCAGATCTTCACAGGCCATAAGAGTCTGAAGTACATATTCACTCAGCGGGAGTTGAATAACCGCCAGAGGCGGTGACTAGAGTTGATCAAGGATTTCGACCTTGAGATTCTCTACCACCCCGGGAAGGCGAATGTAGTTGCTGACACTTTGAGTCGGAAGACACCTCGGGAGAAGGCAATAGCCCGATTGACAGTACATCCACAGATACAGAGAGACTTAGCTTGGTTGGAGGTAGAGATCCAGTTCCCCGATACAGCTCATCAGTTAGCCACCTTAGAGTTACTTCCTGATCTGTTGGGTGAGATCCGACAGAAGCAGGAGACATGTCCGACTTTGACCTGGATCTGAGACCGGATGTCACGAGATGAGGCACCTCAATTCACTATTGGTGCTGATGGAGTGATGAGACGTCAGGACCGCATCTATGTACCATCAGATAGTTATTTGAGACAGAGGATACTAGGTGAGGCTCATGCTACCCCATACTCCGTACATCCAGGAGCGAGTAAGATGTATAAGGACGTGAGACGTTCCTTCTGGTGGGGTGGTTTGAAGCCTGATGTGGCTTGGTATGTAGCCAAGTGTGCAACCTGTCAACAGGTCAAGATTGAGCATCGCAGGTCCGGAGGAGAGCTCCACCCACTTCCAGTACCACATTGGAAGTGGGAGGATATATCTATGGATTTTGTTACAGGGTTGAGGCTCAGCAGAGGTTTTGATGCTATTTGGGTAGTGGTAGATCGTTTGACGAAGACCGCACATTTCATTCCGATTAAGGAAACGTGGCCGGTAAGTCGTCTAGCTGAGGAGTTCACCAGACACATTGTGAGGTTGCATGGAGTACCGAGGACGATCGTCTCCGACACAGATGGACGTTTTACCTCGAGATTTTGGAAGCAGGTACATACTGCTTTGGGGACGAGCCTCCACTTTAAATTTAGCATGAAATATTGTGATATTTTAGGCACGTTTTCTAAGCGTAATTGATTCATATTGATAGTCTTTGATTGAGCATTGTTGCATTTGTGAGCTAGTTTGCCTATATTGTCGATATGGATGTCTACACAAGCTTTCTGTTGATTATAGGTGATTGAGAGCCATTTCCGAACGGAATTTAGCAAAGATGAGTTGATTGAGTATGTCCATGGATTGAGGGCATTCTTAGGAGCAAAATGAGTGTCAACTTATGGAATGCACGAGGCTAGGGAAGAATCACGTTCTTGCCCTAAACCACGCTCTAAAATACGGCCGTACTACTTTCCACGTTCAGTTCCACGGCCGTGGAACCCTAGCAAGTGAAGCGTGATTCATTCCAGTGGATTCTACGGTCGTGGAATCATGTGTTCAAACCGTGTTGAGTTCCACGCTCTAAATTACGGTCTTGGAACCTTCCACGACCGTGATCTTGGCGATCTTTTTCGCCACACTTTAAGCCACGATCTTTTAAAAGATTGGGCCGGGCCGCTACTTCATGATAAATTATAAAAGGACAGACGAAGAGAGATTCCGTCACCTCGCTTTAGGCTTACGCTTGCACCTTCGCTTAGACCCCCGCTTAGAGACTTTGCGACTTTGCAAAAGACGTACTTGCGCTCATCTTTGGAGTTGCCCTAATCTCGCACTTGGTGGAGATTGTGATCGAGATTTCCGGATTGACGGAAGATCGAAGTTTCGGAAGGTTAATTGCAAGAAGATTTCTCTTCTTGTTTAGGTTTGATTTAGAAGACGGATTGACATCCCGTTCTTCCTTCTTATCTAATATTGTTTTTGTTTGTTCTATTTCGAATCTAGCGACGATATTTGTTCTTGATTGTGACATTGAGATTGGTTTGAAGTTTATTGGAAGTTTTCAGAAGTTTTCATCTTTCAATCTTTTAATCTTTGAATTTGATATCATAATGATGATTGTTGGCTAAAAACCCTTAACAATTCTAAGGTGAAGGGTTGATAGTTGTGGCTTAGATAATGATAGATCGATCGTAAACAGATTGGACCTTGAGAGTTAGAGAGAATCGTCGACAACCTTAAATTACGGTTGTTCTTGAAGTCCACGGCCGTGGAACCTCAAGAACTAACCGTGATTTTCTTTAAGTTTACGAACCTGCTTTTACTTTAATCCAAAGTTAAAGATTTGCTTTAACTTAGTTTAGGCTTGCCTTTTCTAGGTGGTAGTGAAGCCTCAACAATCTCTACCTCGATTGTGAGTGTCACAACCGTAAGGTTAAGTTAGTCTTGATCCTTGGATTACAAGTTTGGGTATTTGACATTAATTCTTGCCTTTAGAACCTTTCTATATTAAAGCCTCAATAACCATTATAGAGAGTGTCTTGTAGGTGAGTCATATAAGGTTTTTGGAACTTCA
Organism: Fagopyrum homotropicum; assembly: GCA_033239125.1. Taxonomy (NCBI): domain Eukaryota; kingdom Viridiplantae; phylum Streptophyta; class Magnoliopsida; order Caryophyllales; family Polygonaceae; genus Fagopyrum; species Fagopyrum homotropicum. Next base: position 103,517,326 of record BSWB01000007.1, read on the forward strand.
CCGTACGATTACCTTACATTAGCATACCTTTGCATATCTTAACTCTGTCCTTATATCATTAGTATATCTTGAATCGATTGCCACAACTGGATACTTGGATCTTTAGGATTGTTGTTTTCCCAATAATTTGCAAAGCTCTTACATTCAATTGCTTGATAACCTACGATCGAATTTGTTCCCCCCAAATCCCTGTGTTCGATACTGTGGAATTCTTGCTTAACTACGTCGATCCGTACACTGCGGATTCGCTTGCTTGATTTCTAGTTTTATAAATTTAAAGCTTATTTGCATGCACGCTAAGTGGCGAACAAGTTTTTGGCGCCGTTTCCGGGGATGTCACATACAAGGTTCGCTTGCTTCATTTTGCATTCCCATAGGAGTGGGAGATGTCACATACGATGCGTTATGTGATTTAGGAGCAAGTGTGAGCATCATACCACTTGCATTGTGTAGGAAGATCGGTTTAGGCGACCCTAAACCGGTGAAGATGACGTTGTTCATGGCGGATCGATCCATCACTCGCCCCGTTGGTATTGTAGAAGACGTCCCGGTCAAGCTAGGTAAATTCTTTGTTCCCATTGATTTTGTCGTGCTTGATATTCCTGCAGATAGCCCGGTCCCGATCATACTCGGAAGACCGTTTCTTGTAACTTCCGGCTGCATAGTCGATTGCAAGAATGGTAGACTCGCTTTCGATATAGGGGAAGAGAAAGTAGAGTTCGTTCTTTCCACTCTAGTGAAGGAGCCAATCTTTGATGAGGATATATTCGATATCCAAGATGAAGAAGGGTTGTCTAGGGAGGAGATGAGTGTGATTCTCTTTAACGATCCTTTACAAAAAGTTATCACTATGAGTCTAACAAATGTAGGGGAAGAAGAAGAGTGCAATGAGGCAATTGAAGCCTTAGAAGCACAAGAAGAGATGCATGAAGTGGAGTTTGAAAAACTCCACGATGAGGCAGAAAACGTGAGAATCCACGGCCACACACTATATTCCACGGCCGTGGATTTCACAACCAAAACCGTGTCCCACTCTAGGGAGTTATACGGTCGTGAAGAAGACATGACAACCGTATTTCCCTTCCACGCCCTAAACCACGGCCGTGGAGGACATGAGGAACCCGTAATTTTGGGCGTGGAAAGGGGTGATCGAGACACTTCTTCAACTTCTTCCGATTCTTCTCCCACACATTCAACACCCTTAGAAACTTCTAAGGAGACATCGGATGCTCCTCAAGGATCATTGGAAGCTCCGAAAGCGATGGAATTAAAACCACTTCCTACTCATCTAAGGTAGGCTTTTCTAGGATCTAATTCTACCTTTCTGGTTATTGTTAGTTCCGATCTAAGCATAGATGAACATGATCAGCTCATGATTGTCCTTAGGAAACATAGGAAAGATTTAGGCTATACTATTGAGGACTTAGTAGGAATGAAACCCTCCCTATGCATGCATAAGATACTAATGGAGGAAGATTTTAGAACTTCAAGACAACCTCAAAGGCGGTTAAATCCGACCATGAAGGAGGTTGTCAAGAAAGAAATTCTTAAGCTTCTTGATGCAGGTATCATCTACCCTATCTCCGATAGTAAGTGGGTGAGTCCGGTTCAAGTAGTTCCGAAGAAGGGAGGAATGACGGTCATCACCAACAAAAACAACGAACTCATTCCTACCCGAACCGTGACAGGATGGCGGATGTGCATAGACTACCGCAAGCTCAACAACGCAACGAGGAAGGATCTCTTCCCATTGCCATTCATCGATCAAATGCTTGAAAGGTTAGCGCAACATTCGCATTTTTGCTATCTTGACGGTTATAGTGGTTTCTTTCAGATCCCGATACACCCGGATGATCAAGAGAAGACCACATTCATGTGCCCATGGGGTACGTTTGCTTATAGGAGAATGCCGTTCGGGCTTTGCAACGCCCCAGCCACCTTTCAACGGTGCATGATGGCCATCTTCTCCGAATACATAGAGGAAATCATGGAGGTCTTCATGGACGACTTCTCCGTATACGGTTCCTCTTTTAACGATTGCCTTTCTAACCTTTCTCTTGTTTTGCAAAGGTGTGAAGACACTAACCTAGTTCTTAATTGGGAGAAGTGTCAATTTATGGTTAAGGAAGGAATTGTATTAGGTCACTTAGTCTCTAGTAGAGGGATAGAAGTAGATAAAGCTAAGATAGAGACCATAGAGAAGCTTCCTCCCCCAACTTCGGTGAAAGGGATAAGAAGTTTCCTAGGACATGCTGGATTTTATAGACGTTTCATTAAAGACTTTTCTAAGATATCAAAACCTCTCACTAATCTATTGATGAAGGATGCGGTTTTTGAGTTTTCGCAGGAATGTTTGGATGCGTTTAACACCATTCGGCAAGCTCTAATTTCAGCACCTATTATCTAACCTCTGGATTGGACTCTTCCCTTTGAGGTTATGTGCGATGCTAGTGACGTAGCTATTGGAGCTGTTCTTGGACAACGAAAGGAAGGGCGAACCCATGCCATATACTATGCTAGCAAGACGCTAGATGAAGCGCAGCTCAACTACGCCACTACCGAAAAAGAGTTTTTAGCCATTGTCTATGCTATTGACAAGTTTCGCTCTTATCTTGTAGGTGCAAAGGTGATTGTCTACACGGATCATTCTACGATCCGGTACCTCCTTGCGAAGAAAGACGCGAAGCCAAGGCTAATTAGATGGATTCTTCTCCTACAAGAATTCGATCTAGAGATCCGCGACAAGAAAGGTTCAGAAAATTCTGTTGCGGATCATTTGAGTCGCCTAACACATCTAGAGGACGACCATTTACCCATCGAAGACTCCTTCCCGGACGAACACCTACATATTATAGAGGAGTGCATCGACGTGATCTCCAAAGGTAACGAACCATGGTTTGCTGATTTTGTTAATTATTTGGTTTGTCAAGAGATACCGCCCGGACTATCCCACGCACAAAGGAAGAAGTTCTTCAAGGATGTCCGGGAATACTTTTGGAACGAGCCTCTCCTTTTTAAGAGAGGTCCGGATGGCATCATTCGGCGATGTGTTCCGGAAGATGAGATGCAAAGTGTCATCCGCCATTGTCATTCACTACCTTGTGGAGGACACACTAGTTCGAACAAGACTAGCGCAAAGGTATTGCAATCCGGATTCTTTTGGCCTACTTTATTTAGAGATGTGCAATCCTTTGTTTCTTGCTGCGATGCTTGTCAAAGAACAGGTAATATCTCTAGGAGGAATGAGATGCCCCTCAACAACATCCAAGAGGTGGAGATTTTCGATGTTTGGGGAGTAGATTTTATGGGACCGTTCCCATCCTCTTGTGGAAACCAATACATACTATTGACGGTAGATTACGTTTCTAGATGGGTGGAAGCAATTGCCTCTCCCACCAATGATGCCATGGTGGTGGTTAAGTTCTTCAACAAGACAATTTTTCCTCGATTTGGGACGCCAAGGACTATCATTAGTGATGGAGGTTCTCACTTCATTGCCCGGCGCTTTGAAGCTCTTCTAGCTAAGTATGGGGTTACTCACAAGATCACTACCCCTTACCATCCACAAACAAGTGGATAAGTTGAGATCTCAAATAGGGAGATCAAAGGAATCTTAGAGAAGACGGTTTCAAGGACTAGGAAGGATTGGTCTTTGAAACTTGACGATGCATTGTGGGCGTACCGGACTGCGTAAAAGACTCCTATAGGAACCACACCATACAACCTTGTGTATGGGAAGTCTTGTCACTTGCCGGTAGAGTTGGAGCACAAAGCGTTTTGGGCTATCAAGTGGTTGAATTTCAGCATGAAGGAAGCGGGAGAGAAGCGTCTCCTAGACCTTAATGAGCTGGACGAACTCCGCTTGAATGCTTATGAAAACGCTAAGATCTATAAGGAGAGAGCAAAGCGTTGGCATGATAAGCATATCATTCCAAAGGACTTCAAAGAAGGAGATCAAGTTCTCCTCTTCAATTCAAGGCTTCGTCTCTTTCCAGGTAAGCTTAAGTCTCGTTGGACCGGACCTTTTCTAATTAAGCGTATTTTCCCCCATGGTGCAGTTGAAGTATGGGGTGAAACGGGCGGAAGCTTTAAGGTGAACGGCCAACGACTCAAGAAGTATACGCCGGAACTCCAAGTCGAAGAGTTCGCACCTACCGCACTCGAATAAGTGCGAGATTGGTCTAGCTACGGACCTTAAACAAAGCGCTTCTTGGGAGGCAACCCAAGGTATTGCATTTTTGTTTTTGTTTTCGATTCATAGTTTAGCTTAGTATAGACGTTTTTTTGCTTTGTTTTGCCTCGATTCCTTCCGGTATGTTCGTGTTTTTGGATGTAGGAACGATGGAAAAGGAGAAGGAAGGGATAATGTTGAAGAAAAGTGACGAAACTTGGACTTTGGAGCTTTACAGAGAGTTCCACGGCCTAAACCAGGGTCGTGACAGCTACAGTGACCGTAATTTCCAAAAGCCTTTGAAAAATCACCAAAACCACGGTTTCGTACAATTCCACGGCCGTAGAACACCCTGACAGACCGTGATTTTCAAAATTTTGCCTGTGACTATATAAACCACATTCTTCACAAAAATCACTCCACAAACACCTCTTCCACGACCTAAAATGCCGAATCCACGACCCTCTCCAAATTTCTCGTTTCTTAATCATTTTCAACGATTCTTCTTCCCAAATTGAAGCAATTTCGACCACCAACAAGATCCAAGCGACAAATCGAGCGGCAATTCACCAAGGAACGCGCAATTCGGACTTTAAAATCCGAACCCTAGGTTTTTCCACTCTTCTTGATCTTTGTCGATTTGGTTCGTTTTTGCTAGAGATTTTAGGAAGAACTGATTGAAATTGGAAGGAATTAGATTAGGACTGCCTGATTGTTGAGTTTGAGAGTTGTTTGCTGAGATTTGCGAAAAACTGAGACGAACCACGGTTCCTGGAAGAACCACGGCCGTGGAAAGGCTAGAACAAACCGTGATTTTTGACAGTGATGGATTTCGTGAGGAGAGTTTCAGGAAGGATTAAGGAGAAGAAGAATGATCAGAACAATAAGAGGAAGGGTAATCCCTCTTCTTCTTCATCCTCTAGAGCACCACCACCCTCTTCCCCTTCACCTCCATCTTCACCTTCATCACCCTCACCGCCTAGCCCTAGAGTCCCGACCATTCATGAGGATCACCTTGCTGCATTTGAGAGGATCGAGGAGAGGGTTGTGATTGGTCCTAGGTATCTATTGTTAGAGGAGCTAACTCCTCTTAACATTGTAGATGACCTTACTTGGCTCTTAGATAGAGCCGGACTAGTTGTCTTCTCGGCTATCCGAGAAGACGCGTATGAGGAGATTACGAGGGAGGTTGTGACTTCTTTCGAGCATAGCCACGTGGATAGGACCGTTTCTTTCCGTCTTATGGAAAGAAACTATGACTTTAGCATCCATGAGTTCGGGACCTTCTTTGGGTTCCATGAGACCTTTAATGGTCGCTTTCCTAGTGGCGTTTACGCCAAGGACTTTTGGGATGAAGTTGCGATGATCTACGCCAGCGAGGACCGCTGGTAACCTGCTGATACCAAGGCCAAGTTGATGTATCACTTGGCCTTGAAGATTGCTCACCGTGTTCTTTCGGAGTGTCTCTTTCCTAGGACGGTGACGCCCCAAAAGATCAAGACGGATGAGCTCTTTCTGCTATACTCCATGCTGTATGGGCGCCGAGCTGACTGTGCCACCCTCTTAGCTGCTACTATGAGCAAGCTCAAGAACAAGAGGAAGGGCAATATCGGATATGGTGGGATAGCTACCCACCTTGCTAGGAGTTTGGGTGTTGATTTTTCTGCCTGTACCCGTATACCAGCCGTACCCTTAGGACTTCATGCCTTCATGACTAGAGGGCTCATCTTCCCCACACATAGAGGTCCGCCTTATGCGGCCATGCCTTGGGAGAGCAGGACCGGTAGGGGTATTGAGTGGCTGCAGGAGTATTCCATTATGGCTGGACGCCATAATTGGAAGGAGACGTTCGCTGCTATGCATGCGAACAGGATTGCAGCTCCTCCGTATGTTCCACCACCGCCCGTTGTTGAGGAGGAGGAGATGAGAGATCAGTTTGAGGGTGGAGGAGGAGCCGAGGAGGAGTTTGGCACGTTTCCGGATCAGCCGGATGCGGCCCCCGATGTGCCTAGACGTTCTCCACGTCCAGCTAGAGCTTCAGGCTCGTCTTCTCGCCGCGCCAGCGTGAGTGAGAGACCCACATGGGCTGAGACACCTCCTGCATGGTATGGAGCTCCACCTCCATGGGCTACAGAGACACCATCTGCACCAGCACCAGCACCAGCACCATCCGACGCTCCAGCATGGTACAGCCAGGCTCCGGGATGGTATGAGCAGATGCCGGATTGGGCTACTGGTCTTTCGGAGAGAGTACGAGCATTGGAGATACGAACCGATGCTAGAGATGGACGCTTGGACGACCTCGATCACATGATGAGAGACGTCTACCGCCAGCAGTTTGGGCGGTTTTATGATCCTAACTTCTCTCCATTCCCGCCTCCACCAGCGCCGCAGTGATTGATTGCATGACAGTTTCGCTTTAGCCGCTCCACCGCCACTTTGTGAGTTCTTTTTCTTTTCTTTCTTTTCTTTCTTTCTTTTGAACATTAGGGACAATGTTCGTCCCAAGTATGGGGTGGGGTGTGACTAAAAGTTTTTAATAACTCTTACTCACTATGTTTGCTTCTATTCGAGACTATCTTGCATGTTCATTATATTGTTGCATGTTTCGTTATTGCATTGCATGAAAAAGAACTTGAAAAACCCATAAAAGTTGAACAATTTTGAAAATTTTGTGCTTCTAAGGAATTGAGATGATTTCTATGATAATCACTACTTGTGAATTGAGTTTGATGACAATCGCATGCTTAAAAGAATAGTGAATTGAAAAGGAAATAAATGAGTTGATTACACCTCTTTTGCAAGTTTCATAATGTGATGAACGTTACTTAAATCATATTGAGAAATTGAAGTTGAAATCACACTATAAGTTCTTATACTTCTTGTTGAGATGATTAAGGCAATTCGATTTTTCTTTCTTCTATCTTTGATCATATTAGCTCCTCATTGAAATATTGACCTCCTTTACCTATCCGGGAATTTGGAGAAGTGAATGAAAAAGGCATGTTTGATGTGGGAGGGCCATGAGAGCAATTATTTGCAATCAAAGAATAGAAAGAAATTGTAGGTTTGGGGAAGTCAATCATGATGATGAATAACTCGGCACCATTCACATAGCCGGGTGTTTGTGTCTTGCCAAAGTCGGATTGAGCGATATTCCTAGCGGATTATGGTATGTGCGCTAAGGGTTTGAGGCATCTCATAAAAATTGAGAAACTCCAATCTCCTAGGCTTCGGTTTTTGTACACCTCTGTCCATAACTCCAAAAGTAAAGTCGAAAAATGAAAGGAAGAGAGCGAAGCTCTAAGTTGAAGTGTTGCGGAAACCGCAAAAGAAGAAGAAGGAGTAGTTGTCCACTTTCCCGGATTCATGCACCACATTCCTTAAAGTTTCCTTCCCTTTCCACTTTCTAGACCTTTTTCTTTGAAAGTCCTTAAGATCAAAAGAATGTTATATGACTTGGTGATCTAAATTGAAGTTTCTTATGATTGATTTTGATAATGTTTAAAGGTTATGATGTTTGTATGGAAGTTTGATTGATTCATGAGTTTTCTTTACTCTTTACTCTTTGATTAAGTGTATGAAAGTCTATAAACGATTGAAGCAAGATTTGAGAATGATCTATTCATTAGAAGGCACATTCCTCCAAAAGAAGTATTGCTTTGAGAAGGTACACATATTTCATCCTAACTCTTGTTTTAAAGCTTTTGAAAGACCTTGCTTAGGGACAAGCAAGTGTTAAGTATGGGGTTATTTGTTAGCATGAAATATTGTGATATTTTAGGCACGTTTTCTAAGCGTAATTGATTCATATTGATAGTCTTTGATTGAGCATTGTTGCATTTGTGAGCTAGTTTGCCTATATTGTCGATATGGATGTCTACACAAGCTTTATGTTGATTATAGGTGATTGAGAGCCATTTCCGAACGGAATTTAGCAAAGATGAGTTGATTGAGTATGTCCATGGATTGAGGGCATTCTTAGGAGCAAAATGAGTGTCAACTTATGGAATGCACGAGGCTAGGGAAGAATCACGTTCTTGCCCTAAACCACGCTCTAAAATACGGCCGTACTACTTTCCACGTTCAGTTCCACGGCCGTGGAACCCTAGCAAGTGAAGCGTGATTCATTCCAGTGGATTCTACGGTCGTGGAATCATGTGTTCAAACCGTGTTGAGTTCCACGCTCTAAATTACGGTCGTGGAACCTTCCACGACCGTGATCTTGGCGATCTTTTTCGCCACACTTTAAGCCACGATCTTTTAAAAGATTGGGCCGGGACGCTACTTCATGATACATTATAAAAGGACGGACGAAGAGAGATTCCGTCACCTCGCTTTAGGCTTATGCTTGCACCTTCGCTTAGACCCCCGCTTAGAGACTTTGCGACTTTGTAAAAGACGTACTTGCGCTCATCTTTGGAGTTGCCCTAATCTCGCACTTGGTGGAGATTGTGATCGAGATTTCCGGATTGACGGAAGATCGAAGCTTCGGAAGGTTAATTGCAAGAAGATTTCTCTTCTTGTTTAGGTTTGATTTAGAAGACGGATTGACATCCCGTTCTTCCTTCTTATCTAATATTGTGTTTGTTTGTTCTATTCCGAATCTAGCGACGATATTTGTTCTTGATTGTGACATTGAGATTGGTTTGAAGTTTATTGGAAGTTTTCGGAAGTTTTCATCTTTCAATCTTTTAATCTTTGAATTTGATATCATAATGATGATTGTTGGCTAAAAACCCTTAACAATTCTAAGGTGAAGGGTTGATAGTTGTAGCTTAGATAATGATAGATCGATCGTAAACAGATTGGACCCTGAGAGTTAGAGAGAATCGTCGACAACCTTAAATTACGGCTTGTTCTTGAAGTCCACGGCCGTGGAACCTCAAGAACTAACCGTGATTTTCTTTAAGTTTACGAACCTGCTTTTACTTTAATCCAAAGTTAAAGATTTGCTTTAACTTAGTTTAGGCTTGCCTTTTCTAGGTGTTAGTGAAGCCTCAACAACCTCTACCTCGATTGTGAGTGTCACAACCGTAATCGGTTAAGTTAGTCTTGATCCTTGGATTACAAGTTTGGGTATTTGACATTAATTCTTGCCTTTAGAACCTTTCTATATTGAAGTCTCAACAACCTTTATAGAGAGTGTCTTGTAGGTGAGTCATATAAGGTTTTTGGAACTTCACCGTACGATTACCTTACATTAGCATACCTTTGCATATCTTAACTCTGTCCTTATATCATTAGTATATCTTGAATCGATTGCCACAGCTGGATACTTGGATCTTTAGGATTGTTGTTTTCCCAATAATTTGCAAAGCTCTTACATTCAATTGCTTGATAACCTATGATCGAATTTGTTCCCCCCCAAATCCCTGTGTTCGATACTCTGGAATTCTTGCTTAACTACGTCGATCAGTACACTGCGGGTTCGCTTGCTTGATTTCTAGTTTTATAAATTTAAAGCTTATTTGCACGCACGCTAAGTGGCGAACATTTACCACTGCTTATCACCCACAGACAGACGGTCAGTCTGAGAGGACCATTCAGAGCTTAGAGGACATGTTGCGGGCGTGTGTACTAGATTGGGAGCAGGTATGGCCAGATCATCTCCCACTGGTAGAGTTTTCATATAATAACAGCTGGCACGGGTCTATTGGGATGGCACCTTATGAAGCTTTGTACGGGCGGAGATGTCGTACACCGTTGTGCTGGGAGGAGCCTAGCAAGGCTGATGGGGTAGTACCAGATCAGATACAAGATAGCATCGCCCGGATTGCCTTAGTCCGGGAGCGGATGTTAGCAGCTCAGAGTCGTCTGAAATCCTACGCTGATAAACGGCGTCGACCTTTGGAGTTTAGAGTAGGTGCACAGGTGTGGTTGAGAGTGTCACCGACGAGAGGAGTCCGGCGTTTCGGCATTAAGGGGAAGCTGAGTCCCCGATATGTCGGTCCATTTGAGATCTTAGAGAGAGTCGGAGAGGTTGCCTACCGATTAGCACTGCCACCAAGATTGGAGCGAGTCCATCCAGTTTTTCATGTATCTCAGCTGAGAGAGTACATACCGGATCCTAGACACGTCATCAGTCATGAGGATCTGATAGTCGAGCCAGACCACACTTTTGTGGAGTACCTAGTAGCCGTCCTAGAGCGTAGTACTAGGCGTCTGCGTTCTAAGGAGATACCGATGTTGAGGATCCAATGGTCTAGACGAGGAGCTGATGAGGCTATCTGGGAGAGAGAGGAGAGTATTAGACGTAACTATCCTGAGTTCTTTGCGGAGTTAGCCGCTACCTCAGTACCGACGGGTTAGTACTGAGACGATACTTTATATGATTTCCGTGATTATATGTTTAAATGAGTGTTTATGTTTACATGATTATTAGCATGAGTAGTTTGCATACTAGAAAAACGAGATTAAATATTGGAGTGAGACCAGAATATACCTTTTGAGGGGAGATCGTTTGGGTAGATACCTTATTCTAAGTTTCGGGACGAAACTTATTTTAAGGGGGTACTGATGTAATATCCGGAATTTTTATTCCGTTTATTTCCGTAACTTACCGGTTTCCGATCCTTTGACTTCACATAAAATGATAGGTTTAGCCCAAACCCTAAGTTAGAACACGACTTGTCGTTGACAAGGTCATGACATCCTAATGACGAGTTATGACGAGACCGTGACAAACTCGTGACAAGGCCATGCATGGGTGTGACAAGTCCATCACAAGGGTTGACAAGAAGATGACAACGCAGCGGTGCACAGCCTTGCTTCAGCCCAGGAGCTAAGTCGGCCCAACTACCTGAGGAGCCCAGCAGCGTGCTAGCAGCTTGCCCAACAGCATTCCAGCGCAACCAGCCCAGCTCTACCCGTCCCGTTGCTGAGGCCGTCCGGAGGTGAAAAGCGCAGCAGCTCAGCCTTACAGCAACTCCAGCCCACTTCCTTGATTACTCCAGCCCGTGCAAATGCGTGGACCCAGTAGGAAGGAACAACAGTTATCAGCCGTTACATATTTCCCCTCATCCGTGTGATCTGAGTCGTTCCTTCCCCACCGATACTTTACTTCTGCAAGCCGGATTCTTCGCAACATACACGTTGCACCTGATCTCCTTCCTTCAATAATGTGATCTCCTTCCTTCAATAACCCTTCACATTCGGTATTATCGATACGATCCTATCGGACTGCACACTTCCTTAACCTCCTTTCCACCCTCTCGACAGAACCAGAGACACCACCAGGAAGGCTCCAATACGAATACCCAACCAGGTAAGCAGCAGCACCTTCCCTCCTTTGTTCCTGTCGACTGAGAGTAATCAACTTCCCTTGATTTTCTGTGCACGAACAGGAAGTACAAAACACCTCTCCGATCACACTCCTGTCGAATACCTGTGTAGAAGATTCAAACATCTCGCTCCATTTCGTTCCACAGGTGAGTGCATCTTAGATCCTTAGTACTCCTCTACCCAGTCGACTCAACCACGGTTGTCTCATTTTCTTGTTCGGCCCATCTATTCTCGTACTAGGGAGGACAATAGCTGAGTGGCGCGGAACTAGGGTAAATGGAAGAACCTAACTTCGAAACCGATCAAAGAGACCTCTGACTAGTCACTGCTGGAAGAGGTAAAATCTCTTCTCTCTTGCTGTTTGATACTTTAGTAGCTGAATGTGAACAAGAGTGTAAATGCATAGGATATGTACAAATTTAAGTTGTTGTGATGCTGCTGTGAAAGGGGTTCGAGCCTAGGTAGTGAGGGCTGATAATTGTGGATGTCCCTTGAGGGTCAAACCGGTGATCATAGGATGACTTTAAGGCTTGAGACAAGGGCTGCTGTTGTATACATTCGTTTCCTCCAGTTTTAAAGTGAGGAACTGCCTATCTTGTAGACCAATGTTAGAGAGTTCGGTTGATGATCCACCGTTGAAATTTTTATAGGTAATAGGTGGATGTATGTAGTTTACTGTATTCAAATTTGAGAAGAAATGAACGGTTGGATTAGAAGTTATAATCTTCCAAAGTGAGGTAGTTAAGCAGTTTTTGCAAACATTGAAATTTTGGTTAAGTATAGAAAATGTAAGTGTTGTAACCAACTTTGAGAATTTTTTATAAAAATGATGGATGAACAGTCTTGAGAAATTCTTGCTCCTAAGGATAGAAGGAACATCATAGATCTTCTAGAGAATTATTTCGGAATTTTTATAAGTTTATACGAATTTCATATATGAAGCCGAAGTTGGACCTTTACGATCTTTCGGAAAATAGGAAAATAGGTTAAGTGCCAGTTTGTAACCAAACAAAGCTTTAGGAGTTAGAATATGACTTTGTAGTCTCAAATAAGAGTTTAGATATGAATTTCGGAAATTTTGGAAGTTTCGGGACCAAGGGTAAAATAGTCATTTTTTCCTAAATTAGTACTGTAATCAGTTTTGTTCTGATAAGCTCTTCTATCTTAGAAGTCTTAGACTTCTAATCACCTAGGAAGTGTGCTGACACATGTTATGCTAAGGATGTATGCACGCAAAAGTCTTAAATTTATAACTCGTTATATTTCTCCTAACTCCTAGCGAACCCGCAGTGTACGGGACATTTTGTAGTAGGGATAGTATTCCGAGGTCGAACACAAAGACTGAGGTGAGATTGAATCGATTAGTGACTAAGTTTAGCGAAGATCTAGGCTAAGAAAAGGGAAAGAAATAAAGAAATGAAAATCTCAATGTTTTGGGTTTGGTTTTAAGGTGATCAATCAAGGATCACAATACATGCGGAATCAACAAACAACTAAGCTAACAACACGAATAAACAAGCAAACAAGAGATAGGCAATCAAAGAGAGGAAAGCGGATCCTAGGGGTTGGAAATTCCGGTTATGGCATTGGACTCAAGCTATCTAATCATTCCTTGGATTAACTATAATATGTTGGGAGTGAGTGTTTCTAAATTGGGATCAATCACCGGGTAGGTCTCATGGTCCACTAGTCCGTTCCTAAGGTCTCATCACCGGGAAGTCTCTAAGAGCCTAAGGAATGGATTTCTACACAAACCGGATGGTATTCTAAGGATCTAACCTCTCTTTACCGGGTAAGTCTCGGAAAGGCAAGTTTTAAAACACCTATCCTAGCACACTCAGTCCAATAGCGGCTTAAGAGGCTCACTACTACCTAAGGTTTGTCATCTTCGGTATCTAAGAGTGAGAATTACCGGGTAGGTCTCTCCTAACACTTAGTTGCTAACACTAGGTCACCCTAGGGTAGATTTAACTCAACAAACACTAGGATTTTAACATTCTAACATTCTAGAACTTAGACTCATCTAATCAAACGAATCAGGCAAACCACGGGTTGTTCTACCACTTCCACGGCCGTGGACTGGCAAGAACGAACCGTGGACTCCAACAGTGGCTCGGTTCATATAGATGAATCATCCAAAGGAAAATCTAAGTCCATCCTATCATAGTCCTAGCCATAACCATCCTTTCCTTACCCTAGAATCGCATCTATTTAGCCTACAACATTCATCATCACAATCGAAATCATCAAACATAAAATCATGGCTTCCATTTGCAAGATAATGAAGAGAAAGAGATGAACAAGTGAGACAAGTAGAACAAAGCTGAAAATGAGATTAGAAAGACTCACAACCCTTCAAAGAAGGTTTAATCGATTCTTACAACCCTAGAAAACGATTCCGATAATCTTCACTACAAAACTTATCAAAGACTAGCAATGGTGTGTTCTTCTCTTCTTCTCCAATGGAGCTCTTCTTCCTCCTCCAATGGTAGCTCCCCTCCAAGCTTCCCCTTGAGAGAATCTTCTTGTTGAGAGTGTGGGAGAGAATGTGGATTTGATTGGATAATGGGGGATGTGAAAGATGCCCTCTCTCAGCCTTGCAGGACCACTTTTATAATACAACCTTGCTAGAGTCGGCCATGAGATCGTGGCACAGCTGTCACAACCGTCTGGCAAAAACCACGGTCAGGTTCCACGGCCGTGATTCTGGCAGTGACCGTGGTTTGGGTGCCTCAGCTTGCTTTGGATCATTGAGTCACGATTTGGTGCATGGCTTGCACCAACAAGGTCCCATGGGTCTTCCTTAGCCTCTAGCTTGCATCCTAATGAGTCCGAGGGTGTGTCATCTTGATGAACGATCTTCAAACGTGTCGATTAAGCTCCTAAATCTCCCAAAATACCTACAAAGCAATGAAAAAGTCTGTGTAGACGTCTATCTCGACAAAACACGTGAATTGAGTGCAAACGTCGTGAACTAGTGCTAAACCATGCATGAATGAGTGAAAAATCTATCTAAATGATTACCTAAACCTAAGTCATAAATCGTGTTATCAAAAATACCCCATACTTAAGGTTTTCTCGTCCCCGAGCAAATTCCCAACTATAGACTAGGAGATGACATGATTTATGTATGTAGAAAAATGGCAAAATATTTTTGGAGTTGTGCTTCTAATATTGGATCACCTTCAAGGTCTTGTTTCATAGCAATGGGCAAGCAATCATGCATCGAATAAATGAAGGCATGGAAAGACAATTATACTTAACTTGAAAGCATGCATGAAATGTAAAAATGAAGAAGTCAAGATGATCAAGAGCATATCCAATCTAGATTACTAAGTCTTACACACATGCAAATAGGTCATAAGGGCTTGTGAGTTAAAAGGCCAACAAACGTTGTGATTAGGTGGGGATTTTTCTAGGCTATGTGATGCTAATCCGGGAATGGAACTAACTCCACAATTTTGTCCTCGATCAACTTCCCACAAGTGTATATTTTCTCCATCTTTTGATTGTTTTCTTTTCTTTTTCACTTATTTTTGAGACAATGACATTGGTGTACAAAAGCCGAAACCTTGGTGATTAGCCATCCTCGGGCTTTTTCTATTTTTCGAGGCGCATCCACACCGGGCACACATACCAAAGCTCGTTAGGACTATTGGTTTATTTGACTTTGGCAAGGCACAAACACCCGATCATGTGAATGGTGCCGAGTTACTCGTCATTTAAACCAACGTCCCCAAACCTACATTTTTGTCTACACTTTCACAACAATTTCAGCATTTCATTTGTAACATTCTTTCATCAACATCTTCACCCCACACTTGCTTTTCACACACATCAACACACTAACATGCTCCTATTCCCGGATGGGTCAAAAGAGGTCAAATTTATATCAATTGAGGTGCTCAAGCAACATGATCAAGATGAGAAATAGAGAAAGATGAATTGCCTCATTCCCTCCTAGATGATGTGCAAGAACTAGCATGTAATTTCGACCTTCAATACTCAATCCAATCAAGGCAAACATCATGATCACAATCCATTCATGGGATTCAATATAAGTACTTCAAGTCCACATATGCATTCATCAATTTAACACATATGGCCATCCATAGCCAATCCACATGACAAGATTCATCATTAGGGTCATATCCAAGCCTAGAAAGCACAAAAATTTTTTAATTTTCTGATTTTTTTTTTTGGGTTTTTTTTTTCGAAATAAGTATATACAATGCAAGACATGTGATAATATTAAACTATCCAAGATGCTAATCATGCAAAGGATCATGCAAACCCCACCCCATACTTAGAAACACATTGTCCCCAATGTGGCATTCAAGTAAAGAAGAGTGAAAGAGGGTTCTCACAATGTAAAAATGGTTTGCTTTGGTATTTGGGATTACTCAAATGGAGTGATGATGGATGATCCTATCAACGATGGTAGAGAGCTCAAAGTGTTCATCAAGGCGTCAGGACCCGCGCTAGGCACCACTAGCCGTCCAAGTTCCGCGTCCGTTCCACCCATAATTGATGAGGGACTCATCATCATCATCCTCATGCCATGCAAGAGTTCCATGCTACCAAGACTCTAGCACACACACAAAGCACACAAAAACAGAAAAATTAAAACAAAACAAAAACGAAAAGGAAAAGATGTCTACCAATGGGTTGCCTCCCATCAAGCGCTTCTTTAAGGTCATTAGCTTGACCAAACTCGGGGGCGTCTCATTCTAGGTGAAGTGGGGCAATCATATCCACCGGAGATCCCGGGATATACTTCTTCAAACGGTGCCCATTCACCTTGAAATCTCCATAATGCTCCCCTCCTATCTCAATTGCTCCATGGGGAAAGATCTTTTTCACCACATAAGGACCGGTCCACCTTGACTTTAGCTTTCCGGGGAAGAGCCGCAGCCTTGAGTTGAAGAGAAGGACAAGGTCGCCTTCACTCAACTCCTTCGGGATGAGGCGCTTGTCATGCCACCGTTTGGTCCACTACTTGTAGATCCGGGCATTTTCATAGGCATCTAACCGGATCTCCTCAAGAGCGTTCATGTCTAGCAACCTCTTCTCTCCGGCCTCCTTGAGGTCAAAATTCAACCATCTAATAGCCCAATATGCTCTATACTCCATCTCTACCGGAAGGTGGCAAGACTTGCCATAGACTAGCCTGTAGGGAGTGGTGCCAATCGGTGTCTTGAAAGCGGTTCTATATGCCCACAAGGCATCATCGAGCTTCATAGCCCAATCTTTTCTTGTCCTAGAAACCGTCTTCTCAAGGATTGCCTTTATCTCACGGTTGGAGATCTCCACTTGGCCACTAGTTTGGGGATGGTAAGGTGTTGCCACCTTGTGAGTCACCCCATACTTAGCCAAAAGTGCTCCAAAGTTCCTATTGGTGAAGTGCTTCCCTCCATCACTTATGATTACCCTTGGTGTTCCAAACCTAGGGAAGATCACTCGGTTGAAGAACCGCACCACAACCTTGGCATCATTTGTGGGAGAGGCGATTGCCTCCACCCATCTCGAAACATAGTCAACCACCAATAGGATGTAGAGGTTGCCACACGAAGAGGGGAATGGCCCCATGAAGTCCACACCCCACACATCAAATATCTCTACCTCTTGTATGTTGTCCAAGGGCATCTCATTCCTCCTTGAGATGATACCCGTCCTTTGGCAAGCATCACAAGCTACCACAAAGCTTTGCACATCCTTGAACAAATTTGGCCAAAAAAAGCCCGATTGCAACACCTTCGCACATGTCTTGTGTGAGCTAGCATGCCCTCCACATGGCAAGGAATGACAATGGCGGATCACACTCTCCACCTCATCCTCCGGTATGCATCTTCTAAAGACTCCATCCGGCCCTCTTTTGAACAAAAGTGGTTCACTCTAATAGTAATGCCTCACATCCTTGAAGAACTTTTTCCGCTGGGCATATGACAATCCGGGAGGCACTTCCTCACACACAAGATAGTTCACAATGTCGGCATACCATGGCTCACTTCCTCTAGACACTTGGAACAAGCATTCCTCCACCATTTGCAATTGCTCATCCCGGAATGAGTCATCAATCGGGATGTCATCTCTCTCGAGTTCCAATGGAGGTAGTCTATTAAGGTGGTCCGCCACAGAGTTTTCGGAGCCCTTCTTGTCCCGGATTTCCAAATCAAACTCTTGAAGAAGAAGGATCCACCGAATCAACCTAGGCTTGACATCCTTCTTCATAAGGAGATAACGGATCACAGCATGATCCGTATACACTATGACCTTCGCTCCAACAAGATATGAGCGGAACTTCTCAAATGCATACGCAACCGCTAACAACTCCTTCTCGGTGGTAGCATAATTGAGTTGGGCATCATCTAACGTCTTGCTAGCATAATAAATGGCATGTGTGCGCCCATCCTTCCTTTGCCCCAAAACAGCCCCAACAGCTACATCACTCGCGTCGCACATGATCTCAAACGGTAAACTCCAATCCGGCGGTTGCATGATAGGTGCGGAGATCAAAGCATTCTCCAACCTACAAAAAGCCTCAAGGCCATCCTTGGAGAAAACAAACTCAACATCTTTCATTAGTAGGTTAGTGAGAGGCTTAGAAATCTTAGAGAAATCTTTAATAAACCTCCGGTAGAAACCGGCATGCCCTAGAAAACTCCTTACCCCCTTCACCGAGGTAGGTGGTAGCAACTTCTCTATTGTTTCAATCTTGGCCCTATCAACCTCAATGTCACGGTTGGACACCAAGTGTCCCAACACAATACCTTCACTTACCATGAAGTGGCATTTTTTCCCAATTCAAGACAAGATTTGTCTTCTCACATCTTAAAAGCACTAGAGACAAGTTAGCTAAGCAATCATCAAAGGAAGATCCATAAACAGAAAAATCATCCATAAACACTTCCATGATATTCTCAATGTATTCAGAAAAGATAGCCATCATACACCTTTGAAAGGTGGCGGGTACATTACACAACCCAAATGGCATTCTCCTATATGCAAAAGTACCCCATGGACATGTAAATGTGGTTTTCTCTTGGTCATCGGGGTGGATAGGGATTTAGAAGAATCCACTATAGCCATCTATGTAGAAAAAGTGAGAATGTTGAGCTAACCTATTTAGCATTTGGTCAATGAAAGGAAGGGGGAAGTGATCTTTCCTAGAGGCCATGTTCAATTTCCTATAGTCAATACACATCCTCCATCCCGTAACCGTCCTAGTTGGGATTAGTTCATTGTTCTCATTAGTCACTACGGTCATCCCACCCTTCTTAGGAACCACATGCACGGGACTAACCCACTTACTATCCGAGATAGGGTAGATAATTCCCGCATCTAGCAACTTAATGATCTCTTTCTTAACTACCTCTTTCATTATAGGATTTAATCTTCTTTGATGTTCAATAGAGGGTTTATGGTCATCTTCCATCAATATCTTATGCATGCACAAAGAGGGCTTAATGCCAACTAAATCATCAATAGTATAGCCAATGGCTTTCCTATGCAATCTTAGCTCATGCAACAACCTAGCAAGTTCATCATCATTCAAGCATGCATTCATAATCACCGGATATGTAGAATTATCACCAAGAAAAGCATACTTCAAATGAGAGGGGAGGGGTTTGAGTTCAAGTTTAGGAGGACCTTTATCAAGTGGAGACGATCCAAATAACGTTGGTTGAGATGAATCCAAAGCAAATGAAGGCTCTCCAAG
The DNA here is from genome assembly GCA_033239125.1 of Fagopyrum homotropicum. Classification (NCBI taxonomy): domain Eukaryota; kingdom Viridiplantae; phylum Streptophyta; class Magnoliopsida; order Caryophyllales; family Polygonaceae; genus Fagopyrum; species Fagopyrum homotropicum. The sequence continues at coordinate 103,536,501 of BSWB01000007.1, forward strand.
GCTCCTTGAAGCTTGATCAACAACAAGGGTTGCTTCTAGGGAAACCACGGGCAACTCCACGGTTTCAGGCACATCCACAGCCGTGGACCTTGCAAGGCTTGCTCTTCGGAGCTCTACAGAGAGTTCTACGGCCGTGGAACTCCTTCCACGACCGTGATTCCTACAGGAACTCAGCATACTCTCGTGGTCTTCAATATCAGCTCTTGTCTCCTTTTCTAATGCTTCTAAGGCCTTGATTTCTTCATTGCAAGCCTCCTCAACACCTTCCTCCATCAAACTTAAGCTAAGAACCTTCTCCAAGGGGTCCTTGATCAAGATCGAGCTCACAACTTCTCTAGACTCCTCTTGCTCGACAATGTTGAATACATCCTCATCAATGGTTGGCCCTTTCATCATTGTGGACAGCTTGAACTTGATGTTCTCTTCTCCAATGTTGAAGGAGAGAATTCCATTTTTACAATCCACCAAGCATCCGGAAGTGGCTAGGAAAGGTCTCCCTAAGATGATGGGAACCGGATAGTCCGCCGGGATGTCCAAGACAACAAAATCAATCGGCACATAGAACTTTCCTAGTTGCACCGGTATGTCCTCCAAGATCCCAATCGGGTGAGTAATAGAGCGGTCCGCCATGTAAAGGGTCATCTTGACCGGTTTAGGCTCTCCTAGCCCAACCTTGTTGCAAAGTGCAAGCGGTATGATGCTCACACTTGCCCCAAGATCACAAAGGGCTTCATACTTCACTTCTCCCACTCCGATTGGTACACAAAAAGATCCCGGATCTCTTAGCTTAGGAGGCATCTCCTTCTTCATTGTTTGGATCAATTCCAAGGACCTCTTGGTCATTCTTACTTCTCCATACTCTTCCAACTTCCTTTTGTTGGAGAGTATTTCCTTCAAGAACTTGCCATATGCCGGCATTCCTAACATAGCATCCATGAACGGAATGTTAATATGCAATTTAGACATAAGTTCAAGGAATTTACCAAAGTGCTTGTCCAAGCGAGCCCTTGCTCGTGATTGAGGGAATGGTAGCGGTGGTTTGTATGGAGGCGGTGCCACATAAGTTGGCTCATCATCCTTGCTCTTGCCCCCATCTTCTTGTAGTATCTCTTCCTCTATCACCACTTGCTTTCCCTTAACATTCTCCTTGGGCAAGGGATCCTTCATACTCAACCCACTCCTAGTTGTGATGGCCAACACTTGGCCTCTTGGGTTGTCTTCGGTTCTTCCGGGAAGCTTTCCCGGATCTCTATGAGCTTCACCCGCCTTTTGGAACACTTGTGCTTCCAAAACTTTTTGAGCTTTAGAAATGGAAGTCACCGTGCTCTCAAGACCACTCAACCTTCCAAGCAATTGCTCAAACATCATCTCGGTTCTATCCTTTGGAGGTTGAGTGAATCCGGGTGGAGGTTCTCGTGAAGCCTTTGGCGGTGGAGTTGCGCTTGTGGAAGCGGGAGGGTTCAAGGCTCCATCCGGGTTAGAATAGGAAAACCCGGGATGGTTGTGGTTAGGCCGGTAATTGTTGAATTGTCGGTTGTTGTTGAAGTTCCTTGGGCCTTGATAATTGTTGTAATTGCCCCTTCCCATGTAGTTCACATCTTCCTCCTTGGAAGATAAGTTTGCTTGCACTTGTACTTGAGGGGTTGCTTGGTTCTTCAAAGTTGTAGCACACAACTCCCTCAAAGACTTTAGCTCGGTGTTGATGGCGTCAAGCTTGAAATTTGTCATGGTGACTTCACTCACCTTATATGCTCCCGCTTTCCTCCCTTCACTCTTCCTATGGGAGTACTTCTCAATCACTAAAGTTTGTTTCTCTACAAACTCCCAAGCTTCATCCACATGCTTTTCCATGAAAGTCCCACCGGAAAGAGATTGGAGCTTGAATTGGCTATCTTCATCAAGTCCTTTGAAGTAGATTTCCAATAGCTCAATTTTTGGTATACCATGGTGTGGACAATCTAGGAGAAGATCCTTGAATCTCTCCCAAGACTTGAACAAGCTCTCTCTATCCTTCATCACGAAGGCATTGATCTTCCCTCTTAACTCAGTAGTCTTTGAAGGTGGGAAGAACTTAGTCAAAAACTCGGTTGTCATCTCCTCCCAAGTACTTACTCGCCCTTGTGGAATAGATTGATACCAAGCCAAGGCTTTGTCCTTAAGTGAGAAGGAGAAAGCCCTAAGCTTATGGTTGTTGCTCTCCAATCTAGGCGGTCTAAGAGTCTCCATCAAGATCTCATAGTTCATCAAGTGTTGATGAGGAGACTCTCCTTCCATCCCTCCAAATTGATTATGCCGGATCATTTATAAAACTTGAGGGCGGAGTTCATAATCATGGGCTGCGGGATCTCCTAAGTTCACACCCGGATGGTGTGCTCTTTGTGCCGGATCCATTCGTTGCCCCAACGTTTGTGGCTCTTCAATAGCAATGGGCACAACCCGAATATTAACCGCCGCCGGCTGCGGTTGTGGTGGAGGTGGAGGTTGTTGACGATTAAGCTCAACTTGGACAAGAGCTTGCTTAATCTCTTCAATCTCCCTCCTAGTTGCCTCTTTCCTCTCATTGGCAAGTCTCCTTTCATTCTCCAAAGCTTCATCCCTTATCCTAATTTGCTCTAAAGCCTCATCCAACTCAGCTTGGAGATCTCTTCCGGCCATCTCTTTTCCATTTTTAATGCTCTTGGATCTAGATCTAACGGTTTTCTCCGGTTCGGGATCGAATGGAGCTAAATCCTTGCCACGAGATCTTCGCATACACCTAAAGAGTAGAGATGTCCTGAAAAGCAAATACACAAACCAAGAAGAGATCAAAAGCAACAAGAAAGACCTTCACTATAAACAATCACAAAATGACTCAATCTAGACCTAGTCCCCGGCAACAACGCCAAAAACTTGTTACGCTAAGGATGTATGCAGGCAAAAGTCTTAAATTTATAACTTGTTATATTTCTCCTAACTCCTAGCGAACCCGCAGTGTACGGAACGTTTTGTAGTAGGGATAGTATTCCGAGGTCGAACACAAAGACTGAGGTGAGATTGAATCGATTAGTGACTAAGTTTAGCGAAGATCTAGGCTAAGAAAAGGGAAAGAAATAAAGAAATGAAAATCTCAATGTTTTGGGTTTTGTTTTAAGGTGATCAATCAAGGATCACAAATCATGCGGAATCAACAAACAACTAAGCTAACAACACGAATAAACAAGCAAACAAGAGATAGGCAATCAAAGAGAGGAAAACGGATCCTAGGGGTTGGAAATTCCGGTTATGGCATTGGACTCAAGCTATCTAATCATTCCTTGGATTAACTATAATATGTTGGGAGTGAGTGTTTCTAAATTGGGATCAATCACCGGGTAGGTCTCATGGTCCACTAGTCCGTTCCTAAGGTCTCATCACCGGGTAAGTCTCTAAGAGACTAAGGAATGGATTTCTACACAAACCGGATGGTATTCTAAGGATCTAACCTCTCTTTACCGGGTAAGTCTCGGAAAGGCAAGTTTTAAAACACCTATCCTAGCACACTCAGTCCAATAGCGGCTTATGAGGCTCACTACTACCTAAGGTTTGTCATCTTCGGTATCTAAGAGTGAGAATTACCGGGTAGGTCTCTCCTAACACTTAGTTGCTAACACTAGATCACCCTAGGGTAGATTTAACTCAACAAACACTAGGATTTTAACATTCTAACATTCTAGAACTTAGACTCATCTAATCAAACGAATCAGGCAAACCACGGGCTGTTCTACCACTTCCACGGCCGTGGACTGGCAAGAACGAACCGTGGACTCCAACAGTGGCTCGGTTCATATAGATGAATCATCCAAAGGCAAATCTAAGTCCATCCTATCATAGTCCTAGCCATAACCATCCTTTCCTTACCCTAGAATTGCATCTATTTAGCCTACAACATTCATCATCACAATCGAAATCATCAAACATAAAATCATGGCTTCCATTTGCAAGATAATGAAGAGAAAGAGATGAACAAGTGAGACAAGTAGAACAAAGCTGAAAATGAGATTAGAAAGACTCACAACCCTTCAAAGAAGGTTTAATCGATTCTTACAACCCTAGAAAATGATTCCGATAATCTTCACTACAAAACTTATCAAAGACTAGAAATGGTGTGTTCTTCTCTTCTTCTCCAATGGAGCTCTTCTTCCTCCTCCAATGGTAGCTCCCCTCCAAGCTTCCCCTTGAGAAAATCTTCTTGTTGAGAGTGTGGGAGAGAATGTGGATTTGATTGGATAATGGGGGATGTGAAAGATGCCCTCTCTCAGCCTTGCAGGACCACTTTTATAATACAACCTTGCTAGAGTCGGCCATGAGATCGTGGCACAGCTGTCACAACCGTCTGGCAAAAACCACAGTCAGGTTCCACGGCCGTGATTCTGGCAGTGACCGTGGTTTGGGTGCCTCAGCTTGCTTTGGATCATTGAGTCACGATTTGGTGCATGGCTTGCACCAACAAGGTCCCATGGGTCTTCCTTAGCCTCTAGCTTGCATCCTAATGAGTCCGAGGGTGTGTCATCTTGATGAACGATCCTCAAACGTGTCGATTAAGCTCCTAAATCTCCCAAAATACCTACAAAGCAACGCAAAAGTACGTGTAAACGTCTATCTCGACAAAACACGTGAATTGAGTGCAAACGTCGTGAACTAGTGCTAAACCATGCATGAATGAGTGAAAAATCTATCTAAATGATTACCTAAACCTAAGTCATAAATCGTGTTATCAACACACTTGCCTCATTTGACAGGCCACGGAATTCCTACTGTTACAGATTGAATTGCACATTCGACAATCGAGATCTATTTAAGGTAAGTCCTTTGGGCTTACTTAGTTGACTTCTGAATATGAGTATGAATAATGATAGTGGTGTGTGATTGAGATGTTTAGAGTTATAGGTTGTGATAAATATTTACCGACCTATACTTGGCCTAAGAGTAACGGGCGGTGGCATTCTGCTCAGTTAGCTTGAGGGCGCTGGGGGTTTCTTTAGGGACTAGTCCACACTCGGTTTGTAGTGATGCTACCGGCGGAGGTCAGCTAGACCTACACCCAGTTGAATAAGGAACGGAGGCGAGAACTATTAAGAGTTCTCGTACCACAATTGTAAAAATTGAATAAGATGAATCACCTAAATAATATATAATAAACGGTTGTGTGCCAGCATGATGTTTGTTTACGTTGTTCTTCGTGTGTTTGTGCTGTTATTATTTCTGCTTATTTTTGGTTAGTTAGCTAACAGTTGTTATGTTGTGTAGACTTACCACAGGTTAGAGCAGATGCCGAGTGATCCGGATGGTAGTGGTCAACCGGAGTGTCTTACTTTTTAGGGCGTGTTGCAGTTTCTTTGTTTGTGAGATTTCCAGTTGGACTTCGGTTCCTTTTTGTTTCGTTATGGTTATCTTATGTTTTCCGGCTGTTGGTTATTCTGGTCACATTCATACGTTGTTAAGACTTAATTTATGATTTTCGGTTTTTCCTTATCTGTGCCTTGTTGTAAAATCTTGTTACGTTGTTGTCAAACTAAGGTCGGGACTCACTGTGAGGTCCTAACCAGTAACTCCCCGAGTTGTAAAAATTGGGGTGTTACAATGTACAATCTCATGAAGAGAATTTACGAAAAAGGCCCTCTTAAGGTAGAATGACTATTTTACCCCCGGTTCCAAAACTCCCAGATTTGTCGATATCTTAGTTTCAAACTCTCCTTTGGAACCCATTCCACAATCTAGTTCTTACAGAAAAGTTTGGTAAAGATTTATAATAGTTACCCAAAATTCTATATTTTCACAAAAAGTCGTTAAGGTCCGACTTTGGGTTAAGATACGAGGCTTGAGTAAAAAGATAAAAATTCTGAAGTACATCTGTAGATTCTTTATGATATGCATACTAAACATAGGAGCAAGGATCTCTCAAAAATACTCCACCATAATTCCTACATAATTCTCTAAAGTTGGAATAAAGGCTAGGATTTCTATACTTTGTCAAATTTTCTGCTGCTGGAAAAACAACCCTACTGTTCTACTTTGGAATCTTATAACTTCTAATCCGACCGTTAACTTTCTCCCAAATTTTAATACAGTAAATTATGTACTTCAATCTACAACATATTAAAAATTCAACGGTGGATTCTCGATCTAAGGTGTCGGAACTAGCTCCTAAAAATGGCTACTCCATCCAGAAATCTGAAGAAAAAAAAGGTTGCAAGAGGTCCGAGCTTCGAGGCCTACTGCCCACATTCACAACATTAACAATTTTAACCCAAGACTCTATAAAGTATAAGACTCTAGGAACTCTTAGTCCTATTAACTTATACCCTCAAATCTACTCTTACAGTAACTTATGCATTCTTCTATTTCACAAATCAGGAAGGGAGCCAAACTTACCCCACTACAGACGACGGATCAACAGGCGCTCGAGTTCGCTATTGTCTTCGTCTGATGGTCGAGGGAAAGGTACACTGGGCTCTCCGCTGCGCTGTCCAGCAGGTCGTCAACGTTAACGTCCTGGGGTGCAAGATCATATGCACAGTCCGCCGAGATCATCAGCATATGCCCCGGGTCTTTGGGTCCAAGCAGGAGAAGGGAGGAACGCTTACCGACTACTGCAGTGGTGTTGCGCCGGCCGTCGGAGTAGGAGTGGCCCTGCCTAGTCCGTGTGGTCGAACCTCTGCGCTGAAGACTTCGATTCCAAAGTTGACTGAGTTGTTGCCTCTGCGTTGAAGACTTCTAGAGTCTCTACCTTGCCACGCTACAGGAGGGAGAAGCGTTGTTGTCTTCTGGTTGTTGAAGCCGAAGGATTCCGGTACCGAAGAAGGCCTTCCGCCGGTTGTAGATGAAGAGAGAAGCGGCAGTACGAGGGGTAAGGGTAAGGTTAGAGCGTAATTAGATTAGGGTTAATCTAATTAGATTAGGGTTAAAATTTGGGCTAGAATTAGGTGTAAGGAAGTGGGCTGACGGTAGGTGATTGGGCTTAGTGGTGGGCCACATCCGGCCTGTCCTCCCATTAAAACAAGGGATACGGAAAACTCGTTACTCGTCCCGGATCGAAAGAAAAATTTTGCGGGAATATTTACGGAATTATTTTCCGTATTATATAAGTTATTATTTTATTTTAAAGGTACAAAATTTATTTCCAGTTACATCATTTATCATTTTATGTGAACTAAGGTCACATGAAATGATAGAATTTACATCTCGTTCTTTCTTTATTTAAAGGCTAAAAGTTGGCGGATCGGAATCTGGTCAAATTCAGTATCAAACGGAGTTTAAAATTTTTCGGTTATTACATCAGTGCCCTCTTAAAAGAAGTTTCGTCCCGAAACTTAGAATACTAATCCTAATCACACGACTTTCTTGGTATAACTTGATATCATTAAAATATCGTTTTCTACCATGCAACTACTCAATCATGATGATCAGGCACACATGAAAAGAAACACAATCACTCAATCCAAAGCAAAACATAAAAAGTCAAACCACACAGCATCCGAGTACTAACTCGTCGGCACAAAAGTAGTAGCTAATCCCGCATAAAACTCGGAATAATTACGTCTAATACTCTCATCTGTCTCCCAAATGGCCTCATCAGCTCCTCGTCTAAACCACTGGGACTTTACAAAAGCATGAACCGGCTAAATTTTCTTATCTTCATAGCTAATGACATGTCTCGGATTCGGTTGGTACCCTCTCAACGGTTTGGTTTTCTAAACTTACTTCCAGCTCTTTTGATGACTCTACCAAATTTCCTTCCACTGGGCCCACTTGCTTTTTCCTTTCGAAAGTTCCCGACTATCGATTCTGAACCAATGATCTTAAACTTCCGCCAGCACTTTACTAAGTGCCTAATGCACTTTGTAATGCAAAGCGCTTGGCCCGGTTTCCTCAATGTGACCTAATCGGATCGTTCCTTAATTAATGGGTTTTCACCTACTTCTTGTCAAGCTTTTCAAATTTATAAAACTCAAACAAATCACACACCCAAATGGACCTTTTCATATAGATCTCTAATTCCTTATCTTGAAATCATAGTTAACCTAACATTGATTTTCTTCATCTGTGGGTTATGGGCCTACCACACTTCTGGTGTAACACCCATTAGTCACAATGACATCTTTCTAAGGGACAACATGATTTACCCAACTCCCGCTTATACTTCCTTTCTAATACTAGCAAGATCCTCTTCAAACAGACTCTTACTCTCTTACTCAACCGTTGTTTGTTCTTAACCAACCAGTAAGCAACCTCTAACCCGATTCTCTCCATATCCTTAGATCATCCCAGAAAGTTGTCGTTGCCTACTTGGGGAATCCTCTAAGGCATCGGTTAAGATACCTCTTAAATCCGAAATCACTAATGTCTCTTCTTAACGATACCTACTCGTCAGTACCAACCATCACTTACACGTCCTCAGTTGATGTCGGTCAGTCTATAATTGACTTATCTCAATATCCCGGACTTACTCTTCTCATACCTATAATGGCGGTAAATTTTTGGTGAGTATCATCTGCTCGCTTAATCCTTTCATGCTTCGCTAATTCGTTTTATCTTCCACACTTATATTTTCCTTAGACTAACTCTACTTCTCGAGCCCAACTGGGTCATTCATCTTGAGATAAATAGTCATTCCAAGTTTTCAACGATAGCTGGTAAGTATCTTTGTAGTTCTAATGACTTTAGTTATCATCCCCTTGTAGTTCCCCTTGCATGGACCGTCGGTGTTGATGACTTAGGTCCTGTGATAATGGGGGTTACCTTGAACTTTCGACTCCACCAAGGCCGTTCTCATATATACATTCCTTTGCTGGTGTTACCGGCAATATTACCTTTATGAAACTCCGTTGTTTCCGCTATAGGGATTCAACTCTTTGATACTGGCATTGCGATTTCTTTCAAATTCCTATATCTTTGAGGAGGTCAAAACCTCTCTACACTTGTAAAGTCTACATTTTGCTTTTCCACTCCATTGTAGGTAACCCTTCCATGCACCTTAGACCCTCATATTCGGGTCGACATTTTATCTCTTTTGGTCTCTCAAGCTTGTCTTGTGAACTCTTCTACTAGGTGACTCGTCTTATAACAATTTTCCTCCCCTGGATCGGTCTCAACTTTCAATTGATCATTACTGCTCATTTCATGTTGGAACCTCAGTTACGTTGTACTCTTGCATAGATTCTACAAAGGCATCCTTATCTCAACACTTTATTCCAATTTAGCAAGACCCGCCTTTTGGATACATGACTTTCCTTCTTACTGGTTAAGTTATTCTTTTGGTTTACACTTTATCCATCCTATCGTTATCGGTACTATATGTATGACTTTTATTTAAACACCTATTGGTAGCATTTGCATAAGAAATCTCAGTTGTATATGATTTTCTCAAAGATCAAAGTTCTTGACTCGCTTTTATTATTTTGTCCTTATGCTCGTGTTGCTTTACCTTCTTTAAATCTGTACCCCCAGTAGGATAGTTACCCCTTTGAGTTTTTCTCGTACTCGCTTTACGAACCACGTTGGTTGGCCTTATTACTTTATCAACTCTTATGTCATCAGTCGAGCTTGAATTTTCATCGGAGTACCACCATTTCTCATTACTCTTATATAGACACATTTCGGTAATTATCTTATTGGGGTAATACCGGATCTATTTAACAACCTTTAGCCATTCAACTTTACTCCTTCTCATGTCTATTCTAGCCAACATGCAGATTCCATCTTCAATCACCTCACAACTCGATGAGACTTATTACCAAGACACTAAGGTCATAATCTCTATGTTGCTGCGTCTCTATAACTGTAGTTATTCTGTGTGACATCTTTAGTCAAAAAGGCTTCCTCTGTAAACCTCGGGAGAGCACCATCAGTCTCATATGTGTGGCATGTTAAGCACCTTCTGTCTTGATTGACGTTGGACATAATTAAAATCATCTACTTCTTCTTACTCCTCTAGTTCTCCTTATGCAATCCATTAGTACTACTGTGAATTGTACCTTTTTCTTAGCCAGAAGGTAAGAAACTGCTCACAATCATTTCCTTAATCTCTTTAAAGACCTCTGGGGTCACTCCCGGCCGTCAAAATCTTCTCCTTAAATTCTTAATTTGAGATATTGGCTCGAACTCATTCCATGTTACTATTAAGGGTACTGGTACTTGTATCGGTTTAACTTTACACTTGTCGTCGTTGATCTTTTGTAGAGATTCCCCATATGTCAATAACATTCTTTAGTAAATCTGATGTTATTCTTCTTATCTACCAACCGGTCATCACTGGTCAACTCAAACGTGTGAATTCTCCGTTATTACTAGTTAGTCTGTAGTTGGTCTTCTACCAGATCGTAGACTTACTTTTCTTCTATCTCTTTCAATGCGGATATACAAGGTGAAAACTTATCCCTTATAGGTTATCCGTTTATACACATTTAGCTCCTTCCACAATTTCCACAATTTACACTTATAGGTTATCCGTTTATACACATTAAGATCACTTTATCCGAGTCTAGTTGCATTATTCACCTGCCATCTATGGGTTTATCAAACCTTCCGTGATAGCTTACAAACCCATCTTCGCGGTTCCTTTTTCCTACGTTATCGTCTACCTGCAGCTCTTTGTAGTGAACCACTAGTATGGTTAACTTAAGTCTCTTGGTGATTGAGTTATTATGATCCCTCAAGTCCATCATGATCGTTTTCGCACATGCTTCTTCCTCGGTGGATGTTGTTTTGTAACATTACCTTCATGGAAATTCATTGTCTAAATTTCAGACTTCTACCATCTTCGATACTTGTGTTGTGCTTTCCTTCAACATTCTCGTGTCTCTAAAGGAGACAACCCATCTCCATGGTTATAAATTTTTATTTTATTTATTTTTTTAAACTCGATCGTAAATCTCTGTCTTGGTACTCCTTTAATCTTTTACATCTGTGTCAACACTCTATTTTCTCTGTACTCTCATGCTCATACTTGTCTATGGTAGCATCCACCTTGGTTGTAGTGTCCTTTAACCCGCCAAGTGTAGTTGTACTATACTTTGTTTGAATGGTGTTTTGATGTTGTCCTCTTAAATCCGCGATCTTATTAGTCCTTACATGCATCTTGAGTTTCACCTCTCGTCGTCATATCGCTAAAATCCTTGTACGGTTTTCTATTACTTCTATTTGAATAGCTTGATAGTCTTTTCTTGCCCGATTGTTCTTGTTGTTAACATCCTCTAGTAATCCTTAACTCCTTAACCACTCGTTCTTCGGACAATTGTAGAACCCACCAGGGCTTCCGCCATAATGTAATGTTCCAATCTGGGATATGAGTCCACTATCTTCTTACAGATACCCTTTAAGATCTCCAAACGTTTTATCATGAGGCGATGATCGCATCATGATAACTCAACTAAAGGATATTCCATATCCTCTAGGGTAACAACATGCTACATATATATAGATGTTTATATAACATACATAATTGTACAATACTATAAGTCTAAACTAAGCATACTGAGATCCGCGGTAGTAGTGGTGGTCAGTCGTACTTTTCTATGCCCAACCAGACTATGCATGCATTTGAAAACCAAAAGTCCTTTTTAAAACTCAGATCCCTTTTCGGGTTCTGCTCAAGTACTTATTCGGTCTTTCAGAAGATTTCAAGTGCCATTTTTGCCAACCTAGAGCTCTGATACCGTGTTGTAACACCCCGAATTCTCAGAACTCGGGACATTACTGGTTAGGACCTCACAATGGGTCCCGACCTCAGTTTAACAACAATATTACTAGGATCTTGCAACAAGACACAAATAAGAAAAACCGAAATTCATAAAATGTATTTGTAAAAAGGATGAATGCAACAAGGTCTAACAACCTATCGAACTTAAACAACGGAAAAGACTAACTATCTTAGCAAAAGGGAAAGACAACAAAGCAACAACCTAAATCCCCACTCTAAAGAGTACGGAGACCCTGTTGACCACTACTTCCGGATCACTCAACTGCTGTTCTAACATGCAGTAAATCTAAAAAACACAACAAAACAACCATTAGCTAGTTATCTAAACATTAGGAGAAATAATAATAGCACACACACACATAAAATAATAAACACTCATCATGCTTTCAAACAATCCATTTATTATCTTCATTTAAGTCATTCACTCTAATGATACTTATTTTGTGACACGAGGGATTCCCAAACCTCGCCTCCGCCCCCGTGTACCCATCAGGAGTGGATCCGATGCATATCACCGTGTACCTGTATGGCCTGGGTATAGAGAACCTCCCAGTCTCCTAGCAGAGCTGGGCAGTGATGTCACGACCCGTTATACATACACTTGGACTTTAACACATAACAACCACGGTCGTCCTAACAAGTTGTTATTTTTATAATAACACACATTGCACACACACAACCATTATCACCCAACTAATATCCAGAAACCAGCTAAGTAAGTCGCAAGGACTTACTTGGATCAATTTCCAACTCTCAAAAGTCTCAACTCTGTCTGCAACCGTAGTAACTCAATCGCCTATCAAACAAGGCATGTGGATCAAAATCACATCCCATACTCTCAGAAGTTATAAACTTCTACGATGTACAATCTCATGAAGAGAATTTACGAAAAAGGCCCTCTTAAGGTACAATGACTATTTTACCCCCGGTTCCGAAACTCCCAGATTTGTCTATATCTTAGTTTCAAACTCTCCTTTGGAACCCATTCCACAATCTAGTTCTTACAGAAAAGTTTGGTAAAGATTTATAATAGTTACCCAAAATTCTATATTTTCACAAAAAGTCGTTAAGGTCCGACTTTGGGTTAATATACGAGGCTTGAATAAAAAGATAAAAATTACGAAGTACATCTGTAGATTCTTTATGATATGCATACTAAACATAGGGGCAAGGATCTCTCAAAAATACCCCACCATAACAACATAATTCTCTAAAGTTGGAATAAAGGCTAGGATTTCTATACTTTGTCAAATTTTCTTCTGCTGGAAAAACAGCCCTACTGTTCTACTTTGGAATCTTATAACTTTTAACCCGACCGTTAACTTTCTCCCAAATTTTAATACAATAAACTATGTACTTCAATCTACAAGATATTAAAAATTCAACGGTGGATTCTCGATCTAAGGTGTCGGAACTAGCTCCTAAAAATGGCTACTCCATCCAAAAATCTGAAGAAAAAAAAGGTTGCAAGAGGTCCGAGCTTCGAGGCCTACTGCCCACATTCACAACATTAACAATTTTAACCCAAGACTCTATAAAGTATAAGACTCTAGGAACTCTTAGTCCTATTAACTTATACCCTCAAATCTACTCTTGCAGTAACTTATGCATTCTTCTATTTCACAAATCAGGAAGGGAGCCAAACTTACCCCACTACAGACGACGGATCAACAGGCGCTCGAGTTCGCTATTGTCTTCGTCTGATGGTCAAGGGAAAGGTACACTGGGCTCTCCGCTGCGCTGTCTAGCAGATCATCAACGCTAACGTCTTGGGGTGCAAGATCATCTGCACAGTCCGCCGAGGTCATCAGCATATGCCCCGGGTCTTTGGGTTCAAGCAGGAGGAGGGAGGAACACTTACCGACTACTGTAGTGGTGTTGCGCCGGCCGTCGGAGTAGGAAGGGCCCTGCCTAGTCCGTGTGGTCGAACCTCCGCGCTGAAGACTTCCAAAGTCGACTGAGTTGTTGCCTCTGCGTTGAAGACTTCTAGAGTCTCTGCCTTGCCACGCTACAGGAGGGAGAAGCGTTGCTGTCTTCCGGTTGTTGAAGCCGAAGGATTCCGGTACCGAAGAAGGCCTTCCGCCGGTTGTAGCTGAAGAGAGAAGCGGCAGTACGAGGGGTAAGGGTAAGGTTAGAGCATAATTAGATTAGGGTTAATCTAATTAGATTAGGGTTAAAATTTGGGCCAGAATTAGGTGTAAGGAAGTGAGCTGGCGGTAGGTGATTGGGCTTAGTGGTGGGCCAGATCCGGCCTGCCCTCCCATTAAAACAAGGGATACGGAAAACTCGTTACTCGTCCCGGATTGAAAGAAAAATTTTGGGGAGTATTTACGGAATTATTTTTTGTATTATATAAGTTATTATTTTATTTTCAAGGTACAAAATTTATTTCCGGTTACATCATTTATCATTTTATGTGAACTAAGGTCACATGAAATGATAGAATTTACATCTCGTTCTTTCTTTATTTAAAGGCTAAAAGTTGTCGGATCGGAATCCGGTCAAATTCAGTATTAAACGGAGTTTAAAATTTTTCGGTTATTATAGGAAATAGGATTCACAAGGCTCACAAGGCTATTCTTTGTAAATCTCACCGCCAAAAGAGAAAGGGAGGGAGCTAACACTATAATCCATTGCCAAAGGTAAATCGATCACTCTTACCTCTTCAATTCTTGCTCAAATTTTAGGGCTTCCCACCTTTACCATCTATGACCACCCTCCAAGAGCCAAAAGTTTCCGGTTGGCCAAAGAACAATTTCTTCTTCCCAACTCCTCTACTCTGCGGCCATCCCATTCGTCTCTCACCCTAGAAGAAAGAATAATATTTACTATGCTTGTGAGATGCGTAATACCTTGATCCAAATATAGAGATCTGTTAACTGCCCAAATTTTTGCGTTGTTGTATGAGGTGGTGAATGGGTCAGATGTTGACCTCCCAAACCTTATTATAAACCATGTATACACGATGGTCCTTCAAATATAGGGAATCACAATGAAAATCCACCATATAGGCACGGGTACTCTCCCTCAGTCTGCGGGAGAACATATATACATGATGGTCCTTTAGAGTACAACCGGACCTAGTAATGCCAGCTCTTCTTGGAACCTCTTGACCGCACCGGATACAGGAATGTCCTCAAAACCAACATCTACGAAATCCTGCAATTTATCCCTCCTTAGTGAGGCAGGGCAGAAACGTTCTTTGATGAGACTCCTCATGTGCTCGTACCTAGTGCTCGACTCCACATGGTCCTTGACCAATCCTCGGCTAAATCTCGGAATAGAGTTTGTACTAACTCTACCCGTCTATCCTCTAGGCATCTTATCGACTTTAGTGTTGAGTCTACATGCCCACTCCAGAGCTCGACCTATGAGCACACCTTTCCAACGAAAGGTGGTACTCCCATCTGGTGAAAAGTCTTCAACCAGGGATCCGGTCGCGGTGCTCTCGGCTCCTCTTGAGCCTGGAAACCTCTACAGCTCGTGCCGGTATTTCTAAGGTGGGAATAGATCACCGGGTAAGTCTCACTACTCACTATCCCAAACCAAAGATTCTCTCACCGGGTAAGTCTCAAGGAACTAAGGAAAGGAACTATAATCTCAAACCAACACACCACCTAAGGGGATAGAACTAATTAACCTTTACCGGGTAAGTCTCAGACTAACTCTCAAAGATGGGATGAAGACACACTCAAACCCTAATA
The DNA here is from genome assembly GCA_033239125.1 of Fagopyrum homotropicum. Lineage (NCBI taxonomy): Eukaryota > Viridiplantae > Streptophyta > Magnoliopsida > Caryophyllales > Polygonaceae > Fagopyrum > Fagopyrum homotropicum. Next base: position 103,551,921 of record BSWB01000007.1, read on the forward strand.
AAGGATAAACCTTTATTACCTAACACTCATGATCTTGGGTATACAAGCAAAGGAATCACCGGGTAAGTCTCATCCTAGGCTTGTGTATGGGCCAGGAAAGGTGTAACAAGGATAGGATTTGGCAAACTGAAACCTCAACTCAGATAAGGATCAGGAAAGGAATCGCCTTGCTCAGTTCATGTTCGATCTCGGTCGAGATGTTCTATGAACGGACCGAGGTGAGGTTCGGCTAAGGTATGGCTCGAGCTTTCAGGGTCCACTAGGGTAAAGGCTCATTCTTTCATCGTCTTTCCCACAACTTTAAACCGATCACCCTAGAATCGCACAAAGAACTTAGCCAATAATCATCATGATAACAATAATCAAATATATAAGAAGGGAATCAGTATCCAAACAAGAAAACCTTAACACAAAGGTCTCAATAACTCAATCAAACAATCAAACAAACAACAAACTGCGTTTCTCAATCACAAATCAAAAGACAACAATCAAACAATATAAGAAAATCTTACAACTTCCTTCAAAAGCCTTCAACTTTATCTTCAAAGCCAACTTCCTTCCTTCCTTGGAATATCTTCAATCTTCCAAACTAATCAACCAACTAGACATGCTTCCATCCAGAAAATCCATCCCAATATATAAGAAAATCACTTGCCAAAAATAAAAGATCTTCATCCATGAATAAAAGATCTTATGAGCCGTGGGCCATCCGTCTCGGTCCAGCCCAGCGGAGTCACCTCGGTTGAGATGGTACTATAGCCATCCGAGGTGATCCTCAGCTACGTGCGAATTTCTCCAATTTGGTCCAAAATCAAACTTTTGTCCAACTTCCATGGTTCCTAAGCCTTTCTTGTAGCTCCTCAATGTTCCATAATGTATCTCCGATGACTCCTTAGATCCCTTAGCTCCATATCGCTCCAAAACGTGTTATTTTCCCTACAATTATAACAAAACTAGGTGTAGACCTAGATTCTTGCAAAGGTAAATAAAACAACATAATGATCAAGAATATGCATCCATACATGCATATTTATGAAGATAAAACGTCCAAACCAGTCTCAAAATATAGACTATAATACATGTTATCAGACAAGCACATGTGTCGCTCCTTGTGACATCTCAGATGATCTCACAAGTGCTGGTGGATATAGGGCACGTCTACCTGCCCTGACAGCCTCCTCTAGTCGACGGATATAAGCGCGGAACTCTGGTCCTCCCACCAAGATGTGATCCGCATCATCATATCGTATTGGTTGGGCTCTTTGTCCCGCTGCCATCCGTTCCCACCCTCAGGAACAATACTCTCAACTAACTCCTCTACTCTATCCTCCGCTATAGGCGGATCAACGATGGGAACTCGTCTCTGGCCTATGACTACGGGAGGAAGAGGTAGTCTAACTCTACCCCATCCTACTACAGATCTTGCTCTAGATCAAATTCAGGAGACTAACTATAGTCCAACATACACACTAGGGATATGATACCATGTTGGTAACACCCCAAATCGACTGTGAATAGGTTTTGAAAACAAAAATTCATTTTGAAAACTCAGACCCCTTTCGGGTTCTGTTTTTTTATCTATTCGGCCTTTCAAGAAGATTGCAAGTTCCATTGCTATCAACCTAAGGATATGATACCATGTTGGTAACACCCCAAATCCATAAGACTCGGAGTGCTATGGGCTAGGACCTCACAGTGGGTCCTGACCCTAGCTTGACAACAAGCTCACTATATCTTACAATAAGTCACAAATAAATGTAAAACATCCTTTATAAAACTTGAGATATCAGATATCATAATACATTCAAAACCCACACCCGAGTATCAAAACAGTATCATCATATACATATATACATCCCAAAAACCCATACACATCCTAAATGTACGGAAACCCTCCGCTAATCACTCCACCAGATCACTCTGCATTCTTCCTATCCTGCAAGACATCTGCAACACAGTATGAAATTGTAAGCTAACAATTCATATATAAGATCATGCATAAGCACATACACATATCAGAATAACGATAAACATCAAGCATGATATCACACAATTCACGTTTAATTATCTCTATAATGTCAAACATTCATATTTCTTAGACCATCTAGAGTGGCTAGGAATATTTCTCCGTAAACGATGTGGAGTGGAGTAATATCCTCACCATATACTAGGTCTGCTCAAGTTTATATGAACCTCTTTCTTAAATCGTCTGGAGTGGCTAGGAACACCTCTCTATAAACCATGTGGAGTGGATTAGCATCCTCACCGTATACCAGGTTTAACTTATCATATTTCGATAATAATCATAATATCGCATGTTATAAAACATATAACAAACACCACTCATGCAAACATCCAAGGCCGGCCAATCAATTTTGGAGGCCCTGTTTAATTTCTAGTTAAAAATATTAATTTTATTTAATTTTTTTAATGTTCATCCATAAAAAACTGTCATATAAAAATATAGATATTAATTAAAAAATAAAAAAAAATGATAACTTATAGCTAAAAGTTTTCTGAAATTAATTTTTACATAAAGTGATATAAAAATTTAAAATTATGTATCCACATCAAAATTATAATACATAAACTCCTCTCTTATTTCATATGTAATTTTGGCATTCTTAATTTTTTTTAAAAATACTATAACATACCCAAATAACTTTTCATATATTTGCTCCTAGAATTTTATAGTTAAAACATTATTTTAAAATAAAAAGAAATAAATAAACATTATTATAAACTTACACATATTTATACACTAGAAAATTTAAACTAAAAGAAGAGTAAAATAAATAAAATTAATGAAAAACAAATAAGTGGTGGCATGTTTCATTGTACTTTAAATAGATCTCACCAAAAAAAATTGTACGTTAAAACGATATTAGGACCTCTTCAATCTTTAAACAAAACAGTACAATGTAAAATTAAGAAAAAAAGGGCCTCCGGGTACAACCTAAAAATTAAAAAACTAGTTTTGCAGGATTCGAACTGAGTCATCAACAAGAGAAATGACGTACGGGACCAAAGTGGAACAGTAGTAAGCCTTGATGTCAAAAAAAATAACTTCAACTCGGTTTTAAAAGCTGAAGCTTTTGCCCTAAAATCAGGCCTTCACGAGGCAATTAGACTACAAATCAAAAAAATTGAAATTGAAGGGGACAACCTCTGTGTTATTAAGGCACTCCAAGGATGTTGGAGTTGTCCTTGGGAGATCGAGATGATTATTTCCGACTCCAAACTGGACCTCCGTTTTTTTGACGAAGTCCAGATTAGGCATGTATTCAGAGAAGTAAACTGTGTTGCAGACCGACTAACCCATTTGGGAATTTCGACACCCAACACCAACTTTTCTGATGATCTTGAACTTTGTGTTCTCATCCGTAAGGATGCTTTAGGATGGACTACCTCTAGAAGTTAGTCCATCCTAACCGCTTTCCATTATCAAAAAAAAAAAAAAAAAAAAAAAAAAACAAGAGAAATGAAGTACTCAACCACTGAGATATGTGAGCACTGAGTACCAACTAACCAAAATAAATATATAATTATATACTAATCTTTATTAATGAGGCCCCATTATATTTTGAGGCCCTGTGCATGTGCTCACCTCGCATATGCTCAGGGCCGGCCCTGCATACTTCCAATATAGTAATGCAACTAAGTAAGCCCTACAGACTTACTTGAAATCAGATAAACTCAAAAATCGATCAATCTCTCAATTTCCGTAGGAATGAACACCGTTTGTTAAACAAGGCATATAAATATCAATCATCGCATCATCAACTAGAAGACTCACTTTTAGATCCCAAAGGATCCATAAGGATCACACATCGTAATCAACCTCACATAACCTTTCAATTTCAAAGGCCTCATCAGGGAAAACATTACATCAATATAACATCATTAATCCTAAAAAATACTAGCCTAGCAGGCTTCTATGTAAGGATCAAGAAGGAAGAATGAACTTACCAAAGAACTTGGTAAGTTTTGAAGAAGGCGTGGGCACGGGCAAGGAGAGGCCCGGGCGCGGTGACAAGGTCCGACGCCGCGATTGTGACTGAACGCAGGCGCGGGGGCGGTGACACGCCTGAGGGCGCGGGGGAGGCTAAGGCAAGGTGCGGATGCAAAAATCTCAACAAAGCACAACTTCAACGTGCTCTTCGACCAATCTATCACCACAAACACTCCACCTCATGGAGCTATCATGGCAATCATCCTCCATCAATATACATATACACAAAACATCCATAAATATATCACAACAAGATTCACTTGTTGGATTTGTTCGTTCCAAAAGGTGTGTGTGAAAATAAGCTTTAAATTTATATCAAAGAATTAAGCCTAACGATAGCGAACCCGCAGTGTACAGATCAATCGTAGTATGGGCTAATATTCCGGAGTCGATCTCAGGGAATTGGTGAGAACAAAGCAATAAAGGTAATTCAACTTAGGTAGCAAGCAATGCAATGACTATAACAAAGAATATAGAAGCAGGAATAATGGGAATACAGATTCTAAAGATCCAAGTATCCGGTTGCGGCATTCGATTCACGATGTCTATGGATGGGTTCGGATAGAGCTAGGTAACAAGGTATCTATATCTTCGGTAGGTTGTCATCCGGTTTAAGATCCGACTTCCCTTTATCCCACCCAAAGGATTCTACTTAACGGATATTGAGTCTCATCAAGAAGAGGTCACAAGGATAGGATTAAGGTCTCATACCAACCAAAACCCAAGGAAAAGAAAGATAAAGGATAAGGGCATTGACACCCCAATTCACCTAATAGAGGGGTTTGGATCCTCTATCACCTAGAGCTTGTAAACAATCACAGTCAGCAAAGCAAAGGCCAGAAAAGGTTAACAAAGGTAGGATTTATGCAAACTTGAACTTTGGATAAAGGCAAAATCGAAACGTGCAGGATAAAGGAAACCACGGCCAGATCTTGGGAAACTACGGTCGTGGTTCCTTAAGAACAACCCATGGAAATCCTCGTTCGAGGGTTTCGTCTCACAACTCTCAGTGTCCGATCTGTTAAGGCTCAATCTATCATCATCTATACCACAACCATCAACCCTTCACTCTAGAATCGCATGGATTTTAGCCAACAATCATCATCATAATCAATTCAAGATTAAGAATAGAAATCAAGAAGGATATGAAACCAAGAACAAAAAGAAGAATAAAACCAATCTTCAAAGAATCAATAACTCAATAAATCAAACAATATAATCCCAAAATGTGTTCTCAAAGACAAGAATTAAAGACTAGAACAATCTCACAAATCTCTAAGGTAGAATCGAGAACTTCTTCAATCTCATCCAATGGTGAAGCTATTTTTTCCGATGTGCGGAAAATGGAATCCAAGAGCGCCGTCCTTCCGGCCTAAAGCGTGATCTTCTTCCAAAGCGAGATCTCTGTCTCTGACGTGATATCCGAAATGCAGCCGTCAACCCCCTTTTATAAAATAAAATTAGGTTAAAAGGCTCCTTTCTTTCATGCTGATGTGGCAATAAACGTAACAGACTTTTTTGAAGAAAACCACGGGTGACGTCACAAAACCACGGCTGTGGTTCCTTCCGTGGCGACTCTCGACCTTCGTTTCCACATGTGAAATTCAATCAATTATCAAAACCCCGACCGTGGAACTTCTTTCTTGACCGTGGTTCTTCCTTTTTGACGCTTTTCACCTTGGCTTCACTTCAACTTCTTCCAATGACGTTCTAATGCTTCCCAAAGTAATCCTCATTGACCAACACTCAGTGAATTGTTCCTTTCCACTCCATTTCAGCTCCAAATCACCTAAAATCACAACAAAGCTTGTGTAGATCTCGATTCTAAGATAATAGGTGCATATAATCGATAAATACGATATATGCATGTCCATGTACTCAAAAGAAAGAAAAAAACCACCTATATGCACATCTAAACTATGCAATACTTCATGTCATCAAGATTCAAACAATAAAGAAGAAGGAATGAAAGAAGAAGGAAAGAGGAGGAGGAGAAGGAGGAGCTCACCACTTCTTCTAGATCACAAGGAAAAAGGAAATCACAGCTGCAACCCAATGCTATTCACAACAGCCATCCAAACACATCAGCATCAACGTCAATCTTCAAATCAAGAAGAAGAACCAAAGAAGAAGCAAGGAGAAGAAGAGAGGAAAGTGCATGGAGGAGAAGAAGGAAAGAATTGTTCGAGAGAAAGAGTAAACCCTCACAAGAAGGGAAAAAAAGAGGCTTAACAAGGAAGAAACGGAAAGGTGGTCGGCTAAACAATCACCCGCCTACAATGCTAACCCGCGACCGCGGGTCATCCTCGCCGGGACCACGGCAGCTCAAGTGCGGCCATGGCGAGGCGCGATCGCGGGGCCTTCCATTAAGCAAGGTTGTTACAATGCCCACTTGGACCGCTTGCTCGGGATGCATATGTTATGCTACCCCAAGATGACACTAGAGATGCTCTCCCCTTTCTTTACTGAATTTCATGAGTTTTAAGAGAGATGCCTTGCCTCCTTTCAGATACACGGGACCCAACATTGGCGTAGTTTGGCGTAGTTTGGCACCCTTTTTTGTTTCCTTATAGGTGGTGTGAGATATGATAGAGCTTGCCAATATGATTCTAACACCTTTTGACAAGCCATTGTTGGGCCATGAGAGATTTGGCTGTGATGCCTGGAATTTTTATTCCGGTTGTGAGAGGTTTAGCGACCTTTTCACAGGCGCATCTCAGTCTTTCTGCAGACACGACATGCTGAATGACAAGATTTTATCCCGTATTCTGTTTCGACCCTTCGTTTGTGTGGGTGACCATTCGTTTTGGGAAAACTGACCCCTCATTGCCCTCTCCTTGCTTTCCCCTCAACTGAGATTCCTCTCTTCTCTCATTTCACTCTCACGTGAAAGTGATTCTTCTCTCCACCTCTCTCTTTTGGCTTGGGAGCTCTTGGTGGCTTCTCCATAGGAATCCTCCTTTCTCATCCTCTTGTACATGATGTCCAACAAGTTTGAGAGCTGTAGATCCGAGCTAGGGTAAGCTCTTACATTCCCTTCTTCTCCCTCCTTCATGTTCCTCTTCTTCCTTGAGCTCCAATGGTGGAAGCCATGGAATCATTCAAGTTCTTCCACTTGTTGTGTTGCATGTGTACGAATCTAGCTTTGATCGAAGGTTATGATGATGGTTGAGTGTGTGGGACATCTATGGTGGAGCAAGGAAGCTAGGAGACCCTTCACACATCAAGGATCTATCGACGAATCCCGTCGGAATCACCTTTTGGAGCTCGACCGCACCCGCGGTTGGACAGCGCCGCGGGGTCGGCAACTGCACTGAGCCGTAGGGGCGGCCAGTCAGTGCCATAGGGGTGTCTGACTGGGGCACAAAGGCAGCTGCCCAGGGGCGCAGGGGTGGCTACTAGCTCAGCTAACCAGCCCGTGCGGTTTTCTTCTCCTTTTCGCGGTTGTGTTTCCTTCTTCCACGCCCGTGTGTTTGCCCGGTGAGTACCCTCCCTTGAGCATGTGTTCATAGCTGATCCTAGAGAGTGTTTATAATAGAAGCATGCTAAGATTGGACCTAGGCTAGTTGTGAATGACATATAGTGGCTTTTGGACCTTAGGCGAGTGTGTGAGGTTTTTGGAATGTTATAAGGTTTGATGACTGTGTGATTCTTAGTTGGTTCATGGGATGAGTGTATGGCTGCCCTTGTGAGGCTTGTAAGAATTTAGATTGTGAGTATATGGTTGTGAGATTGTGGGCTAGGATATGCGTATCCTAGCATAGTGTTGCTACCATTGAGATGGTCGAGACTAGGCATGTCTATCCTAGTGTGTTATACGGTTTACGAGATCATCGGGTCTAGAAGTCTAAGGACTTATAGCTTATGAGAGTGTTGCTGATTTGTGCCTTGTTATGATCAGGCATTGAGTGCCTTCCTTTGGGAAGCGAGAGCGGTATTGGTCAGTTTAGCATTGGGACGAGGTAAGTCTCCGGACTTACTTTTCTAGCTTCTTTGTATTAACATCGATGTGTGATCGGTTGTGAGTGTGTTTATTTATGTTTTATAATAACAAAATCGGAAGTTAGGACGACCTTGTGTTATATGTATATTGGCTCAAGTATATGATAACCGGGCGGTGACCGCTTGTCCAGGCCCAAATGGGGTGATTGGGAGGCACCTTGCGACCAGTCCAGCGGGTGATGCTGATTCGCATCAAGTACAAACCCGTCTGGTGAAAGGGGACAAGGGCGAGATCGTTATGATTCACGTGTCACACCTTAAATGGATTTAGTAACGGAATGACGTAATTGGAAAGATAATAAACCGGCTTGTGTGTGTTGGAGCATGATGTGTATTTATGTTGACTTATGTGTGTGTGTGCCAATACCATGATTTCAATGCTTTGAATGTTAGCTAACGGTTTTATACCGATGTTGTAGGTTCCTTGCAGGTTAGGAATGCGGCCGAGAGATCCGGAAGAGTAGGCAGCCGGGGTTCCGTGCTTTTTAGGATAGGTTTGAGTTGGAATCGTGTATATTGTATGTTGTGTGTTGACTTTTGGTCTTTAGAGTTGTAAACTCGGCTAGATTCTTTCGTTTGTATGCTTTTGGGAATCATATCATTTGTATTAAAATGTATTTCGGTTTTGCCTTTATTTGTGTCTTGTTTTACGATCCGGTGAAATTGTTGTCATGCTAAGAGTCGGGACCCATTGTGAGGTCTCCGCCCATAGCATCCCGAGTCCTGCGGATTTGGGGTGTTAAATTGGCGACCTTTGAACACAAAGGCTTCATGACTTTTGCACTTGACGATCACCATTGTTCAACGGTATTTATGTGAGTGCCTCGTCCGGAGGTACGACTCTTCTAGTGATGTCATTGGTTAGGAGCTATACATGTTATGGTTGTTTATAACATAAAAGGTCCCAATATGAGTTTTTTCTTTGCCCGCTGTATTTATAACGCCTCTTGAAAGAGGGTTGACACACTTATGTGTAACCTTGTTATCACCTTCATTGTTGTACGACTAGGGCACGACATATCTAGATTTTCTCCCATTAGAGACCAACCATTCTTCATTTTTGTCTTCATATTGTGACCCATGGGCCTCTTCAAGAGATCCACCTGAGGATTGTTGTTGGTGATATGTGACCACCACATGATGCATGATCCTTCCATGGTCATCCAGGACCCAAAGAATTAGGCCGAGCCTTTTCTTAGACATATCTAGCAGCCTTAGGATCGGGAGACTGAGGATGACGTTGTGTTTGATGTTGACCCTATTGCACCTTTTCCTAAATCATTCTACTTAGGGTGGCAGGAGATACCACGCTCCACCTCCAGATTTCAATTCCCGTATGGAGACACATATGTTTGATTTCACAACTTTTTGTAAGGAGAAGCGAGGTCACATCACATCTCTCACTGTTGTTGTGATTGAGCTTTCCTTCTAGATGTGCCATATGTCCACTCGTTAGGATGAGCTTCATGCCCTTCACACCGATCTTCTGACTGAGTTCATACATCTTGATCACAACAATGGTAGTGATGCTCCTTCCTTTGCCTCCAAGGGTGGGGATGATGATTTCGAGCTTAATAATTTTGATGTGTGATCTTCTTTCTTCTTCTTTCTTCACCACCACCATCACAACCATCACTACCATGTTGCATATCATGATTTTGTGAGTATTATTCTTTATTTACATAGTTGTCTATCACATTGAGGATAGTGTGGAGTTTAAGTATGGAGTATTTGTACTCACTTAAGCATTCATATTTTCCTTTCTTGTCACACATTTCTCTTTCATGTTTTTTTTTTTGTTTTTGTTGAGTTTTTTCCTGCATTTCTGCCTGCATTTAGTGTAGTTGAGTCGGATCTGATTTGTATTACGTTATAAAACTTGATATATTGGAAAAAAAATTGTGATAATTGACGTGCTTACGGTGCTTCAGATGATATCTTATTGCTATTTTTATGCACGTGAGTTTTTGGATGGATTTTGATAAAATAATTTTGCCAGACCCTGACCTATGGACATGCATTTCCATGTGTCATTTCTTTCAAATTTTGAAAAAATCTCCAACATGCTTAGTTTCTTCTAAAACTTGTGATTGACTCTTTTTCAAGACTACACGTTCATTTGATTCTATATACTTGTTGTGTAGATGATTGAGACCCTCTTTGTTATGCCTATGTGACCTTTCCTACCTTAATATATGTTTCCATCTATTAGTTACTTCTTGCCTTTATTTTCCCTTCTTTGATGTCCCTCAAAAATGCCTCACAACCGTGATATAACCTCATTTGACCTTATCTCGGATTGTGATAGTAGTAGAGTTGTCAAAAGTTGACCCAACCTGTTGAATTGGCCCCGGAAATTTTGCAAAAAGAGAATATCTGATAGACCCCTAATATAAGGTGCGTTATATATATATATATATATATATATATATATATATATATATATATATATATATATATATATATATATATATATATATATATATATATATATATATACTTTATATTGTATATATTTTATTCTTTTGTGAGAATATATTGTATATATTACGAGTATATGTTTATATCGTAAATTTTATTTTTTATAAGTATATATTTCATATATATTTTCTATAATTATGTAAAACTTCGGAAGTTTTCCGATTCGAACATCCATATACATATAGGGCCCGTTTGGTTTGAATTCCGGAATCAGAAATGGAATGAAAACGAATATAATCCATATGTATACTCTTGTTCATGAAAGTTTTTGGAATCATTCCTTATAGTTTGTAGTAATTGGAGTTAAATTTGATTACTTTTGATACCCTATAGGGAAATAAAATGTGGGGAGACAAGTGCATTTTGCATGAAACCACAAGGAATGATTCCTTAAAATTTCACCGGAAGCACAACCGCTTCACCATACTCAAGCAAGCCTACGCCTCTCGCATCCCCAACAAGCCCAATTTCCGTTAACCTTTTGTCGCCTACAGCATCACCGGAAGCACAACCGCTCCACCATACTCAAGCAAGCCTACGCCTCTCCCATATCTCTCCCTCTCTATCGGAGTCTCAAACCACCGCCGGAGCCTCATTGTCACCTCCTTCATTTGCCCCTTTTTTGTCTAGCCTTGCTAGAGACAAAACCCCTCTTGTTGTCGCCTGTAATGAACCACCTCCGAGGAGCATCACTGGGTAGAACCTCTATTGCCAGGAGGTTGCTGCCCTAGTGCCATCGAGGAGCACTGCCGCTTGGAAGCCAACCGCCGCCGTCTTCAAAGCTGTCCAGAAACTGTAGTCGGGCATCCCACTATTTTGAGTATATTAGAGAAAAACTCCCAATTATTGTTTTTACATTTCTGGCCCATATTTTTATTTGTATGCCCTCGTTGGGTCATTTACCAAAAACGGCCAAACCTTTTATTTACTTGAATGCAACATGTTTTCAGATCTAACAAATATAACCTTGGAAAAGTATGTATAGATTATGGCCAAGTTTTATATTTGTAGAAAGGGCCCAAACTTCTGGATTTACATTTTTTTACCCCTAGAAAAGATATTTACAATTTTAACTCAAGTTTTAATTACAAGTTTTAGACTATATTTTCCCGATTTGCACCACATATCCTAAAATGCATCACACCCATAACACGTTTCTTGGCCTGTTCTTTTTAAGTCCTTAAGACCTTCTTTCACATGTATTTTGGCTTAGTGGTTAAGATTTGATTCCTCATGATTGATCTAGATGAATTGAACTTTAATATGCATGTCATGATTTCCAATATGAAGTGTGATTATCCTTTTCATGCATATTTCTCTTTGACATGTAATGGTCTATCTATAGCCATGAAGCATGACTTTGAGGGTGATCTATGACTAGACGCACTACCAAAAATATTTTGCTTTGTTTTTACATATGCATAATTCATACTATCTTGTATCTTGAATTTGAACCTTGCTTGGGTACAAGCAAGAGGCAAGTACGAAGTATTTTGATAACATAAATTATGACCTTAGTTTAGACTTGCATTGACGTAGATTTTCCCTTTGTTTTGTATGCATAGACATGAATTCATGGTATTTAAGCTTAACTTTGCATATTATCATAGAATAGATGTGTACACAGATTCTTGTCTTGTTATAGAACATTTGGTGGATTTTGGAGTGGAATGGCATACACTAGGACCAAACCTCGATGCGTATCATAGCGGAACATGGTGGAGCATAAAATGGAAGCTAGGACATCATTGAAGTATCAAGCAAGGAGCTAAGGAGAAGACACACGCAGACTGGAAACCACAGCCCCAACGATCACCTTAAACCGCGGTCGAGATTAATAGCAAAGTGAACCGCGGTTTATCTTATTTCGGTCCAAGGACCATGATTCTTAATCCCTAGATTTATTCTAATAAACATCCATACCGGCAGCAAGATCAAGGACGTCGATTATCATCCACTACACTTTCGACTACTCATGATTACACTGTTACACTTAGATTTAGCTACAACACTTTGGATTGAGAAAAATTATGAAGATTTCTTGGAGAAAAAGATTTAGGTTCTTGAACATTTGCTTTTGGATTAAAGATTCTGAATTTGTTTTGAATTTCTTTTGCTTTTGGATATTGAAGACATATTGCTAAGCATTTCTTTCTTTTCTTTTAGTTCTATTGGTTTATGGTTTTCTTGAAATCTTCTTTTATCTTTCTTGATTTGAATATGTGTGTTGTTGGCTAGACCCCTGCGATTCCAGGGTGATTGGTTGATGGTTGTTTTTTAGATGATGATAGACTAAGCCTTTATGTTAGATTTGGGCGTTTAGAGTTGGTTTAGCACTCGTTCTTTAGAACTTCAACCTGTTCTTCAGGAACCGCGGCCGCGGTTTATGTTCAAACCACGTGAGGTTTCTTCTATTGATCCGTATATGTTATATCCTCATGCTTAGGTTTTAGATTGCCCAAATCCTAATCTTTTTTTGAGTGTTTCATACCCTTAGATCCCTCTAAGACTTACATCTAAGCTTGAAAAGAGACTAACCCGGTGATTCCCATTCTTAGTTACCTCCAATGATGAGTTCTAGGTAATAAAGTTTTCAAAATCCTTTATTAGGTTTGAGTGTGCCTTCTTCTTGCTTGAGTGAGTTTAACCAGAAACTTACCCGATGAAGGTTAATTATATTCCCTTAGGTTGAGTGGTTGATTTCAGTTTATGTTCCTTTCCTTAGAGCTTTGAGACTTATCCGGTAATAGGAGCTTTGGTTTGGGATAGTGGTTTGAGAGACTTCCCGTGATCATTCTCACCTTAGAAACACCTTTCCTTAACGATCCCAACCTCATCCTAGTTTTGAGAAATCTTGAAACGAAAACCGCAACTGGATACCTTGATCTCTAGAATCTGCATTGTTCGGTTATCATATTATTCATCTTTATTTCTTTTTGCTTGACTCATTCTTTATTTTTAGTATTGGTCTCTTGTATTTATTATTGATTACTGATATTGGTTTCATCTCAGTCCCTGATATCGACCTTGGAATATTTTCTTTTACTACAGTACGATACGTACACTGCGGATTTGCTTATTTTTTGGGTTTTATTACAAGTATAAATTTAAGCCTATATCATTCATTATTTACGCACGTTTGAGAGCGAGCATAAGTGTTAGGTATGTAGTATCACTTGGTGCATTTCATATGTTTTAACTACTTTGATTTGAGATTTATGTGTTGATGTATTCGATTTCTATGTGATGCAAGTCATCTGAACATAACGCTAAGACAAGTTCAAGGGCAACAAGGAGTTTGAGTTGAACAAAGGAAGATAACTTTGTAATAGCTAGAATTTCCGAATTCTAATTAATGTTGATTAACTTAATCATTGATAGTAATTTACCCATAACTCGCGAGATTGCGTAAGTGATGAGTATGAGTCCCACCGTTATATTCCTGGTGTAATTTTGTGCATATGGGGAATTTTTCACTTTTTCCCCGGGTAATTATTTTTACCCTCCGGTGTTATTTGGAGCATTTGGGAGCTCCAATTAATAAAATGTAGTTGAGAGAAATGATCAAGATATCGGACATGTCCTAGATATTAAATAACATGGAAAGGCAAAACGGCCAAAAGAGTCGCTATTCGTTTCTAAATTGCTAAGAAAGACGGTTTACGAATACACTTATTCTGAGGCAATTGTGGAATAATTATCCCTACCATATTCGAGATTTATTATTCCAATTTTGAGAAGTTTGGAGAAGGGGGTTCAACCCGCCTTTGGATCGGTTAAAGGATAACTATCGACTTCGCTAAAGGACAATTATCTTATTCGCTATAAATAGCGGAAAATCGTTTATTAATTCATTTCTCTTCACGTTTCGTCGTAAAAGCTCTGATTTTTTTTAACCTTCAAACTCAGATCTACTCTCCGTTTCTAATCCGATTTCAATTCCGTTTGAGTTTCTAGATTCCTCTCTTCATTCTCTTCATATCGGTACCGAGTTTCTGCATTTCCGAGCATATGAAGATCTGGTCAAGCATATATGTCACCAGGACGGCTCCGTCGCTCATATTCCGGTGAATTTGATGTTGTCCATGTGTAGCTTGTGTCGTTGTGATTTCGAATCTTCTTTCAGATCGTCAATCGGATTAGTAACGAATAAGTTATGAATTTCTTCGTTTTTCGTACTGCGGTTTGGCCTAAATTGACCTTAGGCTAGTCCAAATGGATAATTAGAAATTCTATTATGGCCGTTATATTATTCTGGTGTTTATGAGTTGTTTGTTTGATAAAATCTGATGACGGGTGGGTTTAGAAATTGTCTGCGGGCAAAACGTTATTATGACGAAATTTAATTAATTAATTAAAAGTTAATTAATTAAATTAGGATTATAATTGAGTTTGAGGAATGTTTATTGGGATAATTTGACATACTAGGCTTTTTTGAGATTTTGTTTAAGAAAGTGTACCCCAAATTTTTTACCACTTTCATTTAATAATAGGTAAAAATTATTAACCCATCTATTTAGAAAGAAAGGAATAAATGATGTTTGTTATTTGTTATATAAGTATAAGTTTTAATTTTTAATTACTGAATTTGTTTTTTGTTTTTTGTTTTTTTTATAATATTTTTCTTGCTTTTTTTTATTATTTTCTTTTTTATTTTCTGGACTAAATTTCTCATACCAGAATTTCTCATACCGGAATTTTTCATACCAGAATTTCTCATTCCAGAATTTCTCATACCAGAATTTGTATACTAGAAATTTCATACCAGAAATTTCTGCCAGAAATTATCATACGAAAAGTTCATACAGAATTTTGTCATACAAGAATTTTGTCATACCAGAATTTTTCACACAAGATTTTCATACCATAAATTACATACCATAAAACTACATACCATAAAATTACATTTTGTCATACCAGAATTTTTTACACCAGATTTTCATACCATAAAATTACATACCATAAAATTACATACCATAAAGTTACATACCATAAAATTGCATTTTGTCATACCAGAATTGTTTTACACCAGATTTTCATACCATAAAAATACATACCATAAAATTACATACCATAAAGTTACATACCATAAAATTGCATATCATAAAGTTACATTTAATGATAGTTAAAACTATCATAAAATTACATATCATAAAGTTACATACTAATGCAAATCTGAGGCATATTACAGCAATCATATTGCGTTATAGACATTCAAGCAAGAATGATTGATGTAACATTCAAGGCTCACAATCAAGATTGTAGATTTCACTTGATCACACTATAAGCTCATATTTCAGTATTATCTTCTCATTGAATATGAAAACAATAAAATAATGATGTAATAGATTGAAAGAAGACCAGGTTCATCTAGACTCACATCATCAACTCCAAGAGTTTTGGAAGGAGCGAACTTAGTGTGGTAGGTACGACCACTAGAGGGGTGGATCCACCAACCAGTGATTCTTTCTTCCAAAATCGAATCATGAATTTACAAAATTGAGAACTTTGTCAACTTTGACTCCACTCTTGTTAAGCATTTCATCAAGCTTCAACTAAAGAAAAAGACAACTTTGCAGCAATGTGAGACCACGAGTATACGAGTAAGAACAAGATTACACAAAAATCAATATGGCTTGCCCAAACCTTTTGTGCTTGAACCACAGTCCTTGGAAACCCATCGAGAATAAAGCCCTTCTGACATGAAGGCTTATTCAATGCTTCATCAATGATGCCAACAACAAGGTCATCAGATACAAGCTCTCCCTGAAAAATCTGGATATGATTGCCTTTTTGCTTTATTGAGAGTATAGTAGGAAAGGTGCAGGGATAAAGTACAAGTCTCAATCCCATGATGAGGAAGCTTTAGTTCAAGCTACAACTCGCTTATTTATGGTTCTTCTCAAGAAGAGTGCTAACATGCTAGGTATATACACATCTCTCCATATTAATTCAAGTATTTTTCTAGATTGGGCTAGTTAATCACTTCAATCTCAAATCTCTCATGATTTAATATTTGCAGAGATAAGATTCTACTATTCAAATCTCCATTACGAAGTACTTGACATTGTAGAGTTTACTTCCAAACGCAAGAAAATGTCAGTAATACTAAAAGATTGTAAGGATGGAAAGATTATCCTTTTTTCGAAAGGTGCTGATGAAGCTATTTTACCTTACGGTGATTTATATAAAATAATAGTAATACTTTCAATTAATAGACAAGATTAACCTGTTCATCTCCTACCAGAGTAAAAAAACGAAAACTCATTTAGAACCTGTTCAACAATATTAGAGTAAAAAAAATGAACAACCTTATTCCAATACAACAATACCAGAGGAAGGAGATGAAGTTATATATATTTGGATCTGGATCTAGATCTGACCTGGGGGACGAGCTTAGCAGATGAGAAGCTCTCAATACTGCTCTACTGATTGCAACTGCAAGTCTGTGAGACTCTACTAGCTGCGAGATGGAAGCTTGCCACGTCTGGAGTAAAAGACAGTGAGGGAAGCAAGAGGTGCCGTTTTATTCACCTTGTCACTCCGACTGTTGTCTACTCGATCGGTTTGTGAAGATGTCGTCACTTTGTTACCGAAGGGGAAGGAAGGAGACTGGTGGCAGCGGTTACGGGAAGGATGGGAAGCAAGAGATGGAAGCGAAGTAGAGGAGAGATGGAAGCAAACCAAGGTTTTCGGCACCTCATACCAGAACCAGAGGAGAGAGATGAGAGAGACGGTGAAAACCCTAGAGTTGAACGGTAAAATAAAAATGGGGTATATTTTATTAATTGAAAATATGTAAACGCCTAGTTACTATCCTGATTTCTCACAATAGCCTAGTTACCAAATTTGCCCATATTGATTAGATGCTACCTTGAGATTTGAGGAATTGTGAGTTATGTTGAGATATTGAGGTTTAGTTGGTTGTGAGGCTTATAGATTGATTATGAGGTCTAGGTAAGTATGTAGCACTTACTAAACTACCATTCCTATAAATATATATATATATATGTGTGTGTGTGTGTGTGTGTGTGTGTGTGTGTGTACATATGTATTATGTGTTGTTGTGTATGTATGCTGGATTAAGTATTATATATATCTAGACATATGGCATTATATAGCCTTTAACGTAACTATGGTATTATTGATGATATTGGCTCAGACTACAACAACATCTGCTATAGGACGGGGAAGAGGTAGACCACCTCTAACTCCAGTAATCGTAAGTCATGAACGAGTTGGTGGACCTCCAGTCGCGAGAGGTCAGGGTTAAGTCCCCATTACTGAGTCGCTAGAGGCTGAAGACCAAGTTATGAAAGACGTTGAGAATGTAATTTTTAAGGCTGTCGGCGACGTGTGGATCGCATTAATGAACGAGATATTTACCCTACTTAGATTGTGGAGTACCCAGGTGGATGATTCAAGTCGCACCTCGATAAAGCAACAAGCTTGAGAAGACGTCTAGCGTGTAACAGAAGTGGCGAAGAAAGAAAGACGCGTTCCATATCCTTCGGCATCACTAGATCCGTTGAGGTGTTGTAAAAGGTGATTTTGGTGTTAGTTACACCAAAGAGGATGGATAAGGTTGTTAAGGCTCAAGAGAAGCCATGAACACCAACGCTAGATTTATGATTAAAGATTTACAATTACTAGAGAGTATTGATATGAAAATGTAGAGACATCATTGGAGTCGATATGTCATTCAAGGGATAGACGGTTTGAGTTGAGGTGAACGTGATTAGAGGGGTTGTTCGGTCTAATAAGCCAAAGAAATGGCAGAGATTAGAGTATACCAATATTAAGAGTGGAGCTTATGATAATGACGAGGTTCGATAGAGAAATGAACAGGTTATTCCAGTATATGATATCTTCCTTCGTGGGATCCTGTATCGAGACGAAGTCGTGATAATAGAAGTGCGAATAGTATCGTGAATACCTAAGAAATTCCCTTGTGAGCGTTGGAGCTTAAGAGCCGACATCACCAGCTACTACAGGTACCATTCAGATTAATGGTTTACCTATCAAAGATTTTTGTGATACGAGTGTTATGCACTTATTGATATTTGTCTTATGTGTTGAGTGTTTGGTGTTAGATACGATAGAAAGGATACCCTTTATTATAGGGTTACCCGATGATAGTAGGATCAGAGGTACCCACGAGATACGTGTTTGTCCTATTCATTAGGTTCTTGTGATTTGCTTATAAACTTCTTTGTCATGCCGCTAGTGCGTGAGGAAGTAATTCTGGGTATAGATTGGATGGATAAACATCGTGTTGTATTAGATTTAGGTAGTAGGACCGTGACGGTCTCTACCGAGTTAGGTCAGATCGATATTTTCTAAGGTTGGGACCTTGGAAAGACGGGTATGGTTATTAGCGCAGTCCGAGCAGCAAGGTTGATTGCACAAGGTGCAAAGCCTTCTAGTGTTATGCCATGAAGGAGGGTGAGAGTCCAGCGTTAGAGGATATCCCGTGGTTTGCGAGTTTCTGGATGTCTTTGCCGAACCATCCAGTTTGCCGCCTCAAAGGAGTGTGAACTTCGGCATAGAGTTGGAGCCGGGGACGAGACCGATCACGTAGGCCCCATACCGTATGACGCTTGTCAAAATGTTAGAGCTAAAGAAGCAACTCGAGGAGTTGGCTGAGTGATAGCATGAATTATAGTCTATATTTTGGGGTTTGTTTGGACGTTTTATCTTCAATAATCTGCATGTTTGTATGTATAATATGTGATTATATTACCAATTCACCTACCTTTGCGGGAATCGAGGTCTACACCTAGTTTTGTTGTAATCGTAGGTAAAATGGCACGTTTTGCATAAAAAAGGAGCAAAAGGAGCTATGGAGTCATTGGAGCTACATTCAGGAACATAAGGAACCATCCAGGAAGCATAGCCATGGATTAAAGATTTACTTTGGACCAGATTTGAGAGATTTCACATTCAGTTGTGACTCACCTCGGTTGACTACAGATTCACCTCGACCGAGGTGATCCAGAGAAGTCGACTCGACCGAGGCAAACACCTGGGACGCGGCGAGAATATTTTATTCTTGGCTGAGATCTTTTATCTTTGGAAAGAGATCTTATATTTTTGGGCTTGGCTCCTGGAAGGAAGAAGATATGCTAGATCATATATTTTACCTATTTTTATGGGAAGAGATCTTTCTAAGATATCTTATCTTTCGAGAGTTACTTTCCTATAAAAAGGGTCGGATTTCCCACAAATCCATATCCCGCTTACGGCTGAAGATCCGCTATCACCTTGCTTTACGCCTACTACATCGCTGCGGCCATACTCCAGTTGGGAGATTCGAAGAACATTTTTGAAGGTTGAAGGAAGATTGAAGTCTATAGCTTTTATAGCTTTTGAAGGGTTTTTGTAAGATTATCTTAGATTCTCTTCCTTGTTGTCTTGCCTTGTTGGATTTTTATCCAAGGAACGCTTTTGTTGTGATATTTGATTCAGTTATTGAAGTCTTTTTATTAAATTCTTCTTGTTTAAATATTCACTTTCTTCCCATATACTTGATTAATACTTTCATGATGATGAGTGGCTAATCTCTTTGTGTGATTCTAGGGTGATTGGCTGAAGGTTGTGGAAAAAACAATGATAGAATGATCTTAATCACAGTAGGACCCTGAAAGTTCGAGTCTTTAACCTTAACCCTAAGCATTTCGCTCAGTCGATGAACATCTCGGCCGGGGTGAAATTCTTCTGACCGAGGTGACTTATCTGATCCGAAACTGAGAGTTAAGTGTTAGAGTTTGCCAAATCCAATTCTTATTACACCTTTCCTGGTTCAATGTAAGCTTAGGATGAGACTTACCCGGTAATTTCTTAGTTTGTTTACCTAAGATCATAAGTATAGGTAATAAAGGTTTATACTTTATTGGGGTTCGAGTGTGCTTTCATCCCATTGTTCACGCTAGGATGTAGCACAAAAAGCTTTACATTTATAACTCAAACTAAATCCTAAACTATCTAGCGAAACCCGCAGTGTACGGGACGTTCGTAGTATGGATCGTATTCCGAGGTCGAACACAAAGACTAAGGTGAGATTGATTCGGTTTATGATAGAGTTTAGTGAAGATCTTGGTTAAGAAAAGAGAAAGAAACAAAGAAATGAAAAATCTCAATTGTTTTTGGTTGGTTTTCGGTGATCACTCAAAGATCACAAATCATGCGAAATATAATAATTCAACTAAGCTAACAAATCAACGCAAACAAACAAGCAAAAATACGAGATATAGATCAAAGAAAGAAAAGACGGATTCTAGGGTTTGGAAGTTCCGGTTATGGCATAGGACTCAAGCTATCTATTCGTTCCTTGGATTAACTATGTTGGGGTTAAGTGTTTCTAAATTGGGATCAATCACCGGGTAGGTCTCATGGTCCGCTAGTCCATTCCCGAGGTCTCATCACCGGGTAAGTCTCTAAGAACCTAAGGGACGGAATTTTACTCAAACCGGATTGTTATCTAAAGATCCAACCTATCCTCACCGGGTAGGTCTCGGAAGGGTTAGTCCTAAGCTACCATCCAACACACTTAATCCAATGGTGGCTTATTAGGCTCACCACTACCTAAGGTTTGTGATCTTTGGAATCTAAGAGTAAGGATTACCGGGTAAGTCTCTCCTAACACTTAGTTGCTAACACTAGGTCACCCTAGGATATATTTAACTCAACAAACACTTAGGATTTCAACATTCTAAAAATCTAAGACTAGATCCACCGAACCTGGGAAAATCACGGTTTGTTCTACCTAAACCACGGCCGTGGTTTGACAAGAACCAACCGTGATTCCTAACAGAGGCTACGTTTCTGCACACAAGTCATCCAAAGATAAATCTAAGTCCTTCCTATCATAGCTCTAGCCATAACCATCCTTTCCTTACCCTAGAACCACATCTATTTAGCCTACAACGTTCATAATAGAAATCGAAATAAACAAACATAAAATCATGGCATCCATTTGCAAGATGATGAAGGAAAAGAGATGAAAAAGTGAACTAAAACAAAACCAAGCTGAAAATAGAATTAGAGTAACTCACAATCCTTCTTAAAGAAGGTTCAAATGGTTCATACAACTCTAGAAATAGAATCCGGAATTCTTCACTACAAAAACTATCAAGGTGTGGTAATGGTGTGTGTTCTTCTTCTCCTCTTCAATGGAGCTCTTCTTCTTCCTTGGTGGCACTTTCCTTCCTAGAAAGACTTCTTGTTGGGAGAGTATTTTTTATTGGAAGATTTTGATTATGGAGAGCTGCTCCAAGATGCTCTTCTCAGCCAATGAAGGACCACTTTTATAACAAATTTTGCATGAGCTGACCATGAGAGTCGTGGCACAGCTGTCACAAGAATCTGGCAAAATCCACGGGTGATTCCACAGTCGTGGAGTGTCAGAGAACCGTGATTCTGTGCTTCAGCATTGCCTTTGATAATTAAGCTTCGATTTGGTGCATGGCTTGTGTTCGCAAGGTTCCATGAGTCTTCCTTAGCCTCTAGTTTGCATCCTAATGAGCCCGGAGGTGTGTCATCTCGAGGATTGATTCTCGAATGCATCAATTAAGCTCCTAAAGCTCCCAAAATACCTATAAAACACGCACAAGTCTGTGTAGACGTCTATCTCGACAAAATACATGAATTGAGTGCAAAACATCGCGAACTAATGCTAAACCATGCATGAATGAGTGAGAAATCTATCTAAATGACTACTTAAACCTAGCTCATAAATCGTGTTATCAAAATACCCCATACTTAAGGTTTGCTCGTCCCCGAGCAAATTCCCAACTATAGACTAAGAGATGACATGATTTAAGTATGCAGAAAAATGGCAAAATCTTTTTGGGTTTGTGCTTCTACTATTGGATCACCTTCATAGTCATGTTTCCTAGCTCCGGATAAGCGATCATGCATCAAATAAGTGAAAGCATGGAAAGACAATTGTACTTAACTCAAAAACATGCATGAAATGTAAAAATGAAGAGGCTAAGAAGATCAAGAGCATATCCAATCTAGATTACCAAGTCTTACAAACATGCAAATAGGTCACAAGGTCTTGTGAAATAGAAGGTCAAGAAACGTTGTGATTAGGTGGGGATTTTTCTAGGCTATGTGGTGCTAATCCGGAAATGGAACTAACTCCACAATCTTGTCCTCGATCAACTTCCCTCGAGTGTATATTTTTCTCTATCTTTTCTTTCTTTTCTTTTTCTTTGACTTATTTTTGAGACAATGGCATTGGTGTACAAGAGCCGAAACCTTGGTGATTAGCCGTCCTCGGGCTTTTTCTTAGTTTTCGAGGTGCATCCACACCGGGCACACATACCAAAGCTCGTTAGGACTATTGGTTTATTTGACTTTGGCAAGGCACCAACACCCGATTATGTGAAGTGTACCGAGTTACTTGTCATTTAAACCAATGCCCCCAAGCCTATATTTTTGGCTACACTTTCACAACAAATTCAGCATTTTATGCATGATATTGTTTCATTAACATCTTCACCCCACACTTGCTTTTTATACACATCAACACACTAACATGCTCCTATTCCCGGATGGGTTAAAGGAGGTCAAATTTATCTCAATTGAGGTGCTCAAGCAATCATGATTAAGGTGAGAAGTAGAGAAAGATGAATTGCCTCATTCATTCCTAGATGGTATGCAAGAACTATCATGTAATTTCGATCTTCAATACTCAATCATTTCTAGGCAAACATCATGATCACAAATCATTCATAGAATTCAAGAGAAGTACTTCATGTCCACATATGCATTCATCCATCCTAACACATGAGGCCATCCATAGCCAATTCACAAGACAAGATTCATCATTAGGATCATATCCAAGTCTAGAAAGCACAAAATTTTTTTTTTTTTTTTTTTTGGAATTTTCGAAATATGTATGTACAATGCAAGACATGTGAAGATTTTAAGCTATCCTAGATGCTCATCATGCAAAGGATCATGCAAACCCCAAATACCCCATACTTAGAAACACATTGTCCCCAATGTGTAAATGAAGTAAGGAAGAGTGAAAGAAGGTTCTCACAATGTAAAATGGTTTGCTTCGGTATTTGGGATTTCTCAAGTGAATCGATGTTGGATGATTCTATCAACC
Organism: Fagopyrum homotropicum; assembly: GCA_033239125.1. Taxonomy (NCBI): domain Eukaryota; kingdom Viridiplantae; phylum Streptophyta; class Magnoliopsida; order Caryophyllales; family Polygonaceae; genus Fagopyrum; species Fagopyrum homotropicum. The sequence continues at coordinate 103,575,539 of BSWB01000007.1, forward strand.
ACGGTAGAGAGCTCTAAGTATCATCAAAGGGTCGGGACCGCGCTAGGCACCGCTAGCCGTCCAAGTTCCGCGTCCGCTCCACCCATAATTGATGAGGGGTTCATCATCATCATCCCTATGTCAAGCAAGGCTTCCAATGCCACTAAAGTTCTAGCATACACACAAAACACACCAAACACACAAAGCACACAAAAACAGAAAAAATATAAGCAAAAATGAAAAATGAAAAGGGAAAAACGTTACCAATGGGCTGCCTCCCACCAAGCGCTTCTTTAAGGTCATTAGCTTGACCAAACTCGGGAGCGTCTATTCAAGGTAAAGTGGGGCAATTATCTCCACCGGAGCTCCCGGGATATACTTCTTCAACCGGTGCCCATTCACCTTAAAGTTCCCACCATGTTCCCCTCCTATCTCAATAGCTCAATGGGGAAAGATCTTCTTCACCACATATGGCCCGGCCCATCTTGATTTGAGCTTTCCGGGAAAGAGCCTTAGCCTTGAGTTGAAGAGAAGAACAAGATCTCCTTCACTCAACTCCTTGGGGATGATCCTCTTGTCATGCCATCTTTTGGTTCTCTCCTTGTAAATCCGGGCGTTCTCATAAGCATCCAGCCGGATCTCCTCGAGGGCATTCAATTCAAGCAATCTCTTTTCTCCCGCCTCTTTGAGATCAAAATTTAGCCACTTAATAGCCCAATAAGCTCTATGCTCCATCTCTACCGGAAGGTGGCAAGACTTGCCATAGACCAACTTGTAAGGAGTGGTGCCAATCGGTGTCTTGAAGGCGGTTCTATATGCCCATAAGGCATCATTGAGCCTCATTGCCCAATCTTTTCTCGTCCTAGATACCGTCTTCTCAAGGATGGCTTTGATCTCCCGGTTGGAGATTTCCACTTGGCCACTAGTTTGGGGATGGTAAGGTGTTGCCACCTTATGAGTCACCCCATACTTGGTCAAAAGTGCTCCAAAGTTCCTATTTGTGAAGTGCTTCCCTCCATCACTTATGATCACCCTTGGTGTTCCAAACCTAGGAAAGATCACTCGGTTGAAGAACCGCACTACCACCTTGGCATCATTTGTAGGAGAGGCGATTGCCTCCACCCATCTTGATACATAGTCCACCGCCAATAAGATGTAGAGATTGCCACATGAAGAAGGGAATGGTCCCATGAAGTCCACACCCCACACATCAAATATTTCCACTTCTTGGATGTTGTTCAAGGGCATCTCATTCCTTCTTGAGATGTTGCCCGTCCTTTGGCAAGCATCACATGCCGCTACAAAACCTTGCACATCTTTAAACAAGTTAGGCCAATAAAAACCGGATTGCAATACCTTTGCACACGTCTTATGTGAGCTAGCATGGCCTCCGCATGGTAAGGAGTGACAATGCCTGATCACACTCTCTACTTCATCTTCGGGTATGCATCTTCTAAACATTCCATCCGGCCCTCTCTTGAATAGAAGTGGTTCACTCCAATAGTAGTGCCTCACATCATTGAAGAACTTCTTCCTTTGTGCATATGTCAATCCGGGAGGCACTTCCTCACACACTAAGTAGTTCACGATGTCGGCAAACCATGGCTCGCTTCCGCTAGACACTTGGAACAAGCATTCCTCCACCATTTGTAATTGCTCATCCCGGAATGAGTCATCAATTGGGATGTCATCTCTTTCAAGCTCTAATGGTGGGAGTCTACTAAGGTGATCCGCCACTGAGTTCTCGGATCCCTTCTTGTCCCGAATTTCCAAATCAAACTCTTGTAGAAGAAGGATCCACCGAATCAACCTAGGCTTGGCATCCTTCTTGGTAAGTAGATAACGGATCGCAGCATGATCCGTATAAACTATGACCTTCACCCCAACAAGATATGAGCGGAACTTCTCAAATGCATACACAACCGCTAGCAACTCCTTCTCGGTGGTAGCATAATTGAGTTGGGCATCATCTAGCGTTTTGCTAGCATAATAAAGGGCATGAGTGCGCCCATCTTTCCTTTGCCCCAAAACAGTCCCAACGGCTACATCGCTTGCATCACACATGATCTCGAACGGTAAACTCCAATCCGGAGGTTGCATGATAGGTGCGGAGACCAAGGCATTTTTCAACCTACAAAAAGCCTCAAGACAATCCTTGGAAAAGACAAAATCAACATCCTTCATTAGTAGGTTAGTGAGAGGCTTAGAAATTTTAGAGAAGTCTTGAATAAACCTCCGGTAAAAACCGGCATGCCCTAAGAAACTCCTTACCCCCTTCACCGAGGTAGGTGGTGGCAACTTCTCTATCGTTTCAATCTTGGCCCTATCAACCTCAATGTCACGGTTAGACACCAAGTGTCCTAACACAATGCCTTCACTTACCATGAAGTGGCATTTTTCCCAATTCAAGACAAGATTTGTCTCCTCACATCTTTGCAATACTAATGACAAGTTAGCCAAGCAATTATCAAAGGAAGAACCATAAACAGAGAAATCATCCATGAACACCTCCATGATATTTTCAATGTATTCCGAAAAGATAGCCATCATACACCTTTGGAAGGTGGCGGGTGCATTACACAACCCAAATGGCATTCTCCTATATGCACAAGTACCCCATGGACATGTAAAGGTTGTTTTCTCTTGGTCATCGGGGTGGATAGGGATTTGGAAGAATCTACTGTAGCCATCTAGATAGCAAAAATGAGAGTGTTGAGCTAACCTTTCTAGCATTTGGTCAATGAAGGGGAGAGGGAAGTGATCTTTCCTAGAGGCCATGTTCAATTTCCTATAATCAATGCACATCCTCCACCCCGTAACCGTTCTAGTCGGGATTAGTTCATTGTTCTCATTAGTCACTACGGTCATCCCACCCTTCTTAGGAACTACATGAACGGGACTAACCCACTTACTATCCGAGATAGGGTATATAATTCCCGCATCTAGCAACTTAATGATTTCCTTTTTGACTACCTCTTTCATTATAGGATTCAATCTTTTTTGATGTTCAATAGAGGGTTTATGGTTATCTTCCATCAATATCTTATGCATGCACAAAGAGGGTTTTATGCCAACCAGATCATCAATAGTATAGCCAATGGCTTTCCTATGCAATCTTAGCTCATGCAACAACTTAGCAAGTTCATCATCACTCAAGCATGCATTTACAATCACCGGATATGTAGAATCAACACCAAGGAAAGCATACTTTAAATGAGAGGGGAGGGGTTTGAGTTCAAGTTTAGGAGGACCTTTATCGATTGGAGACGATCCAAACAATGTTGGATGAGATGAATCCAAAGCAAATGAAGACCCTTCAAGGCTCCTTGAAGCTTGATCATCATCAAGGGCTGATTCAGGGGAAACCACGGCTGTAATCACGGTTGGACCAACTTCCACGGCCGTGGACCTTGCCTGGCCTGCTTCTCGGAGTTGTTCAGAGAGTTTGACGGCCGTGGAACATAAATCTCGACCGTGGAACTTGCAGCTGTTCAACACCTCTTCGTGGCCTTCAAATCCAACTCTTGGCTCCTCTTCTAATGCTTCCAAAGCCTTGATCTCTTCATTGCAACCCCCCTCAATACCTTCCTCCATCATACTTAAGGTAAGAACCTTCTCGAAGGGATCCTTGATCAAGATCGAGCTCACAATTTCTCTAGATTCCTCTTGCTCGACTATGTTGAAGACATCCTCATCAAGGGTTGGCTCTTTTATCATTGTGGACAACTTGAACTTGATGTTCTCCTCTCCAATGTTGAAGGAGAGAGTCCCATTCTTGCAATCCACTAGGCATCCGGAAGTGGCTAGGAAAGGTCTTCCTAAGATGATGGGAACCGGATAATCCGCCGGAATGTCCAAGACGACAAAGTCAATTGGCACATAGAATCCTCCTAGTTGCACCGGGATGTCTTCTAGGATCCCAACTGGATGAGTGATAGATCGGTCCGCCATATAGAGGGTCATCTTGACCGGTTTTGGCTCTCCTAGCCCAACCTTGTTGCAAAGTGCAAGCGGTATGATGCTTACACTCGCTCCAAGATCACAAAGGGCCTCATACTTCACATCTCCCACTCCAATTGGAACACAAAAGGAGCCCGGATCTCTTAGCTTGGGAGGCATCTCCTCCTTCATTGTTTGGATCAATTCCGAGGATCTCTTGGTCATTCTTATCTCCCCATACTCCTCCAACTTCCTTTTGTTGAAGAGTATCTCTTTTAAGAACTTGCCATATGCCGGCATTCCTAAAATGGCGTCCATGAACGGAATGTTAATATGTAATTTGGACATTAGTTCAAGGAACTTACCAAAGTGATTGTCCAAGCGAGCTCTTGCTCGTGATTGCGGGAACGGTAGTGGTGGCTTGTATGGAGGCGGTGCCACATATGTTGGCTCAACATTCTTGCTCTTGCCTCCATCTCTTGGCAAAGTCTCTTCCTCTATCACCACTTGTTTCCCTTTAGCATTCTCCTTGGGCAAAGGATCCTTCACGCTTAACCCACTCCTCATTGTGATAGCCAACACTTGGCCTCTTGGGTTGTCTTCGGTTCTTCCGGGAAGCTTTCCCGGATCTCTATGGGCTTCACCCGCCTTTTGGAACACTTGCGCTTCCAAGACTTTTTGGGCTTTGGAGATTGAAGTCACGGTGCTCTCAAGACCACTCAACCTTCCAAGCAATTGCTCAAACATTATTTTGGTTCTATCCTTTGGAGGTTGAGTAAATCCGGGTGGAGGTTCTTGTGAAGCTCTTGGTGGTGGAGTTGTGCTTGTGGAAGCGGGAGGGTTCAAGGCTCCATCCGGGTTAGAGTAAGAGAACCCGGGGTGGTTGTGGTTTGGTCGGTAATTGTTGAATTGCCGGTTGTTGTTGAAGTTCCTTGGGCCTTGATAATTGTTGAAGTTGCCCCTTCCCATGTAATTCACATCCTCCTCCTTGGAAGACAAGTTGGCTTGTGGAAGCACTTGAGGAGTTGCTTGGTTCTTCAAAGTTGTAGCACACAACTCCCTCAAGGACTTCAATTCATTGTTGATGGCGTCAAGCTTGAAATTACTCATGGTGACTTCACTCACCTCATATGCTCCCGCCTTTCTCCCTTCACTCTTCCTATGGGAGTACTTCTCAATCACTAGAGCTTGCTTCTCCACAAACTCTCAAGCTTCATCTTCTCCATGAAAGTCCCACCGGAAAGAGATTGGAGCTTGAATTGGCTATCTTCATCAAGTCCCTTGAAGTAGATCTCCAATAGCTCAATTTTTGGTATGCCATGGTGTGGACAATCAAGGAGAAGATCTTTGAACCTCTCCCAAGACTTGAATAGACTCTCTCTATCCTTCATCACGAAGGCATTGATCTTCCCTCTTAATTCGGTAGTCTTGGAAGGTGGGAAGAACTTAGTCAAAAACTCGGTTGTCATCTCCTCCCAAGTACCAACTCGCCCTTGTGGAATAGATTGATACCAAGCCAAGGCTTTATCCTTAAGAGAGAAGGAGAAAGCCCTTAGCTTATGGTTGTTGCTCTCCAATCTTGGCGGTCTAAGAGTCTCCATCAAGATCTCATAATTCATCAAGTGTTGAAGAGGAGACTCTCCTTCCATCCCTCCAAATTGATTATGCCGGATCATTTGTAGAACTTGAGGGCGGAGCTCATAGTTGTGGGTTGCGGGATCTCCTAAGTTCACACCCGGTCGGTGTGCTCTTTGTGCCGGATCCAGACGTCTCCCTAGGGTTTGTGGCTCCTCAAATGCAATGGAACAACCCTAACATTAGCCGCCGGCTGCGGTTGTTCCACCGGTGGTGGAGGAGGTGGAGGTTGTTGACGATTAAGCTCCCCTTGTACAAGGGCTTGCCTAATCTCGTCAATCTCCCTCCTAGTTGCTTCTTGCCTCTCATTGGCAAGTCTCCTTTCTTCCTCCAAGAGCTCATCTCTTAGCCTTATTTGCTCTAAGGCTTCATCCAATTCAGCTTGGAGATCTCTTCCGGCCATCTCTTTTCCCTTTTTAATACTCTTGGATCTAGATCTAAGGGTTTTCTCCGGTTCGGGATCGAATGGAGCTAAATCCTTGCCACGAGATCTTCGCATACACCTAAAGAGTAATAGATGTCCTGAAAAGCAAAAACATACACCAAAGAGAGATCAAAAGCGACAAGAAAGATCTACACTAATAACAATCACAAAATAAACTCAATCTAGACCTAGTCCCCGGCAACGGCGCCAAAAACTTGTTCATGCTAGGATGTAGCACAAAAAGCTTTACATTTATAACTCAAACTAAATCCTAAACTACCTAGCGAAACCCGCAGTGTACGGGACGTTCGTAGTATGGATCGTATTCCGAGGTCGAACACAAAGACTAAGGTGAGATTGATTCGGTTTATGATAGAGTTTAGTGAAGATCTTGGTTAAGAAAAGAGAAAGAAACAAAGAAATGAAAAATCTCAATTGTTTTTGGTTGGTTTTCGGTGATCACTCAAAGATCACAAATCATGCGAAATATAATAATTCAACTAAGCTAACAAATCAACGCAAACAAACAAGCAAAAATACGAGATATAGATCAAAGAAAGAAAAGACGGATTCTAGGGTTTGGAAGTTCCGGTTATGGCATAGACCTCAAGCTATCTATTCGTTCCTTGGATTAACTATGTTGGGGTTAAGTGTTTCTAAATTGGGATCAATCACCGGGTAGGTCTCATGGTCCGCTAGTCCATTCCCGAGGTCTCATCACCGGGTAAGTCTCTAAGAACCTAAGGGACGGAATTTTACTCAAACCGGATTGTTATCTAAAGATCCAACCTATCCTCACCGGGTAGGTCTCGGAAGGGTTAGTCCTAAGCTACCATCCAGCACACTTAATCCAATGGTGGCTTATTAGGCTCACCACTACCTAAGGTTTGTGATCTTTGGAATCTAAGAGTAAGGATTACCGGGTAAGTCTCTCCTAACACTTAGTTGCTAACACTAGGTCACCCTAGGATATATTTAACTCAACAAACACTTAGGATTTCAACATTCTAAAAATCTAAGACTAGATCCACCGAACCAGGGAAAATCACGGGTTGTTCTACCTAAACCACGGCCGTGGTTTGACAAGAACCAACCGTGATTCCTAACAGAGGCTACGTTTCTGCACACAAGTCATCCAAAGATAAATCTAAGTCCTTCCTATCATAGCTCTAGCCATAACCATCCTTTCCTTACCCTAGAACCACATCTATTTAGCCTACAACGTTCATAATAGAAATCGAAATAAACAAACATAAAATCATGGCATCCATTTGCAAGATGATGAAGGAAAAGAGATGAACAAGTAAACTAAAACAAAACCAAGCTGAAAATAGAATTAGAGTAACTCACAATCCTTCTTAAAGAAGGTTCAAATGGTTCATACAACTCTAGAAATAGAATTCGGAATTCTTCACTACAAAAACTATCAAGGTGTGGTAATGGTGTGTGTTCTTCTTCTCCTCTTCAATGGAGCTCTTCTTCTTCCTTGGTGGCACTTTCCTTCCTAGAAAGACTTCTTGTTGGGAGAGTATTTTTGATTGGAAGATTTTGATTATGGAGAGCTGCTCCAAGATGCTCTTCTCAGCCAATGAAGGACCACTTTTATAACAAATTTTGCATGAGCTGGCCAGGAGAGTCGTGGCACAGCTGTCACAAGAATTTGGCAAAATCCACGGGTGATTCCACGGCCGTGGAGTGTCAGAGAACCGTGATTCTGTGCTTCAGCATTGCCTTTGATCATTAAGCTTCGATTTGGTGCATGGCTTGTGTTGGCAGGGTTCCATGAGTCTTCCTTAGCCTCTAGTTTGCATCCTAATGAGCCCGGAGGTGTGTCATCTCGAGGATTGATTCTCGAATGCATCAATTAAGCTCCTAAAGCTCCCAAAATACCTATAAAACACGCACAAGTCCGTGTACACGTCTATCTCGACAAAATACATGAATTGAGTGCAAAACGTCGCGAACTAATGCTAAACCATGCATGAATGAGTGAGAAATCTATCTAAATGACTACTTAAACCTAGCTCATAAATCGTGTTATCACCCATCTTTGTGAGTTAGCCTGAGACTTACCCGGTAAAGGTTGATTCTATTCCCTTAGATGGTGTGTTAGTTTGAGATTATAGTTCTTTATCTTAATTCCTTGAGACTTACCCGGTGATAGAAGTTACGGTTTAGGATTAGTGAGTAGTGAGACTTACCCGGTGATCTATTCCACTTTAGTAACATCTTCCCTATAAAAAAACCTCAGCTTTGTCCGCTTATCTTTAGATCTTGAGTTGGAACCACAACTAGATGCTTTAATCCCTAGAATTGCATATTTCCTTTATTGACTTCTATATCATCTTTGATTGTTTTGATTACCTTTTGTGGTTAGTAATTACTAAAGCATACCGTAATTGGACTTTGTTTCACTAAGTCCTTGTGATCGACCCCTGGAATTCCTTGCTTTTTACTACGATTGACCCGTACACTGCGGGTTCGCATCCTTGTTTTAAGCTTACGTCTAGGGTTACAAATTTAAAGCTTGCACACACCGTTTGGAGCGAACAAGTTTTTGGCGCCGTTTCCGGGGACTTGGTCTAGACCGAGCCGGTTACGGTTTGCTCTTGGGGCACTTGCCCCCGTGTCTACTAACCACTCTACTTGAGTGACTTTTGCAGGTTCTTTCTTAGGTTTTGATAGCATGAATTATAGTCTATATTTTGGGGTTTTGTTTGAACGTTTTATCTTCAATAATCTGCATGTTTGTATGTACATTATGTGATTTTACTGCCATTTCATCTACCTTTGCGAGAATCGAGGTCTACACCTAGTTTCGTTGTAATTGCAGGTAATATGGTACGTTTTGCATCAAAAAGGAGCAAAAGAAGTCAAGAGTCATTTGGAGCTACATCCAGGAAGCATAGCCATGGATTAAGGATTTACTTTGGGCCAGTTTTGAAAGATTTCACATTCAGTTGTGACTCACCTCGGTTGACCAGAGATTCATCTCAACCGAGGTGATCCAGAGACGCCGACTCGACCGAGGCGAAAACCTAGGACGCGGCGAGAATATTTTATTCTTGAAGGAGATCTTTTAAACTTGGAAAGTAATCTTATATTTTTGGGCTGAGCTCTTGGAAGGAAGGAGATATGCAGAATCATATATTTTACCTATATTTATGGGAGAATATCTTTCTAAGATTTATTATCTTTGGAGGGTTATTTTCCTATAAAAAGGGTTGGATTTTCCACAAATCAGGGAGTGCTTAGACCCCGTTTACACCGAAAAATACGCAACAGCAGCCTACTCCAAGTTGGGAGATTTGAAGAACCTTTTTGAAGGTTGAAGAAAGATTGAAGTTCATAGCTTTTATAGCTTTATTGAAGGGGTTTTGTAAGATTGTCTTCAATTCCCTCAATTGTTGTCTTGTCTTGTTGGATTATTATCCAAAGAACGCTTTGTTGTGATATTTGATTCAGTTATTGAAGTCTTTTCATTAAATTCTTCTTTGTTCAAATATTCACCTTCTTCCTATATATTTTAATACTTTCATTATGATGATGAGTGGCTAATTTCCTTGTGTGATTCTAGGGTGATTGGCTGAAGGTTGTGGGAAAAACAATGATAGAAAAATCTTAGATTCCAGTAGGATCCTGAAAGTTCGAGTCTTTAATCTTAACCCTAAGCATCTCGCTCGGTTGATGAACATCTCGGCTGGGGTGGAATTCTTCTGACCGAGGTGACTTATTTGATCCGTAACTGAGAGTTAAGTGTTAGAGTTTGCCAAATCCTATCCTTATTACACCTTCCTGGTTCAAAGCAAGCTTAGGATGAGACTTACCCGGTAATTCCTTAGTTTGTGTATCAACGATCATAAGTGTAGGTAATAAAGGTTTATCCTTTATTGGGGTTTGAGTGTGCTTCCATCCCATCTTCGTGAGTTAGCCTGAGACTTACCCGGTAAAGGTTGATTCTATTCCCTTAGATGGTGTGTTAGTTTGAGGTTATAGTTCTTTATCTAAATTCCTTGAGACTTACCCGGTAATAGGAGTTACGGTTTAGGATTAGTGTGTAGTGAGACTTACCCGGTGATCTACTCCACTTTAGAAACACCTTCCCCACGCAAAAATCTCAGCTTTGTCCGCTTATCTATAGATCTTGAGTTGGAACCACAACTAGATGCTTTAATCCCTAGAATTACATGCTTGCTTATTTGACATCTTATTCATCTTTGATTGTGTTAATCGCTCTTGTGGTTAGAACTAACGTAGCATACTGTGTTGACTTTGTTTCACCGAGTCCCTGTGATCGACCCCTGGAATTTTCTTGCTTTTACTACGATTGACCCGTACACTGCGGGTTCGCATCCTTGTTTTAAGCTTAAGTCTAGGGTTATAAATTTAAAGCTTGCACACACCGTTTGGAGCGAACATGTTTATGCGAGAACCCGCACTGGGAAGGAAATCGTTCCTTACGATCCCGAACCAGAGAAGACATACAAACGTCGCTTACGAGAAGCGAAGATGGCCAACCAGGACAATCGCGATCTTGAGGCCGAGTTGAAAGAGGCGCTAGAGCAACTACGCCTCAGCAGGGAAGACCTAAGGCAAGAGAAAGAAGAAACTCGCGCCAGGACTGAGGCGATCGAAGCAGATATGACAGCCTTACGAGACCAATATCTACTTCGACCGAGGGAAGATCCAGTCCCAGATCCTCGACCGATGCAGGATCCAGTTGCTGACCCTCGACCAAGGCAGGTTCCAGTACCTGACGCCCCGGCCGAGATACTTCCACCTCGGATGCCAGTCCGAGGCGTTCTTCTTGCAAGAATCCCACAAACTCTAGGTCAAAGGATGAACCCCAATCAACAACTGAGGCGTCCAGGAGTTAACCTAGGAGATCCAGCGGACCATGACTACGAACTTCGACCGCAAGTTCTATCCATGATTCGCCAATGCCAATTCGGAGGGCTAGAGAAGGAATCACCACATCAACATCTTCAAAACTATGAGATCTTGATGGAGACCTTGAGACCCTCAAGGATTGAAAATAACAATTACAAGCTAAGACCTTTTTACTTTTCTTTAAAAGATAGAGCTCTTACTTGGTATCAATCTCTTCCTCCGGGAAAAATTAGCACATGGGAGGAGATGACAACGGAATTCTTGAGCAAATTTTTTCCCCCCTCAAAGACCGTTGAGATAAGAGGGAAGATCAATGCTTTCATTATGAAGGACAAGGAGAGCTTGTCCAAGTCATGGGAGCGGTTCAAGGACATTCTTTTGGATTGCCCATATCATGGGATCCCAAAGATAGAGTTATTGGAGATATACTTCAAGGGACTGGACGGAAGCACCCAGTTCAACCTCCAACTACTCTCCGCCGGTACCTTTATGGACATGGCGATTGACGAAGCTTGGGACTTCATCGAGAAGCAAGCTTTGCATATGGAGAAGTACACCCATCAAGGAGCTGAAGGTGGAGTTAAAAGAGTTAACTTCCAAGAAACTCAGCCCAACAACAATCAACTCACGTCTTTGAAGAATGACGTGAAGCAATTGAAGGAACTCTTGGTTGCTCAAACCAAGAAGGAAGATCAAGGACAAAGGAACAACAACAATGGATACCGTAACAACAACAACGGTTTCCGGAACAACAACTACAACAACAACAACAACAGAGGATCCAATAGCAACAATTGGAGGGCGAACAACCAAAATTCTGGTAACAATCATTCAAACTCTAATTCTAACGATTCCTCTAATCCTTTCCTTTCTTCCCCTTCTTCTTCTTCTACTCCATTAAAGAGCCAGGGGCAAGGATCAAGTTCGTCTCAACCGGAAAAGAAAGACGCAGTTCTGGAGGCTATCTTGATCAAGCTTAGTGCTATGGAGACTTCTATGACTTCATTTTCGAAGGCCCAAAAGGCCTTTGAACAACAACTTGCTAGTAGGGCGAATGAAGCGCCAAGAGATCCAGGGAAGCTTCCAGCAAGGACGGAGAGCAACCCTAAGGGCCAGATCATGGCCATAACTACAAGGAGTGGACTGAAAATTGCAGATCCAGTGCCTCGGTCGGTGCCAGTACCGACAAAGACCACCTCGGTCCAGGTGCAGTCGAAGAACACTTCGGCCGAGATGCCAACCGAGGTGGAGCCACAGAAAGCGGAGGGGAAAACTGAAGTTTATGTTCCGCCTCCTGCATACAAACCACCACTTCCATTCCCCCAGTCAAGGGTCAGAGCACATCTAGACAAGGACTTTGGTAAGTTCCTTGACTTAATGAATAACCTGCATATTAACATTCCTTTCCTTGATGCTATTCTAGGAATGCCCGCCTATGGGAAGTTCTTGAAGGAGATCCTATCAAGGAAGAGGAAACTGGAAGATTTTGGTGAAGTTAGGATGACATCTAAATCCTCGGAGCTTATTCAAATCATGAAGGAGAAGATGCCACCTAAGTTGAGAGATCCCGGCTCATTTTGTATTCCCATTCAAGTTGGGGATGTCACTTGTGAAGCCCTTTGTGATCTAGGAGCCAGCGTGAGCATCATTCCGCTGGAGCTATGTATGAAGATCGGACTTGGAGAGCCCAAGCCGGTCAAGATCCGACTATACATGACGGATCGCTCCATCACCCATCCGGTGGGAATTTTGGAGGATGTTCCGGTCAAGTTAGGTAACTTCTATTTACCTATAGATTTTGTTGTACTTGACATTCCCGCAGATTATCCTGTTCCTATTATTCTCGGGAGGCCATTTCTAGCAACTTCGGGTTGCAACGTGGATTGCAAGAACGCCAAGTTGAAATTCAACATTGGTGGCGATGAGGTGGAGTTCGCATTACTTGCAGCCATGAAAGGGGAGCAGCTAAGCGATGATATCTTCAACATCTACGATGAAGAAGAATCAAGAGAATTGGTGAGCTCTATCCTTATTAACGATCCACTCGAAAGAGTTATTAGTTTCAGTTTAATGGAGGAAGGTATAATGCTTCTTGTGATGCAGATATACAGAGCTTAAAAGAACTGGAAGAAGATCCAGGAGCTAAAACTGAGAAGCTAATCTAGGAGACGAAGATCTCCAGTTTCGGTTCTAACTGCAGTACCTCGACCGAGGCACTTCCTGGACTGAGCGAGGCGACTGAAGAACATATCGGTCAACGCCTTTGCGCCTCGACCGAGGTCGAAGGCGAGACGACTTCAACTGAGACTTCCGAAAGTCCAGTTTCTGGATCTACTCCACTGGAAGGAGGAAGCAAGGATCCCCCTCAGAAAGCACCCCTAGATGTGGAGCTTAAACAACTCCCAAATCACTTGAGGTATGTTTTTCTTGGACCGGATTCCACTTATCCCGTTATTGTTAGTGCTTCCCTCTCTGAAACTGAATTGTCTAAACTAATGCATGTCCTGAGAAAGCATCAAAAGGCTTTGGATTATACTATAGATGATCTTATTGGCATTAAGCCTTCTTTCTACATGCATAGAATTCTAATGGAGGATGATCATAAGACTTCACGGGAACCTCAAAGACGGTTAAATCCGATCATGAAAGAGGTTGTGAAGAAGGAAATTCTTAAGTTGTTGGATGCAGGTATCATATATCCTATCTTGGACAGCAAATGGGTTAGCCCGGTGCATGTAGTTCCGAAGAAAGGAGGGATGACCGTTGTGACGAATAAGAACAACGAGTTGATCCCAACCAGGACCGTTACGGGCTGGAGGGTTTGCATTGATTATAGGAAGCTGAACACGGCCACACGGAAGGACCATTTTCCACTTCCCTTCATTGATCAAATGCTCGAGCGGTTGGCCCAGCATTCACACTTTTTCTACTTAGACGGCTATAGTGGATTCTTCCAGATTCCTATCCATCCGGATGATCAGGAGAAGACCACTTTCACTTGTCCATGGGGGACATTTGCTTATAGGAGGATGCCATTTGGATTGTGCAATGCACCCGCTACCTTTCAGCGATGCATGATGGCTATCTTTTCCGAATACACAAAGGAGATCATGGAGGTATTTATGGATGATTTTTCGGTATATGGTTCCTCTTTTGATGATTGCCTATCTAACCTTTCTCTAGTGCTTAAAAGATGTGAAGACACTAATCTTGTTTTGAATTGGGAGAAGTGTCATTTTATGGTTAATGAAGGCATTGTTCTAGGACACCTCGTTTCTAATCGAGGCATTGAGGTCGATCGCGCTAAGATCGAGACTATTGAGAAACTCCCTCCCCCTTGTTCTGTTAAAGGTGTGAGGAGTTTTCTCGGGCATGCAGGTTTCTACAGGAGATTCATCAAGGACTTCTCTAAGATTTCTAAACCTCTAACTAACCTCTTGAATAAAGATGTTGTTTTTGAGTTTTCGCAGGAGTGTCTTGATGCTTTTTACAGGATTAAGGAAGCGTTGATCTCCGCTCCCATTATCCAACCTCCGGATTGGACCTTGCCCTTTGAGATCATGTGCGATGCTAGTGATGTAGCCGGAGGAGCGGTGCTTGGACAGAAGAAGGATGGCCGGACCACCGCCATTTATTATGCTAGCAAGACGCTAGATGTAGCACAACGCAACTACGCTACTACCGAAAAGGAGTTATTGGCGGTTGTATATGCTTTCGAGAAGTTTCGTTCCTACTTAGTAGGGGCGAAATTCATTGTCTACACCGACCATGCAGCCATCCGTTACTTATTGGCTAAGAAAGATGCCAAGCCACGCCTTATTCGATGGATTCTCTTGCTTCAAGAGTTTGACTTAGAGATCCGCGATCAAAAGGGATCCGAAAATTCCGTTGCGGATCACCTCAGCCGGCTACCTACATCTTCACGTGAGAAGGACGACCCGCCCATAGACGATTCATTCCCCGATGAGCACTTACACTTGTTGGAGCGTTTGATAGACTTACTTACTTCACCCCACGATGGAGGTGAAGTATGGGGTGAGGGCACCTCCCACCTCGTTTGAGACACATCATGGTCCAGCTAACGACCTTAAACCAAGCGCTTCTTGGGAGGCAACCCAAGGTATTGCTTTCTTTTCCCTTTTTCTAGTCTAGCTTAGATAGTTTTGCTTTTGCTTTGCTTTGTTTGTTTTTGGCGTCCTAGACAGATAACAGGAGACATCTAAGGAAGGATTAAAAACCAGGAGCATAGCTGGAAGGACAGAAGATCGAGAATTTGAGAAGACGAAGTTTGACTGAGGCATCTCGGTTGCTGTCAGAGCACCTCGACCGAGATGATTCTTGAGCAACTGAGGCGACTAGGGTTTTTGAAGAACCACCTCGGTTCGTACCACCTCGGTCCAGTCGAGACCACCTCGACCGAGGTGACAGCAGTTCCAGAAAAGGGTATAAAAGGGGGGACGAATTTCTCTCTCTTCACTTTACTCTCTTCTCGACCGCGGCGAATATCCACCTCGCTTCTCCAGTTTTCGCTCATTTTCGACGATTCTTGCTTCCAAATCGCTAAGAAATGATAGAGGATTCCAGTGCAAGCGTCAATCTGCAAGAAAAACGAACCGAAACGGCCGAACGAGGTAAAACGAGTACAAAACCCTAACCTCGCTGTTTTCGCTTCAATTTGGGCCTGGATTGCCCTGCATTTGCTGAGAAAAGGATTAAGTACCCCATAGGAACCAGTTGTAGTGATTTTGGGGGAAAAGAACTGGAATTTTTGAAGAAATTGGAACGCAGTTTTTCGCCTCGGTCCAGACGCGCTGTGCCTCGGCCGAGGTGTTCTTGGGTATTGTCAGTCAACCGAGGTGACCTGATAGTAAGATTTCTGAAAATGAGTTCTGACAGACGCCTTGCCCTTAGGGATAGATCATCCCCTTCCCCTTCTTCCTCTTCTTCCCGACCCTATCGCCCGGTGATCCACGAGCGATACCGGGTCGATTATGAGCGTATTTCCGGCAGTCCAGTGATTGCACCTCGCTTCCTGGACGTGTCTGCTTTTGACTGTCTCCATGTAGATGAAGACCTTAGACGGATGATATCTACAGTAGGGCTAGATCAGTTTACTGAGATCCGAGCCCCTGCCTATTTGGAGCCCACCTTAGAGTTTATTAGCTCCTTCACCTACCTCCCCACAAAGCGATCTGTGAAGTACCGGTTGATGAACCGGAACTTCTTAGTGCCACTAGAGTATTGGAGGGAGATATTTGGTTTTCCTGCCCCCACAACTATTGACTTCCCGTCCCAATCTGTAGCTAGGGAGTTTTGGGGTCAGATTGCCCATATTGTTAAGCACGAAGACAGATGGCGCCCTGGAGAATCCAGGGAGAGGGTCATCTTCCACTTAGCTTTTAGGTTAGCCCACCGTATTTTCAGCGAGACGCTTCTGGCGCGTACTGAGACGCCCCAGAAGGTCCGCCAGGGGGAGCTGTTCAGCCTATACTGCATAATGACAGGAGGGATCCTTGACTTTGGCTTGATGTTGGCAGAGGATCTACTGCGGAGGACTTGTCACCCACATCGCCGACTACAAGGACATGGATCTCAGCGCTTGCACTATGGTGGCGGCTGCCAAGCCGCTTGGGCTGTAGGAGATGATCACTCGGCGGATTCTGGTTCCCCGAGGTCTGACTACACCATACGTGGCTATGCCATGGGAGCTGACTGCACCGCAGGGGATCAGGTGGTCTGCCCAGTTTATAGTTTACGACCCTCATTAATGGCAGACCGCTTGGGCCCCACTGATGGAGGATTATAGAGAGGCAGCAGCTGCCCCAGCTGAGGAGGAGGCAAATGATGAGGAGACTGCTGATGACAGAGATGGTGGAGTCCCGATGGATACAGGGACGGATACTGCAGGGACGAGTGCGCCAATTATTGATCTTGATGACGATGATACTGAGCCGGCACCTGCTACTTCTCCAGTGAGACCTGCTAGGCGTAGAGCACGCCGACACAGAGATCCAGAGGCTCACCGTCGGATCGATGATCTGACGGATCAAATGATAGACTCTGATGCTGCCCTCACTGTGGACATGCATGAGAGATTTGCTGCCCAGCACCGACAGATTGACAGCTGGACTCATCAGATGCTCGAGGGACAGCACTATCAGCGCAGGATGATGGAGATCCAGTTTCAGCAGGCTATGGGTTATCCGTTTGACCCGTCCCAGTACCCATATGTGCCATCACCACCACCACCACCGGATCAGGATTATTGAGAGCTGCAGGATTTTCTTTCTTATTTTTATGCAGTTCAGCTTTATGTCCGGTGAGTATTTTATTCCTTAGACTTATTTTGACCCATTGGGACAGTGTGTCCCAAGTATGGGGTATTTGTGTATTACTTGACATTTATGTGATGTATGACTCTATTTGACCGGATATTTATATTTATGCTTCACTTTTGCATCTATGTGTTTAGTTGAAACTGCATGCATACTTATAGGTTATTTGATTGAAAAAAACGTCGAAACTGAAAAAAAAAACTGGTTCTAAAAAAATTTTTTACCTCGACCGGTGGAGTTCTAGCCAAACGAGGTGTTTCACCTCGGTTGACCTAAGAACACCTCGACCGAGGTGGGTTAACTGAGAGTTTTCGAAACGATTTTTGTGCTTCTTATCTGGATGTGATCTCAGTGAAGACTTTGCTTACTGACTGGTTTTGAAATCTTTATGTGTTTGAAAGGTTTTATAATATGTTTAAGTTGCTAAATTCTTTGTTTGAAATTATTGGCATGTTTAATACTTTGTTTTTATCCAAATTATGTTGAATTTGAAGGTTGACACCGCAAGATAAGTTCTCTCACTTTCTTCCTGCAAGACCAAGGCAATTCATTCTTCTCTCTTCTTCTTCTTGATCATGCTTAACCCCTCATATACATTTTGCCTCCCTTTACCTATCCGGGAATTTGGAAGCAAGCGAAGTGGTGAAAGCAAGTGAAGTTAAAGTTGAGAAGTTGGCTGGAAGTAAAAGTGTTAGAAAGAAAGAAATAGGTGTGGGGAAGTCAATCATGATGATGAGTAACTCGGCACCATTCACATAGCCGGGTGTTTGTGTCTTGCCAAAGTCGGATTGAGCGATATTCCTAACGGGTCATGGTATGTGCATCAAGGGTTTGATGCATCTCAAGAAATTGATGATTGCTGATTTCCTAGGCTTCGGTTATTGTGCACCTCTGTCCATGCATCCCAAAAAGTAAAGTAAAAGAAAAAGTGTGAAATAAGCAAAGCTTATTGGTGGAAGATGTTGAAAGTCAAAGTGAAAGTGAAGTATATCCTTTTCCCGGATTCTAGCACTACATTACCTTACAAACATCCCTACCCTACACGTTTCTTGACCTTTCTTTTGGGAAGCCCTTGAGACCTCGAGCTTGTTGATTGACTTAGCGGTTTAAACTGGATTATGCATGATTAATTTCAATAATTATGACTTATTATGCATTCTATGATTTTATGCAAAGATGAACAACTTTCTTATATTTATAAAATGTTTTGATCATATTTTGATTTTAAACTCCATGAAGTATTCTCTTAGAGTGATCTATGATTGTTGCACACTATAAAAATATTTTTGGAAGACTTTTCATCGATTTTCATAACTTATAATCCATTCTATCTTGTCTTCTATATGCGGAACTTGCTTGGGGACAAGCAAGGGCTAAGTATGGGGTATTTGTTTTAAAAAAATTTTTACCTCGACCGGTGGAGTTCTGGCGAAACGAGGTGTTTCACCTCGGTTGACCTAAGAACACCTCGACCGAGGTGGGTTAACTGAGAGTTTTCGAAACGATTTTTGTGCTTCTTATCTGGATGTGATCTCAGTGACGACTTTGCTTACTGACTGGTTTTGAAATCTTTATGTGTTTGAAAGGTTTTATAATATGTTTAAGTTGCTAAATGCTTTGTTTGAAATTATTGGCATGTTTAATACTTTGTTTTTATCTAAATTATGTTGAATTTGTAGGTTGACACCGCAAGATAAGTTCTCTCACTTTCTTCCTGGAATGACCAAGGCAATTCATTCTTCTCTCTTCTTCTTCTTGATCATGCTTAACCCCTAATATACATTTTGCCTCCCTTTACCTATCCGGGAATTTGGAAGCAAGCAAAGTGGTGAAAGCAAGTGAAGTTAAAGTTGAGAAGTTGGCTGGAAGTGAAAGTGTTAGAAAGAAAGAAATAGGTTTGGGGAAGTCAATCATGATGATGAGTAACTCGGCACCATTCACATAGCCGGGTGTTTGTGTCTTGCCAAAGTCGGATTGAGCGATATTCCTAACGGGTCATGGTATGTGCATCAAGGGTTTGATGCATCTCAAGAAATTGATGATTGCTGATTTCCTAGGCTTCGGTTATTGTGCATCTCTGTCCATGCATCCCAAAAAGTAAAGTAAAAGAAAAAGTGTGAAATAAGCAAAGCTTATTGGTGGAAGATGTTGAAAGTCAAAGTGAAAGTGAAGTATATCCTTTTCCCGGATTCTAGCACCACATTACCTTACATACATCCCTACCCTACACGTTTCTTGACCTTTCTTTTGGGAAGCCCTTGAGACCTCGAGCTTGTTGATTGACTTAGCGGTTTAAACTGGATTATGCATGATTAATTTCGATAATTATGACTTATTATGCATTCTATGGTTTTATGCAAAGATTAACAGCTTTCTTATATTTATAAAATGTTTTGATCATATTTTGATTTTAAACTCCATGAAGTATTCTCTTAGAGTGATCTATGATTGTTGCACACCATAAAAATGTTTTTGGAAGACTTTTCATCGATTTTCATAACTTATAATCCATTCTATCTTGTCTTCTATATGCGGAACTTGCTTGGGGACAAACAAGGGCTAAGTATGGGGTATTTTGATAGCATGAATTATAGTCTATATTTTGGGGTTTGTTTGGACGTTTTATCTTCAATAATCTGCATGTTTGTATGTATAATATGTGATTATATTACCATTTCACCTACCTTTGCGGGAATTGAGGTCTACACCTAGATTTGTTGTAATCGTAGGTAAAATGGCACGTTTTGCATCAAAAAGGAGCAAAAGGAGCTATGGAGTCATTGGAGCTACATTCAGGAACATAAGGAACCATCCAGGAAGCATAGCCATGGATTAAAGATTTACTTTGGACCAGATTTGAGAGATTTCACATTCAGTTGTGACTCACCTCGGTTGACTACAGATTCACCTCGACGAGGTGATCCAGAGAAGTCGACTCGACCGAGGCGAACACCTGGGACGCGGCGAGAATATTTTATTCTTGGCTGAGATCTTTTATCTTTGGAAAGAGATCTTATATTTTTGAGCTTGGCTCCTGGAAGGAAGAAGATATGCTAGATCATATATTTTACCTATTTTTATGGGAAGAGATCTTTCTAAGATAACTTATCTTTGGAGAGTTACTTTCCTATAAAAAGGGTCGGATTTCCCACAAATCTATATCCCGCTTACGGATGAAGTACCGCTATCACCTTGCTTTACGCCTACTACATCGCTGCGGCCATACTCCAGTTGGGAGATTCGAAGAACCTTTTTGAAGGTTGAAGGAAGATTGAAGTCTATAGCTTTTATAGCTTTAGAAGGGTTTTTGTAAGATTATCTTAGATTCCCTTCCTTGTTGTCTTGCCTTGTTGGATTTTTATTCAAGGAACGCTTTTGTTGTGATATTTGATTCAGTTATTGAAGTCTTTTCATTAAATTCTTCTTGTTCAAATATTCACTTTCTTCCCATATACTTGATTAATACTTTCATGATGATGAGTGGCTAATCTCTTTGTGTGATTCTAGGGTGGTTGGCTGAAGGTTGTGGGAAAAACAATGATAGAATGATCTTAATCACAGTAGGACCCTGAAAGTTCGAGTCTTTAACCTTAACCCTAAGCATTTCGCTCAGTCGATGAACATCTCGGCCGGGTGGAATTCTTCTGACCGAGGTGACTTATCTGATCTGAAACTGAGAGTTAAGTGTTAGAGTTTGCCAAATCCTATTCTTATTACACCTTTCCTGGTTCAATGCAAGCTTAGGATGAGACTTACCCGGTAATTCCTTAGTTTGTTTACCTAAGATCATAAGTGTAGGTAAAAAAGGTTTATCCTTTATTGGGGTTCGAGTGTGCTTTCATCCCATCTTTGTGATTTAGTCTGAGACTTACCCGGTAAAGGTTGATTCTATTCCCTTAGATGGTGTGTTAGTTTGAGATTATAGTTCTTTATCTTAATTCCTTGAGACTTACCCGGTGATAGGAGTTACGGTTTAGGATTAGTGAGTAGTGAGACTTACCCGGTGATCTATTCCACTTTAGTAACACCTTCCCTATGCAAAAACCTCAGCTTTGTCCGCTTATCTTTAGATCTTGAGTTGGAACCACAACTAGATGTTTTAATCCCTAGAATTGCATATTTCCTTTATTGACTTCTATATCATCTTTGATTGTTTTGATCACCTTTTGTGGTTAGTAATTACTAAAGCATACCGTAATTGGATTTTGTTTCACTAAGTCCCTGTGATCGACCCCTGGAATTCCTTGCTTTTTACTACGATTGACCCGTACACTGCGGGTTCGCATCCTTGTTTTAAGCTTACGTCTAGGGTTACAAATTTAAAGCTTGCACACACCGTTTGGAGCGAACACTGAGAAGGGCTTCATCCGCCCTAGCGTATCCCCGTGGGGAGCACCTGTCCTCCTCGTGCGGAAGAAGGACGGATCATTGAGATTGTGCATCGATTACAAAAAGAAGAACAAGGTGACCATCAAGAACAAGTATCCTTTTCCCCGCATCGAAGATTTGTTAGATCAGCTTCAGGCTATTTTCCAGGATCGACTTGTGCTCAAGATATCACCAGTTGCGGGTGAGAGAGCAGGATGTGCATAAGACGGCATTTCGGACTCGGTACGGCCACTAGTGTAACACCCCGAATCCGCGGGACTCGGGATGTCACATTGGGCTAGGATCTCACAATGGATCCTGACCCTAACCTGACAACAAGTTCACTGGACCTTACAACATGGCACTGACAGATATAAAACAAATACATAAAACAATATAAATTGTACGACCCAAAGTAAACAACAACATAGCCGAGTATATGAAACGACATCCTCACACAGGAGGGGAAACACAACAACCCCAAACCAACCACCTAATGTACGAGAGTCCTCGGCCTGTCACCCTGCCAGATCACCCAGTAGCGCCTAACTTGTAAACAACTACAACACGGTATGAAACCGTTAGCTAACCATACATATATGAGGTAATGCATAAGCACAAGCACAAGCACAACCATGAAAGATAAACACATCAACATGCCATCACACATTTACCCATTTATTATCTTAATATAATAACTATTCACTCAAAAACCGTATATATATATATATAGATAGACGAAAGTATGTGACACGAGGACCGATACATCCCCGCCTCTGAGTGCAATGTCCAGCTGTACGAGTATCGGTCACACAATCCATGTACCCTATGGGAGTGGATTGCGCCCTTCCTGTAAACCAATCTGGCCCGACATCAGAGAACCTCCCAGACTCCATGGCGGGATGAAAGGGAAAGGTTATCACAGCCACGCAGTGGGGCAGTCAATAGAACATAGGTCGATAAAAACGACAACTCATGCTATCATAGCAAACATATAAAGCACACACCACTCATGCAAACACCCAATATAGGGATGTTAGCTAAGTAAGTCCTACGGACTTACCTCAACCTCGTACAAACTCAACCACGATCACCTCTACACTGGAGGGACAACACGGCCTATAAAAAGGCATAAAGAGATATATCAACCTCTATTCATCAAAGGGGTCACACCTAGACCCAAAGGGATCCATAAGGATCATACTCAATCTATGAGCCTCACAACCAACTAAACCTCAATATCTCAGCATAACTCACAATTCCTCAAATCTCAAGGTAGTATCTAATCAAAATTCCTCAATCTCAATTTTAATCCTAATTTCATTAATTAACCTTTAATTAATTAATTAGATTTTGCCAGAATAACGTTTTGCCCGCAGGCAATTTCTAAACCCACCTGTCATCAGATTTCATCAAACAAACTATCCATAATCACCAGAAAAATATAACGACCATACTAGAATTTCTAATTATCCATTTTGACAAGCCTAAAGTCAATTTAGGCCAAATCGCAGTACGGAAAACGAATAAATTCATAACTTATTCGTTACTAACCCGATTGACGATCTGAAAGAAGATTCCGAAACGCAGCGACGCAGGCTACGCATGGACAACGTCAAATTCACCGGAATCTGAGCGACGGAACCGTCCTGGTGACATATATGCTCGACCAGCCCTCCATATACTCGGAAATGCAGAAACTCGGTACCGATATGAAGAGAATGAAGAGAGGAATCCAAAAACTCAAACGGAATTGAAATCGGATTAGAAACGGAGAGTAGATCTGAGTTTGAAGGTTGAGAGAAATCAGAGCTTTTACGAGGAAACGTGAAAGAAAATGAATTAATAAAGGATTTTTCGCTATTTATAGTGAATACGATAATTATCCTTTAGCAAAGACAATAATTATCCTTTAACCGATCCAAAGGCGGGTCGAACCTCTTTCTCCAAACTTCTCGAGATTGGAACATTAAATCTGGAATATTGTAGGGATAATTATTCCACAGCTGCCTCGGAAAACGTGTATTCCTAATCCGTCTTTCTTAGTCGTTAAGAAATGAAATAGCGACTCTTTTGGCCATTTTGCCTCTTCATGTTATTTCATATCCAGGACATATCCGATGTCCTGATCATTTCTCTCAACTGCATTTTTATTAATTGGAGCTCCCAAATGCTCCAAATAATACCGGAGGGTAAAAATAATTACCCGGGGGAAAAGTAAAAATTTCCCCAAACGTCCAAAATTTCGCGAGGAACATAATGGTGGGACTCATTATCATCACTTGCGAAATCTTCGCGAGTTATATGTCAATTACTATCAACGATTAAGTTAATCAACATTAGTTAGAATTCGGAAATTCTATCTATTACATCACACACCCCTTAAAAAAAAGTTTCGTCCCGAAACTTGAACAATTCCCAAATCCTCTCGGACCCATACGCTGAGGTATAACTCTCACTCTTCTATCGGAGGTATCACATCTCCGTTCAAAAGATCACAACCTATAACAATCTATAACCTCAAGTATAAACATGGAGGAATCATCACTCCAAGAAATAGGGCCATAACGCTACCCACAGGCGTAGAGGAATCACGTCTCTCGCCATACCACATCACAAGGCATAGAGGAAGCACATCTCTAGCCAAAACATATCACATGCATAGAGGAAATATGTCTCTAGCCAACCCATAAACATATATATCGCATGGAGGAATCACAACTCCACTGAACTATGTCCATCAAGGTAGCATGGAGGAAAGAACCATCTCCAGCTGAATCCTAATCCCACTCAAATAGCATGGAGGAAAGAACCATCTCCAGCTATAAATATGATCATACTCGGGTAGTGTGGAGGAAGTAATCATCTCGAGCTATAGCATACATCACGCTAGCACATCAAGATCTACTAAGATCATAAATCACATCACAGCTAGCATGGAATAACACATCAAGGCATATAAGCACATAAGCACAACATTCATCAAGATAGCACTAAGATCTACTCGTGCACCCACAAATGGGCTTGTCCAAACATATACTCTGGATAGTTCCTCAAGACACTATCCTCAGTCTCTCACACAGCCTCTTCAAGTCTTCATCTCGACCATCATATCCTCAATATGGGAATGTCTTTCGAATGCAAGCGTTTCATATCTCATTCCAAGAATGTAATCGAATGCTAAACAAAAGTGTGGTTGAACTCAACCACCAAATTATCGTAACTCACAAGGTGTCTCGAGTCTGGTATATACTTCCTCAGTTGAGACATAAGAAACACTAGGTGGATATCCTCTAATCTCAGAGGCAAAGCTAAACATCATGTTGCCTTCTCCGTATTGGTCGATCTCAAATAAACCATCATATTGGAAACTCAGTTCCCTTTCCATATTAACACGTCTAACGTCTCACAGCTGAGATACTTACAGCCGGACATGAACTTTTGCTTGAACTTTAGAGGTTAACGCCTCTTGTCTACATATAATATCTGGCGACTCTGTACATCCAGCATTCTTCCTTCAATCAACGTTACTTGAACTATAAAATCCTGAGTCTGGTCAGGTGTTATTCCACTTTTACTGCTAGATCACTTCTAGCATAAGGATATACGACATCTATGTCTATATATTGACTCATAGGGTCATCCCAAAAAGATGCACGTCCTTCATTGTTATATAATAAACTCATTAATGGATGGTAATATAACCATCCACGTTCCCATTCAACTTACAACTTATAATAGATCTTTAAGATCTAGATGATCCTCTCTAACTGAGCATCTGTCAAGGGGTGAAGTGTAGTCATGAGGTACATAGTCGTCCCCAAAGCAGTCTGAATCTGCTGCCCAAAATATCAAAGTAAAAGCATCCATCTCGATCAGAATGATCGTTCTCAGTATACCATGGAGTCTCACTATTTGTCTAGTGTACTCCTCAGCCAATTCATTCACTAGCCACGTCCTTCTGATGAAACGTACCGGTTTCATTAATTTGTTACCAACAATCCAGATAACATCAATCTTCTACTGGGTCACAATCCCATAATAAAGTCAATAGATCTGTCCTCCCAAATTCTACTACTGCACTGGTAGTGGGTGGGGCTTATCTCTAGATCGGAAATACTCTATCTGGACCTACTGACAGGTCACATACTATATCACAAATCTGGTAATATCGGCTTCATACAATATAATCGTCTCATCTCGTGGTACATCTTACTCGTACCTGAATGTACTGAATAAGGCGTACAGTGGGTATACCGTAATATTCTTTGTCTCCATCTACATCAACAGGTACACAAAAGCGGTCATGACTCTTCATCAGTCCATCTACTCCCATGGAGAACTATGGTGCCTCAGTACGAGACATCCTTTCTCTAAACCTTGTCAAGGCCAGGCATGTCTCCTACTTCTATTGGACCTCATCCAACAGACCAGGTAGAACCTCTGAGGTATAACAGGGTATTCTCATCAAGGAACTGATTGTCCAACTCTAGCCAAGCTAGATCTCTCTGAAGTTGAGGCTGAACTATCAGTCTCACGATCATCTTCTCTTGGAGCGTCTTTCCATTCAAGTTATTGGCGACAACGTTCAACTTCTCTGAATGATATGGAATCTTCAAGTCAAAGTCTTGATCAACTTAAGCTCTTAACACTGGTGGTTATTCAACCCCTGTTGCATAAAATATACTTCAGATTTCTATAATCTATAGAAATCTGACATGAAGATCCCACCGGTATGGTCTTCTCAAAAGACTCGCAGATGAATACGTAATCATATAAAATCCTTCCTCAAAGCATTGGTAGCAATCGGCTGAGCCGAGAAAACTACGTATTCCTTAATGTTCATCAGTATCTCCCATGTTACAACATACTTAATTCTCGCCATGTCAACCATGATCCCACTGGCGGAGACAACATGGCCTAAAAAGGCTACCGCTGGCACCTCAACTTACACTTAGAGAGCGTAGAATACAACCCTCTATCTCTCGAAATCTGCAAAACGGTCCTTAAACGATCGGTCTACTATTCTCTGCTATGAGAGTATACCGACCTGTCATCAATGAAGTCCACCGCCAACTAATCAAGGAAGTCGGTGAAGATACTGTTCATCAACTCCATAAAAACTACTAAAACATTCGTCAACCCAAATGACATCACTACAAACTCGTAGTGTCCATAACGGGTATGAGATGCTATCTCATACACATGTTGCTCTCTCATTCATGACTAGGGATATCTTGAGCACAAAGGAATCATGAAAACATAATTGCTTCTTGAAGCTAACTTATCAGGTCGTTAATACGGAACATGAAACCCACTAGGGTAAAAGAAGCCCGTTTCAGTCAACTTTTCAAGTTATCAGTACAATATCTCAACAAGCACTGTATAGTGTGGCTTTCCCATTCAATCTTGTATCATACTTCAACTTGATAACAATGTCCACACTCCGCTGGGGTGGCAGCTAGACGGTTCACTAACACGTCTATAAACTCATAAACAGTTGGAATACCTTCCAATGTTGGACTATCTCGCTCCATGGTATACCACTAGAAGGCGTCACATCCCTGTGCTATCAGCTCACTGCTCGTACAGTCCTGATGACAAACCCGTCTCTTCAAAGGTCTTAACCTCAGAAGACCTCTATTTAACTCAACTCAGTAAAGACTATAATAGTCTTACTATTAAAAGCTAACAGCACATGATATCTATTCATCCAAATCATACACATAATGACTTCCTCATGCACCTACGACATGACAAAGAAGTCTACAACCATACACAGGTCCCTGAAATAAGGGAACAAACACGCATCTCACGGGTATCTCAGACCCAAAAAGGTAATCCTGTAAAAGAAAATCCACCTTCTACTATATACCAAAATTCAACCATTAACGCATGCGTCGAAAGACATGACGTGCATAACACTCACAACAAGCAAAACTCCACCAGGTAAACCATTAACGAGAATGGTACCTATAACAGCTAACACTCGTAGCTCCTCTACATATCATCACTCAATGTCAGATCCATGCCCCTCAGGTATCACTAAGGTCATTACTATAGCCTCCACTTCCACTCTTTCTGCACCGGAAAGAGGAAGGTCTTGCTGGGAAGAAACACCACCGTGCTAACAAAAAGGGCCAGATGGCCTAACTCACCACAAGTGAAACAAGCTATCAGTGTCAAAGGGCACACAGAACGCAAATGATCTGGATAGCCACAACTGAAACATAATCATCCCATCCTTGCAACCTGTGCAACTGAAGGGTAACTCGACCTTCGTTGTCCACCTGGAATGATCTCACTCTTGAAGGGAACCTGTAAAGACAATGCCTTGCCCTGTCGACAAAACTTCGCTCTATGCCCTGCTTTACCACACGTAAAGCATATGATGGGCGTCTTTGGGCACACAACTCGCCAGTGTCCCAACTTCCACGCAATTAAAACATTGTAGTTCCTTGCCAGTCATCTTTATGGCCAAAGGATCACTAGATTGTCCTGATATCGGACTTCGTTCACCATTCATCATCTTGGCTTCTCCACTAACTGATTCAGTCTATTGCTTCTTTCCGGATCCATAAACTTCAGTTGATCTCGCAATTGTTGGTAAATCCGGTGTGGATCTACCCGCTATCACCGCTTCATATACTTGTTACATATATTCTTGAAACTCGGATCTACTCATGGAGACACGATCAGCCTCTTCAAACTCGTTCTCTGCCATAGGCGAAACAACAGCGGAAACTGGTCCCTTACTTATCACCACTGGAGGAAGAGGGATGTGCCCCTACCTCATCCCACTACAGATACTACTCTAGTCTTAGTCATCTGTAGGATATACGCACCTAATCTTATAAGGCTATATATATGCCATAGGTATCGATATGTATATAATACATCCACATAATCCATAGTACACACAGATACATATACATATCTACGCTGCAGAGATCCATGGCAAAGGTGACGACTTCTCGTACATTCTATCCCAAAACCACACTTAAAACAAAAACCTTTGAAAACGTCAAATCCCATGTGGGCTCTGTATATTTTACCTATCAAACCTCATTGTAGGTAGCAAGTGCCATTGTTGTCAACCTGGGCTCTGATACCAACTCTGTAACACCCCGAATCCACGGGACTCGGCATGTCACATTAGGCTAGGATCTCAAAATGGATCCTGACCCTAGCCTGACAACAAGTTCACTGGACCTTATAACATGGCACTGACAGATATAAAACAAATACATAAAACAATATAAACTGTACGACCCAAAGTAAACAACAACATAGCCGAGTATATAAAACGACATCCTCACACAGGAGGGGAAACACAACAACCCCAAACCAACCACCTAATGTACGAGCGTCCTCGGCCTGTCACCCTGCCAGATCACCCAGTAGCGCCTAACCTGTAAACATCTACAACACGGTATGAAACCGTTAGCTAACCATACATATATGAGGTAATGCATAAGCACAAGCACAAGCACAATCATGAAAGATAAACACATCAGCATGCTATCACACATTTACCCATTTATTATCTTTATATAATAACCATTCACTCAAAAACCGTATATATATATATATATATATATATATATATATATATATATATATATATATATATATATATTTATATATATATATAGATAGACGAAAGTATGTGACACGAGGACCGATACATCCCCGCCTCTGAGTGCAATGTCCAGCTGTACGAGTATTGGTCACATAATCCGTGTACCCTATGGGAGTGGATTGCGCCCTTCTTGTAAACCAGTCTAGCCCGACATCAGAGAACCTCCCAGACTCCACGGCGGGATGAAAGGGAAAGGTTATCACAACCACGTAGTGGGGCAATCAATAGAACATAGGTCGATAAAAACGACAACTCATGCTATCATAGCAAACATATAAAGCACACACCACTCATGCAAACACCCAATATAGGGATGGTAGCTAAGTAAGTCCTACGGACTTACCTCAACCTCGTACAAACTCAACCACGATCACCTCTACACTGGAGGGACAACACGGCCTATAAAAAGGCATAAAGAGATATATCAACCTCTATTCATCAAAGGGGTCACACCTAGACCCAAAGGGATCCATAAGGATCATACTCAATCTATGAGCCTCACAACCAACTAAACCTCAATATCTCAGCATAACTCACAATTCCTCAAATCTCAAGGTAGTATCTAATCAAAATTCTTCAATCTCAATTTTAATCCTAATTTAATTAATTAACCTTTAATTTAATTAATTAGATTTTGCCAGAATAACGTTTTGCCCGCAGGCAATTTCTAAACCCACTTGTCATCAGATTTCATCAAACAAACTATCCATAACCACCAGAATAATATAACGACCATAATGGAATTTCTAATTATCCATTTTGACAAGCCTAAAGTCAATTTAGGCCAAATCGCAGTACGGAAAACGAATAAATTCATAACTTATTCGTTACTAACCCGATTGACGATCTGAAAGAAGATTCGGAAACGCAGCGACGCAGGCTACGCATGGACAACATCAAATTCACCGGAATCTGAGCGACGGAACCGTCCTGGTGACATATATGCTCGACCAGCCCTCCATATACTCGGAAATGCAGAAACTCGGTACCGATATGAAGAGAATGAAGAGAGGAATCCAGAAACTCAAACGGAATTGAAATCGGATTAGAAACAGAGAGTAGATCTGAGTTTGAAGGTTGAGAGAAATCAGAGCTTTTACGAGGAAACGTGAAAGAAAATGAATTAATAAAGGATTTTCCGCTATTTATAGTGAAGACGATAATTATCCTTTAGCAAAGACGATAATTATCCTTTAACCGATCCAAAGGCGGGTCGAACCTCTTTCTCCAATCTTCTCTAGATTGGAACATTAAATCTGGAATATTGTAGGGATAATTATTCCACAGCTGCCAGGAAAACGTGTATTCCTAATCCGTCTTTCTTAATCGTTAAGAAACGAAATAGCGACTCTTTTGGCCGTTTTGCCTCTTCATGTTATTTCATATCTAGGACATATCCGATGTCCAGATCATTTCTCTCAACTGCATTTTTATTAACTGGAGCTCCCAAATGCTCCAAATAATACCGGAGGGTAAAAATAATTACCCGGGGGGAAAGTAAAAATTTCCCCAAACGTCCAAAATTACGCGAGGAACATAACGGTGGGACTCATACTCATCACTTGCAAAATCTTCGCGAGTTATATGTCAATTACTATCAACGATTAAGTTAATCAACATTAATTAGAATTCGGAAATCCTATCTATTACAACTAGGAGTTTGTAGTGATGCCATTCGGGCTCACGAATGCGCCAACCATGTTTATGGAGTTGATGAATGGCATATTCATCGACTTCCTGGATCATTTTGTGGTAGTCTTCATAGAAAATTTTCTGTTGTGCTCTCGTAGAAGAGGGGAACATGCAGGACATCTGAGGACAGTGTTGTGAGTTTTATGGGATAGAGAACTGTACGTCAAGTTCTCTAAGTGCAAGTTCTGGATGCTAGAGGTAGCATTTCCGGGTCATGTTGTCTCCGCCAAAGGGATCAAGGTTGATCCGGCGAAGTTGGAGTTTGTAGCAGTGTGGACGACACCGGCGAACGTCAAGGAAGTGCGCAATTTTCTTGGCCTAGCCGGTTACTACCGACGGTTTGTGGGAGGGATTCTCTATGATTGCCCGTCCACTCACCAGCCTATTGAGGAAGACTACCCGATTTGTATGGTCTGAGCCGTGTACTCAAAGTTTTGAGGAGCTGAAGAGACGTTTGACTTCCGCTCCCAACTTAGCACAGACGGAGGGCACAGAGGACTTTATAGTCTATAGTGACGCATCCAAACTAGGCTTAGGATGTGTTTTGATTCAACGTGGTAGAGTGATTGCATATGCGTCTAGACAATTGAAGACGTATGAGAACTACCCGACTCATGATCTGAAGTTGACAACGGTAGTTCCTGCTTTGAAGATCTGGAGACATTACTTCTATGGCGCTACATGTACAATCTTCACAAACCATAAGAGTTTGAAGTATATTTTCACGCAACGGGAATTGAATAACCGTCAGTGTAGGTGGCTTGAGTTGATCAAGGTTTTTGAGCTTGAGATTCTGTACCATCCAGGGAGGTGAACGTTGTCGCCGATGCCCTGAGAAGGAAGACGCCTCGAGAGAAGGCGATTGCGAGACTGAGAATTCAGCCTAAGTTGCAGAGAGATCTAGGGTAGTAGAGATAGACATCGAGTTTCCTAATGAGGATGCCCAATTGAGTACCTTAGAGGTTCTACTTTGTGGTGAGGCACTGTAGTTCTCCATAGGAGCAGATGGAGTGAAGAGACGCCCCGACCATGTTTGTGTACCCGCTGATGTGGAGTTGAGACAAAGGATTTTACAAGAGGCTCACTCCACACCTTACTCAGTACACCTAGGTGCGAGTAAGATGTATAAGGATGTAAGACGTTCATACTGGTGGAGAGAGTTGAAGCCTGATGTGGCCAGATTCGTGGCACATTGTGCGACCTGTCAGTAGGTCAAAATAGAGCATTGTAGACTAGGAGGCGAGCTTCACCCACTGCTGTACCACAATGGAAGTGGGAGGATATCTCCATGGACTTTGTGACGGGATTGAGGCAAAGCATGAGTTTTGATGCTATTTGGGTTGTAGTTGACAGACTGACAAAGACTGTACGTTTCATTCTTATCAGGGAAACATGGCCAGTTAGTAGATTAGCTGAGGAGTTCACTAGATAGATAGTGAGACTCCATGGTGTACCGAGGACGATCGTCTCAGATCGAGATGGACGGTTCACCTCGAGGTTTTGGCAGCAGATTCAGATTGCCTTGGGGACGAGTATGCACTTCACGACTACCTTTCATCCTTAGACAGATGGTCAGTCGGAGAGGACCATCCAAACATTGGAGGATATGTTGCGAGCTTGTGTGTTGGACTAGGGACAGTGGTCGAGACGAGAACCTGTGAGATGCATGCGTTCAAAGGACATTCCTATGTTGAGGATATAGTGGTCGAGATGAGAACTTGATGAGGCCACATGGAAGACAGAGGATAGTACCAAGAGGAACTATCCAGAGTTCTATGCCGAGATAGATGCACCTGTAGGATCGATGAGTAGATATAGTGCTATTTTGGTGAGTGTTATGATAACGTGATTTATAACGTTAGTATAGGCGTACATTTAGATAGTTTTTCCCGTTATTCATGCACGGTTTGACATTAGTTCACGACGTTTACACTCATTTCGTGCATATTTCTAGAAAAGACGTCTACACGAGCTTTTGTCGGTTTTATAGGTATTTCGGGGATCTTTTGGGCATTAATCGATACATTCGATAGTCAAGCCTCATGGTGGTACACATCCAAGGCTTTGAAGGAACATAATTGGAGCAACTCATGGCTAGACGATCATAACATGCCTCTGTTGAAGAAAATCAGACCATCACTCAGGAAAATCGGCCGATTTTTCTGACTGGGTCGATTTTTGGCCTTCAACAGCTTAAGCCACGTGTCCCACGATCTCTTTGCCCGGCCTTGCTCTTGGTGGAGAATATAAGTGGTCCTGCAAGCTGTTGTTGAGCATCTCTCCTCTCCCACATTCTCTCACACACAACTCATTGGATTGGAGGCTAGACTTGGAGAAGAAGAAAATCTCTCTCAAATTGGAGGAAGAAGAAGAACATCAACTCTAGAGTGATAGTGAGTCTTTGAGTGATTTTAAGTGATTTTTGGAGTCTTTGATTGAAGAACTATTGCAAGGATTGTTAGGAACGTTTTGGAACTTCATTTGAAGGGTTGTAAGTCTTGCTAAAACTTAGATTCAGCTGAGATTTATTGTTCTTACTTGTTTATCTTCCATCATCCATCTATGAGAACCATGTATGCTTGTGTGATGATTTTGGATCTTGATATGCATATTATTGGCTAGTTTATTGTGATTCTGGAGTGATGGATTGATGGTTATGGCTTGGGTGATGATAGAATGGACTTATATGTTAGTTTAGGATGAATTGTATGCACGAAACCTAACCCAGGAAGAAAAATCGGGTTGTTCATAAGCCAGATCGGCCGATTTATCCAAGATCCATCCGATTTTTTCTCTCTGTTGCTCTTTAATTGATGAATCTGTATGTTAGGATGTTAGGTTGTTGAAATCCTAGTGTTTATTAAGCATAATTTAGCTTAGGATCACCTAATGCTAACAACCTAAGTGAGGGAAGAGATCTACCCGATGATTTCCGATCTTAGATCCCGAAGATGATGAACTCTAGGTAGTAGTGAGCCTCACAAGCCGCTATTGGATTGAGTGTGCTAGGATTATTGCTTGAGACTTCCCTTTTCCGAGACTTACCCGGTAAGGAGAGGGTAACCCCTTTAGTAAAGTCCGGTTTGTGTAGAATTCCCTATTTTAACCCCTTGAGACCTACCCGGTAATAGGAGTTTGATGCGGGATTAGTGAAGTGAGAGACCTACCCTGTAATTGCTTCCATTAGTGAAACACCCTTTCCCAACACCGCGGCTTTATCTTTAGAATCTTTAGAATCTTGAGTCCAATGCCATAACCGGAAATCTTGACCTCTAGAATCCATTTTTCTCTCTTTGATCACATATTTTGAGTTTGTGCTACTTGTTTGTTTTGCTAGCTTGCGTTGTTAGTTTGATTTATTACTTTGCATGAATTGTGATCTTTGATTGATCACCCCAAAACCAAACCAAAAACATTGAGATTTTCATTTCTTTATTTCTTCTTTTTTTCTTAGACTAGTTCTACAAAAATCTTTGAGACCCTATAACTTAGTCAAAATTTAAAGTTGGCTACAACACTTGAGACCCTATAACTTTAAAGTTGCCTACAACACTACAAATGTTGAGTTTGTTTTCTCCAAGGATTTCTTAAGTGATGGAGGGAAGCACTTCACTAATAGGAACTTTGGAGCACTTTTGGCTAAGTATGGGGTGACTCATAAGGTGGCAACACCTTACCATCCCCAAACTAGTGGCCAAGTGGAGATCTCCAACCGGGAGATAAAAGGCAACACCTTACCATCACTTATGATCACCCTTGGTGTTCTAACGTTGGCTACAACACTACAAAAATCTTTGTAGGAATAATGATTGTGTTGGGACACTTGGTGTCCAACCGTGGCATTGAGGTTGATAGGGCCAAGATTGAAACGATAGAGAAGTTGCCACCACCTACCTCGGTGAAAGAGGTAAGGAGCTTTCTAGGGCATGCCGGTTTTTACCGGAGATTCATTAAAGATTTCTCTAAGATTTTTAAGCCTCTTACTAACCTACTAATGAAAGATGTTGAGTTTGTTTTCTCCAAGGATTGCCTTGAAGCTTTTTGTAGGTTAAAGGATGCTTTGATCTCCGCCCCCATCATGCAACCTCCGGATTGGAGCTTACCATTTGAAGTGATGTGTGATGCAAGTGATGTGGCCGTTGGGGCTGTTTTGGGACAAAAGAAAGATGGGCGCACACATGCCATCTATTATGCTAGCAAGACGCTAGATGATGCCCAACTTAACTATGCCACAACCGAGAAAGAGTTGCTAGCGGTGGTATATGCCTTTGAGAAGTTCCGCTCATATCTTGTTGGAGCGAAGGTCATTGTGTATACGGATCATGCTGCGATCCGTTATCTCCTTACAAAGAAGGATGTCAAGCCTAGATTGATTCGGTGGATCCTTCTTCTTCAAGAGTTTGATTTGGAAATCCGGGACAAGAAGGGGTCCGAAAATTCTGTGGCGGATCACCTTAGTAGACTCCCACCATTAGAGCTTGAGAAAGATGACATCCCGATTGATGACTCATTCCGGGATGAGCAATTGCAATTGGTGGAGGAGTGCTTGTTCCAAGTGTCTAGAGGAAGTGAGCCATGGTACGCCGACATCGTCAACTATCTTGTGTGTGAAGAAGTGCCTCCCGGTTTGTCATATGCCCAAAGGAAGAAGTTCTTCAAAGATGTGAGGCACTACTATTGGAGTGAACTACTTTTGTTCAAGAGAGGGCCGGATGGAGTCCTTAGAAGATGCATACCGGAGGATGAGGTGGAGAGTGTGATCCGCCATTGTCATTCCTTGCCATGTGGAGGGCATGCTAGCTCACATAATACATGTGCTAAAGTGTTGCAATCGGGTTTCTTTTGGCCAAGTTTGTTCAAGGATGTACAAAACTTTGTGGTAGCTTGTGATGCATGCCAAAGGACGGGCAACATCTCAAGAAGGAATGAGATGCCCTTGAACAACATACAAGAGGTAGAGATATTTGATGTGTGGGGTGTGGACTTCATGGGACCATTCCCTTCTTCATGTGGCAACCTCTACATCCTATTGGCGGTAGACTATGTTTCGAGATGGGTGGAGGCAATCGCCTCTCCCATAAATGATGCCAAGGTCGTAATGCGGTTCTTCAACCGAGTGATCTTCCCTAGGTTTGGAACACCAAGGGTGATCATAAGTGATGGAGGGAAGCACTTCACTAATAGGAACTTTGGAGCACTTTTGGCTAAGTATGGGGTAACTCATAAGGTGGCAACACCTTACCATCCCCAAACTAGTGGCCAAGTGGAGATCTCCAACCGAGAGATCAAAGGGATCCTTGAGAAGACGGTTTCTAGAACAAGAAAGGATTGGGCTATGAAGCTTGATGATGATTTGTGGGCATATAGAACCGCTTTCAAGACACCGATTGGCACCACTCCTTACAAGCTAGTTTATGGCAAGTCTTGCCACCTTCCAATTGAGATGGAGCATAGAGCATATTGGGCCATAAGGTGGCTAAATTTTGACCTCAAGGAGGCCGGTGAGAAGAGGTTGTTAGACATGAACGCCCTTGAGGAGATCCGGTTGGATGCTTATGAAAATGCCCGGATTTACAAGGAGAGGACCAAGCGTTGGCATGACAAGCGCCTCATCCCAAAGG
Source organism: Fagopyrum homotropicum (assembly GCA_033239125.1). Lineage (NCBI taxonomy): Eukaryota > Viridiplantae > Streptophyta > Magnoliopsida > Caryophyllales > Polygonaceae > Fagopyrum > Fagopyrum homotropicum. The sequence continues at coordinate 103,612,064 of BSWB01000007.1, forward strand.
AGTTGAATGAGGGTGACTTAGTGCTTCTCTTCAAATCGAAGTTGTGGCTTTTCCCCGGAAAGCTCAAGTCAAGATGGACGGGTCCCTATGTTATGAAGAAGGTCTTTCCTCATGGAGCGGTGGAGATAGGAGAAGATCATTGTGGTAACTTTAAGGTGAATGGACACCGTTTGAAGAAGTATATCCCGGAAGCCCCGGTGGAAGTGATTGCCCCACTTCACCTCGAGTGAAACGCTCCTGAGTTTGGTCAAGCTAATGACCTTAAAGAAGCGCTTAATGGGAGGCAATCCATTGGTACAAATTTTTCCCTTTTGTTTTTCTTGTTTTTATTTGATCTTACTCTTGGTGTGCTTTGTTTTTCTTTCGTGTTTTTGAGTGCTAGATCTTGATTAATTGTCATGTGTGATGAGATGTTGGAGGTCATGTGAAAACCTCATGGAACTATTGAAGGTACAAGATCCAAGCACATGGACGAGGAAGAAAACACCCAGAAAAATCGGACTGATCTTCACAGAAATCGGCCGATTTTCTGGGTAGTTGGTTCGATTTTTCCTTCTGTAAAGGAAAGTGATGATCTCCAATCAAGCATGGGTGGAGCGGACGTGGAACTTGGACGGCTTGCGGTGCCAAGCGCGGGTTCCGACACCTTAATGAACATCAAGAGCTCTCTACCATCCTTGATCGATCATCCACCATCATCATTCGATGTGAACCGAAATACCAAAGCATCACAAATTTTACATTGTGAGAACTCTCTTTCACTTCTTTATTTAGTTTCCACATTGGGGACAATGTGTTTCTAAGTATGGGGTGGGGTTTTTATGATCACTTGCATGATTAGCATCTAGGATAGTTTAATATTGTCACATGTTTCATTACGTCTTGCATTGTACATACATATTTCGAAAAATCCAAAAAATCAGAAAATTTTAAAAATTTTAGTGCTTCTAAAGCTTGGAAATGACCTTTATGATGAAATTTGTCTTGTGAATTGGCTATGGATGGCCTTATGTGTTGAATAGATGAAAGCATATGTGGACTTGAAGTACTTATCTTGAATCCCATAAATGATTTGTGATCATGAATGTTTGCCTTGATTGAATTGAGGATTGAAAGTCGAAATTACATGATAGTTCTTGCACATCATTTAGGAGTGATTAAGGCAATTCATCTTTCTCTACTTCTCATCTTGATCATGTTGTTTGAGCACCTCAATTGATGAAAAATTTTACCTCTTTTGACCCATCCGGGACTAGGAGCATGCTAGTGTGTTGATGTGTGTGAAAAGCAAGTGTGGGGTGAAGTTGTTGATGAAAGAATGTTGTGAATGAAGTGCTGAATTTGTTGTGAAAAGTGTAGAAAAAATATAGGTTTGGGGACGTTGGTTTAAATGACGAGTAACTCGGCACCATTCACATAATCGGGTGCTTGTGCCTTGCCAAAGTCAAATAAACCGATAGTCCTAACGAGCTTTGGTATGTGTGCCCGGTGTGGATGCACCTCGAAAAATAAAAAAGCCCGAGGACGGCTAATCACCAAGGTTTCGGCTTTTGTACACCAATGTCATTGTCTCAAAAATGAGTGAAAAAGAAAAGAAAACAAAGAAAAGATGGGAAAATTATACACTTGTTGGGAAGTTGAGCAAAAAAGAAATTTTGGAGTTAGTTCCTTTCCCGGATTAGCATCACATGACTTAAAAATCCCCACCTAATCACAACGTTTCTTAGCCCTTTCTTTCCTAAGTCCTTGTGACCTAAATGCATGTGTGTGAGACTTAGTGATCTAGATTGGACATACTCATGATCATCTTGACTTATTCATTTTCACCTCCCATGCATGCTTTTTAGTTAAGTATAATTGTCTTTCCATGCCTTCATTCATTTTATGCATGATTGCTTGTCCATTGCTATGAAACATGACTATGAAGGTGATCCAATGTTAGAAGCACAATTCCAAAAAGATTTTGTTGTTTTTCTGCATGCATAAATCATGTCATCTCTTGGCCTATAGTTGGATCTTGCTCGGGGACGAGCAAATCTTAAGTATGGGGTATTTTGATAACGTGATTTATGACGTTAGTATAGGCATACAATTAGATAGTTTTTCCCGTTATTCGTGCACGGTTTGACATTAGTTTAAGATGTTTACGCTCATTTCGTGCATATTTCTAGAAAAGACGTCTACACGAGCTTTTGTCGGTTTTGTAGGTATTTTGGGGATCTTTTGGACATTAATCGATACATTCGAGGATCAAGCCTCATGGTGGTACACATCCAAGGCTTTGAAGGAACATAATTGGAGCAACAAAGGACACAAGGACCATAATTGGTGCAAGCAATGGAGCAACTCATGGCTAGACGATCATAACATGCCTCTGTTGAAGAAAATCGGACCATCACTCAGGAAAATCAGCCGATTTCCTGACTGGGTCGATTTTTTGGCCTTCAACAGCTTAAGCCACGTGTCCCACAATCTCTTTGCCCGGCCTTGCTCTTGGTGGATAATATAAGTGGTCCTGCAAGCTGTTGTTGAGGATGCTCTCTCCCACATTCTCTCATTCACAGCTCATTGGATTGGAGGTTAGACTTGGAGAAGAAGAAAATCTCTCTCAAATTGAAGGAAGAAGAAGAACACCAACTCTAGAGTGATAGTGAGTCCTTGAGTGATTTTAAGTGATTTTTGGAGTCTTTGATTGAAGAACTATTTCTAGGATTGTTAGGAACGTTTTGGAACTTCATTTGAAGGGTTGTAAGTCTTGCTAAAACTTAGATTCAGCTGAGATTTATTGTTCTTACTTGTTTATCTTCCATCATCCATCTATGAGAACCATGTATGCTTGTGTGATGATTTTGGATCTTGATATGCATATTATTGGCTAGTTTATTGAGATTCTAGAGTGATGGATTGATGGTTATGGCTTGGGTGATGATAGAATGGACTTATATGTTAGTTTAGGATGATTTGTATGCATAAAACCTAACCCAGAAACAAAAATCGGGCTGTTCTTCAGCCAGATCGGCCGATTTAGGCATGATCCACCCGATTTTTCTCTCTGTTGCTCTTTAATTGATGAATCTGTATGTTAGGATGTTAGGTTGTTGAAATCCTAGTGTTTATTAAGCATAATTTAGCTTAGGATCACCTAATGCTATCAACCTATGTGAGGGAAGAGATCTACCCGATGATTTCCGACCTTAGACACCTAAGATGATGAACCCTAGGTAGTAGTGAGCCTCACAAGCCGCTATTGGATTGAGTGTGCTAGGATCATTGCTTGAGACTTCCCTTTTCCGAGACTTACCCGGTAAGGAGAGGGTTTCCCCTTAAGTGGAGTCCGGTTTGTGTAGAATTCCCTACTTTAACCCCTTGAGACATACCCGGTAATAGGAGTTTGATGCGGGATTAGCGAAGTGAGAGACCTACCCGGTAATTGCTTCCATTAGTGAAACACCCTTTCCCAACACCGCAGCCTTATCCTTAGAATCTTTAGTAGCTTGAGTCCAATGCCATAACCGGAAATCTTGACCTCTAGAATCCATTTTTCTCTCTTTGATCATATATTTTGAGTTTGTGTTACTTGTTTGTTTTGCTAGCTTGAGTTGTTAGTTTGATTTATTATTTTGCATGAATTGTGATCTTTGATTGATCACCTAAAAACCAAACCAAAAACATTAAGATCTTCATTTCTTTATTCCTTTCTCCTTTCTTAGACTAGTTCTACACTATTTATGCTCACTTGTTGATTCAATTTCACCTTAGTCTTCGAGTTCGACCTCGGAATACTATCCTTGCTACAAAACGACCCATACACTGTGGGTTCGCTAGGAGTTAGGAAAAATATAACGAGTATAAATTTAAGGCTTATTGCGTGCATCACATTCTTAGCGTAACAGATATGTTCATTGTTGTATCTAACTACTAGTCGTCCTGACATTATGTTTAGCGTGTGCATGTGTGCAAGATTTCAAGTTGATCCTAAAGAGTGACACTTGATAGCTGTGAAAAGAATCTTTCGGTATCTCAATGGCACTAAGGATCTAGGGTTATGGTACCCGCGTCAAAGCTCGTTTCACCTTATTGGCTATTCAGATGCAGACTTTGCAGGTTATAAGGTCGATAGAAAAAGCACTTCTGGATGTTGCCAATTCTTAGGGTCATCCCTAATCAGTTGGCACTCCAAGAAGCAAAATTTTGTCGCCCTATCCACAGCCGAAGCTGAATATATCACTGCGGGAGCCTGTTGTGCACAAATTTTATGGATTGCTCAACAACTTCGTGATCTTGGCTTTGATTTAAAAGGTATTCCTATAAAATGTGATAATACTAGTGCTATTTCGATAACCAAAATTCCTGTGCAACATTCAAGGATTAAGCATATTGATGTAAGGCATCACTTCATATGTGATCATGTTGAAAAAGGTGATGTTTCGATTTCTTTTATATCTACTAAGTTGCAGCTTGCAGATATCTTTACCAAGCCTCTTCTTGAGGAACAATTTAATTTTATTAGATTGGAGCTTGGAATGTTGAACAAGGAAGCAATAACGTAAGGAGAGTAAAAGAGTTTATTTGTTCCTACGTATGCAGCCCAATTAGTGTTTTCAAGGGCCTTGAAATGCAATTCAAGGGCCTTGAAACACGTTTCAAATGGTATATTAATATGACGGATCTTTTTAAGAATTAATATCTTTTAGATATTTTAATTCTTAAATTGTTTTTATGGATTCTTTTGTTTGAAAGTTGAAAAAGATTTGTTGGATTTTTATTGGTTTTCAAATTGGTCTTTGAAAGGCTTGATTTTCTCAAAATCTTGTTATCTCACTATTAAAAAGGACCTATTTTTCCTATCTTTTTCATTCTTTCACAGAAACCCTATTCAAAAATCCCTTGCTTTCTCTCTCAAACTTCACTCATGGCACCCAGAAGCAAGAAATCCGCTCCTCAAGCTCCCAAAAAGAAAGCCGTTCAAAGCCCCTCAATTGCAAAGGAAGAAATACTTTCTAAGGATTTGGACATCTCTCAGACGATTGGTCTTCCCACATCATGGTTCATTAATTTTCAAGCTTCAGGATCTTGGTTTGATGGTTTTCACATTCGACCGCTTTGTATGTGTGATCTGGTGGACACTGGTTTTCTTGATACTCTTAAGATTTCGTGCATAAACAAGCTCAAGAGTTCGATTATTTGGAAAGTCCTAAACCCTGGAGATTTTGCCTTTCCACGACTCACGAGAATGTTCTATGTTAATCTCATCACAAAAAGGGACAAAGGATGTATCACTCTTGAACCTTTAGTGAAAGGTACTCCGATTTCACTCACTTCTTCTGTTTTAAGTGAGATATTTGGAATTCCTACCGATATTGTGTTCAATCATCCTTCAAGAACAGAGAGTGTTCGTATTGCTAAGGAAAAATTTTTGGTTCCGAATTCAACCTCACGTCAACTTACTCATACCTCTCTAACCTTAGAGGCTAAAATAGTGTTTACTATACTGGTTCGATGTATTTTTCCTCGTGCAAACTCAAGAGAATTGTTGTTTGATCAATCTCTGGAATTAATTCATCAGATTATGTCTAATCTAGACATAGATGTACTTAATCTTATTCTCAACCATATGATACATTCTGTCAATTCTAAGCGACCCATTCCTCTTCCTTACGGAAACTTGTTGCCTAAGATCTTTGACTGTTTTAAAATTGATACATCCTTTGAAGATCGACAGTCAATTTCTGGTAAAATTGATGAGAACTGCTTAGAAAGATTGGGGATTGAGAAGACTCTTGCAGGAACATGGACTTTAAAAGGAAAAGTAACCACTCAAATTCTAACTGAAGAGGCTCAAACTTCTCCTATTCCAGAAATCAGGTTATAAGGTTGTGAAAAAAGAAATGGTATGTCTGAATCGTGAATTGTCTAATCTTCAGTTTGATACTAAGAGACGAATGGATGCAAATTTTGAGCTGCTATCTAACATAAATGCTAAAGTCAATGAAATGTATTTGATGAATGCTCTTACACTGACTATAATGGAAAGTATTCTACCAGTGCCTGAAGATGTAGCTCAACATACTCAAGAGAAAGTTGAGAATGTGTTGACGTGTACAAAATAAATCAATTCTGTATCCAACTCACGTTGAGCCAATTTTTTTGCCAGCAGTTGAGTATGAAGTAGTTAATCAAAGAAGAGCTGAAGAAAAGAAACGACGTTTGGCAGCTGAAATGGATGATTGGAGCTATAAGAAGCCATCATCCAAAGGAAAAAGGAAGTTCTATGAGGAGAATTGAGCTTGCTGTTTGAGAAACTCTTTTTGTGGTTTTTGTGAAAATATTCTTGGGTCTGTAATCGTTTTTAAAGATCTCGTACTTTAACTATTTTTCTCCCTTGTTGAAAGACAAAGGGGGAGAAATGAATGTGATCCGACATTTGATATTCTGCATTCTGCATTTTAGGTTTTGATATTCATATATATGCATTGCTAAACTAATAAAATGCAGGTATAAAAACATTTGTGTTGTCTTCCATCAAGGGGGAGATTGAAAATTCCACCTTGATTGTAAAGGTTTTACAGGTGTTGTTGATGCAAGACTTAAACACAAATGAAGTAGTTTGATACATTAAACAGTGAATTATTATATTTCGAGATGCTTGGTTAGTTTGGGTTTAGTACAGGATTTGTCAAAGAATTCAAAGGCCTTCAAATTGATTTCAAGAGCACAAAGAAGACAAGGATGCACAACGAAAAGATCTCAAAAGCCTTGAAGTAGATTCCAAAGAAACAAGGAAGACAAGGCTACACAACGAAAAGATTTCAAATCACAAAGAAGATCTTTCACGAGAGATTTGCCCAAAACAAGAAGATTTGAGAAGATATGAATATTTGAGCAGGAGAAGATCTTAACCGACCAACAAAGAAGATCTTACAAAGATCCTTAACCGAAAAGCACGAAGATTCTCTCATCAAAATTTGAAGATTGTTACAACAATTAACGAGAAGATTAAGGAGCCGAGAGATCAACGTGTTTTGAGGAGATGAAGATCTACAACGTCTATCTCATCTCAACCAGGAAGCGATATTCATGAAGAAGAAGAATTATCTTCGAACGGTCATCTCTCCAACGGCTAGAAGACCACTCCATAGAATATTATAAATTAAGATGGAAGTTGAAGAACGGATACACAAGTCTGCACAAAAACATCTATAGTCTTCAAGCGATCCAAAGTTATCTTCATTTCGAAACATTTGGGAGAATTTTTACTTTTTTAACGGCTAAGAAAGACGGCTTAGGAATACACGTCTTCCAAGGCAGTTGTGGAATAATTATCCCTACAATATTCCAGATTTATTATTCCAATTTTGAGAAGTTTGGAGAAGGGGACTCAACCCGCCTTTGAATCGGTTAAAGGATAATTATCGACTTCGCTAAAGAATAATTATCGTCTTCGCTATAAGTAGAGGAGAATCGTTTATAAATTCGTTTTCTTTTCACGTTTCCTCGTAAAACCTATGATTTCTCTCAACCTTCAAACTAAGATCTACTCTCCATTTCTAATCCGATTTCAATTCCGTTTAAGTTTCTAGATTCCTTTCTTCATTCTCTTCATATCAGTATCGAGTTTCTGCATTTCCTAGCAAATGAAGATTTGGTCAAGCATATATGTCACCAGGACGGTTATGTCGCTCAGGTTCCGGTGAATTTGATGTTGTCCATACGTAGCATGCGTCGTTGTGATTCCAAATCTTCTTTCAAACACTCGGGTTAGTAACGAATAAGTTATGAATTTATTCGTTTTTCGCACGGCGATTTGGCCTAAATTGATCTTAGGCTTGTCAAAATGGATCATTAGAAATTCTATTATGGTTGTTATATTATTCTGGTGTTTATGGGTTGTTTGTTTGATGAAATCTGATGACAAATTGGTTTAGAAATTGCCTGCGGGCAAAACATTATTCTGACGACATTTAATTAATTAGTTAAAGGTTAACTAATTAATTAGGACAAGAATTGAGATTGAGGAATGTTAATTAGATGTTACCTTGATATTTGAGGATTTGTGAGTTATGTTGAGATATTGAGGTTTAGTTAGTTGTGAGGCTTATAGGTTGATTATGATCCTTATGGATCCTTTGAGTCTAGGTGTGACCCCTTTGATTGATAGAAGATTTGATATCTCTTTATGCCTTGTTATTAGGCAGTGCTATCCTCCGGATCGGAGTTGATCGTGGTTGAGGTTATCTTGAGGTTGAGGTAAGTCTGTAGGACTGACTTAGCTATCATTCCTATATTGGATGTGTGCATGAGTGGTGTTTGTTATATGCTTTATAGCATGCGATGTTGAGTATTACCAACCTATGTTTTATTGGATATCCCCCTTGTAGTGGTAGTGATAACCTTTCCCTTTCATCCTGTAAGGAGTCTGGGAGGTTCTCTGTGGTCAATCCAATACTAGTATACGAGATGGACACTTCACTACTCCCTTAGGGTACACGGGAAGTGTGCCGATACTACTCCAGATGGATATGGTACCCAAAGGCGAGGATGATATATTCCTCGTGTCACATATTGTCATCTATATATATATATATATATATATATATATATATATATATATATATATATATATATATATATATATATATATATATATATATATATATATATATATATATATATATATACCTTGAGTGTATGACGTTATAAAGATAATTAAACGGGCAAATGTGTGATAGCATGATTATATGTTTATGATTACATGACCTGTGTTTGTGCTTATGCATTATCTTATATATGAATGGTTAGTTATCGGTTTACACCGTGTTGTAGATGATCTGCAGGTTAGGAGGAATTCAAAGTGAGCCAGATGGGTTAACCGCTTAGGGCTTCCGTACACTAGGATGATGCAAGGGATTATGGGATATTTTGTATATGTATGGATTGTTGTTTTGTACTCACCGGCGCTTTTGTAAACCTTTGTTGTATATATTTATACAGTTTGATGTTTTGGTTTTAATCTATATGTGTTTTGTTGTAAGATCCAGTGAACTTGTTGTCAGGCTAGGGTTAGGATGCACTGTGAGATCCTAGCCCCGTAGCGCCCCGAGTCCCACGGATTTGGGTTGTTACAAATTTATCGTAAAAGGAAAGTACAACCACCCGACGAAGCTGCATCTGACGTGTTGGGATTGGCTCCCTGGAACGTTGGAATTCAACAAGAACCTTAAAATTGCTGAATTTTTAAATTTCCAAATTGTGTGACTATATTGTTTATGCAAACTTTCTACACATTTTTATGTTTCTGTTTTTTGTTTTTTGAAGAACAAATATAAGCGTAATTTTTGTTTTGAGCAATTATTGTGTATTTAAGCAAAGCTAGCCTATTAGCTTAAAAGGGGTAATTTGTTTTTTTAAGAACAAATATAAGCATAATTTCTGTTTTGAGCAATTATTGTGTATTTAAGCAAAGCTAGCCTATTAGCTTAAAAGGGGTAAATGAGTATTAAGAAGAATGTTCCAAATTTCATGGTTCCTATTCTATGTATCTCAACAATTACTGTCATTTTACTAGGTATTTTAGCAATTACTCTTTCAAGAATCAAGTAGCTTATTCCAAATTTCATGTCCTCCTATTTTGTCATTTTATTGTGTATTTCAACAATTATGATCACATGCTTGACTTTATTACAATACAATAGAGAAGATGAAGATGTAGGTATAGATCCGATAAAGGCAAAAGAAAGATGTATAGAAATGAAAGGTAGAATTTAGTAAGGATGCAACTTGCTGAATGTAAATAGAAGTTAAGGGCCCGTTTGGTTTTAACTCCGGAATCGGAAACGAATCTAGTCCATACGTATATCCTTATTCATGAAAGTTTTTGGAATCATTCCTTGTTGTTTGAAGTAATTGGAGTAGAGTTTGATTACTTTTGATACCCTATAGGGTAACAAAATGTGGGGAATCAAGTCTATTTTGCCTTAAAACACAAGGAATGATCCCATAAAATTTCATAAATGAGGATATAGATATGGACTAAATTCGTTTCCATTCCGTTTCCGTTTCCGAAGTTGGAAACAAACGGGCCCTAAAATTAAACCAATTAGAATCTATCAGATAAGAAGCTGAAAATAATATAGTTGAAATTAAATAGAAACAATTTGTATAAATATTTTGGATCATTTCTTAGGAAAATTAATATGTAGTGCATATCTAGTGTGAATGTTCTTTTAAATCCATCACTAGATTCTTCAAGTCTTGAATGTCATTTTGTAATGTTGGTGGTGAATCATATCCTAGATCATTTCTCGCTTAATGCTCGCCTTGAACATAAGTTTTCTTCAATGCATCCGCCCATTGGAAGATATTAGACATGGGTCTGTTCGGGCTGAACCACCAAACTGGCGGTTCCCAAACCGCCACTTTGGTCAAACCGGCAAACCACCGGTTTGACCAAACTGGCAGTCACCGATTTAGGTTTAGGTTTGGCCTTTTTTCTCTTCTTTTTTTAATTTTTTTGGCCCAAACCGGCGTTTAACCGTCGGTTTGGGCCAAAAAAAGAGTCGTTGGTTAGCCCAACGGCTTATTAGCCCACCAACGGATCTTTTTGAGCGGGGCCCACATTCCAATGGCTCAAAGAGTTGTTGGTTTGTGTTTTTGTTTTTTTATATAGTTTATTTAAAAACAATTATTAATGTTATTTGTTTAAAAAAGCAAAAAAATTATATCCTCAATTCCAATAAATACCTTACCATTATTCCATTTATCTCATACCAACATTCTCATCTCTCTCTACTACTACTACTCTCAATCTCGATCTCGTATTCTAGATTTCTTGAATCTCAATTTTTGATTTCTCAATCAATTCTAATGGAAAACCCGAACGAAAATACTCTCGTTTTCTTTCCTACCAATAAAGCGAGACTCAAATGCCCGATATGCCAAAAGGTCACGGTGAAGGGGCTTTCCGACAAGTTCCTGCACCAAAAATGCTTACATCCGACATCTTCACAAAGCATTACAAGAAGGGTGAGGTGGTGAACAATTATTGCCAAATCTCGTGAAACTATTGTCCGAAGGTGTACAAGTGGAGGGCGCAGGGCGGCTACGGGACTTTGCAAACCCACATGCAAAAGATCCATCCAGAGAAGCTCGGAATATCACGGGGACAACCTTTTGCGGTTCTAGGAAGAGAGGTGTGAGACGCCTGCATTCGAAGGATATTCCAATGATGAGGCTATGCGGGAGGCTGAGGATAGTATCGAGGGGAACTATCCAGATTTTTACGCCGGGAAAGATGCACCTGTAGGATCCACGATTAGATTTTGGTGCTATCTTAGTGAGTGTATGTTATGCTATGTGCGTATGTGATATGTTGTGTTTTCGTGCTAGTTGTGAGTTGTGAATATGATCTGTTAGATCTTGTTTGCTAGTACAAGATAGGTATAGCTAGAGATGGTTCTTTCCTCCATGCTACGGTGTATGTGTTAGGATTAGTAGGAGATGGTTCTTTCCTCCATGCTATCTTTGATGGACATAGTGTGAGTGGAGACGGTTTTCCTCCACATAGTTGTGTTACGAGTACGATTGGCTGGAGACGGCTTTCCTCCATGCCTTGTGACGTGGTTAGTAGTTGGCAAGAGATGATTTTTCCTCTATGCCTTTGGATAGCGTTATGATATTGTTGTTGGAGTTGGTGATTCCTCCATGCTGTGTTTTGAGGTTATAGAGTGTTATAGGTTGATACGTTTGAACGGAGATGTGATACCTCCGATAGAGAGAGTGTTTATACCTCGGCATATGGGTCCGAGAGGATTCGGGAATTGTTCAAGTTTCAGGACAAAACTTTTTCTTAAGGGGGTGTGATGTAATAGCTAGGATTTCCGAATTCTAATTAATGTTGATTAAATTAATCAGTGATAGCAATTGACATATAACTCGCGAAGATTAATTAAGTGTTGAATATAAGTCCCACCGTTATGTTCCTGGCGTAATTTTGGGCTTATGGTGAAATTTTCACTTTTTCCCCCGGGTAATTATTTTTACCCTCCGGTATTATTTGGAGCATTTGGGAGCTCCAATTAATAAAAATGCAGTTGAAAGAAACGATCAGGACATCGGAAATGTCCTAGATATGAAATAACATGGAAAGGCAAAACGGCCAAAAGAGTTGCTATTTCGTTTCTTAACGACTAAGAAAGACGGCTTAGGAATACACGTTTTTCGAGGCAATTGTGGAATAATTATCCCTACAATATTCAAGATTTATTGTTCCAATTTCGAGAAGTTTGGAGAAGGGGGTTCAACCCGCCATTAAATCGGTTAAAAGATAATTATCGACTTCACTAAAGGATAATTATCGACTTCACTATAAATAGCGGAAAATCGTTTATTAATTCATTTCCTTTCACGTTTCCTCGTAAAACCTCTGATTTCTCTCAAACTTCATACTCAAATATACACTCCGTTTCTAATCCGATTTCAATTCCGTTTGAGTTTTTGGATTCCTCTCTTCATTCTCTTCATATCGGTACCAAGTTTCTGCATTTCCGAGCAGATAAGGACCTGGTCGAGCATATATGTCACCAGGACAGTTCAGTCGCTCAGATTCCGGTGAATTTGATGTTGTACATGCGTAGCCTGCGTCGTTGTGATTCCGAATCTTCTTTCAGATCGTCAATCGGGTTAGTAACGAATAAGTTATGAATTTATTCATTTTCCGTACTACGATTTGGCCTAAATTGACCTTAGGCTTTTCAAAATGGATAATTAGAAACTCCATTATGATCATTATATTATTCTGGTGTTTATGGGTTGTTTGTTTGATGAAATCTGATGACAGGTGGGTTTAGAAATGGCCTGCGGGCAAAACATTATTCTGGTGAAATTTAATTAATTAATTAAAGGTTAATTAATTAAATTAGGATTAAATTTGAGATTAAGGAATACTGATTAGATGCATGCTAGGTGTCAGAATGAGTTGATGATGTTATGGATATCGGTTATGGCTTTAAGGGTTATTATGTGTACGAGTATGATGAGATGTTATGTTGAGGATATGCCTTAGGCATTTATGAATGTGTTGAGGATCTGAGGTTTAGATTTGAGATATAGGTTGGTTGTGGTTAGTGGGACGAGTCTCCTAACCTTTGCAGTATGTGATTGTGTGTGCCTTGCTATTGCAGGCGTTGATTACTTCCCCAAGGGGAAGCTGTGACGTGGTACAGGTTACGAGTATATCAGGTAAGTCCATAGGACTTACTTAGCGTGCAGTTATGGATTGTATGATTGTGATGGTTGTGTGTGTTCATATGATTGTGCATTTATAACCTAAATCGGACTATGATGACCATTCATTATATTTATTTGGCCCAAGTGTATTATAACGGGCGGTAACCACCGGTCTCTGCCTGCTGGTTAGGAGGAGGTGCCCTGAAGATAATCTCACAGGAGGGGACGAGTGACGGTCACCCCCATGCAAAACTCTTGTGTTACGTTGGATGGGACGGGGTTCTTGAGGCTCCTCGTGTTACAAAAGAAATTGAATTAGTAATGGAATAACGTAATTAAAGATAATAAATGAATGTGTGTGACATTGCATGTATGAGTTGTCGTGGTGTGTTTGTGCTATTACTATCATGCTTATCTTTTGTTGTAGCTAACGGTGTATACTGTGTTGTAGTTGATCTGCAGGTTAGGAAGACTGCAGAGTGAGCCAGATGGTGTGACCAGCCAAGGACTTCTGTACATTAGGATGTGTGGGTTGGGGATCTTTTGTACCAATTGATGTTGTTGTTATGGTTTTGTACCCGGCTTTGAGTTTGTAAACTCTTTTGTTGTATCATACAACTTTTATGTATTTGTTTTTACTCTACTTGTGCCTTGTTGTAAGATCCAGTGAACTTGTTGTCAAGGTAGGGTCAGGATCCATTGTGAGATCCTAGCCCAATGTAGCATTCATAGTCCCGCGAATTCGGGGTGTTACACCGGTAGTTCCCAAATCGGCCCAAACTCGCGGTTTAGGTTTGCCGGTTTGGTCAAACCGTGGTTTACCGATGCTTTACAAACCGTCGGTTAAAAAAATTTTTAAAAAATAGACGGTTTGGTCCTCAAACCGTCAGTTAACCGCCGGTTTGGTCCAATTTTTCTTTTTTTATAAACCGCCTACCAAACTGGCGATTTAGGTTAATCTAAACTGCAGGTTTGGGATATGGCCAGTTTTGGTATAGGTTTAGCCTTTGGTCAAACCTAAACCGACGGTTAGGTTTTGGACCCATGTCTAGTCTATGTTATATGATGAAACTATTTGGAAAACTTGTTCTAATATTTGTAGTATTTTAAAAGTTTTTAGTGATTCAACTAATATGATGAGTTATGTTTACACTCCTACTTCTTATTGTTTTTTAGAAATAGCCGTAAATGTTGCCGAGGCTTTACAAACGGTTTAACTTATCCAACAATTGTAAAAGCTATAACCGATATGAAAAAATGGCTTAAATATTATGAATGTTTAAGTTTAATAAGTGCTAGTTCTTCCGCCGAACCGACTCCTCCACCCTCTTCTTCTTCTTCTTCTTCTTCTTCTTCTTCTTCTTCTTCTTCTTCTTCTTCTTCTATTCTTTCAAAGGCTAAGCAAATTTTAGCTAAAATAACAAAAGCACCAAGGCATTCATCCACAAATGCCGAATTTCAAGATTATCTAACAACTTTTTTTAGTTTTGATAGTGAAACTTTTGAAATTTTGGATTGGTGGAAGAAGTTAGCCCCAAAGTATCCAACATTGACCAAGATTGTGCAACAACTCATGGTTGTGCCCGCATCAACGGTGGCCGTGGAGCAAGCTTTTAGTCAAGGAGGAAACATGCTAAGTTACAAGAGAAGTCAACTAAAGCCCGATAAATTGGAGGCACAAGTATGCGTTCAAGGTTGGATCGGGGCGGAGAAGTGGAAACAACGGAATGACCCCGTTTATGACTCAAGATCGGATTCCAACTCCGATGATCCGGACACCACTTCCGAGTCCGAGGTGGAAAGGTAAGGAGGTAACAAAAACAACTCAGAAGTCCGAAAAAAGGTAAACAAAGGTAAGAGAACTTTGTAGGCTTTGATTCCTCTTAACCCCGAGAGGATACGTAAGCAACCGGGAAACCGGTTCAAGCCCGAGAAATTGCTCTCGTTTTTTTTTAATTAAATTACTAACGTAAAAAAATTACTGATGCAAACTCGGTTAAAAATTAAAAAAAAAAAAAAAAAGTTATATACCTTTTAATTTTTTAATTTTTTAAAAAATCGATGCTTAACCACCAAACCCGCCGGTTAGACGGTTTTAGGTTGAGGTTTGGTTCAAGGCCAAACCTTAACCGGCGGTTCTCAAACCTAAACCGGCAGTTTAGGCTTGGGACCCATGTCTAGAAGATATTGCAGCCATAACATCTGTAATACGGCCTATGCGGATTTTTGTCAAACCCATTAACTCTAACACAAGTTCTTTTGGTGGTTGATACCTACAATATGGGCTCATCGATCTCAATGTTGAAGAAGTGGTTGACTCCATTAAATCTGCAAGTTTACTCAGAAAAAAAAATCAGCAAGTTCCAACTTCTATAAATTCAGCAAGTTTAATAAAAATCAGCAAAATCAGCAAGTTTACCTATGAATTTTTTTTTTATCAAGTTTACCTAGAGCAGATTTGTACGATACATAAATCTCTCACAAGTATCCAAAAAAATCAAAAAGTTCCATACTTTTTACATCTCCCTAAGTCTCACACAAGTATCCGAATTCCAAATGTGGTTAACCAATACGACGCTACCAATATATTCATTCGTACTTAAACCATTGGAAACTTGGTCGCTAATACCTATGAGGAACATAACTCAGTTGTTACGCTTTCCATGTCCTCTTTGATTAGTGTTTTGTAGAGCCCATAAACTCAAATGCGTACATTTAAAAATCATCATATAGTTAAACATCATCATACTAAACAAGCCAAAACCACCACCCTAGTGTATTGAGATAGAGGATACTATTTAACATACAGTTAAACATCATCATACATATCTATATTGACAACTAACATTAGTTGACTGCAGACAATCTGATAAAACAAATTAGATTGTACAAAACTAAAATCGATCAAAGTTGTATGTAATTAAAATTGAGGGATTACCTAGAAGGAGCTCAATTAAAGAAAATTGAGGGATTACCTGGATGGAGCTCGATTAGGGTTATGTTCTTCGATCGAAGGCAGAGGAGAACTTAATTGCGGCTTCAAGTAGAGGATAGTCTAATCGATTAGGGTTATGTTCTAAAAGATCTCAAACAGGAAAACCCTTGTATGTTCGATAGAAGGCAGTTTCTTCGATTTCCTATTGAATACAATTCATCGATTTCCTGTGAGGATTCAACAACTTCGTCGATCGAGAACAACCAATGTAGAAGGGCACGAGATAGCAAAGGTTTTTTTTCCTATCGAACGTAAACAAAATTAACTTTAACCTAAAATCTTTAACCATGGTTATTGAGAATTGACTATAACAACCCAATTTCGCGGGACTCGGGGAACTACGGGCTAGGATCTCACAATGGGTCCCGACCCTTAGCTTGACAATAATTTCACCGGATCTTGCAACAAGGCAAAACTAAAAGGCAAACCCGAAATAGTTTTAATGCAATCTCATGATCACAAAAAACAACCAATGGAAGACTCAAAACCGAGTTCTAACAAAAACAACAACAATGTTCCAAAAGATGACAATAATACAAAAACCACTCCCGTCCTATAATGTACGGGAACCCGGCTGCCCAATACCACCGGATCACTCAGGAGCGTCCTTAACCTGCAAGGCATCTACAAAGACGGTATAAAACCGTTAGCTAAACATTCTAAGCATTAGAAAGACGGTAAGGCACATAGACATATAAGGAAATGTAAACACATAGCATGATAGCACACAAGCCGAATATTATCTTCTATGTCGTTATTCCTTCACTAACTCAAATTATTGTGTGACACAATAATCATAATGATCATGCCTCAATCCTCTTTCACCAAATAGGTTTGGTCCAGATGCGAACCAGCATCACATGTTGGACTGGTCGCAGAGTACCTCCCAGTATCCCAATTTTGAACTAGACAAGCGGCCACCGCCCGATTAACATACACTTGGGGCAATTAATATACATATGGTCTTCCTAATCCGGGGTTAATCATTATAACAATAATTATAACACACACCACCATCATGCATCAAACTAATACGCAGAAGCTAGCTAAGTAAGTCCGGGGGACTTACCTGTCTCAATGATCAATCCGATAAAATCCGTACTCCGCTTCCCACAAGAAGATACTCTAAGTCTGGCCATCAAGGCACACAATCAACATCACTCTCACATGCTAGCAGTCCTTATACTTCTAGTCCTAATGATATTTACAAGATCATACAACTCACAACATATGCTAGGGTAAACCATTCCTAGTCTACATGATCCTATATGGTCATAACCTACTCATATGATATCAGTATATGTCCACTAATCCTACTAGTCTCAAACACCGCAGCCAAGCTAGAATACAACTCCTAACTTAGAAGATTCATACAAGGTCATCATACTTCAAAGACAACTTAAACCACATCCAACCATCAAATTTTACATATGGTTACCAACCACTAGATGGCATTCACAAGGCTAACCTAAGTCCAGCCTAGGCATGATACTATCATGAATCAACACAAAGATGAAGGAAGAATCAAGAGTTCAAGAGATTGAGGACCTACTGGTGTAAGGACGCGGCCACAAAAAACAAAAGGCCCGATTGCGGAAGGGAAGAAGGCGCACCCGCGGCTCCAACAGACGCACCTGCGGCTCTATGTGAGCGTACCTGCGGCTCAGGTGAGGCACACCGGTGCCTTTGCACACCCGTGGCTAGAACCGCGGTCAAACTCCAAAGATTGCAATTTGTTGGCTCTTCGATGTGCAACTGACCCCAATGTATCCCTAGCTGGCTTGGTCGTCCCTAAGCTTCCACCACAAGATCTACACTCCACACCATAGCCTATGCAACAAGAACATACATGCAACACAAGAATGGGACTATCTTGAGTGAATCCATGCTTCCACAACCCTAGGGTTGAAAGAAGGAAGAAGGAGAAGAAGTGAGGAAGAAGAAGAAGGAGAACTTACTACACTTCAAGCTTGATGTCCAAATCTGTGTACAACAACCATGGAAAGGTTCTTCACTTGAAGGATATCAAAAGAGCAACAATGGAGGAAGAGAAGGACGAGAGGGGATGAGGAAGAGAATGAAGAAAAATGAGTAATGTGTTAAAGAAAGGGGGAAATGAGGGAATCACTTCTTAGCTGTGGGAAAACAAGAGTTCAAGGTGGTCAAGGGTCACTCTAGGTTAGAGGTAACGAGGGGTCGGGGTTTAAAAAGGTGAGAATGAAAGGTCGGGAGGAAACGGGCTCAACTCCCGCCTTGGCGTGTCGCCGCCCCCGCGGAACTACCGAGCCGCAACCGCAGGTCTCCTAACCCGCAGGGGCAGTAGCTACCCCTAAAGGCTACTAACGGCGCTCTTCTATCGGAACTAAAAGTCCAGGCGTTACATCAGACCCACCTAAAAACAAGTTTTGTCCCGAAACTTGCTAAACGCTAAACTCTCGGTCATACGTGCCTTGGTAACAACTCAGAAAACATAAACATGCCAACTATTGGTCCTATAATCCAAAGCCTACTCATGTTACCACATCAAGACCCCACAAGGCATACATATATACTCGCATGAAACACATATAACATACCACATCACGTAATCGCATAAACATAATTAGGAAAGAACTAGGGACTAACCTGATGGTCCTATAGACGCCGCTAGATCAACGTAAAACTCTGGATAGTTCCTCCGTGAAAACTCCACCTTGAGTATATAACTGAATATGTGATGATGGAAGACTTAACACAAATACGCGGTTTCTATACTAATAAAATATCGATTTTATATCTAGTTTGCTTGGTTTGTTTTGGTGTTTGTCTAAATGTATGCAGACCTTAGAAAGAATTTCAAGGGATGATTGGAGGCCTTCAAATTGAATACAAGGGACAAGCGCAAAATTTAAAGAGGTTCAACACAGAAACCTTGAAAGCCATTTCAAGGGATCAAAACCCGAAGTCTTGAAGCAAGATTCAAAGGACATAATGGATGGAAGGAATTCAAATCTCAAACAACAAAATCAACCAAGGATCCAGAGAAGATCTTCCAAGAAGATTCGGCTAACAATAAGATCTCGACCAAGGAGATACGATCCAACAAAATAGGATCTCACACCGGATACTATCCTTCATCACTAGGTCGCCTCCTAGGCTCCCCATCTTGACAACTTCACCCTCATCATCGGTATGTCCTTTAACTGAAAGCGTCTCGTACCCCTCTCTAGGACATCTATTGGGTGCTCGGCAAATGTATGGTCTAGCTCGACCACTGGATCGTCGTGACTGACGATGTATCTCGGGTTATGTATGTACTCTCTCATCAGAGACACATGGAAGACCGGGTGAACACCCTCTAACCTCGGTGACAATGCTAGTTTGTAATCCACCTCTCCAACCTGCTCTAAGATCTCGAATGGTCCAACATATCGAGGGCTCAACTTCCCATTAATGCCAAAACGTCTAACGCCTCGCGTCGGTGATACTCTCAACAAGACCTGAGCTCCCACTCTAAACTCTAGACGTTTGTGCCTCTCATTAGCATATGACCTCTGACGACTCTGTGCGGCCAGCATCCGCTCTCGGATCATCGCTACCCGATCCATGTCGTCCTCTACCTGCTCGGGTGCTACTCCACTAATCGTCCTCGGTTCATCCCAGGACAAAGGCGTACGGTACCTCCATTCATACAATGCCTCGTAAGGAGCCATCCTGATTGATGCATGTCAACTGTTGTTGTACGAAAAATCCACCAAAGGAAGGTGGTATAGCCATATCTGTCCCCAATCAAGCACACATTCTCTCAACATATCCTCCATGGTTTGTATAGTCCTCTCCGACTGACCGTCCGTTTGAGGATGATACGCGGTTGTGAAATGAAGGCTCGTACCTAGGGTGACGTGTGCCTGCTGCCAGAACCTCGAGGTAAAGTGTCTGTCCCTATCCGAGATGATGGTCCTCGGCACTCCATGAAGTCTCACTATATGTTGGGTGAACTCCTTGGCTAAATGACTCACATGCCACGTTTCTCTAATAGGGATGAAACGTGCGGTCTTCATCAGTCGATCTACTACCACCTATATCGCGTCAAAGCTCCTACTTGGCCTCAAGCCGGTAACAAAGTCCATGGAAACGTCCTCCCACTTCCACTATGGAACCGGTAGTGGGTGGAGCTCTCCTCCGGGCCTGTGGTGTACGATCTTGACCTGCTGGCAGGTCACACACTAGGCTACGTATCTAGCCACGTCGGGATTAAGCCCACCCCACCATAAGATCGTCGGACGTCCTGGTACATCTTACTTGCGCCCGGGTGCATGGAGTAAGGTGCAGAATGGGCCTCCTACTTTATTTGATGTCTCAACTCTCTATCTGACAGTACGCATATACGCTCCTGGACTCTTAACAACCCACCCGCACCTATGGTAAACTAGGGCATCTCTCCTCGGGAGATCTTATCCCGGAGCCTCATCAAAACTGGACAACTCTTCTGCTTCTGTCGGATCTCTCCCGAAAGTTTAGATAGCACCTCTAAAGAGGACAATTGGGTGTCCTTATCCGAAAACCAGATATCTACATCTAACCATACTGAGTCCCTCTACAATTGTGGTTAAACCATCAATCGAGCTATCGTCTCGTCTCGAGGCGTCCTCCTACTAAGAGCATCGGCGACCACGTTCGCCTTCCCTGGGTGGTACAAAATCTCCAAGATGAAGTCCTTAATTAGCTCAAACCATCTCCTCTGGCGGTTATTCAACTCTCACTGAGTGAATATGTACTTTGGACTCTTATGGTCTATGAAGATCTGACACGTGGCCCCATAAAGATAATGCCGTCAAATCTTCAACGCATGAATCCCTACGGCTAGCTCAAGATCGTGGGTAGGATATTTCTCCTCATACGTCTTCAGTTGTCTAGATGTTTATGCAATAACCCTATGTCGCTGCATTAGAACGCACCCCAAGCCTAGCTTGGTTGCATCACTATAAACGACAAAGTCCTTTATACCCTCTAGTTGTGCTAAAGCACGAGCGGAGGCCAACCTCCTCTTCAACTCCTCGAAACTCTGCTGGCATGGCCCATACCATGTAAACCTAGTAGACTTCTTCAGCGAGGAAGTAAGTGGCCAGGCAATCACTAAAAATCCCTCAACAAACCTACGGTGGTAGCCCGCTAAATCCAAGAAGTTGCGCACCTCCTTGACCATCCTAGGAGGCGGCCATGATGTAATAAATTCTATCTTCGTCGGGTCAACCTTGACACCCTCGGTGGAAACTATGTGGCCTAGGAAGGCCACCTCCGGCATCAAGAACTAGCACTTAGAGAGCTTCGTGTAAAGCTCTCTATCCTGTAGGACTCGAAGCACCTTCCTCAGGTGTCCCGCATGCTCCTCTCTACTCCGAGAGTATACCAAGATGTCATCAATGAAGACTACTACGAACTGGTCAAAGAAGTCAATGTAGATGTTGTAACACCCCGAATCCGCGGGACTCGGGATGTCACATTGGGCTAGGATCTCACAATGGATCCTGACCCTAGCCTGACAACAAGTTCACTAAACCTTACAACATGGCACTGACAGGTATAAAACAAATACATAAAACAGTATAAACTGTACGACCCAAAGTAAACAACAACATAGCCGAGTATATAAAACGACATCCTCACATAGGAGGTACAAAAGATCATCCTCACGCAGGAGGGGAAACACAACAACCCCAAACCAACCACCTAATGTACGAGAGTTCTCGGCTTGTCACCCTGCCAGATCACCCAGTAGCGCCTAACTTGTAAACATCTACAACACGGTATGAAACCGTTAACTAACCATACATATATGAGGTAATGGATAAGCACAAGCACAATCATGAAAGATAAACACATCAGCATGCTATCACACATTTACCCATTTATTATGTTTATATAATAACCATTCACTCAAAAACCGTATATATATATATATATATATATATATATAATATATATATATATATATAGATGAAAGTATGTGACACGAGGACCGATACATCCCCGCCTCTGAGTGCAATGTCCAGCTGTACGAGTATCGGTCACACAATCCGTGTACCCTATGGGAGTGGATTGCGCCCTTCCTGTAAACCAGTCTGGCCCGACGTCAGAGAACCTCCCAGACTCCACGGCGGGATGAAAGGGAAAGGTTATCACAGCCACGCAGTGGGGCAGTCAATAGAACATAGGTCGATAAAAACGACAACTCATGCTATCATAGCAAACATATAAAGCACACACCACTCATGCAAACACCCACTATAAGGATGGTAGCTAAGTAAGTCCTACGGACTTACCTCAACCTCGTACTCAGCTCAACCACAACAACCTCCAATCCTGAGAGAGGGGGACTGCCTAATAACAAGGCATAAAGATATATCAAACTCTATTCATCAAAGGGGTCACACCTAGACCCAAAGGGATCCATGAGGATCATACTCAATCTATAAGCCTCACAACCAACTAAACCTCAATATCTCAGCATAACTCACAATTCCTCAAATCTCAAGGTAGTATCTAGTCAACATTCCTCAATCTCAATTCTAATCCTAATTTAATTAATTAACCTTTAATTAATTAACTAAATTTGTCCAGAATAATGTTTTGCTCACAAGCAATTTCCAAATCCACCTGCCATCAGATTTCATCAAACAAACTATCCATAATCACCAGAATAATATAACGACCATAATGGAATTTCTAATTATCCATTTTGACAAGCCTAAAGTCAAATTAGACCAAATCGCAGTACGGAAAACGAATAAATTCATAACTTATTCGTTACTAACCCGATTGACGATCTAAAAGAAGATTCGGAATCTCAGCAACGCAGACTACGCATGGACAACATTAAATTCACCGGAATCTGAGCGACGGAACCTGCCTGGTAACATATATGCTCGACCAGCCCTCCATATATTCGGAAATGCAGAAACTCGGTACCGATATGAAGAGAATGAAGAGAGGAATCCAGAAACTCAAACGGAATTGAAATCGGATTAGAAACGGAGAGTAGATCTGAATTTGAAGGTTGACAGAAATCAGAGTTTTTACGAGGAAACGTGAAATGAAATGAATTAATAAAGGATTTTCCGCTATTTATAGTGAAGACGATGATTATCCTTTAGCGAAGTCGATAATTATCCTTTATCCGATCCAAAGGCGGGTCGAACCTCCTTCTCCAAACTTCTCGAGATTGGAACATTAAATTTGGAATATTGTAGGGATAATTATTCCACAACTGTCTCGGAAAACGTGTTTCCTAAGCTGTCTTTCTTAGCCATTAAAAACGAAATAGCGACTCTTTTGGTTGTTTTGCCTCTCCATCTTATTTCATATCTAGGACATATCCGATGTCCTGATCATTTCTCTTAACTGCATTTTTATTAATTGGAGCTCCCAAATGCTCCAAATAACACCGAATGGTAAAAATAATTACCCGGGGAAAAAATAAAAATTTCCCCAAACGTCCAAAATTACGTCAGGAACATAACGGTGGGACTCTTACTCATCACTTGCGAATCTTCGCGAGTTATATGTCAATTACTCTCAATGATTAAGTTAATCAACATTAATTAGAATTCGGAAATCCTAGTTATTACAGATGTCGTTCATCTACTCCATGAAGACGGCGGGCGCATTCGTGAGCCCGAAGGGCATCATGACAAACTCATAGTGGCCGTATCTGGTCCTAAATGCCATCTTTGGCACATTCTCCTCTCTCACCCTCAGTTGGTGGTATCCCGATCTCAAATCAATGCGTGAAAAAGCTCCCTACGGCTGGTCTCGCAAGTCGTCGATATAAGGCAAAGGATACTTGTTCTTGATGGTTACCTTGTCAAGAACAAATACCCTTTGTCTCATTCTTCCGGACGAAGAGTAACGGTGCTCCCCAAGGAGACACGCTGGGACAGATGAAGCCCCTCTCTACTAACTTTTCGAGCTGCTTCTTTAATTTAAGCATCTCAATAGGTGTCATACGGTATAGGGCCTTGGAGATCGGCCTCGTGCCGGGCTCCAACTCAATGGTGAAGTCTACGCTCCTCTGCGGTGGTAAGTCGGGTGGCTCGCCGAACCCGTCCTCAAACTTGCATGCTACGGAGATCTCCTTCAACGATGGACTTGCCTCTTCCTTCATGGCATAACACCAGAAGGCCTCACATCCCTGCCCGATAAGTCTAGCGGCTCGGACCGCATTGATGATTGTACCGGTCTTTCCGAGGTCCCAACCTCGGAAAATCTCCTCATGTCCATTCTTTGTGGTGACCGTCATGGTCCTCCTACTAATATCCAATACATATCGATGGTCCATCCAGTCCATTGCCAATATGACTTCTTCATGCACTAGGTGCATGACGTGAAAGTCGGCTAACCAGTAACGGTTTCCCAAACGAATGGGGCAACCGTAAACCTCCCGAGTACCACTAACCTTACCCCCGTCAGGTAAACCTATAATGAAGGGTCTCCCCTATACCGTATCTAAGGCCAACCTATCTACACAATCATCTAAAATAAAAGAGTGTGTAGCACTTGTATCGAAAAGTACTTTGACAAGGAAGCCGTGAATCTGAATAGTGACTGTGGCTGTTGGTGCCTCTAGCTCGGAAGCACTCCTTAACTCGAAAACCCTAGCCTGAGTGCTTCTAGTCTTTGTGGTTCCGCCACCACGTTCCCTACCTCTACCTTGCCACGGGGCAGAACTATGAGAGCGGATATATTCCGAGGCTCGCCACTAGTGACCCTAAACCTGATGTTGTGGTGATCTCTGCCCACCACCTACAACGCTAGTAGGGGAAGAACCCTGTTGTGATGATGTCGTGCCTTGACGGCAGAAGGTGGCTCGGTGTCCAGGTTTGCCACAAACATAACAAGTCAATGCGGTCCTCGGACACGCGGCCCGCATGTGTCCGTAACCTCCGTAGTTAAAGCATTGTCGCCCCCAAATGGATGCTTGAATCGACTATTGGGGACCAGAACATCCCTGAGTCTGACCACGTCCGGAACCTACCACTCCAACTCCCGTACCGGTTGATCTGGTCCTCTGCCTCTTATCCGGCCCTCCTAACTGTGCAACCCTCCTCGGACCAGGTCGGTCCCTCTTGTATGCTGAAGCTTGGTCCCGGTACTCCGCTAGGGAGTCACAGCGGAAACCCGCAAGATAGGTGCGGGTGGACTCCCTCAATCTTCGTGAGAACAAGTACACGTGCTGGTCCACCGGAGGTGCGGCAAGACCCATCAGCGCCAACTCCTCCCAAAACCTCCTAATCGCCTCCATTACCGGAACTTCCTTGAACCCGGCCTCTAGGAAATCATACACTTTATCCCTCCTTAGTGACACAGGGCAGAAACTCTCCCGAACGAGGCTCAACATCTTATCAAACCTAGTAACTCTGCTCCTGACCGTCCTCCACCAGTATTGTGCTTGATCTCGGAATAAAGTTTGTATTAGCTCCACCTGTTGATCCTCAGAGCACCGGATTGACTCTAAGAGGGACTCCACGTGGCCTATCCAATGCTCCACCTCTAACCTCACCTTCCCGTTGAAGGTGGGTACACGCAGCTACCACCGGTGCACCTCTATCCCGTGCAACTATAACCCGGGTAGCTCTTTACAAGACCTCAGCCGATCTTGCAGGTACTAGCGGCGACGGGGTGGTACTTTAGTCGTAAATGCCTCCTCAACCCGCTGAACATACTCCATATACATAGACGCTCCTATGGATACTCGACCGGAATCGGCCGACGGTGAACTCCGTACCCCAGACCTAGAAGCGATCATATCCCTAACCTCGAGAATAACACTCTTTGCGACCTCCTCAGCAGGAACATACACAGCTGGAAGATCCGCATCTAGCAGGTCCACAATGAGGATACGTCCCGACCTCTCGCTCCCGGAGGTCTACCTACTCGTCCACATCTCGGGACCGCTGGAGGAAAGGGGTCTACCCCTTCCTCGTCCCACATATGTTGTCACTCCCATACGTGTCATTTGATAATAGTATAACGTATATATATAACATTACGCTAACATGAAAATAACTTAACAAGTCCAAAATCAGCTATACTACTATAGTGTATCATGTGTCGTTAAATATAACTATACTAATATAAGGACTAGAATACTTGTCTACATTCTACATATAACTTTGAAATCTAATAAAATAGGCTACCAAGATCCGTGGAAGTAGTGGTGGTCCCGTACATTCTATCCCAAAACCGACATTGCTTGTGATTTGAAAACGAAGTTCCTTTTGAAAACTCAGAACCCTTGAGGGTTCTATTTGTTTGTCTATTCGGCCTTTTAGAAGATTACAAGTGTCATTGTTGTTAACCTAGAGCTCTGATACCATGTTGTAGCACCCCAAATCTGCGGGACTCGGGACGCTACGGGTGGGACCTCACAATGGGTCCCGACCTTTAGCTTGACAATAATTTCACTGGATCTTGCAACAATGCGTAAATAAAAGGCAAAACCAAAATAATTTTAATGCAATGTCATGATCCCGAAATACAACCAATGGAAGACTCACAACTGAGTTCTAACAAAAACAGCAATAACAACAACAATGTTCCAAAGATGACAATAATACGAAAACCACTCCCGTCCTATAATATACGGAACCCCGACTGCCCACTACCACCGGATCACTCGGGAGCGTCCCTAACCTACAAAGCATCTGCAAAGGTGGTATAAAACCATTAGCTGACATTCTAAGCATTAGAAAGACGGTAAGACACATACACATATAAGGAAAAGTAAACACATAGCATGATAGCACACAAGCCAATTATTATCTTTTATGTCGTTATTCCTTTACTAACTCAAATTATGGCATGACACGAGAGTCATAATGATCTCACCCCTGTCCCCTTTCACCAAACAGGTTTGGTCCATATGCGAATCAAAATCACTTGTTGGATTGGTCGCAAAGTACCTCCTAGTTTCCCCATTTTGAATTGGACAAGCGGTCACCGCCCAATTATCATACACTTGGGCCAATTAATATGCATATGGTCTTTCGAATCCGGTTAATCATTATAACAACAATTATAACACACGTCGTCATCACTCATCAGACTATTATGCAGAATCTAGCTAAGTAAGTCGGGAGACTTACCTGTCTCAATGATCAATCCGATAAAATTCGTACTCCGCTTCCCGCAGGAAGATACTCTAAGCCTGGCCATCAAGGCACACAATTAACATCACTCTCACTTTCTAGAAGTCCTTAGACTTCTAGTTCTAATGATCTTTACAAGATCATACAACTCACAACATATGTTAGGGTAAACCATTCCTAATCTACATGATCTCATATGCTCATAACCTACTCATATGATATTAACATATGTCCACTGGTCCTACTAGTCTCAAACACCGCAACCAAGCTAGAATACAACTCCTAACTTAGAAGATCCACACAAGGTCATCATACTTCAAAGCCAACTTAAAGCACATCCAATCACCAATGTCCGCGTATTGTTCACAACCACTAGATGGCATTCACAAGGCTATCCTAAGTCCAGCCTATGAGAGATACTATCATGAATCAACACTAAGATGAAGGAAGAATCAAGAGCTCAAGAGATCGAGGACCTACTAGCGTAAGGATGCGACCACGGAAAACAGAAGGCGCGATCGCGGAAGGGTAGAAGAGGCACTCACGGCTCCAGGAAGGCACCCCTACGGCTCTAGGTGAGGCACACCCATGGTTAGGTTGAGGCGCGGTCGCGGTCGAACTCCAAATCAACGATTTGTTGGCTCTTCAATGTGCAGCAGACCTCCAATGTCTCCCTAGCTGGCTTGTCATCCCTAAGCTTCCACCACAAGATCCACACTCCACACCACAACATATGCAAGAGGAACATACATGCAACACAAGAATGGGACTCTATTGAGTGAATAAATACTTCCATAACCCTAATGTTGAAAGAAGGAAGAAGGAGAAGAAGGGAGAAAGAAGAAGAAGGAGAACTTATTGCACTTCAATATTGTTGTCCGGATCCGTGTACAACAACCATGGAAAGGTTCATCACTTGAAGGATGACACAAGAGCAATAATGGAAGAAGAGAAGGAAGAGAGGGGATGAGGAAGAGAAGGAACAAAAATGGGTAACGTGTTAGAGAAAGGGTGAAAGGAGGGAGTCACTTCTCAGCTATGGGAAAACAAGAGGTCAAGGTGTTAAAGGTCACTCTAGGGTAGAGGTAATGAGGGCTCGGGGTCTAAAAAAGGTGAGAATGAAAGGTCGGGAGGAAACGGGCTCAACTCCCGCTCTGTTGTGTCGCCGCCCCCGTGGAACTACCGAGACACGATCGTGGACGGCCGCGACCGCGGGTCTCCGAAGCCGCAGGGGCGGTAGCTACCCCTGAAGGCTACTAGTAATGCCGCTCTTCTATCGGAATTAAAAGTCTGGACGTTACATTGACGGAAGTGAGAAACTTTCAAATTTGAAGGGCACAAACCGAACTTGAAAAATTGCTGGAAAAATCCAAAATATCACATACCACAAGGGTATCAACCAGAATTTCCCTAAATATAACTTTTAATTGGAAGACCAGTTGCAAGCAAGAAGCAACTTATCGAAGGATCGAAGAAAATGTTGTAGGCGAGAAAGCGAGATTTGAAGGCCTAGAGTTATAGCAACGGTGAGAAGGGAGACCATGGCGAGAAGCGATAATGGATGATATGTTGACGTTGATCATGATATCTTCTCCCCGACAACCACTTGATCTTTAGTCGCTACAACCGCTAGATCTTGGAGGCCGACTTTCCTATTGCCGGAATTCCCCGATAGGTCTTGGAGACCAACTTTGGCTGCTACAACCGCTTGATTAGCTCAATCTTTGATGGCTTCAAACTCTAGACCCGTTGGTACCAAAATGATCTTCACTTGTAAAGACGTCATTAGATTGTTAGAGACAATGATGTTTTTGGGTATGGAGGTGAAAGGGATGAGTCTATTGGCGCTAAATTGCTCTTGCTAATTAGAAAGACGACATAAGATTGTGTAATCAAAGTTGGTATTAGATTTAGAATTTTTTTTTTTTGGGTAACTAAAGTTGGGTAATGAAATGAGGGTGTGTATGACGTAATCAAAGTTGGTATAAGATTGTGTAATCAAAGTTGGTACTAGATTTTAGAATTTTTTTTTTGTTTGGGTAACTAAAATTTGATTTCTCTTGCTAAATTTATATTTGGCATTTAAACTTTAACTTACAATCTTTAATCATGGTTAGTGAGAATTGACGGAAGCGGGAAACTTTCAAATTTGAAGGGCGCGAACCGAACTTGAAAAATTGCTGGAAAAATCCAAAATATCACATACCACAAGGGTATCAACCAGAATTTCCCTAAATATAACTTTTAATTGGAAGACCAGTTGCAAGCAAGAAGCAACTTATCGAAGGATCGAAGAAAATGTTGTAGGCGAGAAAGCGAGATTTGAAGGCCTAGGGTTATAGCAACGGTGAGAAGGGAGACCATGGCGAGAAGCGATAATGGATGATATGTTGACGTTGATCATGATATCTTCTCCCCGACAACCACTTGATCTTTAGTCGCTACAACCGCTAGATCTTGGAGGCCGACTTTCCTATTGCCGGAATTCCCCGATAGGTCTTGGAGACCAACTTTGGCTGCTACAACCGCTTGATTAGCTCAATCTTTGATGGCTTCAAACTCTAGACCCGTCGGTACCAAAATGATCTTCACTTGTAAAGACGTCATTAGATTGTTAGAGACAATGATGTTTTCGGGTATGGAGGTGAAAGGGATGAGTCTATTGGCGCTAAATTGCTCTTGCTAATTAGAAAGACGACATAAGATTGTGTAATCAAAGTTGGTATTAGATTTAGAATTTTTTTTTTTTTTGGGTAACTAAAGTTGGGTAATGAAATGAGGGTGTGTATGACGTAATCAAAGTTGGTATAAGATTGTGTAATCAAAGTTGGTACTAGATTTTAGAATATTTTTTTTTTTGGGTAACTAAAATTTGATTTCTCTTGCTAAAGTTATATTTGGCATTTAAACTTTAACTTACAATCTTTAATCATGGTTAGTGAGAATTGACGGAAGCGGGAAACTTTCAAATTTGAAGGGCGCGAACCGAACTTGAAAAATTGCTGGAAAAATACAAAATATCACATACCACAAGGGTATCAACCAGAATTTCCCTAAATATAACTTTTAATTGGAAGACCAGTTGCAAGCAAGAAGCAACTTATCGAAGGATCGAAGAAAATGTTGTAGGCGAGAAAGCGAGATTTGAAGGCCTAGGGTTATAGCAACGGTGAGAAGGGAGACCATGGCGAGAAGCGATAATGGATGATATGTTGACGTTGATCATGATATCTTCTCCCCGACAACCACTTGATCTTTAGTCGCTATAACCGCTAGATCTTGGAGGCCGACTTTCCTATTGCCGGAATTCCCCGATAGGTCTTGGAGACCAACTTTGGCTGCTACAACCGCTTGATTAGCTCAATCTTTGATGGCTTCAAACTCTAGACCCGTCGGTACCAAAATGATCTTCACTTGTAAAGACGTCATTAGATTGTTAGAGACAATGATGTTTTCGGGTATGGAGGTGAAAGGGATGAGTCTATTGGTGCTAAATTGCTCTTGCTAATTGGAAAGACGACATAAGATTGTGTAATCAAAGTTGGTATTAGATTTAGAATTTTTTTTTTTTGGGTAACTAAAGTTGGGTAATGAAATGAGGGTGTGTATGACATAATTGATACTTTCTTGATTGTGTTTGGAATAATTGTATACATGTTCTTTGGAGAACAATTTTGGATATGTGCTTTGAATATTCGATTTCAGGCATATGTTTTGGGTATCCAGTTCCGGATATGTATTTTGGGTGTCCGATTTCGGGTGTATGTTTTGGGTATTAGGTTTCAAGTATAATAATTTGGGTATTACATTTCAGGTATTGAAATTGAATTATTAAATTTTAGGTATAAGATATTGGATATTACAATTAAGATATAATTAAAATTAAAATGAACAACAAATCATGGATTTAATTGTCTAGGTGATATTGGGGGAGGGTGAAGCTATCAACTAAGGTTCGAAACCCACAAAATATCGTTTAAAGTATATTATTTTATACATGATTTATATTAAAAGCTAATGTGTTTTTTTTTAATTTAGGGACCTACTTTATTAACTGCATTATTAAAATGCCTACTTTCTCACCATGTAGACAAAAAAGCTCAACCCCCCGTTTCACCTTTATTCAACAAATTTTGATTATTTGGAAATTATAGTCTTATAGCCACAATTGACATTTCGTCATCTTTGCCTAAGGAACCACGCGGAGTCGAGCTACTTTAGGTGGAGGCATCAATGGAGATAGTTTGAACTCGACGAAAGATCAAGTCATCCTCTCATGTTCTCGCGTACATTTTGATATAGTTTAAGAATCTTGCACGGGGGTTGAAAGCTTTGGAAGAGATTCTAATGAAGGAAAGAAGACTTTGAAGCTCTAAGTATGAATGAACAAAAAAAAAAGTTGAATAATTTTTTGTGGTTTAAAATAGTTGGAGTAAATATTGACTAATTTTAATACATATAGTGAAGCAAAATGGGGAATGAAACACATTTTACATTGAATGTGAGAAATCAATGATCCTATAAAACAAATTTATGAATAAACAATGATATTTACACTAAACTCATTTTAATTTTATTTATATTTTCAGAGTTGAAACCAAATACCTTGAGAATTTTATTAAAAAAAATTGGAAGAATTGACATTATGGGCCTTTTACACCATAGAGTTGAAAATCAGGGCCCTCCCAATTTCTAATTGAAAAATTGGACCCCTATATAATAGAGTAAATCAGAAATAGTACAAAAGTGAGCAAAAAGTGGACATCCCATCCGATTTGAATGGTGACAGATTTGATGGAAATTTTGAAGGGAATTTATGCTCAAAAAACGCATGATTGTTAGTGTAGTACGTAGTTATTACCCAAAATGCACGTAGCACTTACCCAAAATTGATTTCTTGTAATTTTTTGGATATGTATGTAGTTATTACCCAAAATGCATACAAATCCACATACTCAAGTTTGATATGATTAAGTGTTTTGTAAGATATTGATATGCTTGGATAAGTGATTTGTTTGTATGGTTGTAAGTGTAGCACATCGAACATGGTAAGTGCATATCCCAATATTAAGATCGAAATTTTGAGTAATCAAACATAAATCGTCATATAACACACAAAAACGATAACACACCTAACATGCCCAAAAAATAACAACTCAGTTTTGTTAACCAAAAGTGTGTTAATATTCCCACACAAGTTTATGCCCCAAAAAACAACCTTACCCAAGACAACTGTTAACAATTTCGCCTATTTTTCATAATACATACCCAAAACAACAACAACAACAACAACAACAACAACAACGGCAAAAAACAACCTTACCTAGTGCAAGCTTACCCACCTATCTTGCAAAATGCATCCCTACATACTTGGGTAAGATAAAATACATACCCAAAAAATACAGATCTGGTTCTCGGTAACGACGGAGCAGCAATGACGAACTCCACAGGGCGGTGTTGTCGACGGAGAACTGAAATCGGGGACCGGTGAGAGAGAGGGTTGGTGATAGAACGACGAGCAGATAGCGGCACCGGCGACGGAACCCAGTGGCGTAGCCCCTCCTCGCGACAACCTTGACGGCGAAACCCTAGATCTCTCGCTCGCCCTTCATTGTGGGCCTAGTGGCCAAATGTCCTGGCGATGAGACAGTGCTCCCTGGCGCTGTCATCGGATCCCTGGTGGCCGGAGTACTGGAGGCGGCGACTGCACACGGGAAGGAAAAGAAAGGGTTACGGGAGGGAGAGAGTTTTGGGTGAGAGAAAGTGAGGAGAGAGAAAAGTAAAAGAATGGGGAAATAGAGAGAGAAATTAGAAGAAAAAGAAAAATGTCTAATCAATATTCAAAATTTGTACCCCTATTTTTCTAATTTATAGGCTTACTTTCCCCTATTTTATATAGGAGCCTATTTTACAAAACACCAATTTCAAGAGCCCCATTTCCTCAATTAAGTAAAAAAAAATTAATGTGCTTTTCTTTCTTCCATTGGTGATGGACACTACCTGCAATGGTTGAGCAAAGTATGGGTTGGTTTATGATAGGAATGTAGTATAAAAATGTAAGACCCGAGGTTTTAGGGACATTGTCCCCATGCCAACCATATTCGCGCAAAAAACTTTTCAGGAGGTCACCCATCTTGAAATTGCTCCCGCACGAGCACGCTTAACTCCAGAGTTATTTGTCCTCACTCTACCACTGGAAAAGAAGAATTCTTGGTGACATGGGTAGCAACTCATCCTTATAAGTTAAACATAAATCCCCATTCATATGATGTGGGATGACAATTTTACGGGGTGTTACAAAAAATGCCCTTGGATATTTTGTAACAAACTAGTTATATTTTAACTATTTTATTCGTTAAGTTAGTGGTCTAGTTAGTCTTCAAATAGATTGATTTCATGGAGTTTGCATGATATAAAAAAGGAAAAATGACCAAAAATAATACCAACTATGAGGTATGAACCAAAAATAATACAAACTTCAAAAATTACTATTTGATGCACAAACTATCTCACATTAAACCAATTTTGATACGGTAGCCAACTTTTATTACAAAAATCACCCACATATTGTTAAGTCACACAAAATGACCCCTATATTTTATTTTCTTTCAAAAATCACCCATGTTATTTTTGTATACTTAACGAATTAGGTAAGAACAGTTAGTCATCACTTTATTTTTAATATTAAGGTAGTTTATTCATTAAACTAAGAAGTTTTAAAAATGAAATTTTGGTTAATAGAACCATGTTTTGTGTCATTATTGTTTTATGGGTGTAGTTTGAGGGAATAATCCATATTTGTAGGTAAAACTTAACGAAAAAAATATAATACTAATTTGGAAATTTGTGTAATTTGAAATTTAAAATTAATATATAAAAAAATATACATTCCATGTTTAAAATTTAAAAGTTCAAAAATCAATCTTACTTTATACCAAAAAATTGTGGGAATATCATCAAGTATGAGTCTTTTAACCAAAATTTTATTTTTAAAGTGTTAAAACTTCTCAATCGTTCTTATAGTTATATTTTATATAAATGGCCTAAAATATTTAAGAATAAAGTGACAAATAACCTTTATTATATAATTCGTTAGGTTTAAAAAAGTTATAGGGGTGTTTTGTGAAAGAAAATATAATGTAGGGGTAATTTTGTATGATTTAAAAAGTTATGGGCGATTTTTGTAATAAAATTGGCTATAACTTCACCCGTATCAAAATTGGTTTAATGTGAAATAGTTTGTATACCAACTAATAGTTTTTAAAGTTTATATTATTTTTGGTTCATACCTCATAGTTGGTATTATTCTTGGTCATTTTTCCTATAAAAAAAAGGTGGCATATCCACACCAAGCCTACATAAAAGAATTTCATGAGTACAAAAACTCAAATTGGAATTCGTACAGCCTCGAAGGCTTTAACCTAAAAGATTTGAAAAAACTTTTTCGTTGAAGAATCCTACTAGCTATAGAGTTTTTGTCGTTGTGAAGACTCGTCGGAAAACTTCATTAATAAAATAAATAATTATAAGAGTTTCTAACTTAGTCGAACCAAACACATGACCTAAATGAAAAATTGTAAACTGGCGGTCTAAAATCGGGCCTTTACACCTCCAATATCCTCTTGCGAATTCTACCTCTAGTCACCAAGCTCCATTTCTCTTGTGATCTAAGTCTCTAATCCCTTCCCTCCTGCAAACTCTGACCCCAACTCTCATGTGAACTTTTACCCTAATCTCTTCCAAAGTTTTTTAAGCGGAATAAACAACTTCTTGTTATCTTTTCTTTTCTCACAAAACCTTTTCTTTTAATAAAGATGATTCGTAATAGAGTATATTGGTTTCAAGATTCTAATAGATATCGAGGACAACTGTGTAAAACCACTTCGTTTAGTGACTGTGCCCTTTTCATATTTTTATATGTTTCGGAACAATGTAAACTATTTTGAATTTATGTTATAATTCGACCCATATTAGGAGTATTCACAATTTGAATGATTAATTTATTTTAACTTGCAATTTGCAATTTGTTTTAATTTTTGGTGCAACATTAGCTTTAAAAAGAGTTGTCTTTGAATTGAAAAAATCCGATCCTTTATTAATCTAATATTATACGGATACAAATGAAGTTATGAGTGAGTAACATATAAGAAAAATATTTTAGGGGATGAATCCGCGGTGGAAATCGTACCTCCATGGATCTAACCTATAACCCAACCTTATGGGTGTTAAAGGAGTGGAAATTCCCCATCATTGAGATTTTTAATGGGCATAAGTACGAAGATGTGGTGAAAACATATTCGATGTACGGGGATGAAGGTGGTTATAGATGTATTCATCCGCTCTCCACCTTATACCCAATTAGTTGTGAAAACCTTCAGAAAATTCTGTTAAAAAGTTCTTTGAACAAATCAAACTAAAAATCCAAGTAAAAATTATATAATAGAAGAAAATAGATGATAAATACTATAGAATCATTGGATGATCATGTTTGTTCAATTAACAAGAGTTCATGTACCCCACTATGAACTATTGGGTAAATCGTCAATGATTAAGTCAAGAAAAAATGTGAAAAGACCCATAAAACTTTAAAATAAAACAAACTAATCACCTTTTGGTTTCAATTTCGGAAATGGAATGAAAATCAATTTAGTCCACATATAAGTTATTATTATTTTTTTTTGAAAACGAAAAGCGGTTAGGTCATACTATCTTCTAGAGGTAGTCCATCCTAAAGCATCCTTACGGATGAGAACACCAAGTTCGGGGTCGTCAGAAAATGGTGTGTTTGAGTTTGAAATTCCAAAACGGGTCAATCGGTCAACAATCCAGTTGATGTCTCTGAACACATGCTTGACCTGGACTTCGTTAAGGAAGCGAAGATCCAATCGGAAGTCGGAGATGATCATCTCGACCTCCCACAAATAACTCAAAAGACTTTGGAGTGTCTTGATAACACATAAGTTATCACCTTGATTTGAATTTTTTTGATATTTAACGAATTGCTTCTTAGTCCACATATATGTTATTGTTCATTAGTAAAGTTTGATCCATAAAATGTTGTTTTATCATTTTTTAAGCAAAATGTATTTTCTTTTCTTGAAGGGTATCAAAATTAATCAAATTACACCCCACATACTTTTTTTTTATACAAAGGTAAGAGAATAAGGCGGATCAGTTCTTGTAAACCGATCGACCGAAAGCATCTTTGCGGACGAGTTCTTGAACATCTTCAGGAACAGTATTGACGTCCATTGAGAGATTGTGTCCATGTCAATCTTGTCTGTGACCGTATTGATTTCCATGTAAATATGTTGCACTATGGAGTTAGAGTATCCCGAGATCATATTAGAAATATCCGTGATGATCATGTCCAAACCCCATGGAGGTTTCCAAATTCGATTAATCGCATTGATAAACATCAGGTTGTCGCTTTCAATCTCAATGGAATTCACTCCTATCCCCTTGGCCTTTTGTAGGTCCTCCCGAAGGGCCAATGCTTCTGCTTCTAAAACTGATTCCGCGTTGCACCTGCCATTTCCTATAGCAATAGGAACGACGCAATGATTTCTAATGATTTAACCAAATGAGAATTGAGTTGCTGAATTTTATAAAACCTTATAGTTAAGTTTAAGACAACCATCTTTGAGTCGTTATACTCCACCTATTTTACTTCGCCCAAACTTTTCATAAATGTATGTGTATTGACTAAATTCATTTTTATTTTATTTTCGAATTTACAACAAAAAAAAAATGACTAAATGAGAATTAGATCAATGACTGATTGCCCGTTAATTATGCTGAATGAGCCATTTCATACCGGTGCCGCTGACCCCAAGCCAACCCGCCATTCCCACACCGGACCATATGGGCACCGTCATAACATCTCAAAAAAATTCATATTATTCGTCATATGTTTCTCCCCTATATTCTCTCACCTATTTCGTCTCTTTCTTGTTTCGAAGACTCCGTTTTCATTTGTTTCCTGACAACGCTAAGGAGAAAAGAAAGAATAACAAACCAGAGGGGAGGGAGGAGATAGAGGGACGGGAACCGAATGGAGCTCGCGAATTTGTGATCGATCATCATTTTTACCGTTTCGATCTCTCTATTCCTAGATCTACAAACTATTTGCTCTGCTTTGTTTCATTTCTTTCAGCCTCAAAATTGTCCTGCTAACTAAGTAGGTCTTACTTTTGCTGCTTTGATTTGATTCTTTTTCTTCTTAATTCTCCTCTATTGATTACATTTTGCTAGTTTTGGCCTTGGATTGTGTTGCTTTCTTCCTGTTTCATGCTTCTTAGTGCCACTTAGTTGATTGAACCCCCGCCTTTTCGGAATTTGGCTTGCAGGGGATGAAGAGGTTACCGGATGATAATTACGCTCCAGTCAAACGAACCTTTGGTACTTCTCGTGGGGAATCGTGAGTTTCTCACTTCTCATTTTGGGAATTCTACGCGTTTCTCACCTTCTGTTTTTGAATTTATCGTTAACTTTTATAATTTACGTTGGTGAGTTGCAAATGAGGGGATTTTGTAGACGGTTGATCAAACTCGTGGGGTAACGCACCATACTTTTTCATAATTATTGACGTTTCGATGGTGTTTATACTAAGCATTCATGTAACTTATTAGAAGAGACTAGGGTTTATTTGAGAAATTTTGGGGTTGGAACTTGAATTGTAGTAGTTATCGCCTTTATGCAGAACTAAGATTTTCTCTTGTTTGCTAATCGCCAAAATTTGCTGATTTCAGTAATTTACTCGTGAATTTAATAATTATTACCATGATTAGTATTATTCTGAAGTCGCTGAAGTAAACGCAGTGAAGTTGAATAACTTGGCCGATGAATTGTATACGCTTCTTGTCAATTGGATAATTGGATGTTTCCATGCTGTGATGTGATATATTGGAAAGATATATATAATCAGGCTATCAACATATTTTAGATGACTGAAATTTGAGATACATATCAGAGTAAAGTTTTTTTGAAAAAATATGTCCATTTACATAACTACTAATGATAGGCATGCCAGAAATCTGAAAGATATAATCAGGCTGGATATTTATGAAAATTTCATAAATATAGTTGTAATTAAGTTATTGGATGACAAATCGGAGGGATCATTATATTCAAGTTTATGAATGGAAGATTTGCACAATTGACTTGTTTTATTGATGGGAAGCGAAGGGCCAGCTTTAGTATACGAGCAGTTTATACATAACTACTAATGATAGGCATGCCAGAAATTTGAAAGATATAATCAGGCTGGATATTTATGAAATTTTCATAAATATAGTTGTAATTAACTTATTGGATGACAAATCGGAGGGATCATTATATTCAAGTTTATGAATGGAAGATTTGCACAATTGACTTGTTTTATTGATGGGAAGCGAAGGGCCAGCTTTAGCATACGAGCAGTTTATAGAAACTGTGACTTCTCTTATAACTTTTGTTGTTTTTTTTTGGTCATCCACTAGATGAGGTTTTAAGTGGAGAACAATAGAAAAAGCACATTTCTAGTGACACTTACAATGTTCTGGAAAAAAAAATCAGTTCCGATATTTCCATTATGATTGCTGATCTGAT
Organism: Fagopyrum homotropicum; assembly: GCA_033239125.1. NCBI lineage: Eukaryota > Viridiplantae > Streptophyta > Magnoliopsida > Caryophyllales > Polygonaceae > Fagopyrum > Fagopyrum homotropicum. Next base: position 103,650,998 of record BSWB01000007.1, read on the forward strand.
TGAGTTTTAAAATTTGTTTCATTGTAGGTACGGGCAAATCCAGAGCAGTGGAGGAGGAAGTGGAGGGCAAAAACTGACTACTGATGATGCTTTGGAATATCTCAAAGAAGTAAAGGAAGTGTTTCAAAACCAACGGGACAAGTATGACCACTTTCTTGATGTCATGAAAGATTTTAAAGGTCAAAGGTACAGTTGGCTGCTTTCTTAGTTTAAAAAAGTCCGCTATAACTGAGATAATTTGTGGTGTCAAATTGTTCTCATTTCATTTTTTCATGAATTTATTGATTTATATTGTTCATCCATAACTGTTCGCAGAATTGATACTGACGGTGTCATAGAAAGGGTTAAGGAATTGTTCAAGGGGCACAACCACCTAATTTATGGGTTTAATACTTTCTTACCCAAGGGGTATGAAATTACCTTGATTGAGGATGACTCACCACCAAAGAAAGTAGAGTTTGCAGAGGCAATCAATTTTGTGAACAAGATAAAGGTGAATTTTACATTTTTGCCGGAAGTACAGTTTATTTTTTGATGTTGTAGGCATTAATTAACAAAATTTACATTTGCAGAAGCGCTTTCAGAATGATGATCGTGTATATAAATCTTTCCTTGAAATTCTGAACATGTATCGCAGGGAGCATAAAACCATAGGTGAAGTTTATGGCGAGGTAAATTTCTATTGCAGCTAAGAATATCATTGATCACGGCATCACGCCCTCTTGATCTATTCATGCTGTCTTAAGTGACATTGTATCCTGTATCATTTGGGCTATTATTTATATCTGCAGGTTACAATACTTTTTAAAGACCATCGGGATTTACTGGACGAGTTCATGAGATTTTTACCTGATAATTCAGCAGCTACATCTTCACACCAAGTTCAACACATTCGAAGTACTTATCACCGTTATGATGACCGGGATGCAACAATGCCTCCATCAGGTCAAGTGCAGTTTGATAAGGTGGATTGATTTTCCCACTTATTCTCGTATTTTTGTACTCTTTGATGATTCCACATTTCTGGTTTTTGAACGGGTCTGGTTTATGTGCTATATGGCTTAGCAACGCTGCCGCCGAGACAGGGCCAGTGCATCCAACTCAGATCGTGATCATAGCATTGAGCATCCGGATGAAGAGAAAGCAACAATAAAAGCACAAAAGGAACATAGGAAGAGGGAAAAAGACAGCCGAGACAGGAGGAACCGGGAGTTAGAAAGCAGGGAACCCGAGCATGACTCTGTCAGGGATTTTAACAGCCAACCCCTTCTTGACAAAAAGAAGCATGCACGAAAGGAAGGATATCCATCAGCGTCTTCTGATGATAGGAATGCCTTGAAAAGTGAGCCTTGTTTTTGTTGCTATTAAATACACCATCAGAACTGTTCTACACAAAACAAACCTTTTAAGACTTTAAGTTTTATTAAACTGCTTGCATTGTTGATAAGTAAATAATTTCAGGACTTGACATCAGAAAAATGGTAACATTGTAAACTGTTGGGTTGACTAATGCGTGTATTATAGTTGTGCTATAGTCTATAAGCTTAAATATTCTATCACTAGAGTACTTGTTGGCTTGTTTTGTAAGCTAATAAGGCTGATCTGCTTGTAAATTTACTCTTGTTTTCTCCTGGAGATATATCAGTAAGACCAATTTTTCCAGCTCTCTCTTTCTCATAAACCATAATGCGTGAAGGTAAAGAAATCATATCTATGGATCCGGTCATGTGTTTATATGTACTTTCTCTTAAGTATTATGCAAATGCAAATGCAAGTGATCTACTGTTGTGGATTCTCATTGACACTATTGTGTGTTAGTGTTCCTCAATTAAGTAAATATCTTGTGCTAAGAGAATACATGCTTACATGCTATTGTACTCGTTCTGGTTTGGGAGATATTGAACCTAGAAGTTAATACAGTTACCATCCCCTTTTGGAATTAGGGGAGGAAAGGGATAATCCGATCCTACTGATTGACTAAAGTGATACAATCTTTTTTTTTTATATCTATGTCTAATCTTGGTGGACATATTATGTAATCATCCAAGGGAATTGAATCTCAGGGAGTGCTCGCACAATCCATGTGCTGTAGCTGGATATATCCTAATTGTGACCCTGGACATGTTAGGTGACAGGCAGAATAGAATGCTTGTGTATTGGAGGATCCTTATTGATATGTTGTATGCATGTCTTATATTTTGAGTTAAGCGTTGCAGTTCTTGCATTTTAGATCAATGATATTAAATTCATTCATGATCCTTTTTATATATGATATGCATGCCTTTTTTCTATATCTATGTCTTGTATTTTGAGCCCTAGGTTTTTTGAACTAGTTTTCTGTAATTTTATTTTCTCTGTTAGTTACTGACTCCATCTTTAATCCTTCATATTCCTTCAGGCATGTACTACCAAGAATTCACTTTCTGTGAGAGGGTGAAAGAGAAGTTGGGAAGTTCAGATGATTATCAAGCATTCTTGAAGTGTCTTCATATATATAGTACAGAGATAATAACCAGAGCAGAGTTACAAAGCCTGGTGCATTTTCTATTTGCTTTCCTAATGAATTTCTTAGGAGCCTGATTTTTCTAGTCTGTCTCAACTGATTGTTAAGGACCCTACTTCTAATTTTCATCCTGTTTATTTGCTTAGGGAGAACTTTCTCAGCTTAGTTATAACGAGTTTGGAGAAAATCTTTCAGACTTTCAGTTTTCCATGCTGTACCTGTATTAAAATATGTAGCCAAAAACTTGATTACTTCAATGTTGGTGTACTTTCATACTGTCATCAAATATTTCGAAAATGTGGAGAACTTCACTGAAGTAATTTAGGCATTTGAATCATTGGTTTATTTTGGTTGTTTCAGGTTGCTGATTTATTAGGCAAGTACCCAGCTCTTATGGAAGGGTTTAATGAGTTCCTGGAGCGTTGTGAAAATATAGGTAATTACTTGATCACATTAGTTAATATTTATTTCCAATATGGAAACTGATGGCACACTTTCTGCTTCTTTGCAGATGGATTCCTTGCAGGTGTTATGAGTAAAAGTACATATCTACTCTGGTCTTTCTGGCTTGGTTCTTTCTTTCTAAAATATTAATTTTTATCATATGGTCATACCCTTTTCTTGTTGGTTTATTGTGATCTGTCATCACATCCATGGCCTTCTAAAAATTTTGTGTGAGCATGAAGGCCTGACATGTATAATTTCATAATTTTGGAATTTGATGTATTTATTTTTCTTGCAGAATCTATATGGAGTGACAGGCACTTACCCAGATCCATGAAGGCAGATGAAAAGGAGAAAGAGACAAAACGTGACACTGAGAGTGCTAAAGAAAAAAAAGAGAAGTACTGGAAATCAATCCAGGATCTCGATCTTTCTAATTGTCAGCGCTGCACCCCAAGCTATCGACTCTTGCCTGATGATGTACTATATTGGTTATGCTTTCTTTTCTTTTGGAACTTGACAGTATTTCTGAATACCCATGCTCACGGGTTTCTTCCTTGTCCATTGCAGTATCCTTCACATACAGCAAGCCACAGATCAGAACTTGGTGCTCAAGTTCTCAATGATTTTTGGGTATCTGTAACATCTGGAAGTGAAGACTACTCATTTAAACACATGCGCAGAAACCAATATGAAGAAAGCCTTTTTAGATGTGAAGATGATAGGTAATAATAATCTGCACTTATTGGCTATTTTTCTTTTGTCTTTGCTTTTTGTTTCTCTTTTTTTTTTTTCCATATTGATAACTTGATAAGAAGAATATTGATTTGTTGAAAACAATATACGATTACTTGGTTCTAGATTTGAGCTGGATATGTTGATAGAGTCTGTGAGCTCAACTTCAAAATGTGTAGAGGACCTATTGAACAACATTAACAATAATATGATCAAGATGGATGCTCCAATTGCTTTTGAGGATCACTTCACAGGTCTGATATTTTCCTTTGTAATATCAGAAGTTTGTTATGCTGTTGTAGTTATATAACTTATAATAGGCCATATGCATTAGTGTGCTCCTATTTCTTCATGACTATGATCCTTCATTTTTTATGCAGCCATAAATTTGAGGTGCATTGAGCGTCTGTATGGTGACCATGGTTTGGATGTAACTGATATTTTGTGTAAAAGTCCAGCCCTTGCACTGCCTGTCATTTTAACTCGTCTTAAACAGAAACAAGAAGAGTGGACAAAGTGCCGTTCAGAATTTAACCAGGTGTGGGCAGACATTTATGCTAAGAATCACTACAAGTCCCTTGATCACAGGAGCTTCTATTTCAAGCAGCAAGATTCTAAGAACTTGAGCACAAAATGTAAGTTTGTATTTAGTTCACTAGAATACTAGATGCAATATGTGCTGAAATTACCCACATCAGTGTCATTTGTTCTTTAACTTCTTTTTCACATTAATCTATCAATATTAGTTTTCTTTATTGAATTAGTTTTCAGACTTCTGGAAATCTAGTTGACGATTCCTACAAGAAGCAAAGGGTGTACAAAGAGTTTGTTTAATTTAAATAACAAAGGAAAATATTTTCTTGAATTTTTATCTATTGCAAAAGATTACATAAGAAATTTAATTTGGGAAATCAGATTGTGTAGATTATTCAAAAGAAAGACTAACCAAAAGTTACTAAATGTTGGAATCATGGGCACCTGGACGCCTATGTTACCTGGTACATAGGAGCAAAAGGTGCGCCTAGACTCACCTTTCCATTCCTGTGTCGCCTAAGGGTAAGCAATGGAGGTGCTCATGGAACCGCCTAAGTTCGCCTTTGCCTAGCCTTTTCACAACTGAGTAGAACTATTGTGTTTTATACGCAAGTAAAGGTCATGTAAGCCATCCTGTTCCTTCATGAGATACTGTCATTATGTACAATCTTTCCATCAGCATAACTTTTATGTCCTCTAATAGGCCAATATTCTTTCTAGTTTTTCAGCTACAAATTTAAGATGCTGCATCATGGTATTTGGCAACTTGTAATGTGAAGTATCTGTTAAAATTAGTTATTGATGGAGTAGCCTTATTTTTTATCATTTCTCTTTTTCTTCTGCAAACTAAGATTCTTTCCAATTATTAGTGAGGTAGGAATGAATTTTGTGTTAGCCTTTCATGTTGTGTGTGATGAACTCTATTCGACCTGAATTTCATTGTCAATCTGGATATTTCTTCCATCATTGGTTCAAAGCTAATGTTGGTTCCGTTAGGGACAGTGTGCTTTAATACGTGTTGTTTCCAAATATTTGAAAAAGAAAAAATAGATGTATGATGATTTATTTTTTAGTACAATACGTTATCGTAAGTTGATTTCTTTCCTCTTTCTTTACTTCTGGTTTGAAGTAATCCCCAGTTTCTAGTTTATGACTCCTCGACCACTTCCCTTCTCTATATAAGGTATTTACTAGGTTGTAATTCCCTCTCTTGCTGTTTCATTATTATGATAAATTTTGCAAATAAATGATGACAGCTTTGGTGGCCGAGATCAAGGAGATGAAGGAAAATATCCAGAAAGATGATGATCTGCTTTTGTCTATGGCTGCTGCATACGTAAGGCCCTTGGTTCCCCATTTAGAACTGCACTATCCTGATACTGATGTCCACGAAGATATACGCAAACTAATAAAGTATTCATGTGAGGAGGTTTGCTCTACAAAAGAGCACCTGAACAAAGTCATGAGACTGTGGTATACATTTCTGGAGCCAGTGCTGGGGGTGCCTTTTCAATCTCGTGTAGCTCATAATGCAGAATCTAAGCAATTAAAACTTGCAGTTAATGGAAATGAGAATATCTTGGATGTAACAAAATCTCGCCGAACAATTGTAGCAAATGGAAATGCTTCTATAGGAGAATTGGATTCTATTGAATCTAAGACGATCAATATATTATCCATTGCTCAACCTTCAAGAGAACCGAATGATGTTGCCATGGAAAGAGCACCTGACGGGTCTATTGTGTCCAATGCTGTATCTCATGCAGGAGCTGAGAGCAATTGTGGAAGAACGAATGTGGAAGTTATATCAGGTTTGATTTAACTTCTATATGCATATACGCTGTTTCGATTAGGTTTTCTTCCCTTTTTTGTTTGGTGGTTGTTGTAATGTTAAACTTCATGGGAGTTTTCCAGGTACTCAAGCTTCAGTAGCAGGGCCATCAAACATTTTTAGGGATATTCAACATCCCAAGCCTAGTTTTGATGTCATCCAAGCTAAGGAGGTACAAACCATTATATGTCTAAAGCGTCTTTTTTGGTTTTATCTATCAAATTTAAAGTTGATTGCATTATTTCCCTACATCATGCAGGATGGTCCAATTTCAAAACACACAAGTGACACAACTATGGTGAATGGATCCCTCCTAGAAGGTTCTATAATCAACGGGAATCGAGAGGAGCATGTTGGGTGCTCAAAAAGTGAAAAGGAAGAGGGTGAACTATCACCTAATGGTGATTCTGAAGAGGAAAACTCTGTTGTTTGTGGGGAGGCTGGTATGCCTGTAATTGAAGCAAAACATAGTACAGATTGCCAACCATTTGAAAATGGTAATGTGGTGGACGCTATTATGGATCATGATGCTGATGCTGATGACAGTGCAAATGCTTCTGAAGCCGGTGATGATGCTTCAGGTAGTGAATCTGGTGACGAGTGTTCCAAGGAAGAGCATGAAGAGGAAGATGTGGAAAATGATGGCCTTGATGGCAAGGCTGAGAGTGAAAGTGAGGCCGATTTTCAATATTCTGGAGATAATAGAACAGGACTCTCACAGTCAGAACACTTCTTGATCAATGTGAAGCCTGTGAAGAAGTATGTATCTTCAGTAACAGAGGATGCTGAAGTGAAAGATTCTTGTGTTTTCTATGGAAATGATGAATTGTATGCTCTATTTAGACTTCATCATGTGAGAAACTATATTTTATTACATATCTACATATGTTTGTTATATGGTTATCAATCATTGCAACTGCTGTAAGAATTTCTAACGGATGTCTTTTTTTTATTGTGTCAGACACTCTATGAAAGAATACTGACTGCAAAAAGAAGCTCAACATCTGCTGAAGCAAATTGGAAAAATTCAAAAGAGACAAGTTCATTGGACCCCTATGCAAGGTAACAATGAACAAATTTTCAAATTTCTATCATATGTATGCTTTAGCCATATCCTTCTCTGCTTCTGCATGGCTACCTACAGTCACTTTGTTTGATTTTCTTATTGCAGTTTCATGAGTTCACTCTACAACTTGCTTGATGGTTCATCTGATAATGCTACATTTGAGGATGATTGTCGAACTATCATTGGAAATCAGTCATATGTCCTATTTACGTTGGACAAATTGATATATAAGCTGGTCAAACAGGTATGTACTCTAGCGATTTTATCTGTTTAGTGACATAGAAAGGGCGGTTTGGGTGATGAAGAAAGTACTACTTTTTCCCATTTCTCTTGATTTCATCATTTTGATCAATATATCCTCTTACAGCTTCAAACTGTTGCTACTGATGAGTTAGACTGTAAGTTGCTTCAACTATTTGAGTATGAAAAATCAAGGACGACTGGGAAATTCGATGATTCAGTATATCATGAAAATGCTCGTGTTTTTCTGCATGATGAGAATATATATCGTATGGAGTTTGTAAGTGTTGTTTCTTTTTACGTGCATCATCTATAAGCTTGGTTTATATATATATTTTTTTTTTGTCTTTTGCTTGATTTGTTGTCTGTTCTTTACTACCATACTTGCAGTTTTGTACCAGTACCCCAACTCGTTTGTCAATACAGCTGATGGATAGCTTTAAGGAAAAGCCCAATATGGTCGCTGTTTCTATGGAGCCAAAGTTTTCTTTGTATTTGCACAATGATATTCTTTCACCTGTCCCTAGCAAAAAGGAAAATTATGGAATCATGCTTTGTAGGTAAGACTCTTTTTGTGCCTAGGTAGATATGGATATTTTAATATAGAGGTATTGCTTGTTTGTTAGGATATACTCTATTAAATCAATATTAGAGAGTTGTGACTGCAAATCATGTATTATGATTCCTGAAAGCCATGACCCTTGAGATTGGGATTTACATGTGTAGCGTACTGGTATTTTCAACACATTCCGATGACGCTGAAAATTTGAACTTCAGCGGCGCAGGGCAGCAGTGTTGAAGGTTCAGATTAAATTTAGATGAAGTAAGATGAAAAATTATTGAAAAATAAAAGATTGGGACAGTCCGATAACACCATCTTTTTCCAGTCAACTTGGGGCGCTTGCCGATTGCGCCAAGCTGCTTTTTATTTTTTAAATTGAGCGCAGTCTCCCAGCGCTGCACTGTGCACTTTGTAATTCCCTGTCCATGTCCCTAGCAATTCTGTAAATAAAAAACATTCTTCCTCTTTAACTGAGAATCTCTCCAATTTTAGTATGGTCGATATATTTTTTTAAATTTCAAAGAATAATCCACACCAGTTCAGTTGTTGGTGCGTTATCTGTACTTTTTTGACGTTACTTTCAACTTCTGGAAAACAAAGAGCTTCTTGTTAAGAGGAAGTTATTTTTTGTTCCAATCTTGACATGTTTTCTTCATTATATAGGAACAAACGCAGATATCTCGGTTTTGATGAAAATTTAGCTATGTCTTTGGCTATGGAAGATGTTCAACTATTCAATGGTTTGGAACATAAAATAGCTTGCAGCACTTCCAAGGTATTATCCACCTGTGATACTTTTTGAGTTTTTAAGCAGGATAATCATGTTTATGTACATTAGCGCTCCTGGGTCTACTGATGACTAGCTTTTTATCCTTCGGAACGACAAAATTAGTCGCTCCTCCAAATAGAGAAACAGAAAAAGAAGGCATTTTCTCAGATTGAGTGGTAATTGGTGATATTTCAGTTCATAGCATCAATACTTTTCTTTTGTTTTCCCCTTTTCATCAGTCTTCCTTGTGCCACTACCACTTACCTGGACATCTCATCTAGTACTTCTATGAGTAGAGTTCTACTAAAATTCATGATTTTTTCCCCATCTAAGCCTTGATCGTTCCTCTTTTGTCAAAAGTGGTGCAATCGTTGCTTCTAGGTCAAGGGTCTTGTCTAGGTCAGGTAGGGTTCATATTTCCATTCATTTTCATGTAGGGATGGGTGACTTGTGACAGACTGACAGCCGTAATTCCAGTTAGTCTCATTTGGGATTATTTTAGGTTATTGCTTAAAATTTGCCTGAGACTAATAAATTATTCAAGTATTGCCTTTTCCTCTTGATATCCACAAGTTTTAAATTTTGCTCTTGGTACCTCTTATTTTGAACAGTATCCTTTCCATACCCTTCTTATACATTCTGCTTAAAGAACTTTTGAACAGTTACAATTTTTTTTAATCTTTGTTTACCCTGAACAGAAATAAATAAAAAAAAAAAAAATCCTGGTCTTCTCTCTCGTGGGACTGTAGGAACAAGGAAAAGTGCAGTTCAAGTACCTTCATCAATATTAACAGAGAAGAAGATATCATCCCACAAAGGTTCTGGAAGACCATTGTAACAAATTGATCCCATTAGAATAAGCTGATAATACAAACAAAATGAATCACTAAATTAAAATCAATTTCACGCTAAAGAAAATCAATAAAAAGTAACTGAAAACATGTAAGCAAATGAATAATTAATTTAAAATTGCTCAAACCCACCATTAATGATAATCATAATAATAATTACCAACATCTAAATGTGAAATTAAAAAATTTGCCCAGAAACTAAAATTAACTGAAGATTAAAAATCTTGTTTGGCATAATCATTAAAAACGGGAATAAGAAATTCGTCGGTGAATGAAGAGCGCATGTAATGGGCAGGTCTTGAGGACTGGTTTTTGAAGGTGGGTTGCACTAGGACACAAAATCTCAAATTTGAATAAAAAGAAGAAAATAAACGAAAAAAGATCATGCACAATTTTTATTTTTAGAAAAAAATACGAGTTTTCTAAAAACTCCATTGCTGTTTTTACAGTAACTGGATGAGAGAATTTCCCAGTTCAGCCAAGAGAGAGAGAAGTGAAGAAGATGCACACAAGAAAAAATCAGTTTATTTTTGTTCCCATAAAAATAAGTTAAAATTTTACTTTTCTTTATTATTTTTAAGTTTTATAACGGAAATTATAGTAACTTAACATATTATTTTTAAAAAGGGTATGGAAAGGAAACTTTTTAAAGTAAGAGGTCACCAAGAGAAAAAAATAAAAAAAACTTGTGGATTCGAAGAAAAATGTCAATACTTTTGAAGGGTTCCGAGAGGAAAAATTTATAATTTAGGTCAGCATTTTACATAAGGTCTAGATAGAATGTTGTATTTATAGTATGCTGCTATTTAAATAAGAAGGTCCACATGACATGCTTTCCTGAACCCATCCACCTAGTTGTAGTAATTCCATTGTGATCTGTTGGATGGAAGTCTGATATTGACAGCATCGTCATTCTGACAGATTTATTATGTTCTGGACACGGAAGACTTCTATCATCGGCCATCTAAAAGACGGAGAAACTTGCCTGGAGATCAGAGTGCCAAGCTGAACCAAGCTCGGGTACAGCGGTTTCACAAGTTACTATCATCTGTGTTATGAAGACAGGACACTCTGACCTTTCTGTCAACATAAAGCTCAAAGGTAAGTTTTGTGGTTTGACGAGTATCTGAAACTGACAGTAGAGGTTATAAACATCTGTAAGCCAACTTGTGTTTGCAGAAGAAGCCTTGCCATAGTGTCAGGCGATATGGCTTGAAGAGAAACATGCTTATGAAAGAGGGGACGGTGTTCTGCAACTCAGCTGTTCTCCTTAGCCTAAAGGAAGGTTGCAGTGGCTGTGAGGAGAGCTGAGATTGTGTGTACATATAGCTGTAGAGCGTAAAGTCGCGTGCAACTTTTGGTGTTTCACTTTCTTTCCTAGTGTTTGTAGTGTAACTAATTACAAATGAAACTCTGTGGAGTATAACCTTTTAAGAGATGCGAGTCATCTCTAACAATGTCAAATACCGGTGTTATATAGCTGTATAAATGTCCAGAAAATAAGTTCAAAAGTTACCGTGTCGACTTTGGTTTATGGGGGGACTGCACCTGGGGGATGCGCGATGCTTGATCTATGTTTTCTAACTTGCTAATAAACGCGCTCTCTTCTAAACTACGGCTTGTTTGGTATCGTATGCGTATTTTTTTTTTAGATTCTTCGGGATGAAGATTTTTGAGATTCTTGAGGATTTTTAGAGATGGGTATTGTTAGATATTGTTTTTTACGTAAAATTTTTCTGTTTGGTATCAGATTATTGTTAGAGATTGATTTAGATAAGATTACCAAAATACCCTCGAAATTTATCCCTAAATTTGTCTTTCTGCAGCCCTAACCTCTAATCGACAATTGTGACTCCACCTCTCCTCCTTCGTCGTTGTCACTCTCCATTTCTCGACACTTGTTATTTGAAAATCTATTATTTGAAAATCCACGAATGAGGCGGTTGAATTTGTCTTTTTCTTGTACGATGGGTATAACATTTGACAGCATTCTCAAGGGCATTATGATTGTTGGATCCCATTACAAGTTTGTATTGCTTGATTTCTTTCATTTTTGGGTTTCTACTGCCGTGTATTTGATCGATCTGTGTTATAAATCTCAACAATCACCATCTAATCGATTTCTGCAGCAATGTGTATTTGATAGATTTATGCAGCAATGAGAAATGAGGGATTAGAAAACAAAATGAGAAGAGGAGACTGGTACTAGTAGAATGCGAACCCGATGGAGAAGATCCGAAGAAAAGGAGGAGAGAGATGAGACTGGAAGAAAAACGAGAGATCGAGACTGTGAAAGGAGAGGAGAATATCGAAGAAGCTTGGGGGCCAAGCTTGAGGGCCAAGCTTCTTTTTTCGGGATTCTTTTAGCAAAAGAATCTCGTAAAGAATACAATACAAAAGCTCAAACCGATACCAAACGCTTACAATTTTTCTATCCCGAAGAATACACTGGAAAAGAATCTAAATGAATCTCCATCCAGCTGATACCAAACAGGCTTTACGTGAGACGGGTTCTCTCTTACCCTTTCTTGTTTTGTTATAGGTTTTACAACAGGTTGCTATAGGGTTTGTTCTGCACTTTCAAGAGAGATTATTTCGTGGGATTATAATTTCCAATAATCCCAAAATCATCGATAATCTAAGACTATCCACATCCCACCCCGTTTATAATCCTATTTATACACTCTATTTGTATACTAAATCATGTATACCCTCTGTCTATTTATCCTTTTCTCGCATCCCATGTTCCGTCTATAATATAATTGTATTCATTTTTTTAATTACATATAAGTAAAGTTAAGGAAAGAGAGAGGAAATATTTGATTTTTTAAAAGAAATTTTAAGAAAAGAGAGAAAGAAAAGATTTGATTGGTTACTTTGTAAAAGAGGTGGGTCTGATTCCTTTTGCATTCTGTCACAAACAGATCTAAATTTAAACAGAATGAATTTTGTTTTAACTCTTTTCACAGGTAGAATACAAGGGATGCGGAGATTATTTTAAATAAAAGTGTAAAATCTAACAATTTAAATTGGGGATGTAGATAGTCTAAGTAGATTAAAGTTTTGGTTCAAATAATTCCAAAAAAAACTAACTTAAAGTAATCTTTCTAATAATCCCATAAAAAGTGCTTGATGAACGGGGCCTATAATGAGAGATTTTTATGGGTGAATTACCAGAAATAGTTTCCATTTGCTAAACATCTTCTCTTTTTTTTTTGAAGGCTTTCAAAGTTGGTTCGTTTAATATTTTCTTTGTATGAAACGTAGACCTAACCTTGGGGCAAGCCTGTCCGAAAAAACGGATGGTACGAATGTATGAAAATAGGAAGAAGTCCGACCAGACGAAAAACCCGGTCTGCCAACTTGCTTGGCCCAGAGAACAAAAAGGAAGGAGCTTTTGTCATTACCAAAAAAAGAGGATGGAGCTTTTGTTTATTGAATAACAAAAAGGATAAGGCTCGATTACAAAATTGGTCGGCCTTGTGCTCGACCCTTTAAACTATGGGTCAAAATGAATAAGCGGAGGAAATAGTTCAGCAGACTTGTCGGAAAAAGGTCATTCATGAGAATGGATAAGCATGGTAGGAAAGTAGTGAATTTGAACCCATACTGAGTCGGGTTTGATGCAACTTAACCGGACAAAAATTAATCAGTTTATCGACTTTCTGGTATTTTAACGAGAAGATAATAATTATTTGAAAAAATTCCAAAATTATGAAATTGGAAGAGTCAAACATTTAGTGAAAGACATGGAATAGATTTTGATTATCTTAAAAAATTCCAAAATTATGAAATTGAAAGAGTCAAACATTTAGGGAAATACATGGAATAGATTTTGAGCAATTTAATCTTTGAGAATCTGACAACTATATATTGGTAAAGATTTTAGGTATTACAATTGATGAATAAAAAACAAAAAAATGAAAGTATGGATGGGCATTTGGGGTATTGAATTAGGTGGAGTTTAATTATTAAATATGAGTATTTAGCATATACCAAACTATAGGATGCACTAAGAATTACAACACAAATAGTTACGCGACTAATGAGGTTGAAGTGCTAACTTTAGGTTTTGCAAATACTTACAAGATCCGTTGTAATATAAAGGGTCAAGATTGAACACAAAGAAGACGATGTCTCACTTTGACGAATTAATTAAGAAACTAAAACCCAAAATTAAAGTAAATTGAATATGTATAGGGAAGGATCATAGTTGAATATGTATAGGTATGAAGGATCATAGAAAGAAACCAACCGAAGACAACAAAGGTAAGTCATCCAACAAGGAAAGGTCAACCACGGTAAAACTAAGTCAAAACACCAAAGAGCAATAAGGAATAATCTGAGGCACAATCGGAGCAAAACCCTAGACTTAGATATGAGAAGCTTCGATCTTTAGAAATTTCAAAATCAGATTTGAAGGAGATAATAATCAAGCAACAAATAGAAATAGAGATGAAGCATTTCTAAATCCGGATCACCACAACATGCATATAGTAGATCGCAAAGGCAACTCCACAATATTAAATTGTAAGCTAGAGTTATGTAAAAACAACTTTGTTAACTGTCACATGTGTGTGATCATTGTTTGCGGCACGTCGATGTTGTCACCATGAATGTCATGTATCCAATACGGTTTTCGATTCATCACACCGAACGAAGCATTAAGGTGTGAGGACTATGTTGTCACTTAAAGTCAAGGTCACACTTTGCGGAACAAATAATATAATTAATGCTATTATAACTCATAAACATACAATTAATACATAAAATTAGTTCAATTGCATAGATCAATGCAAGTCGGGCTCACTAAACCCTAGAACAGAGAGAGATTACTCACACATACCCTAGAATAACAAAACAAGTCTTACTGATGATCGGAAGGTGTGCTATTCGTACGACCCAAGGAGCGTCCGACCTCTAGTAACAAAAGCAGCAGAAAACTCTTAGAAAGCGTGGGAAAAGGAGATATCTAACTGTTAGCATGAAATATTGTGATATTTTAGGAACGTTTTCTAAATGTATTTGATTCATATTGATAGTCTTTGATTGAGCATCATTGCATATGTGAGCTAGTATTACCTATATTGTCGATATGGATGTCTACACTAGCTTTATGTTGATTATAGGTGATTGAGAGTCATTTCCGAGCGGAATTGAGCAAAGAAGAGTTGATTGAATATGTCCATGGATTGAGGGCATTATTAGGAGCAAATTGGAGTTCAACTTGAGGAATGCACGAAGCTAGGAAAGAATCACGTTCTTGCCCTAAACCACGCTCTAAAATACGGCCGTACTACGAACCACGTTTAGTTCCACGGCCGTGGAACACTGCAAAGAGAGGCGTGATGCATTCCAGTAACTATTACGGCCGTGGAACAAATGGTCCAAACCGTGACACAATCCACGCTCTAAATTACGGTCGTGGAATCTTCTACGACCGTGATCTTGGCGATCTTTTTCGCCACATTTTGAAGCCACGATCTTTTGAAGATTGGGCCGGGCCGATATTTTATCTTGCCCTATAAAAAGACGGACGAAGAGAAATTCCGTCATCGACGCCTACACCTCGTTTATCTTCGCTTAAGGGGAATTTTGGCAATCCACGCTTCACCTCCGCTTAGAGAATTTCAACGCCGTTTAAGTCCTTGCTTGGAATCATTGACATCTCATTGGAGATCGAAGTTCGCATCTGGGATTTGCCCTAATCTCGCACTTTTGGTGGAGATTGCTGTTGAGATCTCCGGATTAGCGAAAGATCGAAGCTTTTGGAAGATTGTTGCAAGAAGATCTCTCTTCTTGTTTAGGTTTGATTTGGAAAACGGATTGACATCCCGTTCTCCCTTCTTTCCTAAGATTGTGATTGTTTGCTTTATTCTGAATCCATTGACAATATTTGTTCTCGATTGTGACTTTGAGATTGGTTTGAAGATTATTGAAAGTTTTTGGAAGTTTTCATCTTTCTATCTTTTAATCCTTGAATTGATATCAATATGACAGTTATTGGCTAAAAACCCTTAACAATTCTAAGGTGAAGGGTTGATAGTTGTGGCTTAGATAATGATAGATCGATCGTAAACAGATTAGACCCTGAGAGTTAGAGAGAATCGTCGACGAACCCTAAATTACGGGCTGTTCTTGAGTTCCACGGCCGTGGAGTCTCAAGATCTAACCGTAATTTCCCTTAAGTTTACGAACTTGCTTTTACTTTAATCCAAAGTTAAAGATTTGCTTTAACTTAGTTTAGACTTGTCTTTTCTAGGTGGTAGTGAAGCCTCAACAACCTCTACCTCGATTGTGAGTGTCATAACCATAATCGGCTGAGTTAGTCTTGATCCTTGGATTACAAGTTTGGGTATTTGACATTAATTCTTGCTTTTAGAACTTTTCTATATTGAGCCTCAACAACCTGTATAGGGAGTGTCTTGTAGGTGAGTCATATAAGGTTTTTGGAACTTCACCGTACGATTACCTTACATTAGCATACCTTTGCATATCTCAACTCTGTCTTTATATCATTAGTATATCTTGAATCGATTGCCACAGCTGGATACCTGGATCTTTAGGATTGTTGTTTTCCCAATATTTTCAAAACTCTCATATTTACTCGCTTGATAATCTGCAATTGAATTTGTTCCCACCCAAATCCCTGTGCTCGATACTCTAGAATTCTTGCTTAACTACGTCGATCCGTACACTGCGGGTTCGCTTGCTTGATTCTAGTTTTATAAATTTAAAACTTATTTGCACACACCTCTAGGGGCGAACAAGTTTTTGGCGCCGTTGCCGGGGATTTGGTTTCGGCCGAATTCGGTAGCCGGTTGTCAAGCTTGGGAGCTTGCTCTCGTTATTTGATATTACTTTGAGTGCATGCGCAGGTCTAGGAACACCGAAGATCTCTTACCTCTTGATCAAGAGCTAGAGAAAACTTTAAGACAAAAGCGCAAGGAAAAGAAGATGGCTGAAGGACACGAACGTGATCTTCAGGCGGAGTTGGCGGAGAAAGAAGCTCAACTCCAATGGAATGAGACTCTCCGCCAAGATGAGATGGATCGTCATCAATCTCAAGTTAACAATCTACAAGACATGATCTTCCAGATGAGGGTAGAGATGAGCGACCTTAAGAATAAGGGAAGCAAGAAATCCTCAAGGAAAGCATCAGGGTCTAGAAGAAAAATTCACTCATCCGCTGATGATAGTGATTCTTCCAAGCCACCGCTAGAGGAGATTGATCCCACGATCAATATAAATCCTTTCCATCCACAAGGAGCTGCTAATCGCCGCATTCCGCCTAGGAATGTGAGGATCGAGCGTGTAGATAATGAGCCGAGAACTCTTGGTCAGCGGATGGATCCAACACAACAACCACGCCGCTTGGGCGTGAATTTCGATGCTGAAGATGTGCAAGGGTTTAGCTTCAACCCTCAAGTCATTACTCTTGTTCGCCAAAACCAATTTGGCGGGACAAGCGCTGAATCTCCACCCCAACACTTGCAGAACTTTGAGTGTATGATGGAGACAATGAGACCAAAGGGCGCTACTACCAACAACTATAAGCTCAAACCTTTCTTCTTCTCCTTAAAGGGGAAAGCGTTATCTTGGTATCAGGCTCTTCCTAGTGGGAAACTAGATACGTGGGAAGACCTTTCCGCGGAGTTCCTCACCAAATTCTTTCCGCCATCCAAAACGGCGGAACTTAGAGGTAAGATTAATGCTTTTTCTATGAGACCTAACGAAAGTTTGTTTCAATCTTGGGAAAGGTTTCAGGATTTGCTCTTGGATTGCCCTCATCATGGCATATCCAAACTTGCCTTGTTGGAGATTTACTACAAGGGGCTGGATGCGGGAACGCAATTCAACCTCCAATCCCTCTCGTGTGGAACGTTCATGGACATGAGAGAAGATGACGCTTGGGACTTCATTGAGAAGCAAGCAAGAGTCATAGAGAAGTATTCCCACCGGAAAGTGGAGGAAAATCGTGTGGAACAAGGAGCAAAGCTCACACACGAAGCTCAAAATCAGATTTTCTCCCTCAACAATGAGATCAAGGAGTTAAAGGAGGCTATCAAGACCAACTTCCCAAAGCAACAAGGGAAGGATGTTGGTTATTTGGGCAACAACAATAACCGGAACAATAACCGGAATAACAATTAGAATGGAAACAACAACAACCGGAACAACGATTGGAACAACAATAGGGGTTCAAACAACAACAATTGGCGCTCCAATCAACAAAATTCTGGTAACTCTTATCCTTCCAACTCAAATTCATTAACTCCACCTTCCTCTTCCTCTACTCCTTTGAAAAGCCAGGGGCAATCATCTAATGGAGGAAACACTTCGGGGAAGGAGAAGCCCGATCCCATATTGGAAACGATTTTGGGAAAGCTTCAAGGGTTGGAGAACCGCCTCATCAAGGTTGATGATCAAGTTTCTAAGGTTGACAAAGCTCAAAAGGTTTTAGAAAACCAAATGTTCAACCACGCGGAGGAAGTTCCTAGAAATCAAGGGAAGCTTCCAGGAAAGACGGAGGACAACCCTAAGGGAAGGGTGATGGCGATTACAACTAGGAGCGGAGTGACAACCACCGATCCGCAGCCTACGTTCGTTGAAGTCCCCCTGGAGAAGGGCAAGGAGAAGGGGAAGGAGAAGGAAGACGTCTACATTCCTCCTCCAGCTTACAAACCTCCCCTTCCATTCCCTCAATCTAGAGCGCGAGCGCGCCTAGACAAACAATTCGGTAAGTTCATAGAACTCATGAGTAAGCTGCATATTAACATACCATTTATTGATGCTATTGTAGGTATGCCGGCTTATGGCAAGTTCTTGAAGGAGCTCCTCTCCAACAAGAGGAAGCTAGAAGACTTCGGCGAGGTCAAGATGAGTTCGGATTCTTCGGACCTCATCAAGACCATGAAGGAGAAAATGCCCCCAAAGCTGAAGGATTCGGGGTCATTTTGCATTCCCATTGGAGTGGGAGATGTCACATATAACGCTTTATGTGACTTAGGAGCAAGTGTGAGCATCATACCACTTGCATTGTGTAGGAAGATCGGTTTAGGTGACCCTAAACCGGTGAAGATGACGTTATACATGGCGGATCGATCCATCACTCGCCCCGTCGGTATTGTAGAAGACGTCCCGGTCAAGCTAGGTAAATTCTTCGTTCCCATTGATTTCGTCGTGCTTGACATTCCTGCAGATAGTCCGGTCCCGATCATACTCGGAAGACCGTTTCTTGCAACTTCCGGCTGCATAGTCGATTGCAAGAATGGTAGACTCGCTTTTGACTTAGGAGAAGAGAAAGTAGAGTTCGTTCTTTCCACTCTAGTGAAGGAGCCAATCTTTGATGAGGATATTTACGATATCCAAGATGAAGAAGGGTTGTCTAGAGAGGAGGTAAGTGCGATTCTCTTTAACGATCCTTTACAAAAAGTTATCACTATGAGTCTAACCAATGTAGGGGAAGATGAAGAGTGCAATGAGGCAATTGAAGCCTTAGAAGCACAAGAAGAGATGCATGAAGAGGAGTTTGAGAAACTCCACGACGAGGCTGAGAATGTCAGAATCCACGGTCATACTCTGTATTCCACGACCGTGGATTCCACAACCAAAATCATGCCTCATTCCAGGGGATTATACGGCCGTGGAGAAGATGTGACAACGTATTTCCCTTCCACGCCCTAAACCACGGCCGTGGAGGACAAGATCCACCCGTAATTTTGGCCGTGGAAGAGAGTAATCGAGACATTTCTTCGACTTCTTCCGATTCTTCTCCAACACACCCATCACCCTTAGAAACTTCTAAGGAAACATCGGATGCTTCTCAAGGATCGTTGGAAGCTCCAAAAACAATGGAACTCAAACCACTTCCTACTCATCTAAGGTACGCTTTTCTAGGATCTAATTCTACCTTCCCGGTTATTGTTAGTTCCGACCTAAGCATAGATGAACATGAACAGCTCATGATTGTCCTTAGGAAACATAGGAAGGCTATAGACTATACTATCGAGGACTTAGTAGGAATTAAATCCTCCCTATGCATGCATAAGATACTAATGGAGGAAGACTTTAGAACTTCGAGACAACCTCAAAGGCGGTTGAATCCGACCATGAAGGAGGTTGTCAAGAAGGAAATTCTTAAACTTCTTGATGCAGGTATCATCTATCCTATCTCCGATAGTAAGTGGGTGAGTCCAGTTCAAGTAGTTCCGAAGAAGGGAGGAATGACGGTCATCACCAACAAGAACAACGAACTCATTCCTACCCGAACCGTGACTGGATGGCGGATGTGCATAGACTACCGCAAGCTCAACAATGCAACGCGGAAGGATCATTTTCCATTGCCATTCATTGATCAAATGCTTGAAAGGTTAGCGCAACATTCACATTTTTGCTACCTTGACGGCTATAGTGGTTTCTTTCAGATTCCGATACATCCGGACGATCAGGAGAAGACCACATTCACGTGCCCGTGGGGTACGTTTGCTTATAGGAGGATGCCATTCGGGCTTTGCAACGCCCCAGCCACCTTCCAATGGTGCATGATGGCCATCTTCTCCGAATACGTAGAGGAAATCATGGAAGTCTTCATGGACGACTTCTCCGTATACGGTTCCTCTTTTAACGATTGCCTTTCTAACCTTTCTCTTGTTTTACAAAGATGTGAAGACACTAATCTAGTTCTTAATTGGGAGAAGTGTCAATTCATGGTTAAGGAAGGAATCGTATTAGGTCACTTAGTCTCTAGTAGAGGGATAGAAGTAGACAAAGCTAAGATAGAGACCATAGAGAAACTTCCTCCTCCAATTTCGGTGAAAGGGATAAGAAGTTTCCTAGGACATGCTGGATTTTATAGACGTTTCATCAAGGACTTTTCTAAGATATCAAAACCTCTCACTAATCTATTGATGAAGGATGCGGTTTTTGAGTTTTCGCAGGAATGTTTAGATGCGTTCAACACCATTCGGCAAGCTCTAATCTCAGCACCTATTATCCAACCTCCGGATTGGACTCTACCCTTTGAGATTATGTGCGACGCTAGTGACGTAGCTATTGGAGCTATTCTTGGACAACGAAATGAAGGACGAACCCATGCCATATACTATGCTAGCAAGACGCTAGATGAAGCGCAGCTCAACTACGCCACTACCGAAAAAGAGTTTTTAGCCATTGTCTATGCTATTGACAAGTTTCGCTCTTATCTTGTAGGTGCAAAGGTGATTGTCTACACGGATCATGCTGCGATCCGGTACCTCCTTGCGAAGAAAGATGCGAAACCAAGGCTGATTAGATGGATTCTTCTCCTACAAGAATTCGATCTTGAGATCCGCGACAAGAAAGGTTCAGAAAATTCTGTTGCGGATCATTTGAGTCGTCTAACACATCTAGAGGACAACCATCTACCCATTAATGACTCCTTCCCGGACGAACACCTACATATCATAGAAGAGTGCATCAACGTGATCTCCAAAGGTAACGAACCATGGTTTGCTGATTTTGTTAACTATTTGGTTTGCCAGGAGATACCACCCGGACTATCCTACGCACAAAGGAAGAAGTTCTTCAAGGACGTCCGGGAATACTATTGGAACGAGCCTCTCCTCTTTAAGAGAGGTCCGGATGGCATCATTCGGCGATGTGTGCCGGAAGATGAGATGCAAAGTGTCATCCGTCATTGTCATTCACTACCTTGTGGAGGACACGCTAGTTCGAACAAGACTAGCGCAAAGGTATTGCAATCTGGATTCTTTTGGCCTACTTTGTTTAGAGATGTGCAATCCTTTGTTTCTTGCTGCGATGCTTGTCAAAGAACAGGCAATATTTCTAGAAGGAACGAGATGCCCCTCAACAACATCCAAGAGGTGGAGATTTTCGACGTTTGGGGAGTCGATTTCATGGGACCATTCCCATCTTCTTGTGGAAACCAATACATACTATTGGCGGTAGACTACGTTTCTAGATGGGTGGAAGCAATTGCCTATCCCACCAATGATGCCATGGTGGTGGTTAAGTTCTTCAACAAGACCATTTTCCCGCGATTTGGGACGCCAAGGACGATCATTAGTGATGGAGGTTCTCACTTCATAGCCCGCCGCTTTGAAGCTCTTCTAGCTAAGTATGGGGTTACTCACAAGATCGCTACCCCTTACCATCCACAAACAAGTGGACAAGTTGAGATCTCAAATAGGGAGATCAAAGGAATCTTAGAGAAGACGGTTTCAAGGACTAGGAAGGATTGGTCCTTGAAGCTTGATGATGCATTATGGGCATACCGGACTGCATACAAGACTCCCATAGGAACCACACCATACAACCTTGTGTATGGGAAATCTTGTCACTTGCCGGTGGAGTTGGAACACAAAGCGTTTTGGGCTATCAAGTGGCTGAATTTCGGCATGAAGGAAGCGGGAGAGAAGCGTCTCCTCGACATCAATGAGCTGGATGAACTCCGCTTGAATGCTTATGAAAACGCTAAGATCTACAAGGAAAGAGCAAAGCATTGACATGATAAGCATATCATTTCAAAGGACTTCAAAGAAGGAGATCAAGTTCTCCTCTTCAATTCAAGACTTCGCCTCTTTCCAGGTAAGCTTAAATCCCGTTGGACCGGACCTTTTCTAATTAAGCGTATTTTCCCCATGGTGCAGTTGAAGTATGGGGTGAAGCGAGAGGAAGTTTTAAGGTGAACGGCCAACGACTCAAGAAGTACACGCCGGAACTCCAAACTGAGGAGTTTGCGCCTACCGCACTCGAATAAGTGCGAGATTGGTCTAGCTACGGACCTTAAACAAAGCGCTTCTTGGGAGGCAACCCAAGGTATTGCATTTTTGTTTTTATTTTTGATTCATAGATTAGTTTAGTATAAACGTTTTTGCTTTGTTTTTGCCTCGATTTCTTCCGGTATGTTTGTGTTTTTGGATGTAGGACCAATGGAAAAGGAAAAGAGGAGGATGATGTTGAAGAAGAGTGACGAAATTTGGACTTTGGAGCTTTACAGAGGGTTCCACGGTCTAAATTACGGTCGTCATAGCTACAGTGGCCGTAATTTCCAAAAGCCTTTGAAAAATCACCAAAACCACGGTTCCGTACACTTCCACGGCCGTGGAACACCCCGACAGACCGTGATTTTCGAAATTTTGCCTGCAACTATATAAGCCACATTCTTCACAAATTCATCCCAAAAACCCCTCTTTCCACGACCTAAGTGCCGAAACACCACGACCCCCTCTCAAATCTTCGTTTCCTAATCGTTTTCAACGATTCTTCTTCCCAAACTGCAGCAAATTCAACCACAAACAAGATCCAAGCGACGAATCGAACGGAAATTCACCAACAAACGCGCATTTTGGATTTTTCAATCCGAAAAAGAGGTTTTCTTTTCCCTTCTTGATTCTTGCTGATTCGGTTGTTTTTGTTAGAGATTTTTAGGAAGAACTGATTGAGAATTGAGGAAATTAGACTAGGACTGCCTATTGTGGAGATTGATTGTGGAATTGCTGAGATTTGTGATTTTTTGAGACGAATCACAGTCTCTGGGTAAATTACGGCCGTGGTTTGCTGAAGAACAGACCGTAATTTTGAGCAGAATGGATTTCGTGAGAAGAGTTTCAGGGAGGATAAAAGAGAATGGGCAAAATAAGAAGAGGAAGGGTAATCCCTCCTCCTCCTCATCCTCTAGGGCACCACCACCCTCTTCACCCTCACCTCCATCCTCACCTTCACCTCCATCTTCACCCCCTCACCCTAGAGTCCCGACCATACACGATGACCATCTTGCTGCACTTGATAGGATCAAGGAGAGACCAGTGATTGGCCCTAGATATTTGTTGTTGGAGGATCTAGTTCCTCTCAACATAGTTGATGACCTTACTTGGCTCTTGGATAGAGCCGGATTAGTTATCTTCTCGGCTATCCGAGAAGACGCATATGAGGAGATTACACGGGAGGTTGTGACGTCCTTTGAGCACAACCACGTCGATAGGACCGTCTCTTTCCGCCTTATGGAGAGAGATTATCAGTTGAGTATCCGCGAGTTTGGGACGATTTTTGGGTTCCATGAGACCTTCAATGGTCGATTTCCGAGTGGTGTTTATCCCAAGGACTTTTGGGAAGAGGTGGCTATGGTTTACGCTAGCGAGGATCGCTGGCAACCCGCTGACACCAAGGCTAGATTGATGTACCATCTAGCCTTGAAGATAGCTCACCGTGTTCTTTCGGAGTGTCTCTTTCCTAGGACGGAGACGCCCCAAAAGATCAAGACGGATGAGCTATTCTTGCTTTACTGCATGCTTTATGGACGCCGTGCAGATTGTGCCACTCTCTTGGCTGCTACGATGAGCAAGCTCAAGAACAAGAAGAAGGGGAACATTGGATATGGTGGGATAGTTACCCACATTGCTAGGAGTTTTGGTGTCGACTTTTCTGCTTGCACCCGCATACCGGCCGTACCTTTAGGGCTACATGCTTTCA
Organism: Fagopyrum homotropicum; assembly: GCA_033239125.1. Lineage (NCBI taxonomy): Eukaryota > Viridiplantae > Streptophyta > Magnoliopsida > Caryophyllales > Polygonaceae > Fagopyrum > Fagopyrum homotropicum. Next base: position 103,675,005 of record BSWB01000007.1, read on the forward strand.
TGGTTAGGGGTCTCATCTTCCCCACACATAGAGGTCCGCCTTATGCGGGCATGCCTTGGGAGAGTAGGACGGGTAGGGGTATAGAGTGGCTACCAGAGTACTCCATTATGGCGGGACGCCATAATTGGAAGGAGACATTCGCTGCGATGCATGCGAACAGGATAACAGCTCCCCCTTATGTCCCACCACCGGTTGTCGAGGAGGAGGATATGGGAGATCAGTTTGAGAGTGGAGGAGGAGCCGAGCAGGAGTTTGGCACGTTTCCGGACCAGCCGGAGGCGGCCCCAGATGTACCTAGACGCTCTCCACGTCCAGCTAGAGCCTCAGGCTCGTCATCTCGCCGCGCTAGCGTGAGTGAGAGGCCCACGTGGATGACCACACCTCCCGCATGGTATGGCGTTCCCCCTCCTTGGTCCACCGAGCAGCCAGCAGCACCTCCACCAGCACCAGCACCATCCGACGCCCCAACATGGTACAATCAGGCCCCGGGATGGTACGAGCAGATGCCGGATTGGGCTACCGGACTTTCAGAGAGAGTAGGAGCGCTAGAGATCCGGGCGGATGCTAGAGACGGACGTTTAGACGACCTTGACCACATGATGAGGGACGTCTACCGCCAGCAGTTTGGGCGGTTCTACGATCCGAGCTTCTCTCCATTTCCGCCGCCGCCAGCACCGTAGTGATTTGATGCATGACCGTTCGTTTTAGATATTCCCGCCACCACTTTGTGAGTTTCTTTTTCTTTTCTTCTTTCCTTTCTTTCTTTTGAACATTAGGGACAATGTTCGTCCTAAGTATGGGGTGGGATGTACTAAAAAGTTTGTAATAACTCTACTTACTATGCTTGCTTTCATTCGAAACTATCATTGCATGTTCATTATGTGTTTCACGTTTCATTATCGCATTGCATGAAAAAGAACTTGAAAAACCCATAAAAATTGAAAAATTTTGAAAAATTATGTGCTTCTAATGAATTGAGATGATTTCTATGATAATCACTACTTGTGAATTGAGTTTGATGACAATTGCATGCTTAAAAGAATTGTGAATTGAAAAGAATTTGAATGAATGAATTTTACCTCTTTTGCAAGTTTTATAATGTGAAAAATGTTACCTAAATCATGTTGAGAAATTGAAGTTGAAATCACACTATAAGTTCTTATACTTCTTGTTGAAATGATTAAGGCAATTCGAATTTTCTTTCTTCTTTCTTTTGACCATTTTAGCTCCTCATTGAAATATTAGCCTCCTTTACCTATCCGGGAATTTGGAGAAGTGAATGAAAAAGGCATGTTTGATGTGGGAGGGCCATGAGAACAAATTTTTGCAATCAAAAGAATAGAAAGAAATTCTAGGTTTGGGGAAGTCAATCATGATGATGAGTAACTCGGCACCATTCACATAGCCGGGTGTTTGTGTCTTGCCAAAGTCGGATTAAGCGATATTCCTAGCGGATTATGGTATGTGCGCTAAGGGTTTGAGGCATCTCGCAAAAATGAGAAACGCCAATCTCCTAGGCTTCGGTTTTTGTGCACCTCTGTCCATAACTCCAAAAGTAAAGTCGAAAAATGAAAAGAAGAGAGCGAAGCTCTAAGTTGAAGTGTTGCGGAAACCGCAAAAGAAGAAGAAGGTAGTTGTCCACTTTCCCGGATTCATGCACCACATTTCCTTAAAGTTTTCCCTTCCTTTCCATATTCTAGACCTTTTCTTTGGAAGTCCTTAAGATCAAAAGAATGTTATATGACTTGGTGATCTAAATTGAAGTTTCTTATGATTGATTTTGATAATGTTTAAAGGTTATGATGCTTGTTTAGAAGTTGAATTGATTTATGAATTTTCTTTGCTTTTTACTTTTTGATTGAGTGTGTGAAAGTTTGATAAACGATTGAGACAAGGTTTGAGAATGATCTATTCTTTAGAAGGCACGTTCATCCAAAAGAAGGTACACATATTTCATCCTAACTCTTGTTTAAAGCTTTTTGAAAGACCTTGCTTAGGGACAAGCAAGTGTTAAGTATGGGGTTATTTGTTAGCATGAAATATTGTGATATTTTAGGAACGTTTTCTAAACGTATTTGATTCATATTGATAGTCTTTGATTGAGCATCATTGCATATGTGAGCTAGTATTACCTATATTGTCGATATGGATGTCTACACTAGCTTTATGTTGATTATAGGTGATTGAGAGTCATTTCCGAGCGGAATCGAGCAAAGAAGAGTTGATTGAATATGTCCATGGATTGAGGGCATTATTAGGAGCAAATTGGAGTTCAACTTGAGGAATGCACGAAGCTAGGGAAGAATCACGTTCTTGCCCTAAACCACGCTCTAAAATACGGCCGTACTACGAACCACGTTTAGTTCCACGGCCGTGGAACACTGCAAAGAGAGGCGTGATGCATTCCAGTAACTATTATGGCCGTGGAACATATGGTCCAAACCGTGACACAATCCACGCTCTAAATTACGGTCGTGGAATCTTCCACGACCGTGATCTTGGCGATCTTTTTCGCCACATTTTGAAGCCACGATCTTTTGAAGATTGGGCCGGGCCGATATTTTATCTTGCCCTATAAAAAGACGGACGAAGAGAAATTCCGTCATCGACGCCTACACCTCGTTTATCTTCGCTTAAGGGGAATTTTGGCAATCCAAGCTTCACCTCCGCTTAGAGAATTTCAACGCCGTTTAAGTCCTTGCTTGGAATCATTGACATCTCATTGGAGATCGAAGTTTGCATCTGGGATTTGCCCTAATCTCGCACTTTTGGTGGAGATTGCTGTTGAGATCTCCGGATTAGCGGAAGATCGAAACTTTTGGAAGATTGTTGCAAGAAGATCTCTCTTCTTGTTTAGGTTTGATTTGGAAAACGGATTGACATCCCCTTCTCCCTTCTTTCCTAAGATTGTGATTGTTTGCTTTATTCTGAATCCATTGACAATATTTGTTCTCGATTGTGACTTTGAGATTGGTTTGAAGATTATTGAAAGTTTTCGGAAGTTTTCATCTTTCTATCTTTTAATCCTTGAATTGATATCAACATGACGGTTATTGGCTAAAAACCCTTAACAATTCTAAGGTGAAGGGTTGATAGTTGTGACTTAGATGATGATAGATCGATCGTAAACAGATTAGACCCTGAGAGTTAGAGAGAATCGTCGACGAACCCTAAATTACGGGCTGTTCTTGAGTTCCACGGCCGTGGAGTCTCAAGATCTAACCGTAATTTCCCTTAAGTTTACGAACTTGCTTTTACTTTAATCCAAAGTTAAAGATTTGCTTTAACTTAGTTTAGACTTGTCTTTTCTAGGTGGTAGTGAAGCCTCAACAACCTCTACCTCGATTGTGAGTGTCATAACCATAATCGGCTGAGTTAGTCTTGATCCTTGGATTACAAGTTTGGGTATTTGACATTAATTCTTGCTTTTAGAACTTTTCTATATTGAGCCTCAACAACCTGTATAGGGAGTGTCTTGTAGGTGAGTCATATAAGGTTTTTGGAACTTCACCGTACGATTACCTTACATTAGCATACCTTTGCATATCTCAACTCTGTCTTTATATCATTAGTATATCTTGAATCGATTGCCAAAGCTGGATACCTGGATCTTTAGGATTGTTGTTTTCCCAATATTTGCAAAACTCTCATATTTACTCGCTTGATAATCTGCAATTGAATTTGTTCCCACCAAAATCCCTGTGTTTGATACTCTGGAATTCTTGCTTAACTACGTCAATCCGTACACTGTGGGTTCGCTTGCTTGATTCTAGTTTTATAAATTTAAAACTTATTTGCACACACCTCTAGGGGCGAACACTAACCTAATCATTGGAGAGCCATATTTGTAGGGTCCGAAAAGAGTCGAAAAACTCTAAATCTTCCTCGATCTCATCTTCTATTAAGATAAGATCGGACTAAAAGATAAGATAGAAACAAAGAAAACAAAATAAGGCGTTGTCCAAGCAGATTAAGTGGGCCTCGTCGTCTGACCTCTTGGGCCAAAAGTGTTGGTTTGGTCCATAATTGCTATAGGATCTTCCTTGCAATAACGTGCAATCATTTCGGGGTCCAATGTATAAGGGGAGATGGAGGTCGTCTGACCTTGATACTCGTTGACCACTTATGCGCGTTCCCCAATCTTCACTTCGCTCTTGGACTTCGGTCATCTCCGACTTGACCTAGACTTTATTGACTGTAGGGAAGACCTTAGTGTGTAAGAGGACATTCAACTATAGATAAGTTATTTGTGATCCGCAAATGCCTCGATGCGTGCAAATTCTGCAATTACATAAGTCTATTGGTAGATCTCCGAAATAGGAATATAAAGGAAATAAACTACAAGAATATGTTTATTAAGCTCAAAGAGGTTGAAAATAGAATAAAATGATGACGGGAAAAAACGTTATTTGGAGTGCTATCAATGAATAGGATGAGGAACTATTGTGAGCGTCGTGCCTCTTCTAGGAAAGCGAGAGAAGTGAAATTTTAGGGTTGGACAATAAGAGATACTCATATATTATAAATCACATGCCTAAAAAGTGTTTTGTCCTCTTTTTTCTTCTTCTTAATGATTCATTTGTGACTATTGGTGGAAATGTATTGTTATGACCAATCCAAGTGCAATCATCGGAGTGTTACAATACACACCACACTTTATTTCATAATAATATTTTTTTTATCGCTTAGCAAAATAATGAGGTATCAAAACTTGAGTAACACCCGAGTTTTTAATAACCCGAGATGCTACTGATTGGGACCACACAAGGGTCACATCGTTTAGCTTGACACTTTCACGTTCGGATCTTGTAACAATAGAACGAGAAACACTTTAAAAACCCGACCTTGTGAAATAAAATTACATATTAAGAAAATTCAAAGTATGCACGGCATGATGACAAACTCGACAAGATCCTTATAACCTTACAACCTTACCTTACTATCTAATTGGAATGATGGGTTTGTGTGATACCTCGTACATTCATTATCCCCTTCATGCCTACGCTGTGTAATAAAGAGATTTCTAGGTCTCCTGAAATATTGTCTTAACGACTTGTAGGTTGGTTCACAAGGACTCGTGCTTTTTATTTGACTCAAGAATATGACTGCGACCAATATACACGATCTATTGTGTCATCTTTCGAGACATGTATAGTCACCATCATGTCACATGTTGTATTATATATCTTCTCGAGTAAAACATTACACGGATTACCGTATATTAAATTTTGTTCTCCTAATTTTTGTTAAATTTTGTACAACTAAAATATATAGATGTCCCAAATGCCCAATGTTATATGCAATGATGTCTCAACCATTTTGAAGACCCTTTTCAACTTCTACAATTAGGCCCGAAAGATTTAAACATTCATTTATTTTTTTAATCATCAAAATATATTTAATAGTAATTTTTTGATAAAAATACTAAAATAAATAAATAATCCTTTTAATATTTATAAATGAAATACAAAAATAAAAAAAAATTGCAAAAAAAAAAAAAGAAAAAAAGAAGGGGGAAAGGGGTAGTGAAGGTATTATCGGAGTTATTTTAGATTATATTGTAGGGTTACATTTTAGATTGTTTTTGGTAAGAGATGAAGATTGTAGATGAATTACTAAAATGACTTATGTGAGTCAAAATAATGTTTTATAATCCCAAAAAATAACCCCTCTCACCTAAGGTTACTGAAGATTAATCTCTTATAATCGCACGACTTGAACCATGAACCTTTTCGTTTGGAAATTACTCAACGGAGATGTTTTGAATGCTTCTAAAGCACTTATGTTCAATTGACACTTGTTCCAATTGATGACTGAATTCTGAAAGTTTGGAGCATTATTCCGGGATTGTCCACTTGTTCACATGGTGTGGAAGCTATTGCATGCTACCGTGTAATCTGATTCTTTTTTCACTGACTCGTTCGCGGTTTGGATACGAGGTAACCTTACTTCTACTTACTATTAAACTAATAATTGTCTATGGAGTGAATTATTGTAGTAGCTATCTGGTGGACATGGAAATAGAGGATTTAAAACTTTTTGAAGATAAACTTGAAGATGGACGTCGAAGTTCATATGTTCGGGATTGTACTTTAGCATATCATAAAGCATGGCATTCATACTATGGTCCTCTAAAAATTGTTTAATAGAGGCTCATATATATTGCTTGGGAACCACCATGATAGCCCTATGTGAAAGTAAATACTGATGGAGCGCGAAGAAAAGATGGTTTTGTAGATGTTGGTGAAGTTATGAGGGATCATGTGGGTAACTGGTTGCGGAAATTTGGGCTTCATATTTGATTGTGTACCATTCTCATAGCTTAGCTATGGGGCATGTTATAAGATATAAGGTTAGCGTGGGAGTGTGGGTTTCAAAGTGTGATTTTGGAAATAGATTTACAACTTGGCCAGACTCTCCTTCAATGCCCCATTTCCCGACAACATCCACTATCTAGTATGATACTTTAGTGCCCAAACTTTTTCAAAAGATTGGTGTATTCAACTGTATGCATATTTTGTGCCTCAACTTAAAGCCAAAATCAAAAGAAAATTCCAGGGTTCATTACGATCACCAAAAAAGTTTCCTTAAATAGTTTTATTTTTCGTTCGACCTTATTTAAGGGTTGTATTCAGTTAATATTTTACACAATTATTTTGGAGTTTAAAAGTGTATGGGTATTCAATATAGATTTATATAAGTCCATATAAATGTTTTGGTATTCAATTAGGGTTTTTAAAGTTTCCATCAAATTCCCATGGTATTTCAAAGATTATTGATTTTAATCTATTATTTCATTTATTTTGTAAGACTTTTTAATTGCTTATATAAATACCTAAACCCTAAAGAAGTGTTCTCCCAACTCAAAAGATTTTCACGCCAAACTACAACACTGAAGAACCCTAATGGCCAAATCAATATTTTCCAGCGTTTTCGAGTGCTTGGATTCGGTGCATCGCCGGAGGTTAGCTCTTCTCGTGTTTTCTGGCATGTTGATTGTTTTCTTTCTCGTTTGTAACTCGAAACAAAATCAAACTATCTAACCCAATGTACGGATCAAGGCAAATATGGCCAAAAGATGAAGAACTTATAAATTACTAGTTCCGGAAAACATGACAATGTAATAAACTAATAACTAAAATCGTTGCATTATGCAGTCAATTAAGCATCAGTTTTTCTCGGTTACAATTTCAACACAACAAATAACAAGTTAACCACCAATATTTCAAAAAGTCAAGCCATAAAGCAAACATGAGCCTACTTATCTTGCTCGGGTTCCAGAGGAAGACCGTAAGCAACTACAAGATAGTGGCCAAGGATTGTCTATGAATAAGTATATGACAGAATCTGACAAAATTTATATTAACTATATATAGAATTAAAATATCCCACAAACAATGAAAAACGAGCGAAACAACGTCCTTTAAAATGAATGTGACATAGTTGTGAGAGTAAATGATTTGAGGTGTAAAATTTCTAAGGTGTAAAGGCATCCTAAAAGCATTTACATTTGGACAATGGTCGCCAATCATTGACCAAAAGTTTTGGTTCACACTCCAGGTTGAACATGCATATCATATATCAACAACAGTGTAGTTACTGAAATTTATGGAACAATTATGAACTTCAAACCATCACACAGGATCTCAGAAGCTAATCCCTACATATATCAAATTCCTCATTTGGATCTTAGATGTTGCTGTTGAGTAATAGATGCTCTTCTTCCAACGAGATGCACTCTCCTTCTCCAGTAATTGATACCCAAGCCTCTGATATCTTCTTCACTTTACCGCCCACAAGCTCGACCAACGTAAATCCTCTCCTCGTCCCACAAGTACTGGACGAACCTTCTTCTGACTTTGAAGTGCTCATCCCTCCTTGTTCACCATCCAACTTCTTTACTCTCGGCACAATGGCTCCGTTGAGATAGATTGTATTGTCAGCCCCAATGTGAATCATTTTCCTATGCCCTCCATGAGCTAGCCCCTTGTGCATGTGCCCGAACACAACTAACGGGATAGCATGTTTGTTGGCTGCTTTCACCTCAGATATGGCCTCTGCTAAATCTGGACCATATCTCATAATACACAACAAAAATGTAAGAATTCTAAGAAAGCACTTGGATCTTTTGTCTTGGGAACTAACTTGGACAATGGACAGTGAATAAAAGCCACAACAGCCTAAACTGGATTTGCCTGGATCATTAGAGGCTCTCACAGCAATAAATAATTTGGTTCAGACATTAGCGAGGAGACAATTGTATCTATTGCACAAATTCTTCTATAAGGAAGCCTCGATATTTTAATTTGCTAACTCACGCTAGGACATTAAATTCTTTGTGGATAGTACCTCGTGAGCTATACTTGTTTTTTATTAGCAACTTGCCCTGCTTTCTAGATTATAGCTGCAGATATTGATCAAAAAATATCTTTGATGGAAATATGCAACACCTGATCCTATTGACAAAACTGCTATAGACTGTCACTTTTGTGGTAACAAAACAAATTGCTAATGTTTCTAGCAAAAGTACTCAATGTTGTGAAAAAAATACATGTGAAAGAATGAAATGAGTGATCGCCAATGGAGAGAGAAAGGATTGCGTTATCTTTTAGGCAAAAGCCGAAGAAGAAGGAGAAAATTATGACGAGTAGCGCCAAGTTTGAAGCTTTTGCTTTGGTGAAGAAGACGTGGGCAATGCATTTGCAAAAGAGAAGACTGCTAAATACACACGACAACGAAAGTTCTTAAGTGAAAGGTCAAATGGATTTATGTTCGTTTCTTAAATATGAATAATGAAGAAAAAGGGACCAATCAATTACCCTACAACACTGAGTAGACCAATCTGAGTTGCACAAGTGAAATGTGCCGGATGCTTATAAACAAATAAGTTTTCATGACGAATTCACAGGTAATAGTTATTGTAAGTAAAACAGACTGAATAAGTAAATAGGTCATAAAGGTATACTAGCTAGCAGATATAGGGGGCACTAGATGATAAGAGCTGAAACTGGATTTACCTGGATCACCGTGGTCTCCACCACCATACACCCAATCTCGCCCACAAATATCATTCATGTTAGAACCAAGACCTGAATAGATGTTTAACATTGCAGCTCAATAGAAGAAAAAAAAAAGAAACTTATAGAAGATGAGACGCTTTCTATGAAGCAAGTTCCAAAAAAGAACGATAATGGATGACACAGACTACCTGTGGGGCCATTATGCGCAAGAAATATAAGCAGATGATTAATTGGAGCCCCTGCAGCTGCTCTGTAAATTCTTTTGGCACTTCCATTCATATCGCTTACTCCATATCTGTAAGAACAGAAACAGTTTGGAAAGTGTCATCCTACATGAATTAGCATCTATTAGCTATTTGCTGATTGAGATGTGGAGGTCAAAACTTATAGAAGATGCTACATACAAAAATATAGAAGATGGATAGCACTTTAATATAATGCAAGCAAATTCAATCATGACCAATTGTTTATTTATTATCATTGAACACATTGAAACCCAACCATGGAAGCCGCATACAATCATGAATATCCAACATAGAAAGGGAAAAAAAGAAGTCCAGGTAAAGAAGTTCCACATCAATTAGCTATTTTAATTAAAAATAGAAACTGTTCTTCGTGTTGAGTCTTCTGACAAAAAAAAGCCTATGGCATGACATTTATGTTATAGGCTGGCAGTTATCATATGAAAAAGCAGCCACCATATAACATAGGATTTGTGAAACCAACCTTGCTTTTAAGAGGTTTTTCCTATACAGCTGATTACCGCCGCTAGAAAATGGCCTCCCACCAACAACACTGAGCTTTAACGTAGGAAAGTCCAGACACTTATAGCCAACATGACAATCACCAAAACTGTATATTCAAATATAGAAAGAAAAGTCATCTTACTCAAGCTGTCAAAAGCCTTGAATGGCTTATTTGATACTGTGGAGTGGGAAGTGAGATTCAATCACAATTTAGCAGAACATCAATCATCAATAGCATTGAATTAGGAAGAAACACAAAGTATCTTGAAAATGACGACCAATCTGAGTTGCAAGGCTGTATGAACTCACCATTCGAGCTGAAGTTGAACTGCATCCTTCTTCCTGGTATAGGCAATAAGTAGATTGTCATTATTAACTGATTCACATACTAAACAGACCACAGGTATTATAAAGCTTTACAGGGATGTTAATTGGATATTCCTCAGAAGTATATTGAAATGAGGACATATTAGCTAGTTGAACTTAAAGAACAAACCTATTGTATGTACAATTAATGCTGGAGAATAAAAGTAAGGATTTTATTGCTTTATACATACTTATTAGAGAATTGATGCGTGTACCAAGCATCATGGTTTCCTAGAATAGCTGCTTTCAAAAAATCAACACGTGCAATACTGCTAACAAGATCAACATTCTCATTACCAAAGTCACCTGAGGAAAACAATTGTAAGATGTTTGCGAAATTTACTTGAAAAGAAAATATATTTTATCAGAGGGTTGCTTCGAGTTACAAATGTACTAGGCGAAAAGAGGAAAACTTGCCTGTAAAGAGCACAAGATCAGGCTGCAAAATGATAATGGGGGCAACTATTAGTATGTTGAAAGCAAAATAACGCATTCCACTTTTTTAAGGGCTTGAAATGGTGAAAGTATCAAACAATGACCATAAGCCCGTGAAAAAGAACTACAGTCAGACGCAATCAATTCTTTAGTAGGATCGGCCACAGTTAACAACTTAAACAAGGAGCAACTTCACTATAAGAATCAGTTTTACAATAGCAGAAATCAATTAAGAATCCGAAACTAGGGACATGGAATTCAGAGACAAAACTTACATAGAGGAAGGGTTAGAAAGGCACCTGCAAAAATCGAAGGGCTTTGGAATCAAGCTCAAAGTCCCAATCGTTGTGCTGCGAAATTTTGAGGAAACAAAAATAAAATTGGATTGAATTAATTGCGGAACTGAGCGAAGCAGTTGACTTTCTAGACTATGAATTGGCTAATTTTGATCTAGGAGAGAGATAGGAATGATACAACGTCTCCGACGATGGCGATTCGAGCGGTGGAGTTGGCCATGGAAGTGAAATTGGGAAGGGTGGACGAAGAGGAGTGACGAAGAGAGGAGGATTTGTCGGCAGAACTACCGCCAACTCCCATTCCACCGGCGATGGTGTTGAAGTTCAAACGCCAACCGGCGGTGTAAACCATCCTCACGTCTTATATACGTGGTTATTCCGGGTTTCTCGTTCCAACTCTACTGGGTCAGCTTTAGAGGATTTAAAATGGCGTACGTCACCATATAAAACAAATTCAAAAATTATTTAATTTCGCATTCCGGGGATGGGATTTTTTTTTCCGGTTCAATATTGTGTTTGGTCTTTGAGGTGGAAGTCGTTGAACCCGAAATGAGTTAATTAGTTCCGCATTTGGACCCTGAAATCGAAATAAAGTCCGCATAGGGCCTCGAAATCGAAACCAATTCCGCATTTGAACACAAAAGAGGAACTATTTCGTATTTGGAGTGCAAAACCGAAGCCTTCAACGGTCAAATTGTAAAAAAAAAAAAAATTACGACTTTGGGCTCATGCGTAATTGCTGAAATATATTCGCTGCAAAACGGTCATATTTTTTTTCCCATATAAATGATTCTTATAAAGAATACGGAGTTTAAAGATGTCGTCTAATGTTGATATTGGAAACCGAGCCGACAAAAAACCGTCCTCCAATTATGAGGTATTTTTAAATAATTTTTTTAATATGTATTATTAAATTTTCTAACATCGATAGTGTGTTATTTACAAGTTCAAATTTATATTGTAGAATATGAATGTCCCCTAAGATGAAGGAGTAGAGAGAATATATTATACGAATGTGTTTGGTGTAGATGAATAATATATTTGAATTTCCTATTCAATTGGTTCGTGAATAAGGTAGAAAACTTCATATGATTATGATAATATCAAAGTCATATTTGTCAGGAATACACCGATATAGGAACGTTAGACTCATGTGTGAGAAATTTAGAAAGAGAAAGAGCGTAAAGAAGGAAGGTGTTGACCCTTTTAGGAGGCATAGGTCAAAATCAAAAAAAATTGTAAGTTTAAGGTAGTTGGTGATGAAGTACAACGAAGCAATGGAGTTTTTTTTGTGTAAGTGGAAGATAACGATAGACCACGACAATTACAATCACGATATTTTACCATCTCTATTAGGTCATTCATTCATTGGACGACTTACGGAAGTACAATATGAAAAGAGAAAATTATCTAAACAGTACCCCATCTTTTGGCCTGACTAAACTTTAGTACCCCATCCTTTTAACTATCATAACGATATCCCATCTACTGACCCCGACCGAAGATTAGTATATATGTTACTGTTCATCCGTTAACTTAACAGATCTGTGTGAATTTTCAGGGGCAAATTTGTCCAATCTCACTTAAACCCTAAGCCCCAAATTTATCAATTTCCCAAAATTAAAATCATAAAGCCCTTGAATTTAAATAAACCCTAAGTTCACAGATGTCTGTAGAACAAGCATGAGATTCATTGAATTTAGTCAGGAGGAAAATTTTCCATCATCTCTCCAATGGCTTCCTGTGCTTCAGATCCGGACAAGCGGGACTTCAGTTCTGTATACTGTGAATGCAATATATGAGCAGTTGAGTGGGACTTCAGTTTTATATATTGGCAAATTGGTAATGAATAATTTCTGTTTTGATTTCAGCCCTAAAAGTTTGAATTTCATGATTTGTAGCTGATGTGGTTTGGACAAATTGACAATCTCATAAATCTACTGACTTAAACTTTGAGAACAACAAAACTTGCAAAGCATTAATCCTAGTAAAGAGAATCACCTTCACCAAGTGATGCGCATTCTTCACATAGAAATGTTGCATTGACTTCTTTTGCCTTAAAATGGGTATAATGGACGTCAGGAGAGTCAAAATCAGAAGAACATAGCTCCCACTCATCAAAGGTATGATCAGATCCAAGTAAATCCTCGTAAACCCCACATCTCTTGCACTTCTTTGTCTTGAGCTCAGTCAAAGGCTGAAACAGGAACTTTTAAACTGATTCAGCACTAGATCCTCTAACCCGCCTACTCGCCTAGGGTACCGGAAGTTCAATTGTCACATGCCCGTTTCGTCAATGGATCCCAATTTTGCAGTTATAGACGACCTCACCAGCGATTCCATTGAAAAATTTGTGGAAAGCTGGACTGGTTTTTGTTCTACAACTGAGATTCATTTGCTTCAGATCCGGATCTTCTCATTCTTCATCTGCTTCAGATCCGGACCTACTCCCCACCTTCTCATTCTTCGCCTTCTTCGATCCACCTCTCGATCCCCCCACATGCTCAATCACCTGCACTAGCTTCCTCTACTTCAGATCCGGCAAGCGGCAGCGGCGGTGGCGGCGGATGATGGGATGAGGTTAATTTTGCAAGCGATCTTCATCTGCTTCAGATCCGGACCTTCTCATTCTTCATCTGCTTCAGTTCCAGAGAAGGATGATTTTTGATTTTGGATCAGGGAAGGATGATTTTTGATACAGAGAGAAAGTTTGGGACTTTATGGACGATTTCAAATTGAGGTTTTAGATCTGGGAAGGATGATTTTTTATTTTGGTTGGTTGCTGGTAGAAATGTGTGATCTTGATTGTTGTTGTTATGGAAAGGGTTGTATGATTTTGATTTTGGAAAATTGTTAGGAATTTGAGGTTCAGAAAATTTGGGAATTAGGGTTTATTTGAAAGTGGACAATTTTGCCCTCGAAATTTAACGCCGTTCTTTAAACTTAACAGATGAACAGTAACATATATACTAATCTTCGGTCGGGGTCAGTAGATGGGATACCGTTCTGATAGTTAAAAGGATGAGGTACTAAAGTTTAGTCAGGCCAAAAGATGGGGTACTGTTTTGATAATTTTCTCATATGAAAATGTAAAATTTAGTTCCGTGTTTATTGTGAAACCGTGAAACGGTTTGGATATGATTTGAAAAGATTATCCAATATCCATCACATCTATACACCAAATTTATAATGCTCGAGAGAAGATCAATATTCAAGATATGGGCGACAGATTGGTAACACAACACTTAAAAAGCGAGGTTAAAGGGTGTAAATTTGGACACCTGAAACTAGCTTAAAAATGAAGGATCTAGGTTTAGTTTTCGGTTTCAAATCAATAAGTTTAGGGTTTTTCGGATGGTACCTATGTGGTTTGCGGTTTTTCGGATTTTGCCCAATCATTTTTACGGTCCGAATGGTACCCCTAAACTTTACACTTTTCCGATATGGACGACTAGTGTTCTATTTGTCGACAAATTACCTAGAAGACCGGCCTTCCATCGCCTAGTGTTCCCTTCGAACTCCGATATGGTTGTGGAACCCTAATCTTTTCAAAATGGACTTTGTCAAAAATTCAAATTATTGGGTTTATGCTTGTTATTCTATTGGGTGTTTGATAGTTGTTTCCTTACTTTTCTATTTCTATGTATGATTTGGAATTGAAAATAATGTGAATTAGAATTGAAAATCATGTTATTTAGACCAGTCCCACCCTCATGCAAGAGGTTGTTCCAAAATATATCATTGTAGTAGAGATTAACTCATTAAGTCCTAGTCGTTTTTTTGTTTTGTTTCTTTGAATTGGTGCACTTGTAAGCTGAAGAAGTTATTGTTGGTGTATGTCATGAGTATCTTTAGTTGTTGTTAACAACACTGGAACAAAAACAAATATATTATTTCGGTTTCTTCATATTTGGAGACAATCCAGATTGTCATTTCATTTGTCTAAACAAGTTCAAACAATCTTTCCCATACAAGTACACTGAACACTGATGCACATTCTCTATGCAAAATCAAAGCATATATTTTCATCTAAACCTGACATTTAGCAAATCAAAGTGAAATAATCACTTCCCCACTATTGCTTCTTCTGCATTCTTTTCTTGGTATTCCTTGTATAATTGTTCTACAAAGAGTAAAGAAAAGTAACAAATCGCAACCTACAATCACCTTACAAAAACATTTGACCAAGAAAGATTATTGAACCTTCTGAACTAAATCATAGCTCCAGTCACATCCTGAATCATAACCACCTTACCACCTCGGCATTAAAGTCGTGAAAGTGTACCGCATCTACCTCGTAATGAAACCTTATGGAAAAGACTATAAATGTGTATGAATGGGAATTGAAAATCAAAAATAGGAAAATCAATTGAAGCAACCATCCAAAACCGAATAGAATAACAAGCATAAACCCAATAATTAATTTGATTTTTTAACAAATATCAATCTGAAAAGATTAGAGTTCGAAATTATTAACCTAGAGGAGAAGAGAGAAGAGATTCCACAACTAGATTGAGAGTTTGAAGGGAACACTAGGCGGCGGACTGCCGGTCTTTTGGGTGGAATAACCAGATTGGAAGAAGGATTCACTTGTCAAACTCTCAATTTGGTTCACGGTTGTAAAGTTTAAGGGTACCATCGGACTATAGAAAAATTTTGTGCGAAATCCGAAAAACCCCAAACCACAGGGGTACTATCCGAAAAACCCATAAATTTATTTTAGAATTACAAAAGGCAGGATTTTGTAATATAGAATTCTACATTATTTCTCGATACTAGTCAAATTTCTTCTTCTCGTCTTGAAGTGTAACATCTGGAATTTTTATTCCGGTTGGTGAGCGAGTTATGGACCTTCCCGCAAGCACGGCTCAGTCTTTCCGCGGGCACGAGGTGCTGAGTGACGGGATTTCATCCCGAATATCATCTCGACCTTGGGTTACCGCGTTTTTTGCTTTGACCCCTCGTTATCTTAGGGAGGTGGCTGCCTTGACCCTTGATTTTCCCCTCAGCCTTAAATCTCTCTCTCCCTCTCCTCCCAATTCACTTTCACATGAAATTGGTACCTTTTGCTCCTTCTTCTCTCTTTGGCTTGGAAGCTCTTGGAAGCTCTCCATGATGATCTTCCTTCCTTCTCTTTGGTTTGGTATGCTGTCCAACACATGAGTCTCTGCAAGATCCGGATGTGTTGAGTAAGCTCTCCTCTCCTTCCTCCCTTCTTCATTTTCTTCTTCCTTGAGCTTCAATGGTGGAAGCCATAAATTCTTAGCTTTCTTCCTCTTTGTGTTGCATGTGCTCGGTAGCTTAGATCTGGTGTGTTGATGATGTTGAGTGTGGTGATCAATTTAGATTTGAACAAGCCAACCTTGAGAGGCCGGGAACATCAAGAACTAGTCGAAGAAGAGCTCAAAGTCACCTTTCTAGATTTCGACCGCACCTGCGGCTGGACAGCCCCGCGGGGGCGGCCAGCCTGAGCCGCAGGGGCAGCCCAGTGAGCCGCAGGTGCGGCCAGCCCAGGCCGCAGGGGTGGCCACTGGCTCAGCCAGCCCTCCCGTGTGGTCTTCTTCTCCTCTTCGCGGTTGCGCTTCCTTCCTTCTGTGTCGCGTCTTTGTCCCAGTGAGTATCCTACCTTGAGCATGTGTTCTTAGCTTCTCCTAGAGTGTACACATGTTAGAAGTATGCTAGGATGGCTTAGATAACTTTGTGGAATGCCATGTAGTGGCCTTGGATCTTAGATGAGTGTTTGAGGTTATCGATATTCTTAGACTTGTTGAGTGTTGGGGCTTGAGTTGTTTATCATGTGGTGAGTGTAGGGTTGTCCTTGTGAGACTCATGAGGCTTGTGAGGATTTGATGATTAGGGTTACACATTGGTTGAGGTGGTAGAGATTAGGACGAGCGTATCCATCTTGTGCTTCGGTTTTTGATCTTGCGAGAGCGTTAAGACTAGAAGTCTAAGGACTTCTAGCTTGTGAGTAGTTTTTGACTATCGTGCCTTGTCTTGCACAGGCTTGGTTATATTCCTACTAGGAAATGTGATTCGGTTAGTCGTCGGGACGAGGTAAGTCTACGGACTTACTTAGCTCGCTTTTACGCATTATTTGGATATGTGATGGTGGTGTGTGCTTTATCTTTGTTTATAATCATGAAACCAAATTAGGACAACTTGGTTATATATATTGGACCCATTGTTTATTATTACCGGGCGGTGACATCACTACCCAGCTCCCGAGGGAGATTGGGAGGATCTCTGCGACCAGGCCATACATGGTATATGGGCGGGCTTCTTCGCCACTCCACATGGTATACGGGTTGAGCTCCGCATCACTCTTGTTGGTTAAACGGGGACAGAGGCGAGAGTTATAAGACTCTTGTGTCACACTTTAAACGAATGAAATTAGAAATGGAATAACCTAAAAAGAGAATAAGAATTGGATGTGTATGTATATGACCATGATGTGTGTTATGTGTGCTTATGTGTGTGTTTGTACCCTTTCTATCTTTATAATGCCTAGAATGTGAGATAACGGTTTTATACCGAATGTTGTAGTTGATGTGCAGGTTAGGTGTGACCGAGTGATCCGGAGGAGTGAGCAGCCGTGGTTCCTTACATCGTAGGTCGAGTTTGGGGAATTGAGTTCGTGTATTGTTGTTGTATATTGTGTATTGTTGGCGTTGTGTATAGACGGCTGATGTCTTTCCTTTCTTGTTGTATTTGGGAATCATATCTTTGCATTAAAATTTATTTTCGGTTTTGGCCTTTATTTGTGCCTTGTTGAAAAGGTCCGGTGAAATTGTTATCAGGCTAAGGTCGGGACCCATTGTGAGGTCTCGCCCGTAGCATTCCGATATCCCGCGGATTCGGGGTGTTACAAAGTGGTATCAAAGCCCTATGTTGACAATAATGACACTCACAACCTTCTAAAGGCCGAATGAGGAATAAACATAACCCCACGGGTTTTGACTTTTCGTTTTCAAATCACGATCATAGTCAGTTAGGGTAGTATATACGGGACCACCACTCCTTCCGTGGACCTCGGCAACGTAGTTTCTTGGATTATTGGTAGGTATATATATGTATATATAGATATTTATATGTGGACTTAAGATGTTGTGGACTTGATGTATCTTATTTAAGTGTTTTGGTCTATAGTTGTTTATGTGGATTGTAGTTATGCATGATGGACTTGGTATGTTATAGTGGTGGCATAGCCTTTATATTTATATGAGTTTGTACATGTGGCATGATAGTGGACTTCTTGGAGTTGATATATTGGTAGTAATATGGACACAAGATATATATATATATATATATATATATATATATATATATATATATATATATATATATATATATATATATATATATATATATATGTGTGTGTGTGTGTGTGTATATATATGTATATATATGTATATGTATATATATATGCTTATTATGTATAGTAGTGTATGAAGATATGTGACCTTATAGTTAAGATAATAGTTGATATCATCGCCTTGGACAACACCGTTGGGCTTAAAATCATGCGATGACGAGTTGATTCATGTATCAAGTTGAGCATCACGTGTTGGAGAACACCTTGACGTGTCATCGGATTCCTTTTGAGGATGTCAAGGCAACCATGAGAAGGCTATTGATATGGCCGCAAGGACGAACAAGCAGAAGGAAAACTCGAATTAACTTAAGAGAAATCGAGATGGAACCAATACCAGCAAGAAAGTAACATGGAGATGTGGAGCGGTTTTGAAGAAAGAACGATTGAGCGGAAATGAAAACAACTAAAGACAACCAACTTGTGGTGAAGTACAAGAGGCGTGGTGATAAATGGAAGAAGCAGATTAAGTGTATAGGATTGCAAGGTGACAATCCAACTAGGGCAAGGTTTCCCTAGTCACTCCTAAGTACGGGAGCCGAGATGAGAAGTATGTCCCACCAATGACGAAAGGATTAAGAGACCCATGAGTTAAACTTATGAGGGTTACCAAAGAATGAAGTGTCAAGTTTCCTAGGATACCGGCGGATGGACTTCTTCAGACTTACGAGAACTATGAGAAGAATGTTTAGGTAAGGATTCACATAGTGGAATTTCCTTGGTAAAATCCCGTTAGTGGAGTGTACCGATGTCCGTCATGATGATAAGGAGAAGAAATGACAAGAGGAAAGAAGAGTAAGTAGACATTGATCCCGTGAGGGATGAGACACGCAACACGAAGCTTCTGTTATGAAAGGACTTCTGTTACCAACCTAGGAGAAAACGTGAGCGGATGCTATCTAACGTTAGGGATGTTTGAAGAGGTGCACTGGAAGGACATCATGATAGAGTGGTTAAGCCTATGGAATGGAGTTATATGACCCAGCAAGGTCGAGAAGGATATAGTTATCTATGAAATTAGAAGGAGTCTAAGGTGTATAGACTGATTTAACAAAGTTAAAGTAAGAGTACCCCGAGGAGGGTAGCCTCCGGGCTAAAGGTAACATGAAGAGTATAGAAGAAAGTTAAGTAGATGACCTCGACAAGGCAGCCATAATCTGACCGGTGGCAATCAAGAAAGCACGTGTGTGGGATTGCCTAATGATGAGTATGGAAGCGAAGAGTAAACAAGATTGTGGTATTTAGCGGATCGATATTAAAAGTTGGTGTATGCACGGCGATTCAATGCAGATGGTAAGTAGGTGTATCAACTAAGGCGCTTGTGTCTTGGTCATATGACGTGAAAAAGGTTAAAGCAAGTAACCATAACCAACCTCTCAGGGAGAGATTGTAACGACCTTACACGACCTTTTGCGGTCATGACATTGACATGTGAGAGAACGACGTGGATATGGACTTTCGAGGTTTGAGCATGATTAAGAGGAAGGTGAGGTTTTCCTTTGTTGTCTTACGCAAATGAGAATTTATAGCAAGAAGGTGCATGCTATTCTCTCCTTATGAACCAGTTGATGCGTTGTCGTGAACGAGAGATGAGTAAGAGTTTCTTGACTTACCCGAGGGATCCATGTGGCCATGGTGTGTATTTAAGGACCGAGATTTTAGTTACGTTATAAGATTTAAGCTTAAGATGGTGGTACTTGAGAATTTACGAGTTGGGAGTCGCGGTAGTTTCGAATGGGAAATTTCTTCGGGTTTTCCCCACAGGGCACTCTGGTACGGTTTTGAGGAAATGTACGAGGCGGAACAATTGTTATTTGATTATCGAGAGATGTTTATGATTAATGACAAGTAGAGGTATCTTCTTCGTAGTAAGAGGCTCATTAAGACTAGTTGTGTATGATTGTTATGTTTAATAAGATCGACTTGAAGTCGAGATACCACCAGATTTGGGTGGAGTAAAGAAAGGACCATCGAAAGACGGCGTTTCGGGCCGGTTTGGTCACTACAAGTAGTAGTGAAGCCTTTTTGGACTCCCGAGTGCTATTGGTGAGTTTGATTTGTTAATGATATGCATTTATCAAGTTATTGAGTGGATTGCAGTACCGACGTTTGTTTTATGGTTACGAGTGGTTCCAATCTGAAACCTAAGCTTATGCTAGTGTTGCAGACCAGTAAGAGTTGTGATATGAGGTGGACCGTGACCTAATGGTTCATGACAACTATTGATGTGCGAGGTGTACGAGTAGTTCTTCGAGTTATGATTTGTTAAGAACGGCTTGTTATACTCTAGGAATTAAGAGGAACAAGCATGACACGAGAAGACGGTGATACGGGTTATTTAGGGTAAGAGGATAAGCAGAGTTTTCTAATCAAGATAGGACGTCCGAGGTGACTTCCTAAGGAACGCAGCGAGTGTGATAGTATCAAGTTGATCCAATGAGGATGGTGATAGTTTTACTCATACCTCTAAGGTATGTAGAGGAGCTATGCAACCTATAAGTTGGTGGACCATAACCGCCGAGTTGCGGGATGAATTTGACACTTCCTTCCTTCTAAGGAAGTCGATTAGATTGTGGGACCGAGACGTGTCCATGTAGCGTTATTAGAAGCAGAAGAGGTGTGTGACCTCCATTCCGTTTTCTCTGACACAAACATCGAGTGATGAGGATTGTATGGCATTTTGGATACGTCCAAGCGGAGCTTTGGATACGTGTGAAATAACGACAAAAGTTTCGGCATGTGTGTTAGACGATTATGGGCATATATCGAGAATGAAAAAGGGAGGGTCAAGTGTTAGGGACTTTAATGCGCACTTAAGATGATAATGGTATTTGTGTAATGAGCGACATGTTAGTTGTGTACGGACGATAAGAGTATGATACGTATATATATTGCTCTGCAAGGGTTGAATACCCACTAGAGGTGATGGTTAAAAATGGTTCGGAAACTGCGGCATTTTGATTTTGATATCATCCGGGGTAGTTGTATATGATCACCAAAACCTTTAGTAAGTGGACACTTTGCGAGGAAGCAACGACTTAACTAACAGTTCAACAACAGTTTGTGAACGAGATGATATATGAAGAGATCAAACAAAATCATAAAATTAGAAAGGGACTTTGAGAAGATCCGGGATAAAAGGGTCCCGATGAGAAACCCCATAGTTACCATTATGGGATGACGGTATTGTTGAGATGCCAGGAGCGTCTATGCGTACTTATAGCGGAGAGCTGAGATAGAGCCTCCAATATGTTCGCACTACCTTACTAGTACACCCTGATGCTGGTAGAAGGTATCCGGATTGGTGATGATCACATTGGTGAGATGGCTGTAAGGCCGAAGTGGCTAAGTGCATAGCCATTAGGTGGCCCATCGTCAAGTAAAGTTTGACCACCATAAAATAAGGAAGAGGACTTCATCCACCGCAAGCTACGTAGTGGGATTGGGAGGACACCTCCGTGGAGGTTATTACCGGTTTGAAACCATGTGATGTGTAAGAGCCTTAATTTGGAGAAGTTGAGAGTGTGTGCTGTGGGTTCAGAAATAGCCTGAACCGCCCCGCGTGAGCCAGAGGCCGCCCCTGCGGTTTGTCTGGGCCGCAACTGCGCCTCCTTGAGTCGCCCCTGCGGTTTAGGGTGTGTTGCAGCCGACTTTGTTGACTCTTCACTCGTGCTTTTGGGCTGGCTTCCTATATAAGCCTCCCTTGCTTACAGATGAGGGTTTGCTTCATCTTCTCCCTCACGTTCATCTTCTTCTCCTTCCTTCCTTGGATCTCTTTCTTGATCTTCCTTGATCTTTGTGTGAGTTTGTGAGAGCTTGAGCTTGGCCTTGGTTGTGATGATGATGATTGATGTTGCTGTGCCTTTGGTGAGCCAGCCTTGAGGTTGTAGTGTGATTCCTCTTCTAATTAGGTTACAACTTGGTGAGTTCTTCATCTCTTTCTTCCTATCTTTCTTCTTTCTTCCTTCTTTCCTTCCTTCCTAGTTTAGGTTCACAAGATTGATCTTGTGGCAGCCTTCATAGGCTTCAATTAATGTATATATGTATGTATATGTATGTGCTTGGCTGCTGGCTGAAGAAGGAGTGAAGAGATTCGAGTGAAGAAGTGAAGAGGAGCTGAAAGTGTGAATTCTGCACACCAGCCGCCCCTACGCCACCTTGGAGCCGCCCCAGCGCCGGTCAGTCGCCACCCTTGCGCCTCCTTGCAGCCGCCCCTACGCCCACCTGCACCAGCCTTGTCTTGATCTTGGTTATGCAGGTGTGTCTTGCTTCTGGGCTTGCCTGTGGATGGAATTATCCCTTCATTTCCTAGTATGAGTGAGTAGTATCATGCTAGGTATAGCTGAGAGTGTGTTGATGATGTTATGATCATGTTATGCCTTGTATGGCTTCAAGGATTAATAGGTTATGGGGTTTAGGTTGAGGATGATCCTATGGATCCATTGGGTCTAGGTGTGACCCCTTTGATTGATAGGAGATTGATATATCTCTATGCCTTGTTATTAGGCAGTGTCCCTCTCAGGATTGGAGGTTGATCGTGGTTGTGATTGTACGAGGTTGAGGTAAGCCCGTAGGACTTACTTAGCTACCATCCTTATATTGGGTGCTTGTATGAGTGGTGAGTGATATATGCTTGATAACATGTGATAGTTGATTATTACCAATCTATGTTTTAATGACCACCCATTGTAGTGGCCGTGATAACCTTTCCCTTTCACCCCGCCGTGGAGTCTGGGAGGTTCTCTACAGTCAGACAAGACCCGGTTTACGGGAAGGGTGCAAACCACTCCCATAGGGTACACGAGTTGTGTGACCGATACCACTTCAGCTGGTTATAGCACTCGGAGGCGGGGATGATACGTTCGTCGTGTCACATATTTTCACACACACACACACACACATATATATACGATTTGAGTGAATGACTATTATACGAAGATAATAAAATGGGTAAATGTGTGACAACATGCTTATATGTCTATCATTCATGACTTGTGCTTGTGCTTATACATTACCTTATATACGTATGGTTAGCTAATGGTTTCATACCATGTTGTAGATGCCTTGCAGGATAGGTGAGTTGTTGAGTGATCTAGCAGGGTGACAGACCGATGACTCTCGTACATTAGGGGTTATGACTTTTGGGGTTGTTTATGTTTTCCTCCTGCATGAGGATGATGTTTTGTATACCTCCTGTGTGAGGGTTATGTTTGATACCCGGCTATGATCATGTTTACCCTTTTGGTTGTACAGTTTTATATAATTTTATGTATTTGTTTTATACCTGTCAGTGCCATGTTGTAAGGTCCAGTGAACTTGTTGTCAGGCTAGGGTCAAGATCCATTGTGAGATCCTAGCCGAATGTGGCATCCCGAATCCCGTGGATATGGGGTGTTATAGAGTTGGTATCAGAGCCTTAGGTTGACAACAATGACACTTGATACCTGCAATGAGGTTTGATGGATAAAATAAACAGAACCCGAAAAGGGTCTGACGTTTTCAAAAGATTTTGGTTTTCAAAGTTAATGATTTGGGATAGGATGTACGAGGAGTCAGCACCTCTGCCATAGATCTCTGCAGTATAGATATGTATATATATGTATTGTGGATTATGTGTATGTGTTATATATATACATATGGCCTATATAGAGCCTTATAAGTTAGGTGTGTATACCCCGCAGATGGCTCGGACTAGAGCTGCTTATGCTGTAGGCCGGGGTAGAGGTAGACCACCTCTTCCTTCGGACGTGATAGGACAAGGGCTAGTTCTCGCTGTTGATCCACCTGTTGTGGAGGAGGTTCATGAAGAGATTTCTGAGAATGTCGTCCCAGAGATGAGTGGTGGATCTAGGAGACAACCTTAACACCGAGTTCAGTCAGATGACTCGGATCGTGTCTCCATGAAGGGGTCAGAGTTTCATGATTACATCAGGCATGTTGAGGAGGCTGCTAGAGCAGGCAGACGGGCCCCAGATCTACCAGGGCATGAGGGATCTTCTGAGATGTCCCAGGGAGCCACTCAAGTGCCAACTTTGCCAACACGTGCTGCTGAGATTGTTTGAGCTCAAAGGAGTATAGAGGGCCTCGACCAGATACCTGGTTGAAGGCATTTTATTATCTGGGAGTACCCCCTTTCTCTGGGAAGGTGGGGTTGGAGACGAAGGTTTGGATTGGACATGTGGATTCCACTTTAGAGTCCATTAGATGTCCAGAGGACAGACGGATAGAGTTAGTTCAGACTCTATTCCGTGACCTTGCTCATTAGTGGTTGAGGACTGTTACGCTAAGATTGTGACACGCAAAAAGCTTTACATTTATAAACTCGATCTAATCTCCTAAACTACCTAGCGAAACCCGCAGTGTACGGATCGTTATGTAGGAAGGAAAGTATTCCGAGGTCGAACACAAGGACTGAGGCGAAATCAAGTCATTTAATGATCAAAGATAGTGCAAATCTAAACTAAGATGAGATGAGGAATAAAGAAGGTGCAAAACACAATATTTTTGGTTGGTTTTGGGGTGATCAAACAAGGATCACAAAATATGCAAATCAAACAAGCAAACAAACACACGAATGCAAGATAGGAGATAAGAGGTAAGATAAGTGGATTCTAGAGATCAAGATTCCCGGTTATGACATTGGACTCAAGCTTCTAAAGATTCTAAGGACAAGGTTGCGGTGTTGAGAAAGGGTGTTTCTCTAATGGAAGCAATTACCGGGTAAGTCTCATGCTTCACTAATCCTGCACCAAACTCCTATTACCGGGTAAGTCTCAAGGAAGTAAAGTTGGGAATTCTACACAAACCGGACACTACTTAAGGGGCAAACCTCTCCTTACCGAGTAAGTCTCGGAAAAGGTAAGTCTCAAGCAACAATCCTAGCACACTCAGTCCAATAGCGGCTTATGAGGCTCACTACTACCTAGAGTTCATCATCTTTGGTATCTAAGATGGGAAATCACCGGGTAGGTCTCTTTCCTCACTTAGTTTGCTAGCATTAGGTCACCCTAAGCTATGTTATGCTCAACAAACACTAGGATTTCAACAATCTAACATCCTAACATACAGATTCATCAATTAAAGAGCAACAGAAGGAAAAATCGGGTGGATCATAGCAAAAATTGGCCGATTTACTCTGAAGAACAGGTCGATTTTTCTCCTTTGGTTTAGGTTTGGGCACAAAAATCATCCTAAACTAACATGTAAGTCCATTCTATCATCACCCAAGCCATAACCATCAATTCATCACCCTAGAATCACAATAAACTAGCCAACAACATGCATTTCAAGATCTAAAATCATCATACAAGCATACATGGAATCCATAGCAAGAAGATGAAGTAAGGAAATGAAAGCAATGAAACTTAGCTGGATTTGAGTTCAAAACAAGTCTTTCAACACACCAAATGTAGCTCCAAGTCAGATCTTACAACCTTCAACAAGTTTCTTCACAAAAATCACTCAAATCTCATTACAAAACTAAAATCTACACTAATCTCTCTCAAGAACACCCACAATGGTGCCTTGAAGAGAGGCTACAATGGAAGAGTATCTTGGGAAGATGCTAGAGGAGAAGGATCCAAAAGGAAGGAGAAGCCCCCTCAAATCAGCCTGCAAGACCACTTAAATACTCCACCAAGAAGCAAGAGCCGGGCAAAGAGATCGTGGGACACGTGGCACAAGCTGTCAAAAGCCAGAAAATCGACCCAGACAGAAAAATCGTCCGATTTTCCTGAGTGTTGGGTCGATTTTCTTCAACAAAGGCTTGTTATGATCGTCTAGCCATGAGTTGCTCCATTGCTTGCACCAATAAGGGTCCTTGTGTCCTTCGTTGCTCCAATTATGTTCCTTCAAAACCTTGGATGTGTACCACCATGAGGCTTGACCATCGAATGTATCGATTAATGTCCAAAAGATCCCCGAAATACCTATAAAACCGACAAAAGCTCGTGTAGACGTCTTTTCTAGAAATATGCATGAATTAAGCGTAAACGTCATGAACTAATGTCAAACCGTGCATGAATAACGGGAAAAACTATCTAAATGAATGCCTAAACTAACGTCATAAATCACGTTATCAAAATACCTCATACTTAAGATTTGCTCGTCCCCGAGCAAGACCAAACTATAGACTAAGAGATGACATGATTTATGCATGCAAAAAAACACAACAAAATCTTTTTGGAATTGTGCTTCTAACATTGGATCACCTTCATAGTCATGTTTCATGGCAATGGACAATTAATCATGCATCAAATGAATGAAGGCATGGAAAGACAATTATACTTAACTAGAAAGTATGCATGAGAGGTGAAAATGAAGAAGTCAAGATGATCATGAGTATATCCAATCTAGATCACTAAGTCTTACACACATGCAATTAGGTTACAAGGACTTAGGAAAGAAGAGGCTAAGAAACGTTGTGATTAGGTGGGAATTTTTAGGTCATGTGATGCTAATCCGGAAAAGGAACTAACTCCACAATTTCGTTTTTGCTCAACTTCCCAACAAGTGTATAATTTTCTCCATCTTTTCTTTGTTTTCTTTTCTTTTTCACTTATTTTTGAGACAATGACATTGGTGTACAAAAGCTGAAACCTTGGTGATTAGCGGGCCTCGGGTTTTTTTTATTTTTCGAGGTCCTCCACACCGGGCACACATACCAAAGCTCGTTAGGACTATCGGTTTATTTGACTTTGGCAAGGCACAAACACTCGATTATGTGAATGGTGCCGAGTTACTCGTCATTTAAACCAACGTCTCCAAACCTATATTTTTTTTTTCTACACTTTTCACAACTAATTCAGCACTTCATTCACATCATTCATTCATCAGCAACTTCACCCCGCACTTGCTTTTCACACACATCAAAACACTAGCATGCTCCTATTCCCAGATGGGTCAAAAGAGGTCAAATATTATATCAATTGAGGTGCTCAAACAACATGATCAAGATGAGAAGTAGAGAAAGATGAATTGCCTTAATCACTCCTAAATGATGTGCAAGAACTAGCATGTAATTTCGACTATCAATCCTCAATCCAATCAAGGCAAACATTCATGATCACAATTCACACATGGGATTCAAGATAAGTACTTCAAGTCCACATATGCATACATCAATTTAACACATAAGGCCATCCATAGCCAATTCACAAGACAATTTCATCATAAGGGTCATTCCCAAGCTTAGAAGCACTAAAAATTTTTAAATTTTCTGATTTTTTTGGATTTTTTGAAATATATATGTACAATGCAAGACATAATGAAACATGTGACAATATTAAACTATCCTAGATGCTAATCATGCAAGTGATCATGAAAACCCCACCCCATACTTAGAAACACATTGTCCCCAATGTGCAAACTAAATAAAGAAGTGAAAGAGAGTCCTCACAATGTAAAATTGGTGATGCTTTGGTATTTTGGTTCACATCGAATGATGATGGTGGATGATCGATCAAGGATGGTAGAGAGCTCTTGATGTTCATTATGGTGTCGGAACCCGCGCTTGGCACCGCAAGCCGTCCAAGTTCCATGTCTGTTCCACCCATGCTTGATTGGAGATCATCACTTTCGTTGACAGAAGGAAAAATCGGACCATCTACCCAGGAAAATCGGCCGATTTCCTTGCAAGAACAATCCGATTTTCCTGGGTGATTTCTTCCTCATCCATGTGCTCAGATCTTGCACCTTCTTCTCAACAGTTCCATGAGGTTTTCACATGACCTCCAGCATCTCATCACACATGACAACAACAAGATCTAGCACCCAAAAACACAAAAGAAAAACAAAGCACACCAAAAACAAAAGCAAAAACGAAGACGAAGGAGAAAAGGGAAAGAGTTGTTACCCTTGGGTTGCCTCCCAAGAAGCGCTTCTTTTAGGTCATTAGCTTGACCAAACTCAAAGGATGTGTCAATCCACCTCGAATACCATGGTTTGCTTGAGGAGTCCAAGCAACCATCGCTTTCCGGCATCCATGATGATAAGCAAGGGCCACTTGATGCCCAAATAAGCTTTAAGTTCTCTCTTCACCAATGAGTAGTAGACTCCTTCATCACCGCTCCCTTGATGATAGTATGGAGTTGCAACCATAGGTGCCACCCCATACTTAGACAATTGGTACTCCGCGGTCACACCGGTGAGACGCTTGCCATCCTCCTCCTCTATGATCCGAAGAAAGCCGATTCTTGAAAAGAATTCTTCATTGAAGTTCTTCATAACCATCATGGATCCATCATGCTTGCCTCCATCATTCAACATGGGAGACCTCTTAGAAAAGGGACTCCAATCTTCGGGTGTACTCCGGGCAAGCAAGAAAGGATTGGTTCCGGGGTTGATGGCAAGGATGTCCGGGGGTGAGAATACTTCATTGCAGTCCTCCAAAGGTGAAGGAGGTGGAGGTAAGCCTTGAAGGATGGTAGGATCTCCTAGCATAAGAGCATGCCTAATCTCCTCAATCTCCCTTCTCATTTGTTCTTCTCTCTCGAAATTCAATATTCTTTCATCCTTCAGGGCCAAATCCCTTAGCCTCACTTGATCCCAAGCTTTATCCAACTCTTCTTGAAGGTCTCTATTGGTTATGGTTGAATCGGGTAATTCTTGGATCTCCTCATAGTGAACGTCCTCTTATTGAAATATTTCCGCTTCAAGCACCACGTGTGCACTCGAAATGGAGGAAAGGTAACTTTCAAGATTATCCATCTTCCTCAACATTTCTTCTAGTATTGACTCCAATCGATCATTGTGAGGTTGATGGTGAGGTTCCACATAAGGCAATGTAGTCATGTGAGCTTGATCATGGGACTCGTGATAGGCATTAAACTCCTCCCAATACTCAAACTCATCATGGAGAGGTCCTAGATCATGGTTTTCCATCCATCCCTCATACTCCATGTCGTCAAGGTCGTCTTGGAGGTACAATTCGTCCATGGAAAACATGAAAAGGCAAAGACAAAAACAAGACAAGATCAAAAGTAACAAGAAAGATAAACACTAAAAGCAATCAAAATCAAATGACTTAATCTAGACCTAGTCCCCGGCAACGGCGCCAAAAACTTGTTACGCTAAGATTGTGACACGCAAAAAGCTTTACATTTATAAACTCGATCTAATCTCCTAAACTACCTAGCGAAACCCGCAGTGTACGGATCGTTATGTAGGAAGGAAAGTATTCCGAGGTCGAACACAAGGATTGAGGCGAAATCAAGTCATTTAATGATCAAAGATAGTGCAAATCTAACTAAGATGAGATGAGGAATAAATAAGGTGCAAAACACAATATTTTTGGTTGGTTTTGGGGTGATCAAACAAGGATCACAAAATATGCAAATCAAACAAGCAAACAAACACACAAATGCAAGATAGGAGATAAGAGGTAAGATAAGTGGATTCTAGAGATCAAGATTCCCGGTTATGGCATTGGACTCAAGCTTCTAAAGATTCTAAGGACAAGGTTGCGGTGTTGGGAAAGGGTGTTTCTCTAATGGAAGCAATTACCGGGTAAGTCTCATGCTTCACTAATCCCGCACCAAACTCCTATTACTGGGTAAGTCTCAAGGAAGTAAAGTTGGGAATTCTACACAAACCGGACACTACTTAAGGGGCGAACCTCTCCTTACCGGGTAAGTCTCGGAAAAGGTAAGTCTCAAGCAACAATCCTAGCACACTCAGTCCAATAGCGGCTTATGAGGCTCACTACTACCTAGAGTTCATCATCTTTGGTATCTAAGATCGGAAATCACCGGGTAGGTCTCTTTCCTCACTTAGTTTGCTAGCATTAGGTCACCCTAAGCTATGTTATGCTCAACAAACACTAGGATTTCAACAATCTAACATCCTAACATACAGATTCATCAATTAAAGAGCAACAAAAGGAAAAATCGGGTGGATCATAGCAAAAATCGGCCAATTTACTTTGAAGAACAGGTCGATTTTTCTCCTCTGGTTTAGGTTTCGGGCACAAAAATCATCCTAAACTAACATGTAAGTCCATTCTATCATCACCCAAGCCATAACCATCAATCCATCACCCTAGAATCACAATAAACTAGCCAACAACATGCATTTCAAGATCTAAAATCATCATACAATCATACATGGAATCCATAGCAAGAAGATGAAGTAAGGAAATGAAAGCAATCAAACTTAGCTGGATTTGAGTTCAAAACAAGTCTTTCAACACACCAAATGTAGCTCCAAGTCAGATCTTACAACCTTCAACAAGTTTCTTCACAAAAATCACTCAAATCTCACTACAAAACTAAAATCTACACTAATCTCTCTCAAGAACACCCACAAGGGTGCCTTGAAGAGAGGCTACAATGGAAGAGTCTCTTAGGAAGATGCTAGAGGCAAAGGGTCCAAAAGGAAGGAGAAGCCCCCTCAAATCAGCCTACAGGACCACTTAAATACTCCACCAAGAAGCAAGGGCCGGGCAAAGAGATCGTGGGACACGTGGCACAAGTTGTCAAAAGCCAGAAAATCGACCCAAACAGAAAAATCGTCCGATTTTCCTGAGTGTTGGGTCGATTTTCTTCAACATAGGCTTGTTATGATCGTCTAGCCATGAGTTGCTCCATTGCTTGCACCAATAAGGGTCCTTGTGTCCTTCATTGCTCCAATTATGTTCCTTCAAAGCCTTGGATGTGTACCACCATGAGGCTTGACCCTCGAATGTATCGATTAATGTCCAAAAGATCCCCGAAATACCTATAAAACCGACAAAAGCTCGTGTAGACGTCTTTTCTAGAAATATGCATGAATTAAGCGTAAACGTCATGAACTAATGCCAAACCGTGCATGAATAACAGGAAAAACTATCTAAATGAATGCCTAAACTAATGTCATAAATCACGTTATCAAGGACCGTACGAGCTGGAGCCACTAGCTACGACTACATGAGGAGTATGATTAGAGAGCAGTTCTGCCCTGCCTCACTGAGGAGGGAGAAACTGTAGGACTTTGTGGAGGCCGGCTTTGAGGATGTGCCGATTGTAGATGTCATCAGCCGCTTCTAGATAGAGTTAGCATTGCTGTGTCCAGCTGCACCTTCTGAGGACCAACATGTGTACATGTTCTCCCGTCGGCTGAGGGAGAGTATGCGTTCATATATGGCGGGTTCCATTGTGAGTCCTTGGCAGATTACCAGGACCGAGCTTCTGCTTATGAGCGCGAGAGAGCCAGTCAGAGGAGGGCTTCTCAGACGGGGTGGTCTGAGAAGAGGTAACGCACTGGGTAGACTAGTGGCATGGGAGGAGCTTCCGGTTTTGGGCGGAGTCGGAGACGTCAAGGTTACCCCTCATCTGCAGTGACTGTAGAGAAGGGACGATAGTGCTTTAATTGTGGTGATCTTGGACATATGCGACCAGAGTGTACGAGACCGCCAGTGACATGTTTCACATGTGGCGGGCTGGGTCATAGAGCTTTCTTCTATAGACGGGGTAGTGTTGTATTACAGTAAGGTTCTTCCCCTGCCAGTGTGGCAAGAGATGGGCAGAGGCCACCTCAACAATATACACAGGGACAACAGAGAGTCCTAGATCATCCTTATACTCAAGGATCTGCTCCCGGGCTGAGTAGAGGTAGAGGTCATGGTGGGAGTACCACTGATACCAAAGGAGCTTAGGGTAGAGTCTTTGAGCTGAGGAGTGCAGAGGAGCCGCCTGCACCGGCTGCTACAGGTACCATTCTGCTTCATGGTTTACCTATTAGAGTTTTATTTGATAGGGGTGCTACGCATTCCTTTATTTCTAATGTATGTGTTGAGCATCTCAGTTTAGCTACTATAGAGGAGATACCCTTTAGTATAGGGTTACCTAATGGTAGTAGGGTCAGAGGTACCCGTGAGATACGTAGTTGTCTCCTTCGTTTAGGGGCTCATGTGTTGCTGGTGGACTTCTTAGTGATGCCATTGACGCATGAAGAGGTCATATTAGGTATGGTATGGATGCGTAGACACCGTGCGGTGTTGGATGTAGGTAGGAGGACTGTGACAATCTCTACCGAGGTAGGTCAGATAGAGGTCTTCAGAGGTTGGGACCTTGGGAAGACGGGTCCTGTCATCAATGTTGTATGAGTAGCGAGGCTGATAGCACAGAGATGTGATGCCTTCTAGTGTTATGCCATGAAGGATGGAGAGAGTCCAACATTGGAGGATATTCCAGTAGTTTGTGAGTTTGCAGACGTGTTTGCTGAGCCGTCTAGCTTGCCGCCTCAGAGGAGTGTGGACTTCAATATCGAGTTGGATCCTGGCACGAGACCAATCTCGAAGGCCCCATATCATATGGCGCCTGTCGAGATGTTGGAGTTGAAGAAGCAACTCGAGGAGTTGGCTGAGAAGGGCTTCATCCGCCCTAGCGTATCCCCGTGGGGAGCACCTGTCCTTTTCGTGCGGAGGAAGGACTGATCGTTGAGACTATACATTGACTACAGAGAGCTGAACAAGGTGACCATCAAGAACAAGTATCCACTGCCTCGTATTGATGATCTGC
Source organism: Fagopyrum homotropicum (assembly GCA_033239125.1). Lineage (NCBI taxonomy): Eukaryota > Viridiplantae > Streptophyta > Magnoliopsida > Caryophyllales > Polygonaceae > Fagopyrum > Fagopyrum homotropicum. The sequence continues at coordinate 103,707,735 of BSWB01000007.1, forward strand.
TTGATCAGCTTCAGGGAGCGACAGTTTTCTCCCGGATTTATTTACGCTCAAGATATCACTAGTTGAGGGTGAGGGAGCACGATGTGCACAAGATGGCATTTCGTACCAGTTATGGACACTACGAGTTTGTGGTGATGCCATTTGGGCTTACGAATGCCCCAACAGTCTTCATGGAGTTGATGAACAGTATCTTCATCGAATTCTGTTCGCCTCAAAGTGTGCGTGCAAATAAGCTTTAAATTTATAAAACTAAAATCAAAGCAAGCGAACCCGCAGTGTACGGATTGGCGTAGTAAAGCAAGAATTCCAGAGTATCGAACTCAGGGATTTGGGGGATCAAATTCAGTTCACAAATTATTGAGCAAATAAAGTATAGAAGCTTTGAAAATATTGGAAAAACAACAATCCTAAAGATCCAAGTATCCAATTGTGGCAATCGATTCAAGATATTCTATAGATGTAAGGACATAGTCGAGATTCCAAAGGTATAACTAATGTAAGGTTATGTACGGTGAAGTTCCAAAACCCTATATGTCTTACCCTAAGGCTCTCTCTATAAAGGTTGTTGAGGCTGCAGTATAGAAAGGATCTAAGGACAAGAATTACTCTCAAATACCCATGTCCAAACCCAAGGAATCAAAGATAAGCCAAAACGGTTGAGGTAGTGACACTCGAAACCGAAATAGCGGATATTGAGTCTCACTACTACCTAGAAAAGGCAAGCCAAGGCTAGGTTAAAGCATATCTCTAACTTTGGATCAAAGCAAAAACAAAAGTCGTAAAACAGAGGAAATCACGGCTAGATCTTGAAGAACCACGGCCGTGGTTTTCAAGAACAAACCGTGGAAAAGGCTGTCTACAAAGTTTCTCGCACTCTCAGGGTCCAATTTGTTTACAATCGATCTATCATTATCTAAGCCACAACTATCAACCCTTCACCTTAGAATTGCTAAAGGGTTTTAGCCAATAACCATCATCATTGAATCAAAAATCAAGTTTAAAAGAGAAAAAGGTAAAAACCCTCGAAAACTCAAATAACAATCAAAATCAATCTCAAATCCGAACAACCAAAGTATGTGTTTAATGATTGCGGAATAGGGAATAGAAATCCTCATAACAATCTTCAGGGAACAACGAGGAACGGAGTGTCAATCCGTCTCCAAAGGTAAACCTTAAGATAATCTCAAAGTACACAATCTTCAAATTGCGTCTTTCTCAAGCCACGATAAAAAATCTCTCTCTTCCATACAAACCGCTGTAAATGCAACCCTATGCGACCGTCTAAGCGAAGATGTTAGTTAAGGTAAGCAAAGCCCTAAGCGAACGTCCTCTTTTCTCCCTTCTTCAGCCTTCTTATAGGGAAAAATAGGGTTACGAGAAAGCCCAATAACCGTCGCTGACGTGGCAAATATGACACGTCACATCGTCATGGAAATCACGGTCAGTTGCAATAAACCAAGGTCGTGGTTTAGAGCGTGGAACTCTCTGATGTTCTCCAAAATCACTTTCTACGAACCCAATGCATAACCACGGTCGTGGTTTAGGGCGTGGAACTCAAAAGCCTTTGTGAAAGCCTTTGTTTCGTAATGTTCTTCAATTATGCTCCTTCCTTAGCTTCTCCAAAGCATCTCCTTGACATCTAGCATGATCAAATACTCCTATCCTTCCGCATTAAGCTCCAATTCAAGCCTTTATTCACCTATAAACATAACAAAGCTTGTGTAGATCTCTATATTGACAAAATAGGTGAATGTGCTCATAAATGCTTCAAACTCCTATCCATTCACACTTCTAAGAGGGAAAAACAATCAAAACAAGTGCCTAAAATATAGTCATATTTCATGCCATCAACTTCCTTGATCAGTTTTTGGTGGTCTTCATTGATGACATTCTGGTGTACTCTCGTAGCAGAGAGGAGCATGCCGGTCATCTAAGGACGGTTTTGCAGATCTTGAGGGATAGAGAGCTGTATGCCAAGCTCTCTAAGTGTGAGTTTTGGATGCCAAAGGTAGCCTTCCTAGGCCATATTGTCTCCGCCAGTGGGATCATGGTTGATCCGGCGAAGATCGAGTCTGTTGCTGCATGGACGACACCGACGAATGTCAAGGAAGTGCGTAGCTTTCTTGCCTAGGCGATTATTACCGACGCTTTGTGGAGGGATTTTCCGTGATTGCCCGTTGACTTACGAGTCTACAGAGGAAGATTACCAGATTTGTGTGTTCTGATCAGTGTGCCCAGAGTTTTGAGGAGTTGAAGAGGCGTTTGACTTCTGCTCCTATCTTAGCACAATCAGAGGGCTCTGAGGATTTTGTGGTTTACAATGATGCATCCAAGCTATGCTTGGGATGTGTGTTGATGTAGAGGGGCAGAATGATTGCATATGCGTCTCGATAGTTAAAGACGTATGAGGAGAACTCCCCGACTCATGATTTGGAGTTAGCAGCGGTAGTTCATCCTTTGAAGATCAGGAGACATTACCTGTACGGTGCTACATGTCAGATCTTCACAGACCATAAGAGTCTGAAGTATATTTTTACGCAGCGGGAGTTGAATAACCGCTAGCGTCGATGGCTCCAATTGATCAAGGACTTTGACTTGAGATTCTGTATCATCCAAGGAAGGCGAATATTATCGCTGACGCCTTGAGTAGGAAGACGCCTCGAGAGAAGGCGATTGCCAGATTGACAGTTCAGCCTCAACTGTAGAGGGATCTAGCTTGGCTAGAGATGGACATCCGGCTTCCTGATGAGGATGCCCAGTTGTACGCTTTAGAGGTTCTACCTTTGTTGGATGAGATCCAACAGAAGCAGGGGACCTGCCCGACCCTAATGAGGATCAGAGAGAGGATGTCTTGTGGGGAGGAACCACAACTCTCCATTGGAGCAAATAGAGTGATGAGGTGCCATGACCGCGTCTGTGTACTTGCTGATGTAGAGTTGAGACAGAGGATTTCACAGGACGATCACGGTACACCTTACTCAGTACATCCATGTACGAGTAAGATGTACCATGATGTGAGACGATTATATTAGTGGGGAGGGTTGAAGCCCGATGTAGCCAGATTTGTGGCACAATGTGCGACTTATCAGCAAGTCAAGACAGAGCATTACAGACCTGGAGGTGAGCTTCATCCACTACAAGTGCCGCAGTGGAAGTGGGAGGACGTCTCCATGGACTTTGTGACTGGATTGAGTCCTAGTAGGAGTTTTGATGCTATCAGGGTGGTTGTGGATAGACTAACGAAGACGGCATGTTTCATTTCTATCAGAGAGATGTGATCAGTGAGAAGATTGGCTGAGGAGTACACTAGGCAGATAGTGAGACTCCATGGTGTACCGAGGACGATCGTCTCTGATCGAGATGGGCAATTTACCTCGAGGTTTTGGGAGCAGATTCAGACTGCTTTAGGGACGAGTCTACGCTTTACGACTGCGTTTCACCCCTAGACAGATGGTCAGTCAGAGAGGACCATCCAAAACCTTGAGGATATGCTGCGAGCTTGTGTGTTGGATTGGGGACAAGGGTGGTCTGATTACCTCCCATTAGTTGAGTTCTCAAACAACAACAGCTGACATGCATCTATTAGGATGGCTCCTTATGAGGCACTGTATGGGCGTAGATGCCGTATACCTTTATGCTGGGATGAGCCTAGCAGTATCAATGAGATAGCACCATAGCAGATTCAGGATGATATGGCTCGAGTAGCGTTAATTAGAGAGAGGATGCTGGCTGCGCAGAGTCGCCAGAAGTCATATATTGACAGGAGGCGTCGACCTCTAGAGTTCAGAGTTAGAGCTCATGTCTGGCTGAGAGTATCTCCGACGCAAGGCGTCAGACGTTTTGGCATAAAGGGGAAGCTGAGTCCCTGATATATCGGTCCTTTTGAGATACCGGATAGAGTTGGGAGGGCAGCCTATAGATTAGCGTTGCCTCCGAGGTTAGAGGGTGTTCATCCTATGTTTCATGTGTCTCAGCTGAGGGAGTATATACCAGATTCGAGGCACATTGTGAGTTATGATGATTTGGTGGTTGAGCTGGACCACACCTTTGTTGAGCATCCTATTGCAGTCCTAGAGCGAGGTGTGAGACGCCCGCGTTCAAAGGACATCCCCATGTTGAGGATACAGTGGTCGAGACGAGGACCTGAGGAGGCTACATGGGAGACTAAAGATAGTATCCAGAGAAACTATCCCAAGTTTTATGCCGAGATAGATGCACTTGTAGGATCACCAAGTAGATCCTAGCTATGATGTGATATATGATCTTATTAGATCTTGATGTGCTAGTGCGATTTATGACCATGGTTGGGGATGGTTCTTTCCTCCATGCTATTTGAGTGCAATTAGGATTCAACTGGAGACGGTTCTTTCTTCACGCTACTTTGATGGACATAGTCTCGTTGGAGATGTTTTTCCTCCATGTGTTGTGTATGTGTATTATTTGGCTAGAGATGTGTTTCCTATATGCCCTGTGATGTGAGTATGGCAAGAGATGTGATTGCTCTATGCCTTTGGGGTAGCGTTATGGGCCTGATTTCTGGAGTTGATGATTCCTCCATGTTTGTGTTTTGAGGTTATAGATTGTTATAGGTTGTGACCTTTTGAACTGCGATGTGATGCCTCTGATAGAAAGAGTTATACCTCGGCATATGGGTCCGAGAGGATTTGGGATTTTGCAAGTTTTAGGAGGAAACTTGTTTTTAGGGGGGTGAGATGTAAGAGCCTTAGTCTGGAGAAGTTGAGAGTGTGTGTTGAGGGTTCAAAAATAGCCTGAACTGTCCCTGCGTGAGCCAAAGGCCGCCCCTGCGGTTTGTCTGGGCCACACCTGCGCCTCCCTGAGCCGCCCCTGTGGTTTAGGGTGTGCTGTAGCCGACTTTATTGACTCTTGACTCATGCTTTTGGGCTGGTTTCCTATATAAGCCTCCCTTGCTTACAGATGAGGGTATGCTTCATCTTCTTACAACTTCATCTTCTCCCTCACTTTCATCTTTTTCTCCTTCCTTTCTTGGATCTCTTTCTTGATCTTCCTTGATCTTTGTGTGAGTTTGTGAGAGCTTGAGCTTGGCCTTGGTTGTGATGATGATGATTGATACTGTTGTGCCTTTGTTGAGCCAACCTTGAGGTTTTAGTGTGATTCCTCTTCTGATTAGGTTACAGCTAGGTGAGTTCTTCATCACTTTCCTCCTATCTTTCTTCTTTCTCCCTTCTTTCCTTCTTTTCTTCATTCCTAGCTTAGTTTCCATAAGATTGATCTTGTGGCAGCCTTCATAGGCTTCAATTGATGTATATATGTATGTATATGCTTGGCTGCTGGTTGAAGAAGGAGTGAAGAGATTCGAGTGAAGAAGTGAAGAGGAGCAGAAAGTGTGCATTCTGCACACCAGCCGCCCCCGCGCCACCTTGGAGCCGCCCCAGCGCCGGCCAGTCGCCGCCCTTGTGCCTCTGTGCAACCGCCCCTGCGCCCACCTGCACCAGTCTTGTCTTGCTCTTGGTTCTACAGGTGTATCTTGCTTCTGGGCTTGTCTATAGATGGAATTGTCCCCTCCTTTCCTAGTATGAGTGTGTAGTATCATTCTAGGTATAGTTGAGAGTGTGTTGATGATGTTATGATCATGTTATGCCTTGTATGGCTTCGAGGATTAATAGGTTGTGAGGTTTAGGTTGAGGATGATCCTATGGATCCCTTGGGTCTAGGTGTGACCCCTTTGATTGATAGGATATTGATATATCTCTATGCCTTGTTATTAGGCAGTGTCCCTCTCAGAATTGGAGGTTGATCGTGGTTGTGATTGTATGAGGTTGAGGTAAGTCCGTAGGACTGACTTAGCTAACATCCTTATATTGGGTGCTTGTATGAGTGGTGTGTGATATATGCTTGATAGCATGTGATAGTTGATTATTACCAATCTATGTTTTAATGACCGCCCATTGTAGTGGCCGTGATAACCTTTCCCTTTCATCCCACTGTGGAGTCTGGGAGGTTCTCTGCAGTCAGGCAAGACCCGGTTTACAGGAAGGGCGCAATTCACTCCCATAGGGTACACGGGTTGTGTGACCGATACCACTTCAGCTGGTTATAGCACTCGGAGGCGGGGATGATATATTCCTTGTGTCACATATTTTCATATATATATATATATATACATATACATACATATATATGGAGAGAGAGAGGATCATGTAAGAATTGGAGTTACGGTAAGAAATAGGAACAAATGTGTGCCACACGATTAAAAAAATCAACGTACATGATTCAATAGAATTTTAGCATAATAATCTTACGTTTTTATATTTGGATAAGTAATATTTGTTGTTACCATTTTAATATCACAGTATTTACTACCATAATCAATATATAATTAAAACGAATTACTGTACACGTCTACCGACGACTTCGTCTTCACAAATACCAACGATCCAAGAACACGAACATGGATGAAATTGAATCTATGTCTCCTTTAATCTCTTTATTCGTGCTTGAATTTTATTTGTTTTTAGTTACATGTATAGTACATTTTGATATTGTTTATTATAGGCATACCATTATCGTCTTCCGATATTCGAACCGCCATGGATGGTGAAGGTATGTTTCTAATTTTTTTTAATCGTGCATGCTTTTTATTAAGTTTATTCACTCTATATTGTTAATCTAAAATAAACGTGCATTGTGATGAGTTGTAGTAGTTATCAATTTTATTATTTGTAGTGTATAGTCGTGCTGTATTGATTTCTATTAAATTATTAAGTATGAATTATCAATAAGCGTGTATGAAAGCCATGAAACATGATAAAATGCATTAGTGTATTTGAATTAGTACATCAATTAACTGTAATTGTGATAATACAATACGTGTGCATGAATATCTTTAACCATCATTTATTTGTATAAATGTAATTATTTTTTTTACGAGGATAGTCGAAGAACAAAATTCAAATCTGGAGCAGATGGAGTCGAGAGTTGTCGACGAGGATAATGATCAGAACGAAAATGACGAGTAAAATACAAATTGTACCATGATAATTTGTGAAGATAAAACTAAATCATGGATTCCCATGGTAGATGACCATGCAAACCCAAAATCGGTATGATATTTGCTAATGTGGAAGAAGACATACGTTTTTATGAAAGATATGCTGATTTATCTGGGTTTGTTAGTCGTTTGAGTGCCCGAAAAGTAGTTGGTGATACATTAAGGATACGTTGGCTAGTACGTAGTAGAGAAGGTGTTAAGAATAGCTCGAATACAACCGGCCTAAGATCATGGGTTTAAAATATAGTTCAATGCAAAGCACATATTGTGTTTAGATTAGTGGGGGAAGGAAAGTATGAGGTATATGATTTTGTTGAGAAACATACTCATTGCCTTCTGAGTAGAAACTCGAAGATGTTTTCAATAGCAAATTGTAAAATCAATGTACTAAATCAAAAGATGTTGTTAAATTGCTCTCGGGTGAAAATGGGTGCCACAAAAACTTATAGATTGTACAAGGAGATGGTTGGTGGATATTCGAATATTGGCGCTGCGTTGGTAGATTTTAAGAATGCTAGGAGAGATTTAATGGCATTTATTTCCGGTTCTGACGCTCAAATGGTGATTGACCGTTTTTTCCAAAAGCAAGAGGCAACTTCTGGATTCAGATTTGAATACGAATTGGATAATAAGGAGCAATTGAACAAGTTATTCTGGGCTGATCCGACTGGAAAGAACAAATACAACGTTTATGGCGGTGTCGTATCGTTTGATGCAACGTACGGTTCAAACAGGTAAATTTTATTTTAGACTAACATTTATTTTTTATTAGGCTAACACAACATCTATTTGTTTATTCATTTTATTTGTGTGTGAATCGTGTGATGTTGTATTTGATTTTATTATATTAACGCAACATATATACCGATTCGTACTCGACTACTCGTGTATATATATTAAGCATATAATCGTGCTTATATAATAGTACTTATATCGTATATAAAAACCGTAATATATATATATATATATATATATATATATATATATATATATATATATATATATATATATATATATATATATATATATATATATATATATTCGTGCATACTTCTTCACCTACGCGCGTGCATGTTTTAAATACTAGTGTTGTTTTACTCACTACTAGTGCGTGTTTAAATATCAGTACGTGCTATGATTAATATGCAATAACTAATATTATAAGCTATATTCCTAAATATTGTTTAATCCGTAATTAATTATTAATTTATATTAACATTAGTTATTATTATGTAATCAGGTTTAGGGTGGTTTTTACACCATTTTCCGGAGTTGATAATCACGGGATGTGTGTGACATTTGCTGCTGGGTTGATATTGAAAGAAGATATTTCATCTTATGAATGACTTTTCAAGAAATTTATAGATGTGATGGGAGGTGAACCAACATTGTTGATTACAGAGCAAGATCCGACAATGATGGTCGCCGTGAGTCGTGTTTTTACAAGCACAAGACATCGATTTTGTATGTGGCATATAATGAATAAGGTAACACAAAAAGTTGGTGCTAAATTTTTGGATGCAAATCCGGATTTCTTGAAGAAACTCAATGCTATGGTTTGGAGTTGTGAGGTTGAACCTGTTGAATTTGAAAAGTGTTGGACATATTTGATAGTACAATTTGATAAGGTTGATGACTCTTGGTTCATCCATTTGTTCGAAATAAGGTTTCAATGGATACCGGCGTATTTCCAGGATATGTTATTGGGTGGCTTATTGAGGACAACATCTATGTCAGAGTCGGCGAACAACTTTTTCGATAGGTTTACTGACAACGATAAAAGTCTTGTTGAGTTTATGATGTTGTTTGACACCGCAATGGACCAACAACGTCAAGAACAAGCTAGATTGGATTCAATGGATGAAAGCATGAAACCTAACTTGAAGACTCAATACCTCTATGAAAAGCATTACTCTGATGATTACACGCTCAACACGTTTGACAAAATACAAGAGGAAATTGAAGTTGCTTTGTACATGTCACGTGTAACAGGTAAAATATATACTACTAATCTAGTATTAATTTTTAATATTACCGTTGCATGCGACTTAATGATTTTCTTATACCTGTAATGTACGTTTTGATCGTAATGAGGTTGAAATATCAGTACTTGTTGTGCTTAATATAGTTAATCAACATTACCTAAGCGTACATGTTTTAAATACTAGTGTTGTTAAACTAAACTACTACTAGTGCGTGTTTAAATATCAGTACGTGTTTAACTATTCGGCGATCTATATCATCAAATCGTCTTTCAAGCCCTTCATAACGTCGTTATTGATTTTCATCCATTGTAGCCACCTTAGTGCTTAACCCACTTAGTATGCTTGCGAGACTTTCAACCTCATTACGATCAAAACGTGCATATCTTTCGTTTTGATCATAAACATTTGATGTACCACCTTGCTCATAACAATACGATGGTTGAGTATTACACGTCACTGTAGTTATCTGAATGCTATGATGAGGAACACAATCGGAAACATTTGTAGTTGTACCCGTTGTACAAAATTCATCTTCATCATCATCAACAGATAAAAACTCACTAACCCATGCATCATACTAGTTGTCCGGGTTTGTTATTTGAGTCCGTATAGGATCCGGTAGTCTCCTAATCAACCTAGTCTGACTGAATTTCAAAACATACCCTGATTGAGTCGTCCTAATCATTCTGACTCCCCTCAGATGCATTATATCAACTTCAACGGGCTGATTCATATCCTCATATCTTGTCAAATCAACTCCTATATAACCAGCAGTTATTGTTATCATACCCCATATGCAAATGATTCCATTTGTAGAACACGCCAATTGATTCTACTTGACGGCTAATTCGTAACCAATATTCACTGGTTCACCAACAACCATTGCATAAATAATCTCCTGTTCACCCACACGGACGTTACCACATTCTCCTCTTGCGTACACAGTGTTTGCTAGTATACGATGTGTTATCCTTTTAACATGGATTAACTACACTAGCCGCGTTAGCATCTTGAGGTTTATACTTTGAATTACCTGTCAGCTTGAACCAAAATTGATCTAGATTTAGATCCGATGAAGCAATGACATTTGCATTACGTGGCCAGCCAAATGCAATGTTTAAATCATCAACCGTGATTTGCCTATCAACATTTCCCACTCTGAATTTTAAACGACCAGCTCTAGTGGCATCAGAATTGGAGCCAAAGTCCATTTTTAATGAATTTAAAAACTCACACGTTAATGCAACATATGTACCTCTCTTTAGGCCTAATAAGCCGCCTATACCAATAGCGTTAAATATCCATGCAACCTCTTCCAATAGACCTAAAGTATCTGTAACGCCCGGTTTCGATAACTGTCTTTCTTGTGTATTTCTATCGGTATTTTTATTAGTAAATTCTCTTATATATATATATGTATTTTAAAAGATATAAAGTGGTTTTAAGACATAAAAATTAAACTTTCCGAGTATACTTATTTTTGGTTTACTTTCGGAAAGGTTCGAAAAATCTTCCCGACTCGGAAATCCCGTTCCGGATTTTGATTACGAGTTATCCCTTATTTTCTTTTACTATTTTTATTTATTCCTTCTTTTTTTTTTTTATTTCCCTTTCTTCTCTCTTCTTTTGCGGATGAGCTGCCGCCTCTTGAACCCTGCAACCGACCCCTCGTTCGTGTGTGTTCGCCCCTAGAGGTATGTGCAAATAAGCTTTATATTTATAAAACTAGAATCAAGCAAGCGAACCCGCAGTGTACGGATCGATATAGTTAAGCAAGAATTCCAGAGTATCGAACACAGGGATTTGGGTGGAACGAACTCGATTGCAGGTTATCAAGCGGTTAATATGAGAGTTTTGCAGATATTGGGAAAACAACAATCCTAAAGATCCAGGTATCCAGCTGTGGCAATCGATTCAAGATATACTAATGATGTAAAGACAGAGTTAAGATATGCAAAGGTATACTAATGTAAGGTAATCGTACGGTTGAGGTTCCAAAAACCTTATATAACTCACCCAAAAGACTCTTCCTATACAGGTTGATGAGGCTCAATATAGAAAGGTTCTAAGGACAAGGATTAACATCAAATACCCAAACCTATGATCTAAAGATCAAGACTAACTTATCCGATTGAGGTTGTTGAGGCTCACAATCGAGGTAGAGGTTGTTGAGGCTTCACTACCACCTAGAAAAGACAAGTCTAAACTAAGCTAAAGCAAATCTTTAACTTTGGATCAAGATAAAAGCAGGCTCGTAAACTTTAAGAGAATTACGGTTGGATCTTGAGATTCCACGGTCGTGGAACTCAAGAACAGCCCGTAATTTAGGGTTTTCGGCGACAATTCTCTAACTCTCAGGGTCTAATCAATTTACAATCGATCTATCATTATCTAAGCCACAACTATCAACCCTTCACCTTAGAATTGTTAAGGGTTTTTAGTCAATAACAGTCATATTGATATTAATTCAAGATTAAAAAGGTAAAAGATGGGAACTTTCAAGAACTATCAATAATCTTCAATTGAATCTTAGAATCACAATCAAGAATAAGTGTTTGTCAAAAGATTCAAAACGGGATAAACAATCACAGTCTTAGGAAAGAAAAGAAACGGGATGTCAATCCGATCCTAAAGCAAACCTAAGCAAGAAGAGGAATCTTCTTGCAAAAATCCTCCAAGAACTTCGATCTTCCACACGAAGATCACAAACAGCAACTCTCCAATACGAACTTTGGAACTTCAATGAGATCTTCAAAATCACCTCCAAGAATGAGGGTTTGTGTTGCTAAGCGTGCGTTTTTGCCGCTAAACTTTAGGGTTGAAAGGTCGTAAGCGAGGTAGCGAGGTGACGGAATCTTGCTTCATCCGTCCTTTTTATAATGCAGGGCAAAACGTCGGCCCGGCCCGATCTTCAAGAGATCATGGCTTCGAAACGTGGCGAAAGGATTCGCCAAGATCACGGTCGTGGAAGTTTCCACGACCGTAATTTTGAGGCGTGGAAATAAACACGGATATCTTCCACGGCCGTAATATCCCCTGGAATGAACATCGAATTCTGCTTCACAATCCACGGCCGTAATTTAGGGTAAAACCGTGATTCTTGCCTTCATTCGTGCATTCCTCAATCTAATACTCCAAATTGCTTCCAAAAGGTGTCCTTGATCTAGAGACACATCGACTCAACTCTCCTTTGCTCGATTCCGTTCGGAAATAGCTCCAAATCACCTATAATCAACATAGAACTCGTGTAGACATCTATATCGACAATATAGGCAATACTAGCTCATATATGCATAAAGCTCAATCAAAGATTATCAATATGAATCAATTACGACTAGAAAACGTGCCTAAAATATCACAATATTTCATGCTAACAAATAACCCCATACTTAACACTTGCTTGTCCCTAAGCAAGGTCTTTCAAAAAGCTTTAAAACAAGAGTTAGGATGAAATATGTGTACCTTCTTTTGGATGAATGTGACTTCTAAAGAATAGATCATTCTCAACCCTTGCTTCAATCGTTTTCAAACTTTCACACACTTAATTAGAGAGTAAGAGGCAAAGAAAAATCATGAATCAATTTAGCTTCCAAACAAGCATTATAACCTTCAAACATTATCAAAATCAATCATAAGAATTTCAATTTAGATCACCAAGCCATATAACATTCTTTTGATCATAAGGACTTTCAAAGAAAAGGTCTAGAGCATGGAAGGGTAGGGAAGACTTTAAGGGAAAGTGGTGCATAAATCCGGGAAAGTGGACAACTACCTTCTTCTTCTTTTGCGGTTTCCGCAATCACTTCACTTAGAGCTTCGCTCTTTCCTTTTTATTTTCCGACTTTACTTTTGGAGTTATGGATAGAGGTGCACAAAAACCGAAGCCTAGGAGATTGGCGTTTCTCATTTTTGCGAGATGCCTCAAACCCTTAGCGCACATACCATAATCCGCTAGGAATATCGCTCAATTCGACTTTGGCAAGACACAAACACCCGGCTATGTGAATGGTGCCGAGTTACTCATCGTCATGATTGACTTCCCCAAACCTACAATTTCTTTCTATTCAATTGATTGCAAATATTTGCTCTCATGGCCCTCCCACATCAAACATGCCTTTTTCTCATTCACTTTCCAAATTCCCGGATAGGTAAGGGAGGCTAATATTTCAATGAGGAGTTAGATGATCAAAGAAAGAAGAAAGAGAATATCGAATTGCCTTAATCATTTCAACAAGAAGTATAGGAGCTTATAATGTGATTTCAACTTCAATTTCTTATATGATTTAGGTAACATTCTCACATTATACAACTTGCAAAAGAGGTAAAATTCATTCATTCAAATCCTTTTCGAATTACCATCCTTTCAAGCATGCAATTGTTATCAACTCAATTCGCAAGTAATGATTATCATGGAAATCATATCGATTCGTTAGAAGCATCAAATTTTTCAAAATTTTTCAATTTTTATGGGTTTTTAAAGTTCTTTTTCATGCAATGCAAGAATGAAACGTGTAACATACAATGAACATGCAATGATAGTCTCGGAATAGAAGCAACATATAGAGTAGAGTTATTACAAACATTTAGTACATCCCACCCCATACTTAGGACGAACATTGTCCCTAATGTTCACAAGAAAGAACAAAAGAAAGAAAAGAAAAAGAAAACTCACAATTGGTGGTTGGGATGTCTAGAAACGAGCTGTCCGGTCATCTATCACTGCGGTGCCGGTGGAGGTGGGAATGGAGAGAAACTCGGATCATAGTACCGCCCAAACTGCTGGCGGTAGACGTCCCTCATCATGTGGTCAAGGTCGTCGAAACGTCTGTCTCTATCATCCGCCCGGATCTCTAGTGCTCCGACTCTCTCTGAAAGTCCGGTAGCCCAATCCGGCATCCTCTCATATGCAGCTTGGTGGTTTTCGTGTATGATCGGGATGCTAGGGTGAGGTGGTGAGGATGGAGGTGAAGATGGAGGTGAAGGTGAGGGGGATGAGGGTGGCGGTGCCCTAGATGTGGAAGGGTTGCCCTTTCTCTTCTTGTTCTGTTCCCCTCTCTTTTCCTTAATCCTTCCCGAAACTCTCCTCACAAAATCCATTCTGTTGAAAATTACGGTCTGTTCTTCCCAAAACCACGGCCGTGGAACGTCTGTAGACCGTGATTCGACACAGTAATTCTCAATTCTCAGCAAATCAGCAATCAAACTCCACAACAAGCAGTCCTAATCTCTTTTTCGGATTGAGAAATCCAAAATGCGGGTTTGTTGATCGTTTTCCACGCGATTTGTTGCTTGGATCTTGTTCTTGGTTGGATTTGCTTCAGTTTAGGAAGAAGAATCGTTAAAAACGATTAGAGAACGAAGATTTGGGAGGAGCTGCGGGTTTTCGGTATTTAGGGCGTGGAAATTGGGGGTTTTGTGGTGTTTTTGTGGTGAAGTGTGGCTTTTATACTTGCAGGCAAAATTTCAAAAATCACGGTCTATCGGGGCATTCCACGGCCGTGGAAATGTACGGACCCGTAATTTTTGTGATTTTTCACAGGCCTTTGAGAATTACGGCCACTGTAGCTATGGCGACCGTAATTTAGACCGTGGAACTCTCTGTAAAGCTTCAAAGTCCAAATTTCGTCACTTCTCTTCGACATTATCCCCTTTTTCTTCTTTTCCATCGATCCTTGGGTTGCCTCCCAAGAAGCGCTTTGTTTAAGGTCCGTAGCTAGACCATTCTCGCACTTATTCGAGTGCGGTAGGTGCAAACTCCTCAGCTTGGAGTTCCGGTGAGTACTTTTTGAGTCGTTGACCGTTCACCTTAAAACTTCCGCTAGCTTCACCCCATACTTCAACTGCACCATGGGGGAAAATACGCTTAATTAGAAAAGGTCCAGTCCAACGAGATTTTAACTTACCTGGAAAGAGGCGAAGTCTCGAATTGAAGAGGAGAACTTGATCTCCTTCTTGGAAATCCTTTGGGATGATATGCTTATCATGCCAACGCTTTGCTCTTTCCTTGTAGATCTTAGCGTTTTCATAGGCGTTCAAACGGAGTTCATCCAGCTCGTTGATGTCTAGGAGACGCTTCTCTCCCGCTTCCTTCATGCCGAAATTCAGCCATTTGATAGCCCAAAACGCTTTGTGCTCTAGCTCTACCGGCAAATGACAAGACTTCCCATACACGAGGTTGTATGGTGTGGTTCCTATGGGAGTCTTGTATGCAGTCCGGTATGCCCACAATGCATCATCTAGTTTCAAGGACCAATCCTTCCTAGTCCTTGAAACCGTCTTCTCTAGAATTCCCTTGATCTCCCTATTTGAGATCTCGACTTGTCCACTCGTTTGTGGATGGTAAGGGGTAGCGATCTTGTGAGTAACCCCATACTTTGCTAGAAGAGCTTCAAAGCGACGGGCTATGAAGTGAGAACCTCCATCACTAATGATCATCCTTGGTGTCCCGAATCGCGGAAAAATGGTCTTGTTGAAGAACTTGACCACCACCATGGCATCATTTGTGGGAGAGGCAATCGCTTCGACCCATCTAGAGACATAATCTACCGCCAATAGTATGTATTGGTTTCCACAAGAAGAAGGGAATGGTCCCATGAAGTCGACTCCCCAAACGTCGAAAATCTCCACCTCTTGGATGTTGTTGAGGGGCATCTCGTTCCTCCTAGAGATATTGCCTGTTCTTTGACAAGCATCGCAACAAGAAACAAAGGATTGCACATCTTTAAATAAAGTAGGCCAATAAAATCCAGATTGCAATACCTTTGCGCTAGTTTTGTTCGAACTAGCGTGTCCTCCACAAGGTAGTGAATGACAATGACGGATGACACTTTGCATCTCATCTTCCGGCACGCATCGCCGGATGATGCCATCCGGACCTCTCTTAAAGAGGAGAGGCTCGTTCCAATGGTATTCCCGGACGTCCTTGAAGAACTTCTTCCTTTGTGCGTATGATAGTCCGGGTGGTATCTCCTGGCAAACCAAATAGTTAACAAAATCAGCAAACCATGGTTCGTTACCTTTGGAGATTACCTTGATGCACTCCTCTATGATGTGTAGGTGTTCGTCCGGAAAGGAGTCATCAATAGGTAAATGATCGTCCTCTAGATGTGTTAGACGACTCAAATGATCCGCAACAGAATTTTCCGAGCCTTTCTTGTCGCGGATCTCAAGATCGAATTCTTGTAGGAGAAGAATCCATCTAATCAGCCTTGGCTTCGCATCCTTCTTTGCAAGGAGGTATCGGATCGCAGCATGATCCGTGTAGACAATCACCTTTGCACTTACAAGATAAGAGCGAAACTTGTCAATAGCATAGACAATGGCTAGAAACTCCTTTTCCGTAGTGGCGTAGTTGAGTTGGGCTTCGTCTAGCGTCTTGCTAGCGTAGTATATGGCGTGGGTTCGTCCTTCCTTTCGTTGCCCAAGAACAGCTCCAATGGCTATGTCACTAGCATCACACATAATCTCGAAGGGGAGATTCCAATCCGGAGGTTGGATAATGGGTGCTGAAATTAGAGCTTGCCGAATAGTGTTGAACGCATCTAGACATTCCTGTGAAAACTCAAAAACCGCATCCTTCATCAATAGATTAGTGAGAGGTTTTGATATCTTAGAAAAGTCTTGAATGAAACGTCTGTAAAATCCAGCATGTCCTAGGAAACTTCTTATTCCCTTCACCGAAATTGGGGGAGGAAGTTTCTCTATGGTCTCTATCTTAGCTTTGTCTACCTCTATCCCTCTACTAGAGACTAAGTGACCTAAAACGATTCCTTCCTTAACCATGAATTGACATTTCTCCCAATTAAGAACTAGGTTAGTGTCTTCACATCTTTGCAAAACAAGAGAAAGGTTAGAAAGACAATCGTTAAAAGAGGAACCGTAAACGGAGAAGTCGTCCATGAAGACTTCCATGATTTCCTCTACATATTCGGAGAAGATGGCCATCATGCACCGTTGAAAGGTGGCTGGGGCGTTGCAAAGCCCGAACGGCATTCTCCTATAGGCGAACGTACCCCAAGGGCACGTGAATGTGGTCTTCTCTTGATCATCCGGATGTATCGGGATCTGAAAGAAACCACTATAACCGTCAAGGTAGCAAAAGTATGAATGTTGTGCTAACCTTTCAAGCATTTGATCGATGAATGGCAATGGAAAGTGATCCTTCCGCGTTGCATTGTTGAGCTTGCGGTAGTCTATGCACATTCGCCATCCAGTCACGGTTCGGGTAGGAATGAGTTCGTTGTTCTTATTGGTGATGACCGTCATTCCTCCCTTCTTTGGAACTACTTGAACCGGGCTCACCCACTTGCTATCGGAGATAGGATAGATGATACCTGCATCAAGAAGTTTAAGAATTTCCTTCTTGACAACCTCCTTCATGGTCGGATTCAACCGCCGTTGAGGTTGTCTTGAAGTTCTAAAGTCCTCCTCCATTAGTATTTTGTGCATGCATAGGGAGGGTTTAATTCCTACTAAGTCCTCAATAGTATAGCCTATGGCTTTTCTATGTTTCCTAAGGACAATCATGAGCTGTTCATGTTCATCTATGCTTAATTCGGAACTAACGATAACCGGGAAGGTAGAATTAGATCCAAGAAAAGCGTACCTTAGATGAGTAGGAAGTGGTTTGAGTTCCATTGCTTTCGGAGCTTCCGATGTTTCCTTAGAAGCTTCTAAGGATGTTGAATGGTTTGGAGAAGGATTTGAGGAAGTTGAAGAAGTGTGTCGATCGTCCTTTTCCACGGTCAAAATCACGGTTTCCTCTGGTTTTCCACGGCCGTAATATCCTCTGGAATGGAGGTCGAATTTGGTCATGGAATCCACGGCCGTGGAATACAGAGTATGACCGTGGATTCGAGTATTTTCTGCCTCATCGTGGAGTTTCTCAAACTCCACTTCATGCATCTCTTCTTGTGCCTCTAAGGCTTCAATTTCCTCTTTGCACTCTTCTTCTCCTCCTACATCGGTTAGACTCATAGTAATAACCTTTTGCAAAGGATCGTTAAAGAGAATCGCACTTACCTCCTCCCTAGTTAAACCTTCTTCGTCTTGGACATTGTAAATATCCTCATCAAAGATTGGCTCCTTCACTAGAGTGGAAAGAACGAACTCTACTTTCTCTTCCCCAACGTCAAAGGCGAGTCTCCCATTCTTGCAATCGACCATGCAGCCGGAAGTTGCAAGAAACGGTCTTCCGAGTATGATCGGGACCGGACTATCCGCAGGAATGTCAAGCACGACAAAATCAATGGGGACAAAGAACTTGCCTAGCTTGACCGGGACGTCTTCTACAATGCCGACGGGACGAGTAATGGATCGATCCGCCATGTATAACGTCATCTTCACTGGTTTAGGGTCGCCTAAACCGATCTTCCTGCACAATGCAAGTGGTATGATGCTCACACTTGCTCCCAAGTCACATAAAGCGTCATATGTGACCTCTCCCACTCCAATGGGAATGCAAAATGACCCCGGATCTTTCAGCTTTGGGGGCATTTTCTCCTTCATAGTCTTGATGAGGTCCGAAGAATCCGAACTCATCTTGACTTCTCCAAAATCTTCTAGCTTCCTCTTGTTAGAGAGGAGCTCCTTCAAGAACTTGCCATAGGCCGGCATACCTACAATGGCATCAATGAAAGGTATATTAATATGTAGTTTGCTCATGAGTTCTATGAACTTACCGAATTGCTTGTCTAGGCGTGCTCGCGCTCTGGATTGAGGGAATGGTAGGGGAGGTTTGAAAGCTGGAGGAGGAACATAGACATCTTCCTTCTCCTTCCCCTTTTCTTTGCTTTTCTCTACGGGGACTTCAACAAACGTAGGCTGCGGATCGGTGGTAGTCACTCCGCTCCTAGTTGTAATCGCCATTACCCTTCCCTTAGGGTTGTCCTCCGTCTTTCCTGGAAGTTTCCCTTGATTTCTAGGAACTTCCTCCGCATGGTTGAACATTTGATTTTCCAAAACCTTTTGAGCTTTGTCAACCTTAGAAATTTGATCATCAACCTTGATGATGCGGTTCTCCAACCCTTGAAGCTTTCCCAAGATCGTTTCCAGCATGGGATCCGGCTTCTCCTTTCCCGTATTGTTTCCTCCATTTGATGATTGCCCCTGGCTTTTCAAAGGAGTAGAGGAAGAGGAGGGTGGAGTTAGTGAATTGGAATTGGAAGGATAGGAGTTACCGGAATTTTGTTGATTGGAGCGCCAATTGTTGTTGTTCGAACCCCGATTGTTGTTCCAATTGTTGTTGTTCCGGTTGTTGTTGTTCCCATTCCAATTGTTGTTCCGGTTATTGTTCCGGTTATTGTTGTTGCGGTTGGTGTTATCACCGCCGTTGTTGTTGCCCAAATAGCCAACATCCTTCTCTTGTTGCTTTGGGAAGTTGGTCTTGATAGTCTCCTTTAACTCTTTGATCTCATTGTTGAGGGAGAAAATCTGATTTTGAGCTTCATGTGTGAGCTTTGCTCCTTGCTCCACACGATTTCCCTCCACTTTCCGGTGGGAATACTTCTCTATGACTCTTGCTTGCTTCTCAATGAAGTCCCAAGCGTCATCTTCTCTCATGTCCATGAACGTTCCACATGAGAGGGATTGAAGGTTGAATTGCGTTCCCGCATCCAGCCCCTTGTAGTAAATTTCCAGCAAGGCAAGTTTGGATATGCCATGATGAGGGCAATCCAAGAGCAAATCCTGAAACCTTTCCCAAGATTGAAACAAACTTTCGTTAGGTCTCATAGAAAAAGCATTAATCTTACCTCTAAGTTCCGCCGTTTTGGAGGGCGGAAAGAACTTGGTGAGAAACTCTGCGGAGAGGTCTTCCCACGTCTCTAGCTTTCCACTAGGAAGAGCTTGGTACCAAGATAGCGCTTTCCCTTTCAAAGAGAAAAAGAAAGGTTTGAGCTTATAGCTGTTGGTAGTGGCGCTCTTTGGCCTCATCGTCTCCATCATACACTCAAAGTTTTGCAAGTGTTGGTGTGGAGATTCGGTGCTTGTACCGCCAAACTGGCTTTGGCGAACAAGAGTGATAACTTGAGGGTTGAAGCTAAACCCTTGTACATCTTCAGCATCAAAGTTCACACCTAAACGGCGTGGTTGTTGTGTTGGATCCATCCGCTGGCCAAGAGTTCTTGGCTCATTATCCACACGTTCGACCCTCGCATTTCTAGGTGGAATGCGACGGTTAGTAGCTCCTTGTTGATTGAAAGGATTTATATTGATCGTGGGATCAATCTCTTCTAGAGGAGGCATGGAAGAATCACTATCATCGGTGGGTGAGTGGTTTCTTCTTCTAGACCTTGTCCTCCTTCTCGAGGACTTCTTGCCCACCTTGTCCTCAAGATCGCTCATCTTTATCTTCATTTGAACGATCATGTCTTGTAGACCATTAACTTGAGTTTGATGGCGATCCATCTCATCCTGGAGGAGAGTCTCATTCCATCGGAGCTGAACTTCTTTCTCCGCCAACTTATTTTGAAGATCGTGCTCGTTTTCTTCAGCCATCTTCCTTTCCTTGCGCTTTTGCCTCAAGGTTTTCTCTAGCTCTTGATCAAGAGGTAAGAGATCTTCTGTGTTCCTAGACCTGCGCATACACTCAAAGAAAAATCAAATAACGAGAGCAAGCTCCCAAGCTTGACAACCGGCACCCGGGTTCGATCGAAGCCAAATCCCCGGCAACGGCGCCAAAAACTTGTTCGCCCCTAGAGGTATGTGCAAATAAGCTTTATATTTATAAAACTAGAATCAAGCAAGCGAACCCGCAGTGTACGGATCGATATAGTTAAGCAAGAATTCCAGAGTATCGAACACAGGGATTTGGGTGGAACGAACTCGATTGCAGGTTATCAAGCGGTTAATATGAGAGTTTTGCAGATATTGGGAAAACAACAATCCTAAAGATCCAGGTATCCAGCTGTGGCAATCGATTCAAGATATACTAATGATGTAAAGACAGAGTTAAGATATGCAAAGGTATACTAATGTAAGGTAATCGTACGGTTGAGGTTCCAAAAACCTTATATAACTCACCCAAAAGACTCTTCCTATACAGGTTGATGAGGCTCAATATAGAAAGGTTCTAAGGACAAGGATTAACATCAAATACCCAAACCTATGATCTAAAGATCAAGACTAACTTATCCGATTGAGGTTGTTGAGGCTCACAATCGAGGTAGAGGTTGTTGAGGCTTCACTACCACCTAGAAAAGACAAGTCTAAACTAAGCTAAAGCAAATCTTTAACTTTGGATCAAGATAAAAGCAGGCTCGTAAACTTTAAGAGAATTACGGTTGGATCTTGAGATTCCACGGTCGTGGAACTCAAGAACAGCCCGTAATTTAGGGTTTTCGGCGACAATTCTCTAACTCTCAGGGTCTAATCAATTTACAATCGATCTATCATTATCTAAGCCACAACTATCAACCCTTCACCTTAGAATTGTTAAGGGTTTTTAGCCAATAACAGTCATATTGATATTAATTCAAGATTAAAAAGGTAAAAGATGGGAACTTTCAAGAACTATCAATAATCTTCAATTGAATCTTAGAATCACAATCAAGAATAAGTGTTTGTCAAAAGATTCAAAACGGGATAAACAATCACAGTCTTAGGAAAGAAAAGAAACGGGATGTCAATCCGATCCTAAAGCAAACCTAAGCAAGAAGAGGAATCTTCTTGCAAAAATCCTCCAAGAACTTCGATCTTCCACACGAAGATCAGTGTGCACCTGCAGCTGACCGCCCTTCTAACCCCTCGTTTCCTCTCCCGCTGTGCCCCATTCCTCACACTAGCCCAACCCTTCTCTTCTCTTTCCTCCTTCTCTAGCGTCTGTTGAACATTCACCATTTCAGGATAGTTGTCTACTAGAGAGGAACCACCGGGTTGAAGGAGCACCTCCCCACTGCTGCATTGGTCGACCGGAGCCACCGGTACCCATCTTCCCTTCGTTCTGCTCCGCCTCGACCCACCGGAGAAGCCAGCTCGATGAGAGCCGCATCTCTCTTCCTCTCCTTTCTTGTTTTTTTTCTTCTTCCTTCTGCGTAATAGCGGTGGCCGGTGGTGACAGCCGCCGGAAGACAGGACGCCTCGCCGGAGTAGAGCCGGTACCGCCTCGCCCTTGCCGGACATGCCCAACAGCTGGAGCGATTTCCCCTTCTTCCAATGTCGCGTGAAATAGGTTGAAAAAACAACTTTGGGAATATTCTAATTTTGAACCCCCTATTTACTAAAATTACACCTTGTGCCCTGTTTGTCTGAATAATTGTAGTTGTGAACCTAGACTTTCGAAAATGAATTTTTATACCCTTGTAGGAAGTTATTACATATTTGAGTCGGGCTTGAGTTAGAATGTACGGGACCACCACTCCTTCGCAGACCTCGGTGACGTAGATTTCTGGATTTGATATACGTATATAGTTATATAGTTATATATATAGATATATGCGGACTTAGGATGCTTTTGGGATTTGTATGTACATAGTTATGTATATGTGCCCTTAGGATGTTTTTTTCTGGACCTCGTATTATTGTAGTGGATTTTTGGATTTGATATGCTGGTAGCAATATGAACATAGGGCTCATATATAATTATATATACATATAGATACGGTATGCTAGTATTATATTAGTAATAGTGGACCTTATAGTTAGGATGATAGAAAGCTATCATCGCACCTTGAACAACGCCTTTTGGGCTTAGGATAGTGTCAACACGAAGATGTATAGCACAAGTATCGGGTTAAACATCACGTTTTAGTGAGCATTCCGGTGATTTCTCGGACTCCTTAGAGAGCGTCTAAGCAGCCATGTGAAGACTAGAGATGACGTTAACCGCAAGGGCAAACAAAGAAAAGAGAACCTCGAGTCAACTTAAGCAAAACAACAGATGAAAGCTATACAAATAGGGAAGCGATATGAAGTTATGGGAGTGGTTCCGAGGAAGCAATGATGAGTAACAATGAAGTGAAGTCGAGACAACGAACTTAAGGTTCTTCCAAGTGCCGTGTCGATAAACTAAAGACGCGTATCGAGAAGAGGAGGAGTACATTCTAGCAAAGGTGAAAGTGGTATTGCATTAAGACGTAAAGTTTTCCTAGGCGCTCCTAAGCATGAAATTCAAGATGAGAGGTGTGGACAGACCAATTACGAAGGTTTAAGATATACTTAACTTAAGCTTACAGTAAGCGGGCGACTTTTCCCGACATATGAGAGATTACGGGAAGAACCACACGGTGAAAGTTTGCGTAGTAGAATTTCTTTAGTGGAGTCAACTAGTTCCTATTGTGGTGATAAGTCTAAACAACGCCAAGAAGAAGGAAGTGTGTATAGATGATGATCTCAAGAAGATGAAAGATGAAACAAGGAGCTTTGATCGAAAGACTTAAGATCCCAACTAAGAGACGTAAGTGGATGCTAACTAAGTCGGAGTATTTTAGAAGGTGCACTTGCAGAACATCATGGAAGAGATGGAAGAGTGGATAGGTCTATGAAAGTGAGTCATACGTCACAACAGGGTCGAGAAGGTATAGTTATCTTACAAGAGAGGAAGGATGCATTGAATGTAGAATGAGCTAATGGAGATTAAGGTAGAGTACCCCGAGGAGGGTAGCCTTCATAAGAGTGGTAACATGGAAAGTGTAGTAGAATGGTAATTCTTTAACTTCGGAGGAGATCAATTACAAGTTAATCGGTGACAACTAAGAACGCACAAGTGCGGGTTGTCTATTGGTGTGAGTAGGTGGGAAGAGTAAACCAGACTATGGGAACATAAAGGATCGACAACAAGAGTTGAACTATTCGTGGCGGATCAATGTTAATATTAAAGAGGTACATCAACGGAGCATATTTATTTTAAATCAAATAATGTGGAATGAGTTCAAGCAAGTACTTATAACAAGACCTCTGGGGAGGAGATTGTAACGATCTTACGCGACCTTCTTAGGTCGCGGGATTGGCATATGGAGGAACGCCACGGGTTACAACTTTTAAGGTTTGATCATGGTAAGGGGAGCTAGTGGATCAAGCGTAAGATGAAGCTTCCATTGTTGTTGTGCGTAGACGTGATTATAATAAGAGGATGCATAGTATGTTTGTTCTAATGAAATGAATGGTATGTTTCCGCAAGAAAAAGATGAGTTAGATGTTTCAGACTCACGCGGAAGAACTATGGTGGCTATGACGTGAAAGGGAGGACCTAGATAAGGGCAATGCTGCGAGCTTAAAGGTTATAATGTTAGCACTAGAGAAGTAATGAGTAGGATATTTCAGTGAGTTTGGAGGGGAATTCCTTCTAGCATTTTCACGGGACATATTGGTACGGTTGTGAAGTTGTTCATGAAATAGCAAGAGATGATTAAGGTGACCAACAAGAGTAAGAGAAGACCGAAGTTTTGAAGTTGATGTCGACATGTTATGTACGAGAAGTATGTGAAAGATTGAGGTTAGAAACCTTACGATCGGAGTGACGTTACATAAGGAAATAAAGTAAGTCCTACACCTACTCGAAGGAAGGGTGCAAGCTTATATAAAATACGAAGAACGTTTCCCACATGTTGAGATGTCACTGAAAGTAAAGAAGATTAGATCGATTTATTTAGAGGCATGATTATGCCCTCCAATTAGGATGTTTATGGCAACACATAAGTATGAGTCCTTAAAAGGTTATTACGACCATACATTCAAGGTGAAAAAGATGGGACAATACGGATTCGAGAGAAGGACCCTTGGAAGAAAACAATCACGGTCATAGCTGAAGATGGAATAATATACGTGTTGGAAGGACATCACCCCAACAGATCAGGGTAGATCGTACATACCATGACCACCGGATAAGTGTTAAGAAAAGATGGTGACGGTGATTACGTTACGTGATGAGAAGAGAAAGACGAAACCCGAGGTATCACGAAGTCCAGAACGTTGGAATGAGAATTTTCCCGCTAAGAACGATCTTGAATCAACGTGACATCCAAGGCGCCATATACAATGACCTTGGGAATAAGCGTGAGTTGTGGAAGCAATCGAATGAACCGATTACAAGATCTTGTTGATAAGGGTTCAGTAGAACCAATGCACTGAAGAGGGAACACCAAACGTTACCTTGAACTTTTGTTTTTGTTAAGGAGAACATCAGTTGCAAAGAGAGAGAAGTTGTATAACAAGTGTCCCAGGATGGCAACCTCCGTAGGATGCGAAAGAGGTTACCAGTTTCTAGGATGTGTTGGTTATTACCGGATTTATGGGGAGATTCTCCAAGTGACACCATCCATGGATAACCGACTCCGGATGGCAAAAAAGTTGGAGCGAGACGGAATGGTCAATCGAGTTGATGAGTGCTAAGAAGAATTCATCGGAGCAATTATTACGGAATTGCCTCGAGGAAGGATAAGTTTGAAGTGTACAGGTGATTCGCTAAGGACAAGACCTTGATTGGGTATTGAGGGACAAGGAAGAAACATAATGGAAATGTTGTGTCGAGAGAGACCCGAGAAGGAAGTTGAGTTCCGGTTTATCGGACCATTTTGAGATCCTAGTGCAAGTTGGGAAGTGACTTACAAGTTGGTTTGCCACCTATAGCGATTGTTGGAGTGTAGTACGAGACGCCTTCAGTAGAAGGAGGTACCGATGCTGAGAGTGTGATGGTCGAGACGAGGAGCCGATGAAGCTACATAGGAGACGGAGGATAGTATCTGGAGGAACTATCCCGACTTTTACATAGATTTAGCGATATCTATAGGACCGTCGGGTTAGTCCTGAGATCTCTCCTTGGTTGTACTTATGTGATTTGTGACGTGATATGTTAGGCGTGTTTCATATGTGTATCTTGCAAGTCTTGATGTGTCTAGGCGAGTAGATTTTGGATTTGAGGGCCGTAGTTACCACATTATAGTGTTCCGAGCGGTTACCGATAGGCGGTTGATCGAGAGTTTTGCGTTTAGCAAGTTTCGGGACGAAACTTGTTTTTAGGGGGACCTGATGTAACACCTGGTTTTGATGATTGTCTTTCTTGCGTATTTCTATAGGTATTTTTATTAGTAGATTCTCTTTTATATATATATTTTTTTTAAAAAGATATAAAGTGTTTTTAAGACATAAAAATTAAACTTTTCGAGTATACTTATTTTTGGTTTACTTTCGGAAAGGTTTGGAAAATCTTTCCGACTCGAAAATCCTGTTCCGAATTTTGATTACGAGTTATCCCTTATTTTCTTTTATTATTTTTATTTATTCCTTCTTTTCTTTTCTTTTTCTTTATTTCCCTTTCTTCTCTCTTCTCTTGCGGATGAGTTGCCGCCTCCTGAACCCTGCAACCGACCCCTCGTTCCTGTGCACCTGCAACCGACCGCCCTTTTGACCCGTGCAGGTGACCCCTCGTTTCCTCTCCCACTGTGCCCCATTCTTCACACCAGCCCAACCCTCCTCTTTTCTTTCCCCCTTCTCTAGCGCCTGTTGAACATTCACCATTCTAGGACAGCTGTCTACTGGAGAGGAACCACCGGGTTGAAGGAGCACCTCCCCGCTGCTGCATTGGTCGACCGGAGCCACCGGTACCCCTCTCCCCTTCATTCTGCTCCGCCTCGACCCACCGGAGAAGCCAGCTCGGTGAGAGCCGCATCTCTCTCCCTCTCCTTTCTTGTTTTCTTTCTTCTTCCTTCTACGTAATAGCGGTGGCCGGTGGTGACAGCCGCCGGAAGACAGGACGCCTTGCCGGAGTAGAGCCGGTACCGCCTCGCCCTTGCCGGACCTACGCAACAGCTGGAGCGATTTCCCCTTCTTCCATTGTCGCGTGAATTAGGTTGAAGAAACAACTTTGGGAATATTCTAATTTTGACCCCCCCTATTTACTGAAATTAAACCTTGTGCCCTGTTTGTCTGGATAATTGCAGTTGTGAACCTAGACTTTTGGAAATGAATTTTTGTACCCTTGAAGGAAGTTATTACATATTTGAGCCATAGTTTTATTGCAGTTTTGCACCCAACTCTTTTACAAATTATTGATGGTTCCCTTATTAGTTAATTTTGATTTATGGATCAAAGTTTTAATTACGGTTTACAACCAAGTTCTTGGATTTTGTTATGTTTTTCCCGGAAAGATTATGGATGGGTTTTAACTTTGACATTTAGAAAACGAGTTTACCTTTGAGTTAGATAAATATGTATATATCTTTTAAAAATCAAATATAGCATATAAGCTAAATTCGTTTAGCTTTGGTCTTAGGTCCGGAACCGCCCAATAAAGACCCACGAGCCCGTACTCGACATCCGTAAATCATCTTCCACCTTGGACCGTGTGTTAGTACCTTCTCCCTTGTTTAGTACGATCATAGTAGTATATCATGCTAGGCGAATCTAGCATAACTTAGAGAAAATGCCATGTAGTGGCCTTGAACCATAGGTACTAGTGGTTGGATTATGAGCTTGTTGAGTTATCTTCCTTACAACCTTAGAATGATATTCGAGACTAGAATTAGGACCTCATATAGGTATTGGAGAATAGAAGTCCGAGACTTATAGCATATCGGTTAGTTATTGATAGTGTGCCTCATTTGGTCAGGCGTTGAACGTTTTCTTGTGGGAAGTTGAGAGTGGTTTTATTCTAGTCACCTCGAGTGAGGTAAGTCCTCGGACTTACTTAGCTTGCTTTCGCATATTGGTTGATACGTATGGGTGGTTTGTGTTTATAATTGTTGTGATAACTATTAACCGGATTAGGATGTGGACTTGTATATTATTTTTAAATCTGGCCCAAGTGTATGATAACGGGCGGTGACCGCTTGTCCAGTCCAAAATAGGGCGACTGAGAGGCGCCTTGTGACCAGTCCAACGGGTGATGCTGATAGGCATCAAGTACAAACCCGGCATGGTGAAAGGGGACAAGGGCGAGGGAATCTCATGTCACACCATAAGTGAATTAGTAAGAGAATAACGTTAAATAAAGATAATAACCGGACTTGGTGTGTTTGAGCATGTTTGTGTGTTTTGCTTTGTTATGGGTGTTTGTGTCTTATCGTTCTTCTAATATTTGGATTGCTAGCTAACGGTTTTAAACCGGTTGTTGTAGATGCCTTGCAGGATAGGGATGCCGCCGAGTGAGGCGGAGGAGTGGACAGCCGGGGTCTCCGTACATTATAGGACGGGGATGGTTATGTGTTGATGTCGTTTTTGGATTATATTATACCTTATGGATTTATGTTTTGGAGTTGTGTCGTTTTGAGGACTCGGCTGAGTTTCCAAGTTGTATCTCTCTTTTCAAGATTGTTTGCATTGCATTAAAACGATTTTGGTATTTGCGTTTATTTGTGCCATGTTGGAAAGATCCGGTGAAGTTGTTGTCAAGCTAAGGGTCGGAACCCATTGTGAGGTCTCCACCCGTAGCATCCTGAGTCCCGCGGATTCGGGGTGTTACAGTATCCAAAGTGTCAATGCACGGCCATCAGGTTTCACGATGATTCCGCCCAATGAACGAGTTGTATCTTTCCTTTTGACCATCATCTACAAATTCTATGTAGTTAGTACGACTTTCTACGTCATTTCTTGACCTTTTTGAAGACCCACCTACGATGACATAAGGTGTTTTTTATATATATAATATATAATAAAGCACTGATCATAATGCTAACAAATAGTTATTTGTATAAATTCGTATTACCTCTTGTTATGGGGGCCATAATTGGTTACAAGTACTTAAATTTAAAAACTGCATACAATGGCATAAACAATCAAACAAAGAATAATTAGCCACAAAAATTATAATAACACAAATAATAAAGTAAAATAATATAATAATAGCATGTTAATCAACATTACTTGTTATTTGTTGTAGTATTGTTGGCCGTTTAGATAACCACGAATAACCAAACTACACAAGTCGGATTTTTTTACTACTAAGTTCTTTCCAATAGCTTACCATGAGTATAAATATATTTCCATTGTGTGAAACTAAATGTTAAATTTGTGCATTACATGGAGTATTCGTGCACTCCATGCACTTCACTTGCATGTGCACTATAATGCACATATCAATATACGTGTAATATGCTACATGCATTGTATACGTGCACATTCAAGTTGTTGTGTAAGCTTGGAAATTTATAATTAAATAATAGATATTTGCATGTTATATCATTGGTGGACACACACTTGCATGCATGTGTCATGGTTATCATTGAAATTTGCATGCTACAACACAACACGTGTTTAAATAGTAGTTGAGGTATATTGGTGAAACCATAAAATACTAGTGTTGTTTGACTTTACGCGTTGCATGTTTTAAATACGTCGTGATTTTGGTAACCGAAAAAAAGTACTAGTTTGCTTAAATAATCGTGCTTATAGTTATATTTATATTCGTAATCCTTCAACTACGTGTGCATCTTTCAAATACTAATGTTGTTTTACTACTACTAGTGTGTGTTTAAATATCAGTATGTTTTGTGCTTAATATGTAATAACTAATATTATAATCTATATTCCTAAATATTGTTTGTTTAGCTACTAGTGTTATCACTACTAATGTACTATTATATTTTCACAGACAGTTTATTTAATCATCCTGATTCTATTACCTTACCCTATAAAAAGACTAAAAATATAGTCATATTAAAACAATAATTGAAATAAACGTCTTGTGTATGTGATACCATGTTTCAACACCATTAATCAGTTTGAAATAAACAGAAAATTTGTCTACTTAATAAACTAGAGGGTTTTTTCAAAACCCTTGGCCTTCTCTAAAACTTCTCGCTTCATCGTATTTCCTTCGAACATTATCATATAACCAAAGTATGTCACCCTTAATACCAACATAGTCTTACTTGGTATATTGAAACTACAATTCCATCCGGTTGCCCCGGTTCTCATGTATGTCTCCAAATGCCTCATGACATATATGTCGCTATTCGTGATATCATCTTTGGCTCTCCAACTAATATTCATCACCTCAACACGTTTTCCCTTGATTGAAAATGATTTTACAAGCTGTCCCTCTTTTTATAAAAAAAACTCCGCAAACATCCTGGTATGTACAACAATGAAAACATAGTAACAAAATTATTACTCAATGGTATAGTTATTAAAAATAGTATATAAAAATTTACATTGTTAAAATCAATAAAGAATAAAAGTACCAGTGTAGTAGGAATCTTTCCATATTTTTTAGCTGAATTTTCAGCACCATTAACACTATCGATGGTTTCAATCACTTTTCTTTTAAAATCATAGCATGTGATGTAGTAATGTTCACCATTCCTAATTGGAAACATAACCTGTTACAAGACATGTTATTTAGTGAATGCCACAAGAAAAAAATTCAATATGAAACATATAGTAATAAAATATTATAGGGTACTTACCATGTCCAACAACGCGATATTAGGTTTGGGAGTTGTTGATAGTGCTAAATCCATATCATGCTCAAACACCTTATAATTCATAGCATATGTACGTTCATTCGGCATCACAATACTCTTCACCTATATAATTGAAGTACATAATATTCAGTTGCACAAATCATGAAATCAGGTAATCATTATAAAACAATTTATATACTTTATTACCGTTGCATAACATGGTGCAAAGAACCTATAAGGGGACGTATCACTCCTATACACTTCATTCTTGTTCAAAATTGTAGCCCAACAATCTACAATAGGGGTGCACATTGGTTCACCACTAACAAACGATTCGAATTCCAATCCATTCGCCTTTAAACCATTGTATTCGAACAAAATTTTCCTGAATCAAAAATTAACAACAAATTTGATTAAAATATTAATTATTCACCTAAAATGAAATTGGATCACATAGAACAAAAACAATAGGGTAAACCACACTCACTTTTCAAGAAAAGCACCTCCACTTAATGCGATATATAAACTATGTGCGTCTTTGTGTGGAGGACTGGACACATTTATAACCCGCTCGACATGAGGACTTTTTAGTGATGCCGACGGTTTCTTCTCATCACTCGTGCGCAACCTTTTTCTCATCACCACATCGTCCACAACGATTTTTTCTTTTCCTTTATCCTTCCTATCAACCTATAAATATACAAGAATTAGTGTAAGATACATGGACAAAATAAGATTAATATAAATATACTAATTTATATGCACATTTATCATGCGAACAATATTTCATATGCATAATATATAGTTGACGTATCATAATAAAGTATATAGATAACACACTTTGTAAATTATGATTATAAAATTATTACTACACCATTAATCCTAATTTATTTATAATATTGTAGAATTACTTTATCACTTGGAATTATAGACACGAGGCACATAATCGTGCAATAAAGTACATGTGTAAATGTTACTAGTGCGTGGTTAATTACAAGTGCTTGTTATTGGTGCATGGTTAATTACACGTGCTAGTTCGTGTTTAATTATATAGCACGGGCATATCTACATATTAAATATACGTGCATTATAGTCGAACTATATATAAACATACCTCTTTCTTGGGAACAAATTCTTCCTCTCCATCAAACAATATGACCAACGTATTACGACCCATCAATGTTGTGGATTAGCAAAAAAAAAGACGACCCCAAATTAGATAAATATATTATTTTTTATATATTCATAAAGTACATTCACAATAAATATTTTATTAATGAGTTTAATATTATATTTTACCTTTATAGTATCATTTGAAGGCTCAATGATAGGTGATTCATCGGCTACCTTTCCAGAATAACTGCCTACATCTTTTTCAGTGTTATCTTCAAAGTCTTGATCGAGATCCTGACAATGAAATTGCACGGAATATTTATTAAATCATTGTATCTAGATAAATAATACACTTATATAATAATTGAAAAAAGGATTGATAAATTACCCGCACTACACTTGATACAATTGTATCAACACGATCATCATCGAAACTAGTTGACGTCCAACCTTTCACCGCGTCACCAAGAACCTTTTTGTTCAAAATACCCTTTTCAACATCATTGACAAATTGTATAACTTTAGGGTCACTCCAGTAGGGATCTTGAGTCTGCGTAAATATGGGCTCAACAATGGATGTGCAAACAACATCCTCAACATAACTAATGTGATCATTCAACCCCAGAAGATTTGAGATGACATTATGTTTCGTAGACAAGTTCAAAGAAGAACACTTGATCATTTCCGGTCTATTATATGCCATTTGTGCAAGCTCACCAATCAAAGTAGTTAGCTGTCCAATTTTTTTGCTAAATGAAGCATCTCATTCCTATAAAATAAATGGTAATTGATAATTAAAAATGACTTCAAAATAAACCCAAATTTACCGACCTCCGTAGTATTGATAACAACAACATCCGCTCTTGAATCGATTGCTTGATTGTCGTTGGATTGAATACGACCTAATCCGAAACCTCAAAATAATTTTTATCAGATTCTCTCTTCTTCAATAATGCAGTGGTCCAACGAACAACACTTGGATGAGATATTTTATTCATCATCTCCCCGATATATGTACGGTCAACGTACAATAACTATGAAACCAAAAAATAAAGTTTATAAATATATATGTCGATAGTTGTTTAATACCAAACGTCATCATTAACAATATAAAAATATATATTCAATTAACAAATCAGAATTGATCATGAACGATTATGAACATTGTTATTATATTTATTCTACAAATGCACTTAGCACGAGCAACATTAATATGCAACCATGTTCACATGGAGCACGACTACGTTCAAAGTAAGTATATCAATTTTACATTCGTCACATGGAACACGACTAAGTTCAAGTAAATATAGCAATATTACATTACCATAAAACCGTATTAAAGTGAACATGAATCATATCATTAATAAACATTAATCTCCATAATAGACTTAAAAATATTTAATATATTTAAACACAAAAGATTAGAAAGATATGTTAACCACTTAAATGTGCATTTAACTGCTAGTTAGCTCAAAACTTTGTACAAAAATATCAAATATTAAATGTGTAATGGCTGATGACGTACCAGTACAAATAATGTTGATCCACGAAAATATTTTTTCTTTCCTAAATCCCACGATGTCTTAGCCTTCACAAGACAATAACGTAGCATACCACACCAATTCATATTCAGAATAGCATCTACGTCGCTTACATTTCGTAAGTACGTCACATTAACTTTGCCGTTAGATTGACTTTCAACAATTAACGATACAAACAATACGATAAAGCATCGAATGATGAAAGATCCGTGGTCATCACAACTAATCATCATTTCAACAACATCCCTTGGCTTCAATTCAGCAGATTTCTTGGTTAACCGATTCTCCCACTCTTGAATTACATCGAATTTGTCCATTCGACTATACTCAATAAGATTAGTTTGTCCGATGGATATTCCAAAAACCTTATGAACATCTTGATCTTCAATTCTAATACTTTCTCCATTAGCCAAGATCAGTGAACATTGTTTGATATCAAAATTGTCCACCACCCAATACGACAATTCTCGGGGAAGCTCATGTATTGTAATACTCAATAGTGCACCAAAACCCGAAGATCTTATAGCAAACTTCTTAAGATTAGTTAGCCTACTCATCGTGCTTGTGAAAAGTGTAGGTATGGTCCTACTTGACAATTTCTTCTCATTGAAAACAGTGCGCCAAATTTTTTTTTCTGCTGCTTTGGATCAACGATGATGTTACCGGAAATCTCACCATTTCCCTTTCTCTCCACAATTTGTTTTTTTCTCTCTCTTTTAATACACATAATCATCATCTTCGTGACAAACACTTTTAGCTGCATGTTCTTTCGCTTTGACCGTAACCTCGAACTCGGATTCTTAACCACTATTCATTATCTACAAAAACTCATACCAATAAGAACACTATATTAGAAGGGAAATTTGAAAATTATAACTTCAGTAAACACTACATTCATGAATTAAAAAAAAAACACACAAACATGCATAGTTAAAAAAAACCATCGCAAATTTCACTTATACATATATTCTCATGCACATAAAAGCACTAATAACAATTTATATCTACACGTGTGCACTATACACGTGCATATAAACGTGCACAACATTCTCAATTATATTAATTACATTAATCATTTA
This sequence comes from Fagopyrum homotropicum, assembly GCA_033239125.1. Taxonomy (NCBI): domain Eukaryota; kingdom Viridiplantae; phylum Streptophyta; class Magnoliopsida; order Caryophyllales; family Polygonaceae; genus Fagopyrum; species Fagopyrum homotropicum. The sequence continues at coordinate 103,741,818 of BSWB01000007.1, forward strand.
TTAATTATTTATTCATCCTAATTATTTATGTTTGCTATTGCGTTTTAAACCAAATATGACGAATATAGTGAACATATAGGCCTAAAAAACAAGACTACTAAGTGGAAATAAAAGTCATGCGTGCACATATTTGCAAAAAGAAAGCACGAATTCACCAGTCCACCAACCTCAACACAAGGAATTTACCAATATTTACTCGAACACAAAAATTAAGTAGAAAACTCAATCTCAAATTCAAGGGTAGACATGCTCAATTATAAAAAAAATTGTACCTCTTTCACAGCTTCGAAGAAATCGCCGGCGTTTGAACGAAGGATGAGTGAAAATCCGATGACACGATTAGTTTTTATCCTGTGCAATAAGTGTGCAATACGTTTCCATATATGAAACCTGAAAATATTTTTGTTACCATATAAAATATTAGCCATAAATCATGCACGGATATGTATATTAATATTACCAAAATTTTAAAAAAAAATTAAATCTTAATATAAACATACCTTATTTACACGTTAAATCTTAGCCTTTGATTTTTTGATCCAACGCACAATAATTGTTCTTATTTCTTACCGTAAGAGTTGTTCTTACCGGATCCTGACCCTATATATATATATATATAAGTGAATGACTATTATACGAAGATAATAAAATGGGTAAATGTGTGACAACATGCTTATATGTCTATCTTTCATGACTTGTGCTTGTGCTTATACATTACCTTATATACGTATGGTTAGCTAATAGTTTCATACCATGTTGTAGATGCCTTGTAGGATAGGCGAGCTGCTGAGTGATCTGGCAGGGTGACAGGCCGAGGACTCTCGTATATTAGGGGTTATGACTTTTGGGGTTGTTTATGTTTCCCTCTTGCGTGAGGATGATGTTTTGTTTACCCTTTTGGTTGTACAATTTTATACAGTTTTATGTATTTGTTTTATATGTGTCAGTGTCATGTTGTAAGATCCAGTGAACTTGTTGTCAGGCTAGGGTCATGATCCATTGTGAGATCCTAGCCTAGTGTGGCATCCCGAATCCCGCGGATTTGGGGTATTACATGGCGGTTGTGGCGTGTTGGGTCATGATGAACCGACCGACGGAGATGACGCGTTTTATACCCTTTTGGGAAACAGGGCCAATGAGTCGACTAGTTGTGGATTATGCTAAGCAATAGTAAGATTACTTGGGGATACCGAGCATTGATATCTCGAATCGAGATGAACGATTCATCTCGGGATTGTTGGGCAGCGGGATCGTGCCGCGAAGGAGACCAGTTGTCCTTCATGACAATTTCATCCTCGGATAGTTGGCCAACTAGAGAGGACTTTTGTGATCTTGGATGCCATGTAGAGAGCATATGTGCGTGGTAGGGGGTAAAGATGAACATGATACCTCCCCTTTGATCGAGCTTTCGTGTCATGATAAGTTGAGATGTATCGTTTGGGATGACTCTTTGCGATGGACTTTGTGAAGCATTTTATGGATTGAAGTGTAGTACACCGTGGTGTCGGAATATGGATAGTATGTATAGGGATAGCCCTAAGCAGATACGGGATGACCTCGCTCGAGTAGCGGTGGTCCAAGGGTGGATGCTAGCCGAGTTGAGTCGCCGGAAGGCGTATGTGTAGATGAGAGGAACCAACCTCTAGAATTAAGGTATGAGTGGATTTAGTGGAGTCGAAATTTTGACAGGCACGAGCCGTCAAATGTTTGCCATTTAAGGGAAGCTGAGTTTCCTTTTTACGGACCTTTTGAGAGATGAGAACAAGTAAGATGTTATTGCAGGTTTGTGTTGCCACCAAGCGTGGAGGGGGTTTACCCGATGTTTCTATTGTACCAGTCATGGGAGCATATACATTACTCGAGTTATGAGATTAGTCGTGGCGATCTAGTGGCACACGAGAAGCCGATAAGGCTACCGGGAGGACGTGAGATAGTATCTTGGATTGAGTTTTTCGATGAGCTAGTTGCATCGATATGGTCGATCGGTTAGATTTTTATGTGTATGTGCAAGTTTGTCAGTTTTGTTCCCCAAGTGGGAATGTGTTGTGTGATCAGTTAGACCTTGTCATGGTACGTGTTATGCGGCTCATGTGAGTATGTGGAAAGGCCTTGCGAGGTCGTGCTGCGGTTATACGAGTGTGTTGTGGTTATCGAGTAGAGAGTTGATACGTTTACGGCGTTTGAGTGGTTACCGAAATAGTTTTCCTGAGATCAAAGTTTCGGGACGAAACTTGTTTTTAGGGGGATTAGTTGTAACATCCGGAATTTTTATTCCGGTTAGTGAGCGAGTTATGGACTTTCCCGTAGGCGCGACTCAGTCTTTCCACAAGTATGAGGTGTTGAGTTATGGGATTTTATCCCGAATGCCATCCCGAACTTGGGTTACCGTGTTTTTGCTTCGACCCCTCGTTATCTTGGGGGAGGTGGCTGCCTTGACCCTTGATTTTTCCCTCAACCTTAACTCCCTCTCTCTCTCTCTCTCTCTCTCTCTCTCTCTCTCTCTCCTCCTAATTCACTTTCATGTGAAATTGGTACCTTTTGCTCCTTCTTCTCTCTTTGGCTTGGAAGCTCTCCATGGTGATCCTCCTTCCTTCTCTTTGGTTTGGTATGTTGTCCAGCACACGAATTTTTGCAAGATTCAGATGTGTTGAGTAAGCTCCCCTCTCCTTCCTCCTTTCTTCATCTTCTTCTTCCTTGAGCTTCAATAGTGGAAGCCATGGATTCTTAGCTTTCTTCCTCTTTGTGTTGCATGTGCTCAGATCTAGCTTAGATCTGGTGTGTTGATGATGTTGAGTGTGGTGATCAATTTGGATTTGAACAAGACAACCTTGAGTGGCCGAGAACACCAAGAACTAGTCGAAGAAGAGCTCGAAGTCACCATTCTGGAGTTTGACTGCACCCGCGGCTGGACAGCGCCGCGGGGACAGCCATGCACCTGAGCCTCAAGGGCGGCCAGCCTGAGCCGTAGGGGCGGCCCTGTGAGACGTAGGGGCGGCCAGCCCAGGCCGCAGAGGCGGCCACTAGCTCAACCAGCCCTCCCGTGCGGCCTTCTTCTCTTCTTTGCGGTTGCGCTTCCTTCCTTTTGTGCCGCGTCTTTGCCCCAGTGAGTATCCTACCTTGAGCATGTATTCTTAGCTTCTCCTAGAGTGTACTCATGTTAGAAGCATGGTAGGATGGCTTAGATAACCTTGTGGAATGCCATGTAGTGACCTTGGATCATAGTTGAGCGTTTGAGGCTATTGATGTTCTTAGACTTGTTGAGTGTTGGGGCTTGAGTTGTCTATCATGTGGTGAGTGTAGGGTTGTCCTTGTGAGACTCATGAGGCTTGTGAGGATTTGATGATTAGGGTTACACATCGGTTGAGGTAGTAGAGATTAGGACGAGTGTATCCATCTTGTGCTTCGGTTTTTGATCTTGCGAGAGTGTTAGGACTAGAAGTCTAAGGACTTCTAGCTTGTGAGTAGTTGTTGAATATTGTGCCTTGTCTTGCACAGGCTTGGTTATATTCCTACGGGAAATGTGATTCGGTTGATCGTTGGGACAAGGTAAGTCTACGGACTTACTTAGCTCGCTTTTACACATTATTTGGATATGTGATGGTGGTGTGTGCTTTATCTTTGTTTATAATCATGAAACCGGATTAGGACAACTTGGTTATATATATTGGGCCCATTGTTTATTATTATCGGGTGGTGACATCACTGCCCCAGCTCACGAGGGAGACTGGGAAGATCTCTACGACCAGGCCATACATGGTATACGGGCGGGCTTCTTCGCCACTCCACATGGTATACGGGTTAAGCTCCGCATCACTCATGTTGGTTACACGGGGACAAAGGCGAGAGTTATAAGACTCTCGTGTCACACTTTAAACGAATGGAATTAGAAATGGAATAACCTAAAAAGATAATAAGAACCGGATGTGTATGTATATGAGCATGATGTGTGTTATGTGTGCTTATGTGTGTGTTTGTGCCCTCGTTATCTTTATAATGCCTAGAATGTGAGCTAACGGTTTTATACCGAATGATGTAGTTAATGTGCAGGTTAGGTGTGGCCGTGTGATCTGGAGGAGTGGGCAGCCGGGGTTCCATACATCATAGGTCGAGTTTGGGGAATTGAGTCCGTGTATTGTTGTTATATATTGTGTATTGTTGGCGTTGTGTATAGACGGCTGATGTCTTTCCTTTCTTGTTGTATTTCGGAATTATATCATTGCATTAAAATTATTTTCGGTTTTGACCTTTATTTGTGCCTTGTTGGAAAGGTCTGGTGAAATTGTTGTCAGGCTAAGGGTCGGGACCCATTGCAAGGTCTCGCCCGTAGCATTCCGATATCCCGCAGATTCGGGGTGTTACATGAAGCTCTTTGTGCAGATCCTCATTTTCCATATGAATAACAACAAAAGCTTATGACACCTTGATGTTTAGTTTGAGACACTACTCAATATATAGTACCGCAAGTATACGGCCATGTCAATGTAAGTATATGATATTGTATCAAGGTCGAAATCTCAAGAGACTGTGTATATCCCAACTTTGCCTCAAGTTCAACTAGTAAAGTATGAGTGTGTAAAATGAAAGGAAAAGGGGGTGAGCAAGTGATCAAATGCTTTGGGTTTGGGAAGGGTCAAGTAATAGGTAAACAAGTATCAAGGATGAAATATCTATATGAGAAAACACTAGGAATTGGGGTTATTCCTCTAAACCATAACTAGAAGTAAGCTCAACCATATTGTGTTCAACTATTAAGGAGAACTTTAGTCACAAATACTAATGTAGCATGGTAAAGGTATGCTTTGTCAAGACATTTGACTTATTTCAACTAGTGAGTATCACATGATAATTTCTATTTACACACTAGTTGATACACTTTTCTACAACTTATGATTATATTAGACTGTGCAAACATCATATGGTGTTTGCTATTTGCTTTCACAATCTAGCATATCCATAGTTTGGACATTCACAAGACAAGTAGACTAGTCATCCTTTTGGCTCTAACTAACACTACTCAAGCATATAGGCATCAAACATTGCACAATCACCTTCGAATTACTTTTTGGACTCATCTAGGGTGATTGATTCATTAACCACTTATTCATGTTTGAAAATATACAATGTGTTATGAGAACAATCTAGATTATTCATAATCTAGTATCCGACATTCAAAATAAGTTCAAGCATGAATTATAAGAGCCTAGTTGCTGAGTTGCTGAGAGTGTATGCTGAGGACCCAAATTAGGCCTAGACCGCCCCTGCGGTTTGCCTGGGCCGTACCTACGCCTCACAGGGTCCACCCCTGCGGGTCTGTGTGGCTGCATCCGTCTTTATTGACCCTTTGACTCGTGCTTTACCCTTTTCCTCCCTTTATAAGCTTCTTCTCTCTCCCTTATGATGAGGGTTCTTCATTGTAGCTTCATCTCTCTCCCTACGTTCATCTTCTTCTCTCTTCTTCCTTTGGATCTCTTCTTGATCTTCCTTGAGGTTTTGTTGAGTTTGAGAGCTTATGAGCTTGGCTTTGTGGTTGATTGTTGATGGTTGATGTTGCTGAGCTTGGTGTGAGCCAGCTTGGTGTGTAGTGTATCTCCTTCTAATTTGAGTTCAGCTTGGTAAGCTTTCATGGCTTCTTTCCTTTCTTTCTTCATTCTTTCATCTTCTCTCCTCTTCTCTTCTTCTAGTTTAGATTTCCTTAGGTTTGGATCTTGTTCCAGCCATGATTGGCTTATGTTAATGTATATATATGTATGTTTATGTATGTATGTGTGTTGGATGAAGAAGGAGTGAAGGAATCGAAGGAAGGAGTGAAGAAAGGGGCTGACTTTGTGTCTCTACTGTCTAGCCGCCCCCAGCGCCACTTGCAGCCGCCCCTGCGCCAGCAGTGAGCCGCCTTTGCACCAGCTGGAGCCGGCCCTGCGGCCACCTGCAGTCCAGCCTTGTGTTGGCTTTGCTTTTCAGGTGTGTGTTGCTTCTAGGATTGCTTTAGAATGCCTTTGTTCCGTCCCTTCCTAGAGTGGGTATATAGGTTCATGCTAGATGTGTGAGGAGGTGTTATGATGAGGTTACGATCGGTATATGTCATGTATGGCCTTTGAGGTTTATTAGGTTGTGAGGTTAGGTTGTGGATGATCCTTTGGATCCCTTGGGTCTAGGTGTGACCCCTTTGATGAATAGAGGTTGATATCTTTTTATGCATTGTTATTAGACAGTGCCCCTCTCTCAAGAGTGGAGGTTGATTCTGGTTGAGCTTTGTACGAGGTTGAGGTAAGTCCGTAGAACTTACTTAGCTACCATCCCTATATTGGGTGTTTGCATGAGTGGTGTATGCGTTATATGTTTGTTATGATAGAATGAGATGTCGTTTATACCGACCTATGTTTTATTGATTGCCCCGCCGCGTGGCTATGATAACCTTTCTCTTTCATCCCGCCGTAGAGTCTGGGAGCTTCTCTGATGTCAGGACAGATTGGCTTTTCAAGAAGGGCGCAATCCACTCCCATAGGGTACACGGATTGTGTGACTGATACTCGTACAGTTGACTATCAGGCTCAGAGGTGAAGATGTATCGGTCCTCGTGTCACATACTTTCATCTATCTATATATAAACGATTTGAGTGAATGACTATTATATAAAGATAATAAATTTGATAAATATGTGATAACATGCTGATGTGTTTATCTTTCCATGATTGTGTTTGTGCTTATGCATTACCTTATATATGTATGATTAGCTAATGGTTTATTACCCTGTTGTAGATGCCCTACAAGATAGCCGTGCTGCTGAGTGATCTAGCAGGGTGGCAGGCCGTGGACCTCTCGTACATAGGTTGGTTGTGGTCTTTTGGGGTTGTTATGTTTCCCTCTTGTGTAAGGATGATCTTTTGTTACCTCCTGTGTGAGGATGTTGTTTTATATACTCGGCTATGATGTTGTACCTTTTGGTTGTTGATAGCATATATTATAGTCTATATTTTGGGATTGGTTTAGATGTTTTATCTTCAATAATCTGCATGTATGGATGCATATTATGTGATTATATTGTTGTTTCATCTACCTTTGCGGGAATCGAGGTCTACACCTAGTTTGGTTGTAATTGTAGGTAAAATGGCACGTTTTTGCATCGAAATGGAGCTAAGGGAGCTAAGGAGTCATTGGAGCTACATTTTTGAGCTTAAGGAAGAACTCATGAAGCATGGAAATGATTAAGAAGATTTATTTTGGACCAGATTTGAGAGATTTCACATTCAGTTGAGATTCACCTCGGTCAGCTATAGTGTCACATCGACCAAGGTGATCTTGAGGAGCGTCCCGACCGAGGCGAATACCCTGCCGCCGGCGAGATCCATATTTTTGGCTGAGATCTTTTAATTTTGAAAAGAAGATATCTTATATTTTTTGCTGGAGTTCAAGGAAGGAAGATATTATTTTTGGGAGATCTATTTTAGAGATATGGATATATTTTATAGGAAATTATCTTTTTAAGATATTATTATCTTTGAAAGATAATTCTCCTATATAAAGGGTTGAATTTTCCACAAGTTTAAGCATGCTTGGAGCATCCAACAATTGAGGGATTTTCTGGAGGATTTGAAGGAAGAATTGAAGGAAGTATTGAAGATTGAAGTTCAAGGAAGGAAGAAATCATAGTTAGAGTAGGCTTTTGAAGGAGTTTGTAAGATCTTCTTCTTTTGGTTTATTGTCTTTGCTGAGTTGTGATTGAGGAACGCTTGTTTGTTGATTATTTGATACAATTATTGAGACCTTTTTCTTAAGGTTTTCTTTTTCGAATATTGATTCCTTTTCCATAAATTTGATTATTGTTATCATGATGATTATTGGCTAAGTTTCTTATGCGATTCTAGGGTGATTAGCTGAAAGTTGTGGGAAAGACGATGATAGAATAATCTTAATCCCAGCAGGACCCTGAAAGCTCGAGTCTTAACCTTAACCCTAGAACACCTCGCTCAGTCGATGAACATCTCGGCCGGGGTGGGATTTGACTGAACGAGGTGAACCTTTCCAGGTTCATTGCAAGCCTAGGATGAGACTTACCCGGTGATTCCCTTGCTTGTTTACCTAAGATCATGAGTGTAGGTAATAAAGGTTTATCCTTTATTTGGGTTTGAGTGTGCCTTCATCCCATCTTTGTGAGTTAGCCTGAGACTTACCCGGTAAAGGTTGATTCTATTCCCTTGGGTGGTGTGTTGGTTTGAGATTATAGTTCCTTTCCTTAGTGCCTTGAGACTTACCCGGTAATAGGAGCTTGGGTTTGGGATAGTGAGTAGTGAGACTTACCCGGTGATCTATTTCCACCTTAGAAACACCTTCCCTTTGCAAACCTCAGCTTTGTCCGCGTTATCCATTGAGATCTTGAGTCGGAACCACAACTAGATGCTTTAATCCCTAGAATCCGCATTTCCCCTTACTTGACTTTATATCATCTTGATTGCTTTAATTGCTTATTTGTAACATTTGACAACCTGATTCTGTGCTTTGTTTCACCTAAGTCTTTTTGATCGACCCCTGGAATTCTTTCTTTTATTACAATTGACCCGTACACTGCGGGTTCGCATATTTGTTCAAGCATACTTCCTGGGTTATAAATTTAAAGCTTGCACACACCGTTTGGAGTGAACAAGTTTTTGGCGCCGTTGCCGGGGACTTGGTCTAGACCAAGCCGGTTTCGGTTGTCTTTCGGGGGAATTGCCCTTGTTGCTATTAACCACTCTACTTGAGTGTTTTCGCAGGATCTTTTTAGGTTTATGCGAAGAACCCGTGCTGGAAAGGATATCGTTCCTTATGATCCCGAACCAGAAAAGACATACAAGCGACGATTAAGAGAAGCTAAGATGACCAATCAAGACAATCGCGATCTTGAGGTTGAATTGAAGGAGGCGCTGGAACAGCTACGCCTCAACCAAGAAGAACTGCAGCAAGAGAGAGAACAGAATCGCGCAAGAACTAGAGAGATTGAAGCAGATATGGCCGCTCTAAGGGCCCAGTTTCTGACTCGACCGAACCAAGATCCTCGACCGAGGCAAGACCCAGACCATGTTGCCCCGGCCGAGATACATCCATCTCGGATGTCTGTACGAGATGTTCTTTTTGCTGGAGTTCCATAAACCCTAGGACAAAGGATGGACCCTAATCAGCAAGTGAGGCGTCCAGGATTCAACCTAGGTGATCCAGCTGAGCATGATTATGAACTTCGACTGCAAGTTCTATCTATGATCCGACAATGCCAATTTGGAGGTTTAGAGAGAGAGTCTCCGCATCAGCATTTGCAAAACTATGAGATTCTGATGGAGACCTTGAGACCTTCAAGGCTGGAAAATAACAACTACAAGTTAAGGCCTTTCTATTTTTCTTTGAAAGACAGGGCGCTTGCTTGGTATCAATCTCTTCCACCCGGAAAGATCAACACTTGGGAAGAGATGACTACGGAGTTTCTAACTAAATTCTTTCCTCCCTCCAAGACTGCTGAAATGAGTGGGAAGATCAATGCATTCATCATGAAGGACAAGGAGAGTTTGTCCAAGTCATGGGAGAGATTCAAAGATGTTCTATTGGATTGCCCACATCATGGGATTCCAAAGATAAAGTTGCTGAAGATATACTTCAAGGGATTGGATGGAGCTACTCAATTCAATCTCCAATTACTTTCCGCCAGCACATTCATGGATATGCCGATAGACGAAGCTTGGGAGTTCATTTAAAATCAAGCTTTGCATATGGAGAAGTACTCCCATCAAGGAGCCGAGAATGGAGCAAGGAGAGTTAGTTTCCAAGACACTTCTTCAAATGGAGCTCAACTCACCTCGCTTAGCAATGATGTGAAGCAATTGAAGGAACTATTAGTAGCTCACACGAAGAAGGAGCAAGATTGAGGATATCAAGGAAGAAACAACTACCAAGGGCTGCGGAACAACAACAACAACAACAACAATAGAAACTCCAACAGCAACCATTGGAGATCTAATCAACAAAATCCGGGTAACCCTTATTCTCATGCTCAAAATGCTCTTAACCCCCCCCCCCTTCCTCTTCTTCTACTCCATTGAGAAGCCAGGAGCCTGGATCGGGTTCGTCTCAGCCAGAGAAGAAAGATGTAGTGTTGGAGGCAATCTTGATCAAGCTCAATGCTATGGAGACATCAATGACTTCATTTTCGAAGGCACAAAAAGCCTTAGAGCAACAATTATTTAATAAGACAAATGAAGCACCATGATATCTAGGGAAGCTCCCAGCAAGAACAGAGAGCAACCCTAAAGGACAGGTTATGGCAATAACGACGAGAAGTGGACTGAAAACTGCAGATCCAGTACCTCGGTCGGTGCTAGTGCAGACGAAGAACACCTCGGTCCAGGTGCAGACGAGGAACACTTCGGTCGAGGTGCCAACCGAGGTGGAGCCCCAGAAAGCGAAGAACAAATCTGAAGTTTATGTTCCATCTCCTGCTTATAAACCACCACTTCCATTCACCCAGTCGAGGGCCAAAGCACATCTAAACAAGAATTTTGGTAAGTTTCTAGACCTAATGAATAAACTACACATTAACATCCCTTTCCTTGATGTTATTCTAGGGATGCCCGCCTATGGAAAGTTTCTGAAAGAGAATCTTTCAAGAAAGAGGAAGTTGGAAGATTTTGGAGAAGTAAGGATGATATCTAAGTCCTCGGAGCTCATTCAAATTATAAAGGAGAAGATGTCACCCAAATTGAGAGATCCCGGTTCATTTTCATTCCCATTCAAGTTGGGGATGTAACTTATGAGGCATTGTGTGATCTAGGAGCCAGCGTGAGCATCATCCCGCTGGAGTTATGTGAGAAGATCGGGCTTGGAGAGCCCAAGCCGGTGAAGATAAGGCTATGCATGGCGGATCGCTCCATTACCCATCCCGTGGGCATTTTGGAAGACGTTCTCGTCAAGTTAGGTAACTTCTATTTACCTATAGACTTTGTTGTACTTGACATACCCGCAGATTATCCCGTTCCTATCATTCTCGAGAGACCATTTCTAACAACTTCGGGTTGCAATGTGGATTGTAAGAACGCCAAGTTGAAATTCAACATTGGTGGAGACCAAGTGGAATTTGCATTGCTTGCTGCAATGAAAGGAGAGCCGCTGAAGGATGACATCTTTAACATATATGATGAAGAAGAATCAAGAGAATTGGTGAGCTCTATCCTTATTAATGACCCTCTTGAAAGAGTTCTTAGTTTTAGTTTAATGGAGGAAGGTATAGATGTTTTTTGTGATGCAAATATACGGAGCTTAAAAGCATTGCAAGCAGATCCAAGAGCTAAGATTGAGAGACTAATTCAAGGGAAGTTCAGAAATTCATGTTTCGGTCCCAGTTACAGTACCTCGACCGAGGCACTTTTTGGACCAAGCGAGGTGTTCTTATCTGAAGAACATCTTGGTCACCCACCCTGGACCTCGACCGAGGTCATAAGCGAGATGATGTCAACTGAGACTTCTGAAAGTCCAGTTCTTTGATCTAAGTCTACTCCACTGGAAGGAGGAAGTACGGATCCCCTCAAAAAGCACCCCCAGTTTTGGAGCTTAAACCACTTCTTAGTCACCTTAGGTATGCTTTCCTTGGTCCAGATTCTACTTATCCCGTTATCGTTAGTGCTTCCCTTTCTGAAACTGAATTGTCTAAACTGATCCATGTCCTGAGGAAACATCAAAAGGCTTTAGGTTATACTATTGATGATCTTGTTGGTATTAAGCCATCTTTTTGCATGCATAAGATACTAATGGAGGACGATCATAAGACTTCATGAGAACCTCAAAGATGGTTAAATCCGATCATGAAAGAGGTTGTGAAGAAAGAGATTCTTAAGTTGTTTGATGCATGTATCATATTTTCCATATCGGATAGCAAGTGGGTGAGCCCAGTGCATGTAGTTCCGAAGAAAGGAGGGATGACCATTGTGACGAATAAGAACAACGAGTTGATTCCAACAAGGACCGTTACGGGCTGGAGGATGTGCTTCGATTACAGGAAGCTGAACGTGGCCACTCGGAAGGACCATTTTCCACTTCCCTTCATCGACCAAATGCTTGAACGGTTAGCTCAGCATTCCCATTTTTGCTATCTAGATGGTTATAGTGGTTTCTTTCAGATTCCTATCCATCCGGATGATCAAGAGAAGACCACTTTCAGTTGTCCATGGGGGACATTCGCTTATAGGAGGATGCCATTCGTATTGTGTAACGCACCCGCTACCTTCCAGCGATGTATGATGGCTATCTTTTCCGAGTACATTGAGGAGATCATGGAGGTATTCATGGATGAATTTTCGGTATATGGTTCCTCTTTTGATAATTGTTTGACTAACCTTTCTCTAGTGCTGCAACGTTGTGAAGACACTAATCTTGTTTTGAATTGGGAGAAGTGTCACTTTATGGTTAGTGAAGGAATTGTGCTAGGACACCTCGTTTCCAACCGAGGTATTGAGGTCGATTGAGCTAAGATCGAGACTATTGAGAAACTTCATCCCCCTTGTTCTGTTAAGGGTGTGCGGAGTTTCTCGGGCATGCAGGTTTCTATAGGAGGTTCATCAAAGATTTCCCGAAGACTTCTAAACCACTCACTAATCTCTTGAATAAGGATGTTGTTTTTGAGTTTTCGTAGGAATGCCTTGATGCGTTTTACAGGATAAAGGAAGCGTTGATCACCGCTCCCACCATTCAACCTCCCGATTGGACTTTACCCATTGAGATCATGTGTGATGCGAGTGAAGTGGCCGTAGGAGCGGTGCTTGGACAAAAGAAGGATGACCGGACCAAGGCCATTTACTATGCTAGTAAGACGGTAGAGATGAAGCTCAACTGAATTACGCCACCACCAAAAAGGAGCTCTTGGCGGTTGTATATGCTTTTGAGAAGTTTCGCTCTTACCTAGTGGGAGCGAAAGTTATTGTTTACACTGACCATGCAGCTATTCGTTACTTGCTTGCTAAGAAGGATGCGAAGCCGCGTCATATTCGTTGGATTCTCTTGCTTCAAGAGTTTGACCTAGAGATTCGCGATACGAAGGGGTCCGAGAATTCTGTTGTGGATCACCTCAGCCGGCTACCTCCCTCCTCGCATGAGAAGGACGACTTACCCATAGATAATTCATTCCCCGATGAGCACTTGCATTTGCTGGAACGTTTGATAGACTTCTTTATCTCACCCCATGATGAAGGTGAAGTATGGGTGAGGACACCTTCCAGCATGTTTAAGGATGACGTACAGTCCAGCTAGCGACCTTAAATCAAGCGTTTCTTGGGAGGCAACCCAAGGTATTACTTTCTTTTCCCTTTTCTAGCTTAGTTTTAGATAGTTTGCTTCGTTTTTTTGCGTCCTCTACACAGGAATAAGGTACTTTCTAAGGAAGGATTACAACTCAGGAGCTACACTAGAAGGACAGAAGTTCGAGAAATTGAGAAGACGAAGTTTGATTGAGACACATCTCGGTTGCTGTCATAGCACCTCGACCGATATGTTCTTGAGGCAACCGAGGCGACTAGGTTTGACATCTAGTCAGACACCTCGGTTCAGTCGGGACCACCTCGACCGAGGTGAAATCTAATTCAACGAGGGTTATAAAAGGCGAAGCGGATTTCTCTCTCCTCACTTTTCCCTCTCAACTTCAGCCTCGACCGCGGTGGAGATTTCCCCTCGTTTCTTGCTCGTTTTCCACAATTTTTGGTTCGATTTCACCGAGAGAAGCAAGAGGATCGGATTTTAAGCACCAAACTGCGAGAAAAACGCTCCGAATCTTCGTAATCTTGGTAAATTGTTCGAAAACCATTTCTCTCTCTTTTTTACTGATTTTAGACGGATCTGGCTTTGGTTGCCATCCATTGTTGCTGAAAAAAATGTAAGTACCCCTTAGGAAGCAATTGGTAGTGATTTGGGGGAAAATAACTGGAAAATCAGAGAGTGGAATCGCACAGCACTTCGCCTCGGTCTAGTCGTGCTGTGTCTCGGCCGAGGTGGTGTCAGAGTAACCGAGGTGTTCATCTTGTCAGCAGTCATGAGCAAGAGATCCGATCGCCAACTGGTTCTGAGAGACAGGCCTAGTGGTTCTTCCCCTTCTTCTACATCTCCACCTTCTATACCAGTGATACATGAGCGTCACCAGGCTGATTTCGACCGGATATGCGGGCGTCCCATAGTTTCCCTGCGATTTTTAGATATTGCTGCCTTCGAGTGCCTCCACGTGGCGGAGGACTTGAGGAAGATGATTTCTACGGTAGGGTGAAGGAGTAAATGGAGATTCAGTTCCAACAGATGATGGGGTATCCATTTGATCCATCTCAGCACCCCTACATCCCACATCCACCACATCCACCACCACCACCAACTGATGAGGACTAGAGCAGCATGGATTTTCTTTCTTTATTATTTATGCAGTTTAGCTAGGTCCGGTGAGTACTCTGTTCTTTGACTTATTTTGACCCATTGACACAATGTGTCCCAAGTATGGGGTATGTGAATGTACTTATTTGACTATGTGTGTATGTTTGTATGACTCTTGATGGATATTTATGATGTTATTTGGCTCTATGTGTTTATCTTCCATTTCATGCATACATACAGGTTTCTGTTTGAAAAAAACGTCGAAAACTGGTTTAAAAAAATATTTTTATTGACCTCGACTGGGATGTTCTTGACTGGATGAGGTAGACACCTCGGATGACATCAGAACACCTCGACCGAGGTGGATTCTTAACTGAGATTTTTCGAAACGTTTTGTGCTTCTTCTCTGGATATGACCTCAGTGATGATTCTGTTTGCATATTGGTTTTGAAATCCTTATATGCTCGAAAGGTTTTATGATACGTTTAAGTTGCAAAATGCTTTGTTTGAAGTGTTGGCATGTTTAATTCTTTATTTTTATCAAAATTATGTTGAATTTGAAGGTTGGCACCACATGATGAGTTCTATCACATTCTTCCTGGGATGATTAAGGCAATTCATTGTCTTCTCTTCTTCTTCCTGATCATGCTTTAGCCCCTCATATACATATTTGCCTCCATTTACCTATCCGCGAATTTGGAAGCAAGTGACAAAAGCAAATGAAGTGAAGTTGAGAAGTTGGCTGAAAGTGTTAGAAAGAAACAACTAGGTTTGGGGAAGTCAATCATGATGATGAGTAACTCGACACCATTCACATAGCCGGGTGTTTGTGTCTTGCCAAAGTCGGATTGAGCGATATTCCTAACGGGTCACGGTATGTGCATCAAGGGTTTGAGGCATCTCGAGAAATTGATGATTGCTAATCTCCTAGGCTTCGGTTATTGTGCACCTCTGTCCATGCATCCCAAAAAGTGAAGTAAAATAAGCAAAACTTATTGGTGGAAGATGTTGAGTTTCAAAGAAAGTGAAGTAAGATCCTTTTCCCGGATTCTAGCACCACATTCCCTATACAAATCTCATCCTCACACGTTTCTTGACCTCTTTTGGAAGCCCTTGAGACCTCGAGCTTGTTGATTGACTTGGTGGTTTAAACTGGATTATAAAAGATTAATTTCGATAAATATGATTTATTATGCATTCTATGATTTCATGCAAAGATGAACATCTTTCGTATATTTATAAAATGTTTTGATCATGTATTAATTTTATTTGCCATGAAATATTCTCTTAGAGTGATCTATGAGTGGAGCACACCACCAAAAATGTTTTGAAATACTTTTCATTGATCTTTTTTTTTTCTGACTTATAATCCATTCTATCTTGTATCTAAGATTTGGAACTTGCTTGGGGACAAGCAAGGGACAAGTATGGGGTATTTTGATAGCATGTATTATAGTCTATATTTTGATATTAGTTTAGACGTTTTATCTTCAATAATCTGCATGTATGGATGTATATTATGTGATTATATTGTTGTTTCATCTACCTTTGCGAGAATCAAGGTCTACACCTAGTTTCGTTGTAATTGTAGGTAAAATGGCACGTTTTTGCATCGAAATGGAGCTAAGGGAGCTAAGGAGTCATTGGAGCTACATTCTGGAGCTTAAGGAAGAACTCAGGAAGCATGGAAATGATTAAGAAGATTTACTTTGGACCAGATTCGAGAGATTTCACATTCAGTTGAGATTCACCTCGGTCAGCTACAGTGTCACCTCGACCGAGGTGATCTTGAAGAGCGTCCCGAACGAGGAGAATCCCTGCCGCCGGCGAGATCCATATTTTTTGCTGACATCTTTTATTTTTGGAAAGAAGATATCTTATATTTTCTGCTGGAGTTCAAGGAAGGAAGATATTATTTTTGGGAGATCTATTTTAGAGATATGGATATATTTTATAAGAAACTATCTTTTTAAGATATTATTATGTTTGGAAGATAATTCTCCTATGTAAAGGGTTGGATTTTCCACAAGTTCAAGCATGCTTGGAGCATCCAGCAATTGAGGGATTTTCTGGAGGATTTGAAGGAAGAATTGAAGGAAGTATTGAAGATTGAAGTTCAATGAAGGAAGGAATCATAGTTGGAGTTGGCTTTTGAAGGAGTTTGTAAGATCTTCTTATATTGTCTTTTGGTTTATTGTCTTTGTAGAGTTGTGATTGAGGAACGCTTGTTTGTTGATTATTTGATACGATTATTGAGACATTTTTCTTAAGGTTTTCTTGTTCGAATATTGATTCCTTTTCCAATAATTTGATTATTGTTATCATGATGATTGTTGGCTAAGTTTCTTATGTGATTCTATGATGATTGGCTGAAAGTTGTGGGAAAGACGATGATAGAATGATCTTAATCCCAGCAGGACCCTGAAAGCTCGAGTCTTTAACCTTAACCCTAGAACACCTCGCGCAGTCGATGAACATCTCGGCCGGGCTGGGCTCTAACTGAACGAGGTGAACCTTTCCTGATCCGAAACTGAAGTTAAGTGTTCTAGTTTGCGAAATCCTATCGTTATTACACCTTTCCTGGTTCAATGCAAGCCTAGGATGAGACTTACCCGGTGATTCCCTTGCTTGTTTACCTAAGATCATGAGTGTAGGTTATAAAGGTTTATCCTTTATTGGGGTTTGAGTGTTCGTTCATCCCATCTTTGTGAGTTAGCCTGAGACTTACCCGGTAAAGGTTGATTCTATTCCCTTGGGTAGTGTGTTGGTTTGAGATTATAGTTCCTTTCCTTAGTGCCTTGAGACTTACCCAGTAATAGGAGCTTGGGTTTGGGATAGTGAGTAGTGAGACTTATCCGGTGATCTATTTCCACCTTAGAAACACCTTCCCTTTGCAAACCTCAGCTTTGTCCGTATTATCCTTAGAGATCTTGAGTCGGAACCACAACTAGATGCTTTAATCCCTAGAATCCGCATTCCCCTTACTTGACTTTATATCATCTTGATTGCTTTAACTGCTTATTTGCAACATTTGACAACCTGATTCTGTGCTTTGTTTCACCTAAGTCCCTGTGATCGACCCTTGGAATTCTTGCTTTTATTACAATTGACCCGTACATTGTGGGTTCGCATATTTGTTCAAGTATACTTCTTGGGTTATAAATTTAAAGCTTGCACACACCGTTTGGAAAAAGGTGAGAAGCGAGAGAAACTGTCTCGCCTTTTATACCCCTCGCTGAATTTGATTCCACCTCGGTCGAGGTGGTCCTGACCGGACCGAAGTGTCAGACTGGATATCAGACCTAGTCGCCTCGGTTGACCAAGAACATCTCGGTCGAGGTGCTGTGACAATAACCGAGATGTGTCTCAGTCAAGGTCCGTCTTCTCGATTTCTCGAACTTTTGCCCTTCCAGTGTAGCTCCTGAGCTGTAATCCTTCCTTAGAAAGTATCTGGTTCCTGTCTAGAGGACGTAAACAAAACGAAGCAAACTATCTAAAACTAAGCTAGAAAAGGGAAAAGAAAGCAATACCTTGGGTTGCCTCCCAAGAAGCGATTGGTTTAAGGTCGCTAGTTGAACCATACACCATCATCAAACATACTGGAAGGTGTCTTCACCTCATACTTCATCTTCATCATGGGGTGAAAAAAAGGATTTCATCCAACATTCCAACAAATGCAAGTGCTCATCGGGAAACGAATCATCTATGGGTAGTTCATCCTTCTTGAGCGAGTAGGGAGGTAGCCGGCTGAGGTGATCCACAACAGAATTCTCGGATCCCTTCTTCTCACGAATCTTTAGGTCAAACTCTTGAAGCAAGAGAATCCAACGAATGAGGCGCGTCTTTGCATCCTTCTTAGCAAGCAAGTAACGAATAGTTGCATGGTCAGTGTAAACAATAACTTTCGCTCCCACTAAGTAAGAGCAAAACTTCTCAAAAGCATAAACAACATGCAATAGCTCTTTTTCGGTGGTGGCGTAGTTCAGTTGAGCTTCGTCTAGCGTCTTGCTAGCATAGTAAATGGTGTTGGTCCGGCCATCCTTCTTTTGTCCAAGTACCGCTCCTACGACCACATCACTAGCATCACACATGATCTCAAAGGGAAAGGTCCAATCGGGAGGTTGAATGATGGGAGGGGTGATTAATGTTTCCTTTATCCTGTAAAAAGCATCAAGGCATTCCTGCGAAAACTCAACAACAGCATCCTTATTCAATAGATTAGTGAGCGGTTTAGAGATTTTAGAGAAGTCCTTAATGAACCTCCTGTAGAAACCTGCATGCCTGAGAAAACTCCTCACACCCATAACAGAACAAGGGGGAGGAAGTTTCTCAATAGTCTCGATCTTAGCGCGATCGACCTCAATGCCTCAGTTGGAAACGAGGTGTCCTAGAACAATTCCTTCACTAACCATAAAGTGACACTTCTCCCAATTCAAAACAAGATTAGTGTCTTCACAACGTTGTAGCACTAGAGAAAGGTTAGCCATACAGTTATCAAAAGAGGAACCATATACCGAAAAGTCATCCATGAATACCTCCATTATCTCCTCAATGTACTCGGAAAAGATAGCCATCATACAACGCTGAAAGGTAGTAGGGGCATTACACAATCCGAATGGCATCCTCCGATAAGCAAATGTCCCCCATGGACAAGTGAAAGTGGTCTTCTCTTGATCATCCGGATGGATAGGAATTTGAAAGAAGCCACTATAACCATCTAAATAGCAAAAATGGGAGTGTTGAGCTAACCGTTCGAGCATTTGATCGATGAAGGGAAGCGGGAAATGGTCCTTCCGAGTGGCCACGTTCAGCTTCCTATAATCAATGCAGATCTTCCAGCCCGTAACGGTCCTAGTTGGAATCAACTCATTGTTCTTATTTGTCACAACGTTCATCCCTCCTTTCTTCGGAACTACATGCACCGGGCTCATCCACTTGCTATCCGATAAGGGAAATATGATACCTGAATCCAACAACTTAAGAATTTCCTTCTTCACAACCACTTTCATGATCGGATTTAACCGTCTTTGAGGTTCCCGTGAAGTCTTATGATCGTCTTTCATTAGTATCTTATGCATGCAAAATGAAGGCTTAATACCAACAAGATCATCAATAGTATAACCCAAAGCCTTTCGATGTTTCCTAGATAATTCAGTTTCAGAAAGGGAAGCACTAACGATAACGGGATAAGTAGAATCCGGACCAAGGAAAGCATACCTCAAGTGATTCAGAAGCGGTTTAAGTTCTACGATTGGAGGTGCTTTCTGAGATGGATCGGTGACTTCTCCTTCCACTTAAATGGACTTAGATCGAAGAACTGGACTTTCAGAAGTCTCAGTTGACATCATCTCGCTTGCTATCTCGGTCGGTGTCCGAGGTGAGTGACCAAAATGTTCTTCAGATAAGAACACCTCGCTTGGTCCAGGAAGTGCCTCGGTCGAGGTATTGGAACTAAGACCGAAACCTAACGTGTTTTTCTTCTCCTGAATCAGTCTATCGAATCTAGCTCCTAGATCTGCTTCCAATGCCTTTAAGCTCCGTATATCTGCATCACAAAAGATATATATACCTTCCTCCATTAAACTAAGAACTCTTTCAAGAGGATCGTTAATAAGGATAGAGCTCACCAATTCTCTTGATTCTTCTTCATCATAGATGTTGAAGATGTCATCCTCCAGCGGCTCTCCCTTCATTGCAGCAAGTAATGCAAACTCCACATGATCGCCACCAATGTTGAATTTCAACTTGGCATTCTTACAATCCACGTTGCAACCCGAAGTTGCTAGAAAAGGTCTCCCGAGAATGATAGGAATGGGATAATCTGCGGGAATGTCAAGCACAACAAAGTCTATAGGTATGTAGAAGTTACTTAACTTGATGGGAACATTCTCCAAAATACCCACGGGATGGGTAATGGAGCGATCCGCCATGTATAGTGTCATCTTCACCGGCTTGGGCTCTCCAAGTCCGATTTTCTCACATAGCTCCAGTGGAATGATGCTCACGTTGGCTCCTAGATCACATAATGCATCATACGTTACATCCCCAACTTGAATGGGAATGCAAAATGAACCGGGATCCCTCAATTTAGGTGGCATCTTCTCCTTCATGATTTGAATGAGCTCCGAAGACTTAGATATCATCCTTACTTCACCAAAATCCTCCAGCTTCCTCTTCATTGATAGGATCTCTTTCAGAAACTTCCCATAGGCGGGCATCCCTAGAATGGCATCAAGAAAAGGGATGTTAAAATGTAGTTTATTCATTAGGTCTATAAACTTACCAAAATGCTTGTCTAGATGTGCCCTCGCCCTTGACTGAGGGAATGTAAGTGGTGGTTTATAAGCAGGAGGTGGAACATAGACTTCAGATTATCGTTCGCTTTCTGGGACTCCATCTCGGTTGGCACCTCGACCGATGTGTTCATTTGGTCGTGGCTCGACCGAGGTACTGGATCTGCAGTCTTCAATCCACTGCGTGTTGTAATAGCCATAATTTGTCCTTTAGGGTTGATCTCTATCCTTGCTGGGAGCTTCCCTAAATCTCTTGGCGCTTCATTCGCCTTGTTGAAGAATTGTTGCTCTAAGGCTTTTTGTGCCTTCGAAAATGAATTCATCGATGTCTCCATAGCGTTGAGCTTGATCAATATTGCCTCCAGCACAACATCTTTCTTTGGTGGTTGGGACGAACTTGATGCAGCCTCTTGGCTTCTTAATGGAGTAGAAGAAGAAGAAGGAGAAGAAGAAGAAGAAGAAGAAGAAGAAGAAGAAGAGGGGGTGTTAAGAGCATTATTAGCATGAGAATAAGGGATACCGGAATTTTGTTGATTAGATCTCCAATTATTGTTGTTGGAGTTTCTATTATTGTTGTAATTTTTGCTCCGCGGCACTTGATAGTTGTTTCTTCCTTGGTAGCCACCGTCTTGCTCCTTCTTCGTTTGAGCTACTAAAAGCTCCTTCAATGCTTTCACTTCATTGCTAAGCGAGGTGAGTTGAGCTCCATTTGATGATGTGTCTTGGAAGCTAAATCTCTTTGCTCCATCTTCAGTTCTTTGATGGGAGTACTTTTCCATGTGTAAAGCTTGCTTTTTAATGAAATCTCAAGCTTCATCTATTTGCATATCCATGAAGGTGCCGGCGGAAAGTAATTGGAGCTTGAATTGAGTATCACCTTCCAAACTCTTGAAGTATATTTTCAGCATCTCGATCTTTGGAATCCCATGATGTGGGCAATCCAATTACAAAAGGTCCTTGAATCTCTCCCATGACTTGCACAAGCTTTCCCTGTCCTTCATAATAAAAGCATTGATCTTTCCCCTCAATTCAGCGGTCTTAGAAGGGGGAAAGAGCTTAGTAAGAAACTCCGTTGTCATCTCTTCCCAAGTGTTGATTTTTCCGGCCGGAAGAGATTGATACCAAGCCTGCGCTTTGTCTTTCAAAGAGAAATAGAAAGGCCTCAACTTGTAATTGTTATTCTCCACTCTTGAACGTCTTAAAGTCTCCATCAGAATCTCATAATTTTGCGAATGCTGATGCGGAGACTCTCTCTCCAAACCTCCAAATTGACATTGTCGGATCATGGTTAGAACTTGAGGTCTAAGTTCATAATCATGCTCAGCTGGATCACCTAGGTTGACTCCTGGATGCCTGACTTTCTGACTAGGGTCCATCCTCTGTCCTAGGGTTCGTGGAACTCCATCAAAAAGAACATCTCGGACTGGTATCTGAGGTGGTGGGTGTATCTCGGCCGGGACAACTAGGATTGGATCTTGCCTCGGTCGAGGATCTGGGATCGGTCGAGGCAGAATCTGAGCCCTTAGAGCGGCTATATCTACATCAATTCCTTCTGTTCTTGCGCGAGTCTCATCTCTCTCTCGTTGTAGTTCTTCTTTACTAAGGCGTAGCTGTTCCAATGCCTCCTTCAATCCGGCTTCAAGATCGCGATTGTCTTGATCGGCCATCTTAGCTTCTTTCAATCTTCTCTTGTAGGTCTTTTCTGGTTCGGGATCGTAAGGAACGATTTCCTTTCCAGCACGAGTTCTTCACATAAACCTAAGGAAAGATCCTGCGAAAACACTCAAGTAAAGTGGTCAAAAGCAACAAGGGCAACAGCCCCGAAAGATAACTGAAACCGAACTTGGTCTAGATCAAATCCCCGGCAACGGCGCCAAAAACTTGTTCGCTCCAAAAGGTGTGTGCAAGCTTTAATATTTATAACCCAAGAAGTATGCTTGAACAATATGCGAACCCGCAGTGTACGGATCAACTGTAATAAAAGCAAGAATTTCAAGGGTCGATCACAGAGACTATGGTGAAACAAAGTTCGGTAATCAGGTTGTCAAATAACCACAAACAACAAATTAAAGCTATCAAAGATAATATAAAATTCACATAAAGGGAACGCGGATTCTAGAGATTAAAGCATCCAGTTGTGGTTCCAACTCAAGATCTCAAAAGATAACGTGGACAAAGTTGAGGTTTGCAAAGGGAAGGTGTTTCTAAGGTGAGAATAGATCACCGGGTAACTCTCACTACTCACTATTCCAAAACAAAGATCATTTTACCGGGTAAGTCTCAAGGTACTAAGGAAAGGAACTATAATCTCAAACCAACACACCACCCAAGGGAATAGAATCAACCTTTATCGGGTAAGTCTCAGGCTAACTCACAAAGATGTGATGAAGGCACACTCAAACCCCAATAAAGGATAAACCTTTATTACCTACACTCATGATCTTGGGTAAACAAGCAAAGGAATTACCGGGTAAGTCTCATCCTAGGCTTGCGTTGAACCGGGAAAGGTATAATAAGGATAGGATTTGGCAAACAGAAACCTCAACTCAGATAAGGTTCACAAAAGGTTCACGGCGGTGCTACTACTACTACTACTACTACTACTATTACTACTACTGCTACTGCTACTGCTACTGCTACTACTACTACTCCTACTACTACTACTACTACTGCTGCTACTACTGCTCCTGCTACTGCTACTACTACTGCTACTACTACTCCTACTACTACTCCTACTACTACTCCTACTACTGCTACTACTGCTACTACTGCTACTACTGCTACTACTACTACTGCTACTACTACTGCTACTACTACTACTACTACTACTCCTATTACTACTACTACTACTACTACTACTACTACTACTACTACTACTACTGCTGCTGCTGCTGCTGCTGCTCCTACTACTACTACTACTGCTCCTACTACTACTGCTACTACTGCTACTGCTACTACTACTCCTACTACTACTACTCCTACTACTACTACTACTACTACTACTAGATCGAGAAAGGTACTCACTCGGGGTCAAAGGAGGAAGTCGATCGACGAATATCGAATGCGGATTCGATGGCCTTTATCGGGGTGCTTCCGAACCTAAAAACCGAAGCTAAACAAATTTAGCTTATATGCTAAATTTGGGTATAAAATACAATACATATAATTATAAGGATAACTCGTGATAAAAACTGTGGTTGAAGATCTATAAATAACTTTTCCGGGTAAAATAGGTAATTTATAAACAAGGGTTATTTTCCATAAATATAAATATGGGCCAAAATCTGTAATTAATCCAGTAAGGGCATATTTGTTAAATTTTAGAACTTGGATCATAAACTGCAAAATATGAATATGGATGATTTTTGTAATTACACTTAAATGTAGGAAGGCCTGATCACAATTAATTAAAATTGTTTCTTAACCCTACTCCTCTTGTTTGTTGTTGATGGCGACACAGGAGGGACACAGGGAGCGGTTGGGGCACACTAGACTCCGGCAAGGCTTGTGCTCCGGAGAAGGGGAAGGCAGAGCGGCGATGGAAGGCGGCACCAACAGTGATGGCGAGGCAGCTCCGGCAGGGAGGGGCGACAGTGGAGCAGGAAAAGGAAGAGGGGCGGCCAAGAACTCAGCAAGGCGGTGGCTCCGTTGGGCTCTGGCTAGGGCGAAGCAATGGAGAGACGCGGCGGCTCCTCTCCGGCTAGATGCGGCTCAGACTCCGGTGGCAATGGTTGTTCCTTGACAGCAGTGGGAACAAAGAAGAATGGGCGAGATGGGTGGTTGTTGATGGTGGCTCCGAAGCGGTGTCGACGGTGCAGAGAGACTCGAGTAGTACTTCCGGTTACAGGGTTAGACGAAGAGAGAGAGATCGTTGCTGGATGCGAGGTGACGAAGGGTGATTTCTCATTCTTCTTTATTGCAAAAGGAGAGGAAGATAGAACCATGGTGAGGTTGAAGAGAGGAAGAACAGGGGCGAGGTTGAGGAGTGAAGACTGAGACGAGGCTAACTGTGAGGGAGAGCGTAAGGCTGAGCAGGGAGGTCGAAAGGTCGAGTTGCAGGCTAGGATAGCTAGGGGTCAAAAGCTGGGTAATGAGGAGTCGGCTCTTCAATAGCCAGGAGAGAGAAATCAAAAAAAAAAAGGAAAAGGAAAAGGAAAGAAGAGAGGACACGAAATTATATTCGATCCCAAAAAGCGCTCGGAACGGGATTTTTGAATTGAAAACTTCCCGACCGTATCCGAGAAAAAAATAGAGATAAAAGGGGAAGTATGCTAATTATGTATTAATGTAGATTAACTAGTCTCTTTTGTAAAAATGTAGATAAAGTAGGTCCCTAGTAATTTTATGATAAAGATTAATTCTCAAATAAATTGATACCCCTGCTGGAAATAAAAAATATGATGTGGCAGTTTTTTAAATAAATATGGTTATTTACTGTGGTCCCCTACAAATCAAGATGTTGTTAGGATAGCAAATATATTTTCCTTGTAAATGTGGTCCCCTACATAAATTTAACAACTACATAATATTAGCAGATACATAAATTATGTATCTGCTAATATTATGTAGTTGTTAAATTTATGTGGCGTTGATTTTTATGTGTTGAGTGTCAGTAATGATGAAGGTGACGAACATAATTTATGTATCTGCTAATATTATTTAGTTGTTAAATTTATGTGTCAGTAATGACGAAGGTGACGAACATAATTTATGTATCTGCTAAATATTATGTAGTTGTTAAATTTATGTGGCGTTGATTTTTATGTGCTGAGTGTCAGTAATGATGAAGGTGACGAACATAATTTATGTATCTGCTAATATTATGTAGTTGTTAAATTTATGTGTCAGTAATGACGAAGGTGACGAACATAATTTATGTATCTGCTAATATTATGTAGTTGTTAAATTTATGTGGCGTTGATTTTTATGTATCTGCTTAAAATTATGTACATCATCTTTCATCACTGTTGATTCGAATACATAAATTTCACAGAAATGGATAATTTCAAAATTAAGGCCATGTAGTTACAGATCAACAATGGCGGTTTTTACTATGAATTTTAGTGAAAACGATCCTCAACTGTTTTCGGTCTTAAGCAAAACCGAAGCCATTAAAATGGTATAATGTTAAGAGAATTTGGAATACTTACAAGGAATGATTGTTGTTACACAACGAATAGATCAGAGTGGAGGTTGAAGACGACGATGTCGAATATCACGATTTGAAGATGGAGGTTTCGACTGGAGATTCTCACGATTCAATGGCGCTCTTTTTTCGGATGAAATTTTTTGTAAAGAAGATGAACCGTCTCCCGTATCTCACTAAATATTCAGTTGCCGTTTTTAATTTTATTATCCTTTAACTTTTAGGCAGTTATTATGCTACATTACTAATTTGCCCTTAAATAACTACCTTATTAAAGCTGATTTATAATTTCATTTTGATTTATTTTTTGGAAGAAAATTAGAGGGGCCTATTTTGTATCATGGATACAAAAAGGGCCTTTCTACCCCAATTTTCTCAAAACAATACGAAAAATAAAATAAAAAATAAATAAATATGGATCGAATATATAAATAAACTCGCAAAAATAACTTTGCAACATAGAAATCAATCTCGTAGATAAATAACGAGATTCTAATTATAATTTAAAATACCGTTAAATATGAATTTAAAAAATATACCCGACAAATTAAATTTACGATGTAACATACTCGTGAAACATACTTAAGACATAGAAATATATCTATAACCGTCCGAAAAATAAATATAGAAAATTGCACCCAATAAACGGGGCGTTACATCAGATCCCCCTAAAAACAAGTTTCGTCCCGAAACTTGTTATGCGTCGAACTTCTCGGCCCCTAAGGCCGAGGTATGAACGGTCAAACTAAGAACACTTGATCCTTCTAATCTAAACACGTCATCTACCCAAGATGCCACCGCAAGATATATCAGGTCATAAAACACATTCTCGCACAGGGCACAAAAAATACACATAACGTCACACATGCACATAACTCAACCAAGGGAAGAACTAGGTCTAACCCGTCGATTCTATCGACACTACTAACTCAGCATGAAACTCAATCAAAGATACTATCTTCCGTCATCCTATTAGCCTCATAGGTTCCTCGACTGTCACTAGATCATCATGACTGACCACACGTCTCGAATCACGCATGTACCCTCTCTACTCTTGGCAGCAACGCCAACTTAGAAGACACTTCTCCAACTTGCGCTAAGATCTCAAAAAGGTCAAAATATCGGAACTCAACGTCCTTCTCGGTTTCGATGCAGCATCTCCATTATTTTCCCTTTAATTTCTCTATCAACGAAGATCGAACTTCCAATTTACACTACTGGTTCGGGTTCTTGTCAAACCACACTTTGATGTTATATTTCCACAATTCTTGTTGCAATTCCAAGTTAACAAAGGAAGTACTTGCTCCATACTACTACTAACACGACACGTATGCTTTCACTTTTACATCGTTCCTCAATACTCGATCAAGACTTTGTCCTGGAGAAACACTTGCACACTTCAAACCCATCATACCTCAAGGCAATGTCAAAACAATTGTCCAACGACTCTGTTATTAACTCTTAACAACTCTTATGACCCTTGTCCATTTTCAAAACTCCTTTGTCTTCCAAAGTAGGTTAATCATAGATGGTGTTACTTGGAGAATCTCTTCACAAATCCGGTAATGACCAGCACATCCAAGAAAACTTATAACTTCTTCCACATCATTCGGGAGTTGTTATCCCGAGACAACTTGTCATACAACTTCTCTCTTCTTCGAGAGTAGACCAAAATATCTTATCCGGGCATTAGTAAGCTCATATGGAATTACTACAACTCGTAGTGACCATGATTTTTCCGGAATGCCGTATTTGCAATATCTCAGTCTCGAATTCTCAATTGGTGGCAATCAGCCCTTAAATCAATTTTAGTAGAGACTACCAACCCTTGCAGCCGATCAAGTAGATCACCTATCCGTGGTGAGGGATACTCGTTCATCATTGTTATCTTGTTTGGCTAAAGGTATTTAATGTACAAGCGGAGATAATCGTCTCTCTTTTTGCAAACTGGTGTTCTCCATAACCACTTCAAATCAAGAGTTTAAGATATATTCTAATATGAACTTCAAATCAAGAGTTCAAGATAGCATTCGGAGTTCTCCATATCATTTCACTAAATCTAATGAACTCTTTTCAACAAGTTCTTACAATTGCTCATTCTCTCGCTTCCACAACTCATGTCTCTTCACAAGTGTCATTCTATACAGCGCCTTGGATATCTGAGGTGCGTCAAACTCAACCTTAGTGGCAAAATCCATGTTCTGATGTATTGGAATCCGTGATATCTCGGTTTTTGTCTTTCCTTATTTCGTCTCATAACATAAGACCGACACAACCTTGTCTTAATACTTGACAGGTTGTCATGGTATTAATGATCTCCTCCGATCTGTTGGGGTGACGTCTTTCAAACACGTGTATTGCTCCATCTTTAGCTACAATGTTGACCGTCCTTTTTCAAACATTCGTCTTTTCTTGAATTGGAAAGATTTGCTTGCATCTTCAGAATCTTGTGTTCTTATATAAGTATTCTTTTGACTTAATCCCATTTTCCCTCTTAAATGGCATGATTGTAAAAATCTTCTAAAATTTCTCACTTATGTGCAACCATAAGGGTCCAATCGGTAGGACTTAACCGTGTTTTAAAACAATTGACCTTATCTTCTTCACTTTCCGTGACATCCCAACATATGGGAGGAGCTCTTCGTGTTCTACATAAGCTTTCACCATAGACCTACTTTCTTCAAGTAGAAATTATACTTCACTTTCCTTTTGTAAAGTCAACCCGACGGTAGAGGTTCTAACCTCAATCTTCCATATACATTTTGTACATCTCTTGTCGACATCAAACTTCAAAACTTCGATCTTCTCTTACTTTTGTTGGTCACCTTATGCATCTCTCGGTATTCCATGAACAACTTCACAACTGTACCGATATGGCCCGAGGAAAATGCTAGAAGAAAATCTCCATCCAAAACCACTAAAATATCAAACTCATTACATCTCAAGGTACTAACATCAACTCTAAGCTTGCAGTGTTGCCCTAATCTAGGTCCTCTCTTTCACGCCATAGCCACCATGTCTCTTCTATGTGAGTCTAAAAACTTGACTTATCTCTTTCCCGCGGTAACATATCATCCATTTCATACCCTGCATCCTCTATATACTCCCGTTTACGTACCACCTCCATGACACCTTACCTTCTTCTGGATTCACTACTTCCCCGTTACCATGGTCAAACTTTAAAACCTCTAATTCGTGTCGTTCTCCCATATGCCAATTACATGACATATAAAGGTCGCATAAGGTCATCCAAATCCCTCTGTATGCCCATAATCTTGTTTACTCATCCCCTATACACTCACCAATAGACAACCCGCACCTGTGAGTTCTCAATTGTCACCGATTAACTTGTATCTGATATTCTCCAAAGTCAACAACTTATTATTCTCCTACACTTCTCATGTTACCATTCTCATGAAGGCTACCCTCCTCGGGGTACTTTACCTTAAATTTCGTTAGTTCTTTTGTCATTTCATGCTTCCTTTTCTTTATAAGGTAACTATATCTTCTTTGTCTTGTTGTTTCATATAACTCCCTTTCAAAGACTTAGCCATTCTTCCTTGATGTCTTTCAAGAGCACCTTCTCAAATATTATAGCCCTAGATAGCATCCACTCACGTTCCTCTTGGTTGGTATCTTAAGTCTCTCGATCAAAACTCTTCGTTTCGTCTTTCATCTTCTTGGGGTCATCATTTATACACACTTCCTCCTACTTGGCGTTTCATAGTCTTATCATCATAATGGAAATTGGTCAACTCCACGTGAATCCCCACCATGCCCTTCTTCTCATAACTCTAGTAATGTTGTAACTTTACTTTTTGGTATCTCGTAAGCTTAACTTACGGTATCTTAATCTTTCGCCAATGGTTCGTTCATTCTTGCTCATCTTGTCTCCGATACTTAGGAGCTTCTAAGGAAAGCTTCACAGCTTAATTGAATACCACCTTTAACCTTGCTAGAATGTATCTCTCTCTTCCTGATTCGCATCTTCAGTTGTCCACGCGTCTTCTGGAAGAACTTAAGTTCGTTATCTCTATTGGTCTCGTTGTCGTTCAAGCAGGCTTCTTTGGAACCACATCCACACCTTAATGATACTCCCTTTACCTATATGATCTTCATCTCGATTTCTCTTAACTTGTCTTGAGTTCTCTTTTACTTGGTTGTCGTTTGTTTACGTCATCTCTAATCCTCATCTTCGACATCCTCTTCAAAGGAGTACAGAAACTCCAAGGTATTCGCCCGAACGTAGATCTCAACTCGATACTTGAGCATTTTCGTCCTCGTATGTACACTTTCCTAAGTCAAACAACGTCTTCCAAGGATGATGATATCATACGGTCATCTTAGCTAAAAGGTCCCTTAACTTCACATGCTACTATATATAATAAGAATACTTACACATAACTATATAAGTCCTAAGTCCATATCACTAGCAACATAACACATCCAGCATTCCATCAACAATATAAGGTCCTAAAACATATAACCGTCCACATATATAACTATACACATATATCCAGTTCATCATACAACATACAATCACAAAGATACACATCAATTCTATCATGCATAACTACAAACCTCATATCCATATCTATATATACATACATATACATATGAAAATCTAATAAGCTAAGTTGCCGAGATCTACGGAAGGAGTGGTAGTCCATACATTCTACCCCGACTCATGCATGTGATTTTGAAAACAAAAACTCAAAATATGTGGGGTTCTGTTTATTCCTTATCCGGTCATTAGAAGATTGCGAGTGCCATTGTTGTCAACCTAGGGCTCTGATACCACTTTTGTAACACCCCGAATCCGCAGGACATCGGACGTTATGGGCGAGACCTCATAATGGGTCCCGACCCTTAGCTTGACAACAATTTCACCGAACATTTCCAACATGGCACAAATAAAGCCAAAAACGTAAATCATTTTTAATGCAAATGATGAGAAACCCGAAAGGAAGCAACAACAAACTTCAGCCGAGGTACAACTCAAACTAAACGCCAAACAAGCGGCACACAAAACGTAATAACCGAAAGACAAAAACACAAGACAACTCCAACTCACAACCCTTCCTAAAATGTACGGATCCCGGCTTCCCACCCTTCCGGATCTCTCGGAGCATGCCTAATCTGTAAGGTAACTACAACATTCGGTATAAAACCGTTAGCTCATATTCGAAGCATTAGAATTAATGGGAAAGGCACAAACACAAGCAAAACATCATAAACACACAACATACTCAAAAGCACACCAATCCGGTTTATTATCTTTATTATGATTAAGTCATATCCCATTCTAATTCAACTTAGATTTGTGACACGAGACCACCGTGGTCCCGCCTCGGTCCCTATTTCCGGCATGGAACGGTACGGATGCCTCCGACCGTCTAACCAGCACGGCTAGTCGCCGAGAACCTCCTAGACTCTCGCAAGAGCTAGGCAGATGATGTCACCACCCGTTGATGGTGGCTCCGAAGTGGCGTCGACGGTGCAGAGAGACTCGAGTAGTACTTCCGGTTATAGGGTTAGACGAAGAGAGAGATCGTTGCTGGATGCGAGGTGACGAAGGGTGATTTCTCATTCTTCTTTGTTGCAAAAGGAAAGGAAGATAGAACCAAGGTGAGGTTGAAGAGAGGAAGAACATGGGCGAGGTTGAGGAGTGAAGACTGAGACGAGGCTCACTGTGAGGGAGAGCGTAAGGCTGAGCAAGGAGGTCGAAAGGTCGAGTTGCAGGCTAGGATAGCGAGGGGCCAGAAGCTGGGTAACGAGGAGTCGGCTCTTCAATAGCCAGGAGAGAGAAATCAAAAAAAAAGAAAAAGGAAAAGGAAAGAAGAGAGGACACGAAATTATATTCGATCCAGTGAACTTGTTGTCAGTGAACTTGTTGTCAGGCTAGGGTCAGGATCCATTGTGAGATCCTAGCCCCCAATGTTGCACTCCGAGTCCCGCGGATTTGGGGTGTTACATGGATGAATTTCAAGATAAACTTTAGAACCTCCATATGCTACTAAACATGCACTTGATTCTCCATTAAATCGTAAACACAACATATGACATACTTAGTCTAGCATGATTTGGAGTTCTCACCCCAAACCCTAGCAAGATGACTACTCAATCATAATCGAAAATCTCAAAACACAAAAGGTAGAAATGGATAGCATGGTGACATACTAGACTTGAAATAAGAAACTTAGGAAAAAGAATGAAAGCAAACAGACTTACCAATTAAAAAATTTACGATAGAAACAAGTTGGAAACAAGATCTAGAGAAGAGAAATATGATAAAATTCGAGAACTACTTCAATCTTCAAGGCCAATCGGCCAAAACATTACAAATGAGAGAGAGAGAGAGAGAGAGTTTTGTAACTAGAGAAGTGAATTGGTTTGACAATGATGTCTAAAACAATGATCCAAGGTCACTATTTATAGGCTCTAAATCGTGGTCCCCCTTATAGAATCATCCAAAAGTAAATCACACAACTAGTATGAATTTAGTTACAAAAGTGGTCCACATCGGGTGAAACTTTGCCTTAGGTCGGGTGAGTGATTCACTTAGGGTCAAGTGTTTCCACCTCCATAGAGAAATACACGTAGCTCAGGTTTTATGGCTTCTTCAGTTGGGTTTTCTTGTCTTCTTCAATCGAGCTCGAGGTACACCTCTACTATGTTGACACTTTGTCTTCTTTGTCTGGGTGGCTTTATCTTCTTCGGTCGTGTTTTGTCTATTCTTCACTTGGGTTTTTGGATAAACCCGACCTTAGTTGACAATAGCACTTTGGTTTGATCGTGTGAAAGTTTTATCGAGAAGTACAACAACCTCGTGTCATGTTGTGCTTGGCGTACTTCCATGTATGTATACTAGTAGTTGAGAGGTAGTCTCAAGTTTCATATTCATTCATCCTTGTGAATCCATAGGAATTTGTAGTGTCCACCAATTCATTGTATTGCCATTTAGTCCACTATAAAAATACTCGAGAAGCACTCCCTTCTCAAATCCATTGTGAGGGCATGAATGCAATTTTTTATTGAATCTTTCCCATGTAGAATGAATGTTCTCTCCATCTTTTATGTCAAAGTGGGAGATCTTCTCCCTATACTCAACAGTCTTGTGGGGAGGAAAATACTTGCTCAAAAAAGTTGTTGTTAATACTTCCCAAGTAGCAAAAGTACCTAGGGGATGCTTTTATAGCCATTTTGCAGCCTTTCTTGTCAAATAAAAAAATAAACGCCACATTGTCAAAGCATCAAGAGCAATGTTCTGATAATTCAAAGTGTTCATAATATTCTCAAAGTTCCACAAATCCTGATGTGGGTTCTCGTTTAGCAACCTTGATAATTGATCATTTTGGATCAACGTGATGGTGTATGTCCTAAGGTTGAAGTCTCAACCTCCAAGTGCAGGGAGCTCAAAAGCATGGTTGAAAACTCTTTGTCTATGATGCATCCTACCTCCAGCATTTGAGGGTGACGAGCCGTTTTAGTAGCAAGTGCGGCATTGAGCCTAGCAATTTCAGCTTGCGGATAAACAACAAGGAGTTAGTTATTTCCACCTTCCATTTTTTACTTATAGCAACTTTCTTGGAGGATTTTTGCTTGAATCACAAACTATTCACATTCACCAATCTAGCCTAAAAATCAAAAAAAAATAGAAATAACACCTTAAAATAACCAAAAATCAATATCAACTAAATTCTATCAACAATCCCCGACAATAGCGCCAAAAACTTGAATAGTGTGGAAGTGCTACCAAGAAGTACAATAACCTCCCCCGCAAGGATACGAGATCGGATGTAGTATAATCGGGTATCGAATCTCATCGACCACGTCTGATTTGGATGATATTGATGGTTAACTATTTTAAGTGAAAAAAGAAGACAATAGGGCATCAATTGTAACAAGAAAAAAGGCAATAATGATTGTAGGTAAAGTTTGATGGAGACAATTTTAGGAAACATGAATCCCCACTATAATGAATTAAGATAATGATGCATATATATAACTCATCAACATTTATATATGATAATTGCATGTAACCATCTAAAATAACCTTTGGCATAGACAAACAACGATCGTGCTTTCCAACTCGCGTAGCTCTCAATCTAGCGGTTCAGCAAGTATATGAAAACCCATTAAACACTTAGAAATCTAGAAAAGACCAAGAACAACCTTCTTTTGTGGCTCTTTGGTTAGAAAAAGGTACAAAGACCGGAACTTTCTACGATAGTTAGAAATCCTCGAACTTTGATAAACTAGTACTCTCAAAACCAAGTTTTTTTTCAATAAATCCAATAAAATGTCCTTCGCTTGTGTCTCTTCAGTTGTTTTATCTAAACTAGTTATAAACACCACTTCTTTCGAAGATAAATAAAAGGTAGGAATTAAAGTGCTTAGAAAAGAAGCAATATCACAATCTCAATTCATATATATATATATATATATATATATATATATATATATATATATATATAGAGAGAGAGAGAGAGAGAGAGTAGATCAAATGAGAACAGGCTTATCATGTAATCATGAGAATAGACCTTATTGTTTAATATATTATTCGTAGTTATTATTAGTTTTGTTATGAAGGTGTCATATCGTTTAATGTATTATTCGTAGTTATTGTTGGTTGAATGGATTATTCGTAGTTATTGTTTGTTGAATTGATTATTTGTAGTTATTATTATTCGTAGTTATTATTAATTATGATATCTACCCTAAATCTCGACCCTTAATACTCACCATCCGACGGTCTAAGATTGTTCTCATGATTACACGATAAGCTTGTTCTCATGGGAACTACACCCTGTGTGTGTGTGTGTGTGTGTGTGTGCAAACAATAAACTAAACCATTCTAGGGATCATCCAATCCTTAAATTATGAGGGAATTTAGCTAGACATGATCATATATAAATAAAAACAATATATGGAATCAAGAAAGACAGAAACTCACAATTATTTGGTTCCAGAAAGGCTAAGCTTTAAATCAAAACAAACAACTAATTGACGGCTAGGGTAAGGAGAAATCTGAGTGATGCCTAATTCGGGATGAATCAGTGTATATAACCCTACAAATGACAAAAGAATATATAGAGACAACTTTTGGAGTCTAGGGTTACACAAAATACAAACTTTCAAAGTTATAATCGAAGATATTTAATTTCCTTATCGGCAACAAGTGATGCATCCTCCTTAAGGGCACCATACGACCGTAATATGGTTGTAAGGTGGGCGTAAGCATGGCCGTAAGGAATGTTGTTCCGACAACTTCTTCGACAATTCAGTAAAACAGACTTTTCTGTTGATTTGGTTGGATATACATGGCCCATGAATACTAATTTTGAAACTCTTTCGAAGGTCTACAACTTTTCATTTGGCATGATTGGCCAAATTCAAAGGGAAGATGGTTGAAATTTGAGAATGTTTGAAAGGTCGTCATAAAATGACATCCTTCTTTAATGGTTTCCACTTGACTTCTTGAATATTTAGTCGATCTTGATATTTACATGTATTCTTCAACTCCATGAAAAATTGAAACCTCGTGCTATCATATTTTCATACCATTATTAAGCTCCATAAATGGTCTTGAATGCCTGAAACACGAAACAAACCAAAGTAGATACCGAAATACAAAAAGTGAATCCTTTCCATATAAATAGAGATGTATGATAGAGTGAAATATGTATGAAATGCATGAATCTAAGGTCTAAAAGTGTTACATTTGACACTCATCACGTGTCTTCTTTGTTGGGGTTTCCATGTCTTCTTCACTTGGTTTTTTAGTTCAGATGAGGTTCCTACTTGAGGTTCCTTTGCTCCTTTAGCCACTTGCATATGTTGCTATCTTGATTCCTTTCCTCCTTTGCTTGATGATGAAAGTGATGCCTTAATGAGTGTTCTTTGGATTGCTTGGTTTGATCATTTGTGCTCTATTTTAGACCTAAATCACCTATAAGCACAAAACACAAGGGGAGTAGACATTCTTTGATAATTTAAGCATATGAAAAATGTAGATGTCTAATCCCATGCAAAACTAAGAAAAAACACATAAAAAGACATATGTAACGATAACATAAAAGCATGCTATCAAAATACTACATACTTAGTTCTTACTTGTCCCCAAGTAAGAACAAAATACAAAGTCAAAAGAAATAAAATAAGCAAAGAAAGGTAAAGAAAAATATTTTTGGAGTATGCTATAAATGATAGATCACTTTTCAGAATATAAGAGTCATGGCAAGGCATTATGGGGTGTTGTTCAGGTAAGGCTAGAAATTGTGGTAAGATTGTGCGGCCGTCTAAGAGGTTGACACGTGTCCAAAAAAAATTAAAGAAAATATATTCTGGATACTTTTACCTATAATGAACTACCATCTTATAAGTTCTGCATTATTCTCTTATAAACTTTGAACTATTCTCATATAATTTATGAACTATTACTTTATATTATTCAAGAATTACTTTTTTTTAACTATTAACTATTCACATATAATTTATAAATTATTCCCTTAGAATATGAATTATAACGATATACTATTAATGAACTACTCTTTTATATACTACATTGAGTATTCTCATGTAATTCATGAAGTAGTACTTCACGATAATCTATTCATGAACAAATATTATATCTCCAATGAACTACTCTTATAAAGTTTATAAACTACTACTTTCAATACTTCATTTTTAATATATTATATTAAATTATCTATGTAACACCTCGAATCCACGGGATATTGGAATGCTGCGGGCAAGACCACACAATGGGTCCCGACCCTTAGCCTAACAACAATCTCACCGGGCTTTTCCAACATGGCACAAATAAAGGCGAAAACTCGAAAACGTTTATAATGTATGCAAGACGAAAAAGTAAAGAGTACAACGTGGAAACTCAGCCGAGTCCTCAAAACGACACAAAACTCAACAATACATCAATCCGAACGCGTACAACAAACCATAATCCAACATAAGCATAACTGCAATAATAATCCCAAAAACGCCTCCGTCCTATAATGTACGGCGACCCTCGGTTGTCCACTCCTCCACCTCACTCGGCGGCGTCCCTAACCTGCGGGACATCTACACAAGCGGTTTAAAACCGTTAGCTACATTCGAAGCATTAAAGACATGGTGATGGCACATACACACTTATACATCATACATCACATAATCATGCTCCACAAACAAGTTCGGTTATTATCTTTATATATTAGATCGTATCCCGTTCTAGTTCAACTTAGTTTTGTGACACGAGACCACCGTGACCCCGCCTCGGTCCCTACTTACCGGCATGGAACGATACGGATGCCTCCGCCGTCTAACCAGCACGGGCTAGTCGCCGAGAATCTCCTAGACTCTCGCAAGAGCTAGGCAGATGATGTCACCGCCCGTTATCATACACTTGGGCCAAAATATATGCATAAATGTCGGTGGTCCTATTACCGGTTTATATGTTATAACGTAAGCGATAAAACACACACCACCAAACACACAATGAATCTAATACATCGAATACGGCTAAGTAAGTCCGGAGACTTACCTCGTCTCTCAACTCACAACACTCTAGCTTCCTTAGTGAGGAAGTATACAACCTGCTCGAACACGAATACACTCATCAACACAAGTCCAAACTCATGAAGTCATAGACTTCATTCTAGTTATCTAAGCAAGATCACTCCACTCTCAAACTAGGAAAGCATTCTAGGGTCCAAGGTACTCAAGAAACTCTCAACAAGCAAGGGAAACTCACAACAGCCTACACAACCTAAGGACAAGATCAACAACAACAACCTAGGATAACCAACTAGCTTAGGAAGGTCAACATGCTCAACACTCAAGATCACCATTCACACCAAGCCATAAGGACTCCAAGGATAGCAACCACTATATGGCATTCCCATAAGCCCTAGGTCCATCCTAAGCATGCTTCTAACTAGATACATCAAAGGTCTAAGGAAGGAACGAAAGGAGGGGGGACCTACTAGTGAAGAAAACGTAGCCCCGGAAGCAAGCTGACGCTCCCGGCGGACACTGTCGACGCTCCTACGGTGGTCCTGGCCGCCCCTGTGGTGGCCTCGATCCGCCCCCGCGCCTCTGTAGATCCGCCCCCGCAGTCGAGTAGCAGAAACTTCGTCTTCTTCGTTTCTTCAACTGGTTCTTTGCTCCTAGTGCCTCCTTCTCTTGTTGGGCCTTCTCCAAACATTCACCACAAGTCTTAGCTTCCTCACCACAACCTAAACGAGCTCAAGAAAGGGATATGCAAGGGTTTACTAGATCTCCCTTCAAAAGCTTCCTCCATAGCCATGGAGGTGAAGAGAAGAGGAAGAAGAGAATACAAGCAGCAAGCGGAAGAGGGAAGAAGACTACTTACCACAACAGATCCGGAATACTCAAGCTGCAGCTTCCACACACCACTCTTCCAAGGAGAAGGAAGAAGAGAAGTGGAAGAGGGAAAAGAGCGTAAAAGAGAACTAGGGAAAAGAGAGGGGAGAATAAAGAGTTGATACAAAAGGTGGGATAACTCAAGGGTCAGCCCCTTTGTCCCCTCACTCCTCTTCCCAAGGTCGGAAAGTGAAAAGGAACCCCTCTCCTGCGTTAAAAACTCGTACTCAGTAAACGTGTCTGCGGGAAATAAGCCGCCGACGCGGAAAAGATCGGAAACACCTCGACTTCCGGAAATAAAATTTCCGGATGTTACAGCCTATAAATTAATCGTTTATATGTTATGAACTATTCTATTATAATTCATGAATTATAATTTTAATTCTTTGTTGGAAGGAAAGGGGGGAGTAGACATGTGTCATCTTCCTAGACTACCTTGACGGCTTACCACCTTACCGTCATGAACTATTCTATTATAATTCATGAACTATCCTTTTGTCCTGCAAGCTCTTATTAATTTCGTGACTTGAGCATGGATAGAATGGGAAACATGGCTCTCTTCGGGGAGTCGCAACCAAATATCCC
The DNA here is from genome assembly GCA_033239125.1 of Fagopyrum homotropicum. Classification (NCBI taxonomy): domain Eukaryota; kingdom Viridiplantae; phylum Streptophyta; class Magnoliopsida; order Caryophyllales; family Polygonaceae; genus Fagopyrum; species Fagopyrum homotropicum. The sequence continues at coordinate 103,780,584 of BSWB01000007.1, forward strand.
AGTTATACGTGACACTTTCATTCAGATGGTAGGAAGGCTATAAGAACTCTCCAAGTGTTTGACGCTACTTTTATCAATGGACCGGGTATGGGAATTGTTGTGGTCATCAGGAACAGTGCTGGAGTGGTTCTGGTCAGTGCAATGGTGAGAAGGATACCGGGTAGGCGTTCGTCTGTTAGATTTGGTACCTTCGAAGCCTTACACAAAGACCTTACGTTGTTGTGGAGACTCATTCCCAAACTGTCTTGAGTAAATATATATGTTGGAAAATGAAGATCATGGATTGTGTTACGAAGAGACATTAAGGGTACTAACGTTGTTATTGATGGGATCATGGATTTATTACATCATTACTGAAGTTTACTTCACTATATTTTCTTTTATTTAAAATCTTGTAAGCTGCTGCTCATCGAGATAATATATATAGATATTTATGATAGGGATAGATAATCGAATCAAACCAGAATTATTGAATCAAAAAGAGTTTGCAGCAGTTCTAGCCAGTTTGAAGTTGTCATCCGCCCCGACATGCCAAGCAAAGTAACCGAGCAACCCTTTTTGCTTAACAAACGCCATTTTGGTAGAAATAGCATCCACGTCATCATAGGTGATCCACGTGGTTCCAGCGTAGCTGTAACTCTCAACCGTGGTAGCATTATAGACCGTGACTGCGTTATTAGCGCTAACGAAAGCCTTGACCTGCTTGTAAGTGGCGGACCCATCTGCACTCAGCGCCGGTCCGGTGGTGGCCGCCAAGTAACCGTTGTTACTTGCTTTCGCCAACACATAACCGTAGCCGTAAAACGGAACGCCGAGGACAAGCTTGGTGGCCGGAACCCCTGAGCCGATCCATGATGTGACGCCGACGCTGCCGCTGACGCCGGCAGCCGGGTCGTAGAGTGCGGAGGCGGGGCGGGTGACATTGGACCAAAGCGGGCCCCAGAAGTCATAAGCCATGAGGTTGAGCCAGTCCAAGGTGCTGGCGATGGTTGATGCAGGATAGGGAAGGGTATAGTAGTCGCTTCTGTAGAAGACGGCTGCTGTTAGGAGCAGCGGGGTTTTCTTGGTGGTGTTTGATTCGGCGTTAATGGCGGCCCTCCACTCAGAGAGGAGGGTGCCGAAGTTAGTCATGTCGGATTGGGAGGAGGGGTATTCGTAGTCGAGGTCGAGGCCGTGGAAGGAGTAGGAACGGGCGAGGGTGATGGAGGAGTTGATGAAGGCTTTGCGGGAGGTGGGGGAGGAGGCCATGGAGGCGAAGGTGGCGGGGGAGGAAGAACCACCGCCGATGGAGAGTAGGGTTTTGATGTTGGGGTTTGTTTTTTGGAGGGTGGAGGTGAAGGTGGAGAAGGAGTTGTTGTTGGAAGGGGAGACGGTGACGCGGAAGGTAGTGGAGTTGAGGTCGGCGAAGGCGCAGAAGAGGTGGGTGAAGAGGGTGGTGTTGATGCTTGCTATGGGGAAGCCACTGTCTTGGAACCAGTAGGCTGCCTTCACTTGGGCTGCTGCTGCTGCTGAAGCCCTCGACAGGAGGACCAGGGTCAGCAGCAGCAAAACAACCTTGTTCTTCATCACCACCATCATGTCTTACTATGATATCAAAACCCACTTTGGCGTGAATATATACACACACATAACAGTTAGTGTGCATGCATTACTACAAATTAAAATACCCATGCTAGTAAGCAACTAGAAAGTAGACACTAGGATGGTACTTATCTACATTTGACAATGTTGATGAATATCGTATTTGTGGCTGTTGGATGTACAACAAATGCTACAATAGGCAATTGGAGATGCAAGTCAGAAGTCGCCGCCGCCTATGTCATCAATTTTGAATGTTTCAGCTTCACTTTTCTGCAACTTGTTATAATGCATCCATTTTCCCCTTGCAACCGAAACTCACCCACACTAAAACCCCCATTCAATACGCAATTAGTCGGAGAACAATTGAGTTGAAGTAGCAACTACAATTACATTTCACTTGTTTGTTAGGTTAGATACGGAGGGAATCGATCCCTACAAAATTGGTTGTTCTATCACCATACACATGTCGTCGACTCAAGGACCTATCACCTATGGTTGCCTTTATATTGAATTTGAATTTGAATTTGGATAGTTTCATGATCTGCATGGCCCTAAAATACTCAAAACTGGTTCTCCAACCCAACTCATGAGTTGCTTTGATCGGCACAACAAACTACTTTTTAGTTAGTTTCCTTTGTGGGTATCCACCCAACATTGACCGGAAAAATGTTGGAGTGCAAAATGTGATCAATCGACAAACAACAACCGGTATAACCAGAACTACTTTCATGGCCTCAGAGCAACTGCAAGGCCCAGTTTGTGCTTAGAAGAACTGGATACTTTGGTGTCATACTCGCATGATAGAGTTACATGTGACTTGGGCCTCCATTCATGTTGGCACAGCATCGCCACCTTTCCATCACCAGAGAGACGTGTCTTTACCAGAGTGCGTGAATCCACTAAATGAGAGCTTCCTATGCTAAAGCTGTTCTTATAGTTGGAAAGCCTGTGAATCATCTCAGCAGCTACAGCAGTTCCATTTGACGGATCCACAATGTGGTGGTATGAAACTTTTACCGTCTGTCCCTTGTCCATCCTGCCCAAAAACCACAAAAAATTCAACTTTTACTATTTGGTTTTTCACCATTATTAGCCTGCTTTCAACTTTGCGACATCACCAAAGCAAGCAGGTCAGAAACAAATAAATGTATTTATTTATACATACAAGAAAGCTGCTGCAGAAAAGTCTGGCTTGTTGAAGCTGATTCCTGCAACATATTTGGTAAATGCACCGGTTGCAGCATCAAACCCTACTTCACCACCCAAACTCAGCTCTTGGGTACCGACTGCACCATTAAACTCTAAAAGTGGTGCAGGATTCAAACCAATACTAGAGTTGGATGCCATGCGAGGATGAAGGTAATTTACATCCAGCTGAAAGAAGATACCAGAAATGATCAGAACACTGCAAACTCACGACCTTCTATGAAGAATTCAATGGAACAAAAAGCACAGCATACTTCTCTTTATGAATAAACAAGAAACACATTAGATATCGCAAACAAAAACATTGTGACACAGGGTGGAATTATCTTGACCAAAAACGAGGAAAACAATTCTGGTTTATTACTACAAAAGAATGTCATATAATGAGAACTAGTTGTGGTGATTTAAAATAAATAACTACTTTAAACAACTTCTTGATTACTCTTTGGCACAACAGCAAGTGTAATTAAGGTTGATCACGAAATCCAATTATACATCATAGATATCACGACGGTCTAATATATACACACTAACATTTAACTTTTCATCGCTATGATCCCCAGGAGATATTATATGGCTGGAAATTTGACATTATTCTACCCCATCCTTAAGAAAATGGCAGTGATGCTAGATTTAGTTGGATGTACATTAAAATTTCATGAACCAATATGCATCCAACATCCTGCTGAAGTTGACAGAAAACTACGAGAATAACTAGATTATTACAAACTAACATCCTTACCAGACTTGTGATCTAGAATTATAAAATGAATAATTTTGACAAAGGGCTCTGGAAGATTGATAACGAGATAAATACCAACCTTGCCAGATTTGTGGTCCGGAATATTAAAGCTGAGAGCCGTTTTGACCCCCCCTAGAGATTCATCAACAGTGATCTTGGTAGAGACCTGAAAGATTAAGTTTACTTCATGTAAGCATAGTAGAAAAAAATACATAAGAAACAATAAAACTTCTAGGTTACACAGTCATGTATTACCAGATATAAACAAAGATCAAATTTACATAGCAAAAAGACAGTATTACTTACATTTGAGTACATATCAACTGTTACATCAACTGCAACTTTCCCACTTTTGTAGACACTATTTATGTCACCAAGAAAAAACTCATCCTTCTTGATACCAGTGGCGGTCACTCTCTGTACAGAGAATTATGTCAATAAAAAGTTCAAAATTCTAAGCAGTCAAAAAGAAAGATGCAATTGCCTAACCCATTAGCTGTTTTACCTTTTACCTGGGATTTTTACTAGTAACAGCATTAACAAAGAGTTGGTAAGAGATCACCAAGAGTGTCATTTCCAATCCATGTTTAAGGTATTTTACAAAAAACCCACAAAAACTAGTCTTTAGAGTAGGTGTTCTTGATTGAGAATATACTATTGTCTAACATCATTATTCTGATGATGGTCCATGGTCCATTTTTAGGCATGAGATGCTCCAATGGATTTCAGAAGGACCTCAAACATTTGTCCATTTTATTTTTTACTGACAGCTTAGTTTAGAAAACATCATACTCAGAACAACGGTGCAAAAAGTGCACTCCATTTTTGCTCAATCTGCATATCCAAACAAGATAATGAAACCAATATTTCTAAATGAGTACTTGTGATCAGAGTTTATCTCCTAAAACATGAGATAAGACTTGGTAACAGCGAATATAGCATAGAACATGTATAAGATTGATGTCCTTGACAGGCAGCACTTAGAAAGTTGCTTGTATCAAAATTTAATAGGCACACCCAGCAAACGAAATTATTATCAAGGAACTATGTTCCCATATCATTAAATTTTCAGGTTATATAACCACATTAAAGCCTAACATATAGTAAAGGATTGAAGAAAATGGATACACCAACATACATATGTATGATCCACATACTCACCAGACAACAATACCACAAATGTTTATGTAAAAGATGAGGCAGATATATGTTTTATCATGCAGAAGATATAAGTAAAAGACTACTTACCACCCCAGCAGAACTTGGTAGCTCAAGGGTGAATTTGTGATCAAAATTGTAGTCTCTTGACAAGAGATCTGCAAATAAATTGAAAAAAGGATCAATTATAAATTATCTCGTAAAGACCACCATCAAAATTCAAGAACCTGTACGAAATACAACCCATTCCTTTCTAGACATGTAATGAGAGAATAAAAGCCCCAAGCCTACTGCAACTAAATTCCAAGAAAATCCACGCAACACGGTACTATCTTACAACAAATTCTTGACTGCCAATTTGATGAACAAACTCCATTAGTGCAGGAAAGAATTACCTCTGGCTCTCCTACCGAAATCTGGAAACTGTGTTGGAGCCATTGCTCAATCAAGATGGTCTGCAAAGCATAACAGAATGAGCAAAACAATGGAAGAACATCAAGAAATGGAGCAAGTCAGAAAGACAAATGCACAGCGGAAAACAAACGAAGCAAGATATATAAATGTCGACGAAGCCATAGCTTCGAAACACAAACCCCTAAAAAAACCCTACAGAAAACCAACAAAAGATTCTAGGCACCCCAAAGACCATCGAAACATAAAACCACCATTACGACATTGACAGAAGGAATCTAGGAGCTCGAATCTCACCTGTACTAACTTGGAAAAGAAGGAATCACGAGCCGCCGGGAGACCGGCGAAGACGGGGTTTTTGGAGGTACGGGGAAAGATGGGCGACGTGGCTCCTGATTCTTCAGCGCTTCCAAGTGGGAACAACTAATCCGCTTTATAAGTAAGCTCTATACTTATACTTGTGTTGGGCCTCAATATTCCTCGAATCAACATGTAAGTGGGCCTTCCCCGTAAATTAAGCCCACTTGTTCATCATATAAAATGTCCGTTTATTACCAAATAATATGTTTTTTCTTTTCCTTTCTTATATCCATTGAACAATTTTTTTGTCGTATTCACACTTTGATCATTTTGATCTGATACTAATATAATTTCAATGAATTTGACTAAATAGATTTTTTTTATATATCTATTAATTTTTATCAGTTTTAATAATAATAGATAAAAGCAATTAACCTCTTTATTTAAAAAAAAATCAACATGAAGTTTTTAGGTAAAACTAATTACTGAATTTATTTTTTTTTATTATTTTTGTCCTTTTTATTTTCTTTTTTTTGTATGAATTTTTGGTATGAAATTCATACCAAGAAATTTCCTAATATGAATTTTCTGGTATAAAATTCATACTAGAAAAAATCATAAATTTTCAAGTATGAGCAAATACATTCAGCAAACAAGAAAACATAAGGATTATTATTATAGGAAAGGAACTTACAGATATTTGTGTATAAACATAACTTACGGAACATTTACAATTTGCATAACCACAACTCAAAAAGTTTTTGTTTTGATCAGATTAATTACATGCTCTCAGAAAAATCACAACAAAGGGGGAATAGAGTACGGGAAAGGATTTAGACAATAACTTCAGCAAGAAACTAAGAATGATGATTTAATCATTTTTAAATTAAGAGCTCATCAGAAACCCTCAAGAATATATTAACATTTTTGTTATGCAGTCAATTGAAGATAGATTTCGTTCCTTTTCATCCGCGTCCAACAACACCGACGCATCTATACATATTGACTTGACGATGGAAATGGCAAAAGCAAGCTCCAGACGACTGCAAGCACTTAGCCTCCATTCTCACTCACCCTTGTCATCACCATCTTGACAGTCAAACTAATATTTGTGATAGCAAATGTTAAGTCTTCATTCCATTAGGGATTTATGGCTTTCTTGATGATCCTAGTCTTAAACTTCTACATTAGTTACAAACACACAACACATTCAAATAGCTCAATCAATTCAAAATGATTTTACAAACAACAACTTCATTGGATACTGAACTTCATTGGCTATCACATTGGTTATTGTTGGTGCAGGTGTTGTTGGGCTAGCAACTGCTGCAATGCTGCACAAGCATGAACATATTCGTATAAGTTCTACAAAACAGATATTCTCACATTCATATAAAAATTGCTTTGGCTACTTTGACTGGACCTGCTTCAGAACTTGATTTCTTCTAGTGGACTTGGAGTTGGATCTTGATCAATTCAACTGGGCTGAGGAGAATGATTTGGAGTGCACCTGTTCCTACACTTCCTAGAGCCATGCATTTGTATGAAGGTGGGTCTTTCCGGTGCACTGTCGGGTCATATGCTCGGGACAAGACTGCATACGATTGGAACGCCACCACATTTTGTTCAATTGGAATAGAGATAATCAATCACCAATGTATCTATCTAAGTTTACTCAATCGATTTGAGAATTTTTCACCATAACTTCTTGATTTCATTTGTTTTAACTTTATTCTGGTGGGATCATATACGAAAGATTGATCCGACAACATACATCTAACTAATAAACAAAATTATGCCAAGGACTAAATGTTTGCACTTTGAATAGCAATTAGGATAATAATTGGATACACAGCAAATCGGCATGAAAAAATCAGCATCGCAAACGTTATGTCAAGAATCCAAACAATTAAATTCCTCCATCTTATCAATGCACTTTGCCGAATATCCAACCAAATGTATGTAAAGTTTCAACTAAAATAAGAGAATACAAGACATGAAGAGGAGAAATCGAGAGTCCTATGGGCAAGCCCTTGAACAGCAACTTTGAGCTTCTTAGGATTACTAGGGGTGTAATAGCGTCGCAAATCATTAGTTGTTATTGTTGTAACTGAGGTTCCAACTTCGAGCATCTACCAGCTTCAAAGAAAAGACCTATTTTCTATAAAATGAATAACACAATTATTTTATTTATAAACAATGATATAAAGGATGAGGTGGAGACATTAATCAAGAATTCTAGATCGCCGACATGGTCTCTCTATCTCCAACTTCTTCTCCTCTCCTATCTATAGTATACGTTACAACCACGAAGGCGCCACCAGCCACCATTCCTAATTCAGCTCAAACCATACCAACGTCTCCTCCTCATCTGGCGATCTCTCTCTTCTCTTGTTTCTCCTCCAAAACCGCCGTCCGATTGAACATGGATCCTGCCACCGTCATTAATGACACGTTTTACATATCTCATGGTTCGTCGACGCTCTCGATCAAGGATTCTTTTCCGGCCAGGCACTTCCTTCAGGGATGGAAACAAAAGGGTCTTTTTCTTGCCAAACCAGAAGCAGGGAGAGAGGAAGCAAAACCATAGATTGAACGGTAAAAATAAAAAAGGAGTACATTTTCTAAACGAGATTATAAGAGGGGCTTAGTTAATAGATTGAAAATTAGAAAATGTCTATTTACCAAATTGGGCCATTTAATTTCCGTACCTTATGTGTTGTTATAATATAGATAATTTATTTTATTTATAAAAAATTTTGGAATAAAGTTTGTGCATTTTTATTTTATAAATAATCGGATATATAAAAGTAAATTTTTTTAAAGTAATCAATTCAAAGTTCAAAATTACAAAAATAATCACCAAACTTTTCAGTTTTGCAGAATAACGGTATATATAGCAATAATTAAAGAAAATTTTCTCTCTTCACCAAAAAAAAACTCTATTTTTCCGAAACGAAACCCTACGAATGTTTTCAACTTCTCTCAATATCTTGCTCCAAAATAAAGTATTTCAAGTTCAATCTACTCAATTCAGGTAGTTTTCATCTCTTCGAGTATAAAACACCATCAAAATGGAGAATCAATTAGGTATGAACCTTGGAACTTTCCACATTAGGGTTTCAAACTAGCCTTAATAGATTTTATTCATATGAGATTTGCAATAAGATTTAAAATTTATCTCAATATGATTTATATTGTAAAAAGTAGTAGAATCATTATTAATATTGTTTTCATCGATTGAAAAGAAATGAGTTTATAATCATTCTCGAATTTGTATTGTATGTTGATGACAATACTTATACTAGTATATCGATAAGAATTTTACATTGTTTGACCTTTTTTAAAACTATTGTAGACGACATTAACATCGTTTATTTTGGAGATTTTGTTGTTATTGACAACACAACTAAACCACCTTAAGAGTTTATTATGTTTTTCACATCAACATATTAGTATTTTTCTAGCGTTGACATTTATTAAACACTATATTGTTATTTGAACCGATTGACAATACGAAATCACTGTATAATATTATTCTAGTGTTGTTGAAATCGATTACACATATTATTTTTCTATTTTATTGTCGTTGACAAGATAAACACTACTTATTTTAGGTTATTGGATTTTGTTCACATTTATTGACAAAACAAATACTGCTTATATTGTTGGTTATTATGTTGTTGATATGACAAACACCATAATTTAAAAGTTTGTTATATTGTTGGCAACATTAGACACAACTTATTAGATTTTTTGTTTTGTTGACAATTATAAAATGCATATATAAATATTTTGAATTTGTTAACAGTTTATAATCAAACTGAAATAGTAATGTAGTATTATTGAAAAAAAATTAAATATTATTTTTGCTAGTTTAGTGTTAATGATGACAAAAACTTCTTATATTTTGTGGTTTTGGTGTTCTACCCACTTGTTGATAGTGCAAACACTACTTATTATATTGCAGACAATATTTAAACTACTTATATGAGTGTTGTTGACGGTATATACTCACATTGTGTTATTGTTATATTGTTGTTGGTTAGTTGACAATATTTAAAACACTTTATTAACTTAATAATGTTAATGATGACATCACTTAAACACACTATTTTCTTAAGTTGTTGACAAATTTACACACATTATATTATGATTGTAATGTTATTGACAAAAGTTTATCATTCCAGATATTGAATTCTTTAATTGTTCTCATTATTTTACATTCATTATTTAATTTTTTTTAAATATTATTTTGTTTCATTTGAAGTTGTGAATAAAAAACGAGTATGTTTTTTGGAAGAAGTAAGTATAATGTCGAATTCTTTATTTTATATATGTTTTTAATTATTTTTAACTTGTTGACAACACAAAGAATAGTGTCTTAGTAAAATATATTTGTCTTTAATTATTTTCTAATATTCAAGTTGCAGTTAATTCATAGATGGGTAAAATATGCCTACTCTCATGAATCATGATTTCAGGTACAAAACAAGCATGAGTATCATGTTGTGCTATGCATCACTATCAATAGTGACATAATTTAAACTTGGTGTACAACATCACCAACATAGTCCGGGAACGACTCATGCAAGAGTCTAAACACATGAATTTTAATTAGCTTTATAATAACATTACTTGGTATTAAGTTTCCTTCAAAAACGGCCGAATTCCAAGCATACCATAAATAGTATACCGTTGAAGTGAAAGCGAACTTCATTGCTGCATACTTCCGGTGTTTACGCTTCCGTTTGGTTCTCAACCACCGTAATGCAAGCTCCAATGTGTTCAATCCTGATGCCATATGAAAAATACATCGAATATCCCTCCATATATCTCGAGAATATCGGCATCTAAAGAAGAGATGGTCATGTGATTCATCATATTGCCGGCATAAATGGCACACCGGATCAATATTCAAAAATCCCATTCGATCATGTGTAGGCAAACGAGCCAGCGCCGCCATCCATGAAATACATGCATGGCGTGGTGTATTCCTGCTATCCCATATAACCTCATGCCAAGGTACTTGATCTCCTTTACTACGTATCAAATGGTAAGCTTTTGAGACTCTAAATTTCCCTCCAGGCGATAGTTGCTCCAGTAACTGGTCCATACTAGTCCCATTTGTACATAGCTGCTTCAGGATATCTCTACTTCTCAAAATAGCCTTAATTAGCCCCGAGTCTTTTCTATGAACCTCCCATTCGTTTGCTCCAACAACCGAGAGATATCTATGATGTATCCATTTAATCCAAAGGCTTTCCCGACCTTCATATATGTGACAAAAATGCTTGCACATAAACGCCATATTCCATGCTTTAAGATCAAGTAACCCTAGTCCACCTTCATCCTTGGGCTTGCATACTTTATCCCATGCAACTCTCGGCCGTGACCACAAGAAATGACGCGTTATTCTCGTCAAACGCTCCAGTACAACCCCTGTAACACCCCAAATTTTACAACTTAGGGAGTTACTGGTTAGGACCGCACAGTGAGTCCCGACCTTAGTTTGACAACAACTTAACGAGATCTTACAACAAGGCACAGATAAGTAAAATCAGAAATCATAAAATAGTTCTTAATGATGCATGAATGTGACAAGATCGACTACAGCCGGAAAACGGAATATAGCAAAGTACGAAAGGAAACAATGTTCAACTGTAAAACCCACAAATGCAGAAACTGTAAAACGTCCTAAAGTACGACACCCCGGCTGACCACTACCGTCTGGATCACTCGGCATCTGCTCTAACCTGTGTCAAATCTAAACAACATATCAACAGTTAGCTAACTATCCAAATATAAGCAAAATGATAACGGCACAAACACAAGCAGAAACAAAAATAAACAAACATCATGCTGGCACTCAACCAATTTATTATCTATTATTTAAGTGATTCACATTATTCAATTTAAGTTGTGGCACGAGAATTATTATTAGTTCTCGCCTCCGTTCCTTATCCAACTGGTGTAGGTCTAGCTGACTTCCATTGGTAGCATCACTACAAACCATGTATGGACTAGTCCCGAAAGAAACCCCCAGCGCCCCGCGAGCTACTGAGCAGAATGCTACCGCCCGTTACTCTTAGGCCAAAATATAGGTCGGTAATTATATATCACAACCTATCTCTCTAACATTTCAATCACACACCACCATCATCATTTATACTCATATTTAGAAGTCAGCTAAGTAAGCCCAAAGGACTTACCTGATATACAGCTCGACTCTTTGTAAACCACTCGTTCTGTAAACTGTAGCAACTCAGTTGCCTGTCAAAGGCGATAAGTGTATTAGCACACTCTCACGTAGTTAGAAGTCTAAAACTTCTAAGATCGAATGATGTATTAAGACATAACTAGTTACGGTGTTAATTTAGGGTAAAATGACCATTTTACCCTTGGTCCCGAATTTCCCGTAAAATCTAGAATACATGTCTAATCTCCTATTTACGTTTCTAAAATCATATTCTAACTCCTAGAATTTTATTTGGTTCCAAACTGACATTTTTCCCATGTTTCTATTTTCCGGAAGAGACGTAAAGGTCTAACTTCGGTTCTAAATATAAAATTCTTAACGGCTTATAATAATTCCGAATTAAATCTCTAGATCATCTATGAGGTTCTATCTAACCTTAGGAGAAAGAATTCCTCCAAACTGTTCAGCCAATGTTCCTATAAAAATTCACAAAGTCGGTTCCTTCACTCTAATTTCCTATACTTAGCCAAAAATTTAAGTTTACCAAAACTGCTCAACTACCTAACTTCGGGAGCTCATAACTTTCAATCCGACCGTTCATTCCTTCCCAAATTTTAATATGTTAAACTACATATATCCATCTACAACATATCCAAAATTCAACGGTGGATCTTTATCCAAACGTTCAATAATTGGCCGACAAGATAGGCAGTTTATAGGTCAAAAGCTGAAGGCATGAAATACAATTTTACAGCAGCCCCTATGTCTATCATTTTATGTATAACTTTCAGCAGCTACTTATCACTATTTTAACTATGCTCAAGGTCGAATCACAACAGCTCATCAATCTATCATTCCGGAAATAATATACATACAAAAGCCTATACAATAACCTTCTCCTTAGACTAATCGGAATACTATGCAGCTCTTTGTACCAATTTAATTCTTTATACCTAGAATACATGGGATCAAGCTATGGAAGAGAGGGAATTTACCTTCTTCAGTTTGACGGTTCTGAGACGTCTACTCTCGTTTTCTACGAAGGCTCGTATGTGCTTCCTAACCTAAGGATAGATGGAACGAAAATGAGACAAGCAGGAGAGGAGTCGGTAGAGAGAATAAGGTGAAGATGGGGGAATCAGAGTTGCTGCACTAACCTCTTGACGCGGCTGGCTACGTGCAGAAGGTCGGTAAGGACTCGTTGCAGATTCCAATGGCTCTTGACGCTGCTGGATTGTGTGTGCAGAAGATATTTGTGCGGAAGCGCTGTGTGCACCGGCTGGGACGTGAGGAATGGGCTGGAGTTGTGCTGCTGGAGTGGCGCTGGGCTGAAGCAAGCTGGAGCGGACAAGGCAGCGGCTGCTTCTGGGCTGGAGCGGACAAGGCAGCGGCTGCTTCTGGGCTGGAGCGGACAAGGCAGCGGCTGCTTCTGGGCTGGAGCGGACAAGGCAGCGGCTGGAGCAGCGTTGGGCTGGGCTAGCTGGCTGCAGAACTGGATCCGTTGGAGCTGAATTATGGGTTAACAGATGGGTTAAAATGGCTGCAGCTGGCCTCCTAAATTTAACGAGTTTCTGGCTGGGCAAGATCCCGATATATAAATATACGGACTAGGCGGATAGGGAGTTTATTATAGTTTAAGATCGGCTCAAAATTCTATCATTTTATGCGGAAGTAATCTACATAAAATGATAAACTATATAAAAGATTCTATCATTTTATGTGAAGGAATCTACATAAAATGATAACTCCTATAATAATATGTCTAACTAAGTAGACGGATATGGTCAGCTGATCGAGATCTATTTTATAACGGAAAAAGACGGAATAAAAATTCCGGATTTTACAACCCTTGATAATGGCAATATAGACAACCAGAAGCTATCTATCCCTTGAATCACCGATGCAATTAATTCAACACGCCCAACGAACGATAGGTGCCGTTTATTCCATGCCGAAATCTGTTTACCAATCTTGTCCATCAAGGGAGTGAAATCTGAAGCTCTCAGGTTATATGGCGCCATTGGAATCCCAAGATACCGAAATGGGAACTGCCCTAATGTGAATCCAGTAATGCTCCTAAGTTCATCCGCCTCATTTTGCTCCATTGACGCAATAAATATGGCTGACTTGCTCATGCTAACTTTCAGGCCGCTAACTTGTCCAAATCGATTCAAGGTTGTCATCAAGCTCTCAACCGAAGGCTTGTCACCCCTGCAAAATAAAACTATATCGTCAGCATAAATCAAATGAGCTAACCTGAGTTTGCCACAGTGTTGATGAAACTTGAAGCCTGACTTGTTCATCTCATTCTTTAGCATTCTCGAAAACATTTCCATGCAACACACGAATAACAAGGGCGACAATGGATCCCCTTGCCGTACCCCTCTCTTGCCTTTAAAATACCCATGTACTTCCCTGTTAACCTTGATTGAATATGTTGCCGATGATACACATACCATAATCCAATCAATGAAACGTTGCGGAAACTCTAATGTTTCAAGGGCAAACCGCAAAAAGCTCCATGAGATTGTATCGTATGCCTTAGCAAGATCGACATTCAAGAAACATCGCTTAGTATCCCTCTTCACATTATATCTCCGGAGCAATTCTTGTACCATGAACACATTGTCGGACATTAATCGACCCGGAACAAAAGCTGCTTGCGAAGGGTCAATAAGATACGTCAAGCATGGCCCCATTCTTCGTGTCATGATCTTCGAAATAATCTTGTATACAACATTACAACAAGATATCGGCCGGAAATGTTCCACTCGGTTAGGGTTATCATTCTTAGGCACAAGTGAAACAATAGTATGATTCATTTGCCCCAAGAGTTTCCCATTAATAAAAAATTCTTTGACCGCTGCACACACCTCACTACCAACCTTATCCCAGGCTGCCTTGAAGAACCTTGAGGTGAAACCATCTGGCCTTGGCGCCCTATTTTCATCAATACTCCAAAGTGCCTCTTTAATTTCAGCATTAGATACTGCCATAATGAGGCTCTCCTTGTCCAGTACCTTCACCTTCGGACCTATAGCAATCTCCCCAGGGCCCAGTCTCTCAACATCCTCATGCGATCCAAATAGCCCTTGAAAGAAAGAGACAAAAGATTGAGCAACTTCATCAGTCGAAGTTGTTGGAACTCCATTGCCTCCTATAATCATTGACACATGGCATCCCATCGACCTCGCCTTCATTAGGCCATAGAAATATCTCGTACACCTATCTCCTTGCAATATATATCTTGCCTTCGCCTGTTGTGAAAGAAAACTGAACTCAGCCTGGTTAAGATGCTCCATTCTAGTCTTTGCTCGTTCCATTATACTCCTAAGGTTTGCCAGACCTGGCTGTACACGTAGATCTTCCAATGCCCTAGTATACTCTTCATTCGCTTCTTTAGTTCGTTGAAAAATATGTCCAAAATGAAGGTCATTGAGGGATCGAAGAGGCCGCTTTAATGATCTCAATAACTGGTAGAGTCGAAACTGATATGTACCCCGACGATGACATATCCAATTCTCTTTTACCACATCTTTAAACCTGTCATGTCTAACCCACATATTGAAAAATTTGAAACCAATGCTACTACCTCCCTGATGTTGATGCAAGTATGCAATCCCCAACTTATGGTCCGATAGATGCCAAACCTCCAGGAAACTAACTCGACAATATATACCCTGATCCATCCATGCACCATTTACCATAATTCTATCGATTTTACTCCAAATAGTACCATTCGTCCATGTATACTTAACCTCATCATTGCTTGGAACATCAACCAAACCCAAGTCACCACACACCTCATGCAATGGCTTACTTTCATATAGTCTCACTGGCTCCCCATATATTCTTTCATCCGAGTATAGTACATTGTTAAAATCTCCCAGAATGATCCAAGGCATACTGTTACCAACAAACTCACGTAAACCTTGCCATATTTGCCTCCTAATAGATACTCGATGCTCTCCCAGAATATAAAACGCACCAAATGTGACCCCAGATGCCTTGCATGTTGCCATGCACACAATATACTGCACATGCACACGTAAAATATTTACGTCCAGCCTGCAAGGGTCCCAAATAACAATCATACGGCATCGTTCATCCAACTCGAAATTATGAGTATATTGCCATCCCGGAAATTTACGCCTCATTAACACCTGCACATCAATTAAAGGATTAAACCGAGTCTCAAGAATACCACATAAACATACCTTTAATTTATTTAAAAGTGACTTAAGTCCATTTTGTTTTCGAGGGTGACTTAAACCCTGTACATTCCATGCAACAATACTCATGATACTGCTTGTCGTACGCCCTTTGGGGAGCAACATATATGCTAAGTAATAAGCTTATTACATGTTTGTCTTTTTAAACATGACATTGAATTAGCTCTAAACCGTTTTAAGGTGAGAACTTGCAACGATAAACTTAAGTACAAGGAAATTATTGTGTTTGATTGCTACTTCACTTTAATGGTTCAATACATTAAAAATGAAGGTCCAAATAAATGGGATCCATCTTCTAACTTATAAATTGCAAAAGGATATACGGATGAGGTGTGACCATTAAATTTTGTAAAATATTGAAAGGGCGTTAAAAGAATGTATTCACCATTCAACACTGAGAGCAAGCATTGAAATTTTTTATAGATTAATTTTGAAGAATGAGTGGTAAAGACATATAATTGTGATGAAAATGTTATCAACGAAGCGAAGATCAAAGAGTTGTTGAAATTTATTTGTCTAAAAAATTTTTCAACCAACCAAAATCTCGGCTGAGATATTGACCGAGATTCATTCTGTTGGGAATTTTATCAAAAAACTTTTAGGCAAAAGTTGAGAAATTCAAGTGTGCATAATCGAAGAGGGCATCTAGAGAAGAAGTGTTATACTATCCTTGATCCAATTCATAGCCGAAACACTCGTTTTTTGACCAATCTCGCCCCGAGTGAGTTGGAGTGACTATTTCGGCCGAAATTTTTGACCGAGATTACCTTCTGTCGAGATTAAACCTACCCGGCTATATCTCTCTCTAATTGCACAAGTTCAAGGTATGTAAACTCTCTTCTTAATCTCTTGTGTGCCGATTTCATGCCTCTTTCTACGCTAAAAGCATTGAGTCTATTTATTTGGGTATGTTACATCAAAATAGCTTGAGATATCACAACAAAGTGTGAGTGTGAGAGAAAACAAGTAGGAAACTTTCGTTTTCAGTAACTTCACAAGTTTGTTGTTACTTTGCGTGTTTGTGTAGATGTCAAGGCAAAAAAATCCCACGATGGTCACAAAAGAGTGATGCAAGCTAGAGTGATGCAAGTTAGAGTTACCATCACTTTAGTTAATTATGAGGACACCATTACTTGTGATGTTGTGCTCATGCAAGCATGTCATATTCTATTAGGACATCCATGACAATTTGATAAAAGAGTCAAGTGTAACACCCCAAATTTTACAACTTGGAGAGTTACTGGTTAGGACCTCACAGTGGGTCCCGACCTTAGTTTGACAACAACTTAACAAGATCTTACAACAAGGCACAGATAAGGAAAAACCGAAAATCATAAATTAAGTCTTAACAACGTATGAATGTGACCAGAACAACCAACAGCCGGAAAACATAAGATAACAACTACGGATAGAAAGAAAAGAACCAAGGTCCAACTGGAAATCCCACAAATAAAGAAACTGTAACACGTCCTAAAAGTACGACACCCCGGCTGACCACTACCATCCGGATCACTCGGCATCTGCTCTAACCTGTGGTACGTCTACACAACATAACGACTGTTAGCTAACCATCCAAATATAAGTAGAATAATAGCAGCACAAACACACGTAGAATAATATAAACAAACATCATGTTGGCACACAACCGTTTATTATCTATTACTTAGGTGATTCATCTTATTCAATTTTACAGTTGTGGCACGAGAACTCTTAACAGTTCTCGCCTCCGTTCCTTATCCAACTGGGTGTAGGTCTAGTTGACCTCCGCCGGTAGCATCACTACAAACCGAGTATGGACTAGTGCCTAAAGAAACCCCCAGCGCCCTCAAGCTAACTGAGCAGAATGCCACCGCCCGTTACTCTTAGGCCAAGTATAGGTCGGTAAATATCTATCACAACCTATAACTCTAAACATCTCAATCACACACCACTATCATCATTCATGCTCATACTCAGAAGTCAACTAAGTAAGCCCAAAGGACTTGTTATAAATCTCGATTCTCTGTAAACGGTAGCAACTCAGTTGCCTGCCAAAGGAGATAAGTGCATTAGCACACTCCACGTAATTAGAAGTCTAAGACTTCTAAGATAGAAGATCGTAATAGGACAGAACTGATTACTGTACTAATTTATGGAAAAATGACTATTTTACCCTTAGTCCCGAAACTTCCAAATTTTCCGAAATTCATGTCTAAACTCTTATTTGAGACTATAAAGTCATATTCTAACTCCTAAAGTTTAGTTTGGTTACAAACTGGCACTTTTCCTATTTTCCTATTTTCCGAAAGATCGTAAAGGTCCAACTTCGGTTTCAAATATAAAATTCGTAGAAGCTTATAAAAATTCCGAAATAATTCTCTAGATCATCTATGATGTTACATCTACCCTTAGGAGCAAGAATTTTTCAAAACTGTTCATCCATCATTTTTATAAAAATTCTCAAAGTTGGCTACAACACTTACATTTTCTATACTTAACCAAAATTCCAATGTTTACAAAAACTGCTTAACTACCCTACTTTGGAAGCTTATAACTTCTAATCCGACCGTTCATTCCTTCTCAAATTTTAATATAGTAAACTACATACATCTACCTATCATCTATTAAAATTTCAACGGTGGATCATCATCCGAACTCTCTAACATTGGTCTCCAACTATGCCCGTTTCCATCTTACAACAATGAAATTAAAACAATGTATTTCACTTCTCTTTCTCTTGCCTCTCATTCTTGTTTTACAGCAGTCTAATCTTCTTAGAGTTCTCTATTCGACTCTCACCGAGTACACTGGTTTAAACACTCGAACTCGCACATCCTAGGTTCTATTCTCATGGAATTCACTACATCTATTTCATAAGCAGAAGTGAGAGAGAGAAACTGACCTCTTATTGGACTGGGGGCTTTGACTCGTTTTTATTGATGATCCAAGGAGCAACTACAGCCAAACACACTGCTGCATCAATGGGGAAGCAGTCCAACACAAAAGGGAAGTATAAGACACGGATTTAACTAGTAAGGAGATGACAGAAGGGACGGAAATGCAAATAGATTTTTACCCAGTTTTACTGAACAAGGTCGAGTGTATTTCGATCCAGAAAGAGTGTTGGCCGAGAAGGAACTGTAAGGAACGGATGGTGAGTGTATAATGCTGGAATTCGGTAGAGAGAAGAGGAGCAAAAGGCTCACCAGCCAGTAGTATGGTTACTGCTCGTCCACGAGAGGGAGACCGAGCGAGGTGCTGGTTTCTTCTAGCCGGAAGAGAATTCGCTGCACTAAAAGTCTCTTATTAGAGATGCAATCAAACGGCTACAGATCAAAAGGTAAGGGAAGTAACTCTACCGGATTTGTGTACTCGCTGTGCAGAAGAGTTGTGTGCAGAAGAGCCGTGTGCAGAAGAGATCGATCGAGATGATTCGTCTACTACAGAAGGAATGATGAAGAAGAGAGGATTCTGAATGTAGACAGAAGGTTGGGAACGTGGGCTGCATTCAGAAGGAGATAATTGTTTCTGCGTAAATCAAGGAGCGGTTACATACAGAAGATTTGCATTGTTCCAGCTCAGCAAATCCAAGGCGTCCCAGCAGCTGCTCTCCCTTGGGCTTGCGAAGGGAATGGCCAGCTTCTCCTTCTCCATGCTGGACTGGGCTGCGCTGGAATGTTGTGCAAGCTGGGCTGGGAAGCTGCTGGCGTGCCGAAGATGGGCTGAAGATGGGCGCTGGCATGTTGGGCTGAAGATGGCGCTGGGCACGCTGAGCAGAAGATCACGGACTGGGCCGGCTGCTGAGCTGCTGAATAAGTTGGGCTGGGCACTGGCGCAAGGGAGCAGTAGTCCGGTGCTAGCTGCAGTCCGGAAACGAGATCACCGACTAACGAGTGCACGGAAATGGACGGAACTATAATGGCCAAGGAGGAAGGCTTGTTGATCGGCTTGTCACAGCTTGTCATGGTTATGTTATAGTTTAGGATTTGTTATAAGGATCTTATCATTTTATGTGAAGGAAGCTACATAAAATGATAGATTTTAAAACAATGTGTCTAACTAAGTAGACGGATATGGACAACTGATCGAAAACCGGTTTGTTACGGAAATAAACGGAATAAAAATTCCGGATATTACATCAGTACCCCCTTAAAATAAGTTTCGTCCCGAAACTTAGAATAAGGTATCTACCCAAACAATCTCCCCGTCGGTATGCAACTATTCATGCTATTAATCACGTAAACATAAACACTCATTCAACATAAAATCACAGAAAGCATATAAAGTATCGTCTCAGTACTAACCCGTCTATACTGAGGTAGCGGCTAACTCCGCAAAGAACTCAAGATAGTTACGTCTAATACTCTCCTCTGTCTCCCAGGTAGCCTCATCAGCTCCTCGTCTAGACCACTGGATCCTCAACATCGGTATCTCCTTAGAACGCAGGCGCCTAGTATTATGCTCTAGGACGGCTACTGGGTACTCCACAAAAGTGTGGTCTGGCTCGACTATCAGATCCTCATGACTGATGACGTGTCTAGGATCCGGTATGTACTCTCTCAGTTGAGATACATGAAAAACTAGATGTACTCCCTCCAATCTCGGTGGCAATGCTAATCGGTAGACAACCTCTCCGACCCTCTCTAAGATCTCAAATGGACCGACATATTGGGGACTCAGCTTCCCCTTGATGCCGAAACGCCGGACTCCTCTCGTCGGTGACACTCTCAACCACACCTGTGCACCTACTCTAAACTCCAAAGGTCGACGC
Organism: Fagopyrum homotropicum; assembly: GCA_033239125.1. Taxonomy (NCBI): domain Eukaryota; kingdom Viridiplantae; phylum Streptophyta; class Magnoliopsida; order Caryophyllales; family Polygonaceae; genus Fagopyrum; species Fagopyrum homotropicum. Next base: position 103,801,163 of record BSWB01000007.1, read on the forward strand.
CGTTTATCGGCGTAGGATTTCTGACGACTCTGAGCTGCTAACATCCGCTCCCGGACTAAGGCAATCCGGGCGATGTAATCCTGTATCTGATTTGGTACTACCCCATCAGCCTTGCTAGGCTCATCCCAGCACAACGGTGTACGACATCTCCGCCCGTACAAAGCTTCATAAGGTGCCATCCCAATAGACGTGTGCCAGCTGTTATTACATGAAAACTCTACCAGTGGAAGGTGATCTGGCCATACCTGCCCCCAATCTAATACACACGCCCGCAACATGTCCTCTAAGGTCTGAATGGTCCTCTCAGACTGACCGTCTGTCTGTGGGTGATAGGCAGTGCTAAAGTGGAGACTCATCCCCAGAGCAGTATGTACCTGCTGCCAAAATCTCGAGGTAAAACGTCCATCCCTGTCGGAGACGATAGTCCCCGGTACTCCATGGAGTCTCTCAATGTGTCTGGTGAACTCCTCAGCTAGACGACTTACCGGCCACGTTTCCTTAATCGGAATGAAACGTGCGGTCTTCGTCAGACGGTCTACCACTACCCAAATGGCATCAAAACCTCTGCTGAGCCTCAACCCTGTAACAAAATCCATAGATATATCCTCCCACTTCCAATGTGGTACTGGAAGTGGGTGGAGCTCTCCTCCGGACCTACGATGCTCAATCTTGACCTGCTGATAGGTCGCACACTGGGCTACATACCGAGCCGCATCAGGCTTCAAACCACCCCACCAGAAGGAACGTCTCACGTCCTTATACATCTTACTCGCTCCTGGATGTACTGAGTAAGGGGTAGCATGAGCCTCACCTAGTATCCTCGGTCTCAACTCAGTGTCTGATGGCACACAGATACGGTCCTGACGTCTCATCACTCCATCGGCACCAATAGTGAATTGAGGTGCCTCATCTCGTGACATCCGGCCTCAGATCCGGGTCAAAGTCAGACAGGTCTCCTGCTTCTGTCGGATCTCACCCAACAGATCAGGAAGTAACTCTAAGGTGGCTAACTGATGAGGTGTATCGGGGAACTGGATCTCAACCTCCAACCAAGCTAAGTCTCTCTGTAACTGTGGTTGTACTGTCAACCGGGCTATCGCCTTCTCCCGAGGCGTCTTCCGACTCAAAGCGTCAGCAACTACATTCGCCTTCCCGGGGTGGTAAAGAATCTCAAGGTCGAAATCCTTGATCAACTCTAGCCACCGCCTCTGGCAGTTATTCAACTCCCGCTGAGTGAATATGTACTTCAGACTCTTATGGTCTGTGAAAATCTGACAGGTCGCTCCATAGAGATAATGACGCCAGATCTTAAGAGCATGTACTACCGCAGCCAACTCCAGGTCATGGATGGGGTAGTTCTCCTCATACGTCTTCAGCTGTCGAGACGCATACGCTATGACCTTACCCCTCTGCATCAAGACACACCCCAAGCCCAGCTTGGATGCATCACTGTACACTACAAAGTCCTCTGTACCCTCAGGCTATGATAAAATCGGAGCAGACGTCAATCTCCTCTTCAGCTCCTCAAAACTCCGCTGACACGGCTCAGACTAGACGAACCGAGTAGTCTTCCTCAGGAGACAAGTAAGTGGTCGGGCGATCAGGGAAAACCCTTCCACAAACCGGCGGTAATAACCTGCCAATCCAAGAAAGCTGCGAACCTCCTTAACATTCTTCGGAGGTTGCCAAAAAGACACTGACTCAATCTTCGCCGGGTCGACCTTAATCCCCTCAGCAGTCACTACATGGCCTAGGAAAGCCACCTCTGACATCCAGAACTCGCACTTGGATAGCTTAGCATATAGCTGGCTATCCTGTAGAATCTGTAATACTGTCCTCAAGTGTCCGGCATGCTCCTCTCGAATTCTAGAGTAAACTAAAATGTCGTCAATGAAGACCACTACAAACTGGTCTAAGAATTCGATGAAAATCCCATTCATCAACTCCATAAATACTGCTGGTGCATTAGTGAGCCCGAATGGCATCACTACAAACTCATAGTGGCCATACCTAGTCCGGAATGCCGTCTTAGGTATGTCCTGGTTTCTCACTCTCAGCTGGTGATAACCCGATCTCAAGTCTATCCTCGAGAACACTGACGCTCCATGCAGCTGGTCCAGTAGATCATCTATGCGAGGCAGTGGATACTTATTCTTGATGGTGACCTTGTTCAACTCCTTGTAATCAATGCACAACCTCATCGATCCATCCTTCTTCCTCACAAATAATACTGGTGCTCCCCAAGGAGAAACACTAGGGCGTATGAAGCCCTTCTCTGCTAACTCCTCTAACTGCTTCTTCAGCTCAAGCAGCTCTATAGGTGCCATACGGTACGGGGCCTTCGAGATCGGTCTCGTGCCCGGCTCTAACTCAATGCTGAAATCAACACTCCTCTGTGGAGGTAGCCCTATCAAGTCGTCACTGAATACCTCTGCAAACTCGCATACAACTAGTATCTTCTCTACTGTCAGGCTCTTGCGCTCCTTCATGGCATAACACCAGAAGGCCTCGCAACCCCGTGCTATCAGTCTGGCTGCTCTCACTGCGCTGATAGCTGTGCCGGACTTTCCGAGGTCCCAACCTCGGAATATCACTCTGTGACCCTCCTCAGTGGCGACAATCACAGTTCTCCTACCAATATCTAAGACTGCTCCATGTCTAGTCATCCAATCTATCCCCAATATCACGTCCTCATGTGCTAAGGGCATGACTAGAAAATTTACTAACCAAATCCGGCCTCCCAGATGAATAGGGCAGTCATAAATCTCTCCGGATCCTCTAACCTTACCCCCATCTAGTAACCCAACCACAAAAGGTACACTCTCTACTGTAGCTAAGGACAACCTATCTACGCATGCATCTGATATAAAGGAGTGCGTAGCACCGTATCAAATAAAACTCGCACAGGTAAGTCATAGATCCAAATAGTACCTGTGGTCGCGGGTTCTGTAGGCTGCTCAGTGCTCCTCAGCTCGAACACTCTCGATGGTCCTCCTCTAGTGTCATTGGTACTACCACGTCCCCTGCCACGACCTGATCCCTGTGCCGTACTGTATGAAGCAGGATGTCCTGGAACCCGGTACTGTTACTGCTGCTGACTCGGTGCTCGGTACTGAGGAGGTCTCTGTCCACTCTTCTCAGTACCTGCAAGAGAAGATCCCTGTTGTGAAGGGGCCCTACCTTGACGGCAGAAAGTAGCCCTGTGTCCCGGCTTCCCACAAGTGAAGCAAGTAGTAGGTAGCCTCTGGCAGTCCGTCTTAATGTGATCACGGCTACCACAGTTAAAGCATTGTCGATCTCTACCTGAAGTCTGAACTGTAGGGTGGTAGCTGGACCTCCCCTGAGTCTGTCCTCGACCTTAACCTGCTACTACTGCACTGCTACCTGCATGTCCTATTCTCTGCCGCTTATCCGGCCCACTAGACTGAACTGCTTTCCTCGAAGCTGGCCTATCTCTCTCATAAGCAGAGGCCCTATCCTGATAGTCAAACAAAGTCTCACAGCGGAATCCTGCCAGATATGATCGGGTACTCTCTCTCAATCTCCTGGAGAAAAGGTAAACATGTTGCTCTTCCGGAGGTGCAGCTGGTCCAAGTAGGGTCAACTACTTCTGAAACTTCTTTATGGCAGCAGCAATCGGGATATCCTCAAATCCCGCCTCAATGAAATCCTGGAATCTCTCCCTCCTCAGCGAGACAAGATAGTACCTGTCTCTAACAATGTTCCTCATCTGCTCCCAACTGGTGACTCGGCTACGAATGGTCCGCCACCATGAATGAGCATCATCTGTGAAACAGGTCTGCACCAAATCCACCTATCGATCCTCGGGGCAACATATCGCCTCTAAAGCAGTCTCTATCTTCCCTATCTAGTGCTCCACCTCTAGCCCTATTTCTCCACTGAACGAGGGAACCTTCTTAGAGTTGAAAGCCTTCAACCACTCATCCGGTCTCGGTGCTCTAGACCCAGTAGGCTCTCTATCATCATTAACTCTCCTCTCAGGTACAGCCGGTACCTGAGACACTCCCTGTGTCACTTGAACTGACCGGGCCGGTAACACCGGCGGTACCTGGTTAAGCCTCTCAACTCTAGCAGCCTCCTCCATACGCTCAATGTATGCTCTGTACTCTCTATACTCAGATGCTCCAATAGAAACACGTCCTCACTCAGTCGAACGTGCTCCCTGCGCTCCAGACCTAGCGGCGGTCTCATGCCTGACCTCAGGACCTACACTCTCAGCTACCTCTTCCACAGCGGCCTCTAGCATGCTTGTTGCAGGTGGATCCTCTCGAGGAACTCGTCCTTGACCATTCTCTAGTGGAGGTCTACCCCCACGACCACGCCCTCTAACAGCAGGGGTCCTATCAGCTCGATCCTGTCTAACTGGGGGAAGGGGGGGACGACCCCTACCTCGGCCAGTCGCTGGTGTAGCCCTAGTACGTGCCATCTGCACGAACGGTAACAACTACAGTTATAATCTAATTAATCTATCATAAGCAGTAAAAGTCGATAATAATAAAACTAAGAGTACCGAGATCCGCGGAGGTAGTGGTGGTCATCCGTACTTTCTATCCCATCCCGACTATGCATGCATTTTAAAACCAAAATTTTCTTTGGAAAGCTCAGACCCTTTTCGGGTTCTGTTTATTTACTTATATGACTTTTTAGAAGATTTCAAGTGCCATTGTTGCCAACCTGGCTCTGATACCATGTTGTAACACCCCAAATTTTACAACTTGGAGAGTTACTGGTTAGGACCTCACAGTGGGTCCCGACCTTAGTTTGACAACAACTCAACAAGATCTTACAGCAAGGCACAGATAAGGAAAAACCGAAAATCATAAATTAAGTCTTAACAACATATGAATGTGACTAGAACAACCAACAGCCGGAAAAAATAAGATAACAACTACGGATAGAAAGAAAAGAACCAAGGTCCAACCGGAAATCCCACAAATAAAGAAACTGTAACACGCCCTAAAAGTACGACACCCTGACTGACCACTACCATCCGGATCACTCGGCATCTGCTCTAACCTGTGGTACGTCTACACAACATAACAACTGTTAGCTAACCATCCAAATATAAGTAGAATAATAACAGCACAAACACACGTAGAATAATATAAACAAACATCATGCTGGCACACAACCGTTTATTATCTATTACTTAGGTGATTCATCTTATTCAATTTTACAGTTGTGGCACGAGAACTCTTAACAATTCTCGCCTCCGTTCCTTATCCAACTGGGTGTAGGTCTAGCTGACCTCCGCCGGTAGCATCACTACAAACCGAGTATGGACTAGTCTCTAAAGAAACCCCCAGCGCCCTCAAGCTAACTGAGCAGAATGCAACCGCCCGTTACTCTTAGGCCAAGTATAGGTCGGTAAATATCTATCACAACCTATAACTCTAAACATCTCAATCACACACCACTATCATCATTCATGCTCATATTCAAAAGTCAGCTAAGTAAGCCCAAAGGACTTACTTGTTATAAATCTCGATTCTCTGTGAACGGTAGCAACTCAGTTGCCTGCCAAAGGAGATAAGTGCATTAGCACACTCCACGTAATTAGAAGTCTAAGACTTCTAAGATAGAAGATCGTAATGGGACAGAACTGATTACTGTACTAATTTATGGAAAAATGACTATTTTACCCTTAGTCCCGAAACTTCCAAATTACCCGAAATTCATGTCTAAACTCTTATTTGAGACTATAAAGTCATATTCTAACTCCTAAAGTTTAGTTTGGTTACAAACTGGCACTTTTCCTATTTTCCTATTTTCCGAAAGATCGTAAAGGTCCAACTTCGGTTTCAAATATAAAATTCGTAGAAGCTTATAAAAATTCCGAAATAATTCTCTAGATCATATATGATGTTCCATCTACCCTTAGGAGCAAGAATTTATCAAAACTGTTCATCCATCATTTTTATAAAAATTCTCAAAGTTGGCTACAAAACTTACATTTTCTATACTTAACCAAAATTCCAATGTTTACAAAAACTGCTTAACTACCCTACTTTGGAAGCTTATAACTTCTAATCCGACCGTTCATTTCTTCTCAAATTTTAATATAGTAAACTACATACATCTACCTATCATCTATTAAAATTTCAACGGTGGATCATCATCCGAACTCTCTAACATTGGTCTCCAACTATGCCCGTTTCCATCTTACAACAATGAAATTAAAACAATGTATTTCACTTCTCTTTCTCTTGCCTCTCATTCTTGTTTTACAGCATTCTAATCTTCTTAGAGTTCTCTATTCGACTCTCACCGAGTACACTGGTTTAAACACTCGAACTCGCACATCCTAGGTTCTATTCTCATGGAATTCACTACATCTATTTCATAAGCAGAAGTGAGAGAGAGAAACTGACCTCTTACTAGACTGGGGGCTTTGACTCGTTTTTATTGATGATCCAAGGAGCAACTACAGCCAAACACACTGCTGCATCAATGGGGAAGCAGTCCAGCACAAAAGGGAAGTATAAGACACGGATTTAACTAGTAAGGAGATGACAGAAGGGACGGAAATGCAAATAGATTTTTACCCAGTTGTACTGAACAAGGTCGAGTGTATTTCGATCCAGAAAGAGTGTTGGTCGAGAAGGAACTGTAAGGAACGGATGGTGAGTGTATAATGCTGGAATTCGGTAGAGAGAAGAGGAGCAGAAGGCTCACCAGCCAGTAGTATGGTTACTGCTCGTCCACGAGAGGGAGACCGAGCGAGGTGCTAGTTTCTTCTAGCCGGAAGAGAATTCGCTGCACTGAAAGTCTCTTATTAGAGATGCAATCAAACGGCTACAGATCAGAAGGTAAGGGAAGTAACTCTACCGGATTTGTGTACTCGCTGTGCAGAAGAGTTGTGTGCAGAAGAGCCGTGTGCAGAAGAGATCGATCGAGATGATTCGTCTACTACAGAAGGAAGGATGAAGAAGAGAGGATTCTGAATGTAGACAGAAGGTTGGGAACGTGGGCTGCATTCAGAAGGAGATAATTATTTCTGCGTAAATCAAGGAGCGGTTACATACAGAAGATTTGCATTGTTCCAGCTCAGCAAATCCAAGGCGTCCCAGCAGCTGCTCTCCCTTGGGCTGGCGTGCTCCTGGGCTTGCGAAGGGAATGGCCAGCTTCTCCTTCTCCATGCTGGACTGGGCTGCACTGGAACGTTGTGCAAGCTGGACTGGGAAGCTACTGGCGTGCTGAAGATGGGCTGAAGATGGGCGCTGGCATGTTGGGCTGAAGATGGCCGCTGGGCACGCTGGGCTAAAGATGGCGCTGGGCACGCTGAGCAGAAGATCACGGACTGGGCCGGCTGCTGAGCTGCTGAATAAATTGGGCTGGGCACTGGCGCAAGGGAGCAGTAGTCCGGTGCTAGCTGCAGTCCGGAAACGAGATCACCGACTAACGAGTGCACGGAAATGGACGGAACTATAATGGCCAAGGAGGAAGGCTTGTTGATCGGCTTGTCACAACTTGTCATGGTTATGTTATAGTTTAGGATTTGTTATAAGGATCTTATCATTTTATCATTTTATGTGAAGGAAGCTACATAAAATGATATATTTTGAAACAATGTGTCTAACTAAGTAGACGGATATGGATCAACTGATCGAAAACCGGTTTGTTACGGAAATAAACGGAATAAAAATTCCGGATATTACATCAGTACCCCCTTAAAATAAGTTTCGTCCCGAAACTTAGAATAAGGTATCTACCCAAACAATCTCCCCGTCGGTATGCAACTATTCATGCTATTAATCACGTAAACATAAACACTCATTCAACATAAAATCACAGAAAGCATATAAAGTATCGTCTCAGTACTAACCCGTCTGTACTGAGGTAGCGGCTAACTCCGCAAAGAAATCAGGATAGTTACGTCTAATACTCTCCTCTGTCTCCCAGGTAGCCTCATCAGCTCCTCGTCTAGACCACTGGATCCTCAACATCGGTATCTCCTTAGAACGCAGGCGCCTAGTATTATGCTCTAGGACGGCTACTGGGTACTCCACAAAAGTGTGGTCTGGCTCGACTATCAGATCCTCATGACTGATGACGTGTCTAGGATCCGGTATGTACTCTCTCAGCTGAGATACATGAAAAACTAGATGTACTCCCTCCAATCTCGGTGGCAATGCTAATCGGTAGACAACCTCTCCGACCCTCTCTAAGATCTCAAATGGACCGACATATTGGGGACTCAGCTTCCCCTTGATGCCGAAACGCCGGACTCCTCTCGTCGGTGACACTCTCAACCACACCTGTGCACCTACTCTAAACTCCAAAGGTCGACGCCGTTTATCGGCGTAGGATTTCTGACGACTCTGAGCTGCTAACATCCGCTCCCGGACTAAGGCAATCCGGGCGATGTAATCCTGTATCTGATCTGGTACTACCCCATCAGCCTTGCTAGGCTCATCCCAGCACAACGGTGTACGACATCTCCGCCCGTACAAAGCTTCATAAGGTGCCATCCCAATAGACGCGTGCCAGCTGTTATTATATGAAAACTCTACCAGTGGAAGGTGATCTGGCCATACCTGCCCCCAATCTAATACACACGCCCGCAACATGTCCTCTAAGGTCTGAATGGTCCTCTCAGACTGACCGTCTGTCTGTGGGTGATAGGCAGTGCTAAAGTGGAGACTCATCCCCAGAGCAGTATGTACCTGCTGCCAAAATCTCGAGGTAAAACGTCCATCCCTGTCGGAGACGATAGTCCCCGGTACTCCATGGAGTCTCTCAATGTGTCTGGTGAACTCCTCAGCTAGACGACTTACCGGCCACGTTTCCTTAATCGGAATGAAACGTGCGGTCTTCGTCAGACGGTCTACCACTACCCAAATGGCATCAAAACCTCTGTTGAGCCTCAACCCTGTAACAAAATCCATAGATATATCCTCCCACTTCCAATGTGGTACTGGAAGTGGGTGGAGCTCTCCTCCGGACCTACGATGCTCAATCTTGACCTGCTGATAGGTCGCACACTGGGCTACATACCGAGCCGCATCAGGCTTCAAACCACCCCACCAGAAGGAACGTCTCATGTCCTTATACATCTTACTCGCTCCTGGATGTACTGAGTAAGGGGTAGCATGAGCCTCACCTAGTATCCTCTGTCTCAACTCACTGTCTGATGGCACACAGATACGGTCCTGACGTCTCATCACTCCATCGGCATCAATAGTGAATTGAGGTGCCTCATCTCGTGACATCCGGCCTCAGATCCGGGTCAAAGTCGGACAGGTCTCCTGCTTCTGTCGGATCTCACCCAACAGATCAGGAAGTAACTCTAAGGTGGCTAACTGATGAGCTGTATCGGGGAACTGGATCTCTACCTCCAACCAAGCTAAGTCTCTCTGTAACTGTGGTTGTACTGTCAACCGGGCTATCGCCTTCTCCTGAGGCGTCTTCCGACTCAAAGCGTCAGCAACTACATTCGCCTTCCCGGGGTGGTAAAGAATCTCAAGGTCGAAATCCTTGATCAACTCTAGCCACCGCCTCTGGCGGTTATTCAACTCCCGTTGAGTGAATATGTACTTCAGACTCTTATGGTCTGTGAAGATCCGACAGGTCGCTCCATAGAGATAATGACGCCAGATCTTAAGAGCATGTACTACCGCAACCAACTCCAGGTCATGGATGGGGTAGTTCTCCTCATACGTCTGCAGCTGTCGAGACGCATACACTATGACCTTACCCCTCTGCATCAAGACACACCCCAAGCCCAGCTTGGATGCGTCACTGTACACTACAAAGTCCTCTATACCCTCAGGCTGTGATAAAATCGGAGCAGACGTCAATCTCCTCTTCAGCTCCTCAAAACTCTGCTGACACGGCTCAGACTAGACGAACCGAGTAGTCTTCCTCAGGAGACAAGTAAGTGGTCGGGCGATCAGGGAAAACCCTTCCACAAACCGGCGGTAATAACCTGCCAATCTAAGAAAGCTGCGAACCTCCTTAACATTCTTCGGAGGTTTCCAAAAAGACACTGACTCAATCTTCACCGGGTCGACCTTAATCCCCTCAGCAGTCACTACATGGCCTAGGAAAGCCACCTCTGACATCCAGAACTCGCACTTGGATAGCTTAGCATATAGCTGGCTATCCTGTAAAATCTGTAATACTGTCCTCAAGTGTCCGGCATGCTCCTCTCGACTTCTAGAGTAAACTAAAATGTCGTCAATGAAGACCACTACAAACTGGTCTAAGAATTCAATGAAAATCCCATTCATCAACTCCATAAATACTGCTGGTGCATTAGTGAGCCCGAATGGCATCACTACAAACTCATAGTGGCCATACCTAGTCCGGAATGCCGTCTTAGGTATGTCCTGGTCTCTCACTCTCAGCTGGTGATAACCCGATCTCAAGTTTATCCTCGAGAACACTGACGCTCCATGCAGCTGGTCCAGTAGATCATCTATGCGAGGTAGTGGATACTTATTCTTGATGGTGACCTTGTTCAACTCCTTGTAATCAACGCACAACCTCATCGATCCATCCTTCTTCCTCACAAATAATACTGGTGCTCCCCAAGGAGAAACACTAGGGCATATGAAGCCCTTCTCTGCTAACTCCTCTAACTGCTTCTTCAGCTCAAGCAGCTCTATAGGTGCCATACGGTACGGGGCCTTCGAGATCGGTCTCGTGCCCGGCTCTAACTCAATGCTGAAATCAACACTCCTCTGTGGAGGTAGCCCTATCAAGTCGTCACTGAATACCTCTGCAAACTCGCATACAACTAGTATCTTCTCTACTGTCAGGCTCTTGCGCTCCTTCATGGCATAACACCAGAAGGCCTCGTAACCCCGTGCTATCAGTCTGGCTGTTCTCACTGCGCTGATAACTGTGCCGGACTTTCCGAGGTCCCAACCTCGGAATATCACTTTGTGACCCTCCTCAGTGGCGACAGTCACAGTTCTCCTACCAATATCTAAGACTGCTTCATGTCTAGTCATCCAATCTATCCCCAATATCACGTCCTCATGTGCTAAGGGCATGACTAGAAAATTTACTAACCAAATCCGGCCTCCCAGATGAATAGGGCAGTCATAAATCTCTCCGGATCCTCTAACCTTACCCCCATCTAGTAACCCAACCACAAAAGGTACACCCTCTACTGTAGCTAAGGACAACCTATCTACGCATGCATCTGATATAAAGGAGTGCGTAGCACCGTATCAAATAAAACTCGCACAGGTAAGTCATAGATCCAAATAGTACCTATGGTCGCGGGTGCTGTAGGCTGCTCAGTGCTCCTCAGCTCGAACACTCTCGATGGTCCTCCTCTAGTGTCAGTGGTACTACCACGTCCCCTGCCACGACCTGATCCCTGTGCCGTACTGTATGAAGCAGGATGTCCTGGAACCCGGTACTGTTGATGCTGCTGACTCGGTGCTCGGTACTGAGGAGGTCTCTGTCCACTCTTCTCAGCACCTGCAGGAGAAGATCCCTGCTGTGAAGGGGCCCTACCCTGACGGCAGAAAGTAGCCCTGTGTCCCGGCTTCCCACAAGTGAAGCAAGTAGTAGGTAGCCTCTAGCAGTCCGTCTTAATGTGATCGCGGCTACCACAGTTAAAGCATTGTCGATCTCTACCTGAAGTCTGAACTGTAGGGTGGTAGCTGGACCTCCCCTGAGTCTGTCCTCGACCTTAACCTCCTACTACTGCACTGCTACCAGCATGTCCTATTCTCTGCCGCTTATCCGGCCCACTAGACTGAACTGCTGATGACATGAATTATGTATCATCATATTCATGCATATTGCAGCACATTATCTCTATTAACCTTGCATTTAGAGGGATTTTGCATACCTTTTATGTTCTATTCGATCAATTGTCGGAAATAGAGGTCTACACGAGATTTTGATGAATTGCAGGTAAATAGAGTTGAATTGGAGGCAAAAAATGGAGCAAGAAGCATCTAAGGATGTAAAGGAAGCTAAAGGAGTCTTAGAAGGATCACAAAGGGCTAAGGAATTGCAAAGGAGAAGCATAGAAGACGAACCAAAGGAAGAGCACTTTCTGTTGAAGAAAATCGTGCTAATGTATACATAAATCGGACGATTTTTATACATCGAAATCGAACGGTTTTGTACCAAAATCGACTGGGTCGATTTTCTTCACGATTCGGCCAAATGAAAAGACGACATAAAGCCCAATTAATTTGGGCTAGATGAGAGTTTTGCCAAACGGCCCATCTGCAAGAAACTATAGAAGAGAACCCTACGAACGAAGACGAGGGGGTCGCACCAGATAATCTTTACACGTTTTGAAGAAATCAACGAATCTTGGAGAGAGATTGAAGAGCTTTTGCCGGAAAGTCATTCTTGATCTTTGATTGTGAGATTTCTTTATTCCATTGACTTGTTTGTGGTTTGTGAACACGAAATTGAGTTGTTGAGAGATACATTGAACAGATTTGGCGATTGTTTTACAGATTTGAGAGTTATAGAATTTTTCGTTCAAGATTTAGTTTCTTTGCGATATCTTCTTCAATAATTAATTTGATTCGATTTTGAAAATGGTTGGCTAAAAACCTTGTGATTCTGGGGAGAATAGTTGATGATTAAGGCTTAGATGATGATAGACTGAACTCAATTGAACATTAGGACCCTGAGAGTTTAGATTTAGTTTTGCGACAAAAAGGAAAATCGGGCTGTTCTTGAGGAAAATCGGCCGATTTTTCTTATGAACAGGGCGATTTATTCTTCTGACAAACTTTAATTGAATCAATCTTTAACCAAAACTAATCCTTGCCTAAATCCCAATCTTGATTAACCTTTTTACCCTCTAATTGAATGTTTGAATGCAATTCAAACCTGTTTCTACATTTAATAGATTAAAATTGCAAGATTTGGGAAATAAAGAGACTCAACATCCTTTATTAAGATTTTAATTGTCCTTTCTATTCATACTTTGGAGAGTCATATCTTGGAGTTTTAGATAGTTAGTTTGAACATAATTCTTGTCTTTAGATCTTTCTATATTGCAGCCTCAACAACCCTTATAGAGAGAACCTTTAGATTAGTTATATAGGTTTCGGAACTTCATCGTACGAATCCTACCTTTGAACAATTAATCTTGGCAACATAAATTATGTCCTATACCTATAGAAGTGTCTTGAATCGAAAGCCTAAATCGGATACTTGAATCCTTGGAATCATTTCTCTCTTTATCACATCACAAAAGCTTTTATACTTTCGCTAGATAATTGAAATTGGAAACTTTCTCACCAAATCCCTGAGTTCGACTCTAGAATTCTTATCTTTCTACAGCCGATCCGTACACTGAGGGTTCGCTTTGCTTTTGAGTTCTAGATATAAATATTAAGACTTTGACGCACACCCTTTTGAGCGAACAACTACTTTCCTCGAAGCTGGCCTATATCTCTCATAAGTAGAGGCCCTATCCTGATAGTCAAACAAAGTCTCACAGCGGAATCCTGCTAGATATGATCGGGTACTCTCTCTCAATCTCCTGGAGAAAAGGTAAACATGTTGCTCTTCCGGAGGTGCAGCTGGTCCAAGTAGGGTCAACTCCTTCTGAAACTTCTTTATGGCAGCAGCAATCGGGATATCCTCAAATCCCGCCTCAATGAAATCCTGGAATCTCTCCCTCCTCAGCGAGACAAGACAGTACCTGTCTCTAACAATGTTCCTCATCTGCTCCCAACTGGTGACTCGGCTACGAATGGTCCACCACCATGAATGAGCATCATCTTTGAAACAGGTCTGCACCAAATCCACCTGTCGATCCTCGGGGCAACTGTTACGCTAAGATTGTGATGCGCAAATGGGTTTTAAATTTATAACTCAAACTAAATCCTAACTACCTAGCGAAACCCGCAGTGTACGGGTCGTTTGTAGAAGGGATAGTATTCCGAGGTCGAACACAAAGACTAAGGTGAAATTTATTTGAATTGTGATTGAGTTTAGTAAAGATCCAGGTTGAAAGAAAAGAAAGAAATAAAGAAATGAAAATCTCAAATGTTTTTGGTTGGTTTTTGGTGATCGATCAAAGATAACAATTCATGCAAAATAAACAATCAAACTAAACTAAGAATCAACACAAATAAACAAGCTAAACAAGATAATGATCAAAGAAAGAAAAGACGGATTCTAGGGGTTGGAAGTTCCGGTTATGGCATAGGACTCAAGTTATCTATTCATTCCTTGGATTAACTATGATATGTTGGGATTAAGTGTTTCTAAATTGGGATCAATTACCGGGTAGGTCTCATGATCCAACTAGTCCACTCCTAAGGTCTTATTACCGGGTAAGTCTCTAAGAACCTAAGGATAGGAATTCTACACATACCGGATTGTTAATTAGGGGTTTAACCTATCCTTACCGGGTAAGTCTTGGAAGGGAAAATCCTAAACAACTATCCTAGCACACCTAATCCAATGGCGGCTTATTAGGCTCACCACAACCTAAGGTTTGTTATCTTTAGAATCTAAGAGCAAGGATTACCGGGTAAGTCTCTCCTAACACTTAGTTACTACACTAGGTTACCCTAGGGTAGGTTAAACTCAACAAACACTTAGGATTTCAACATTCTATAGATCTAAGGCAAGATCCTTCGAACCAGGGAAAATCACGGTTTGTTCTACCTAAACCACGGCCGTGGTCAGACAAGAACTACCCGTGATTTCTAACAGCAGCTACGTCCATAAAAAAAAGTCATCCAAAGGTAAATCTAAGTCCGTCCTATCATAGCCCTAGCCATAACCATCCTTTCCTTACCCTAGAACCACATCAATTTAGCCTACAACGTTCATAATGGAATTCGAAACAAACAAACATAAAATCATAACATTCATTGCAAGATAATGAGGGAAAAGAGATGAACAAGTGAACTTAAAACAAAATCAAGCTGAAAATAGGATTAGAATGACTCACAATCCTTCCAAAGGAAGGTTCAAATGGTTCATACAATTCTAGAAACAGAATCCGAAATACAAGAAAACTATGGTGTGTGTTCTTCTCCTCCTCTTCAATGGAGCTCTTCTTCTTCTCTTTGACACTTTCCTTCCTAGAAAAACTTCTTGTTTAGAGAATATTTTTGTTAGAAAGAAATGGATAATGGATGAGCTGCTCCAAACTACTCCCAGCTCCTCTCACAGCCCATGAAGGACCACTTTTATAACAAACTTGCATGAGCTGGCCATGAGAGTCGTGGCACAGCTGTCACAAGAATCTGGCAAAATCCACGGTTGATTCCACGGCCGTGGAGTGTTAGATAACCGTGATTCTGTGCAGAAACTTCGCCTTGGATCATTAAGCTGTGATTTGGTGCATGGCTAGTGTTGGCAAGGTTCCATGAGTCCTCCTTAGCCTTTAGCTTGTGTCCTAATGAGTCCAAGGGTGTGTCATCTAGATGAACGATCCTCAAACGCACCGTTTTAGCTCCTAAATTTCCCGAATTACCTATAAAACACGCACAAGTCCGTGTAGACGTCTATCTCGACAAAATACATGAATTGAGTGCAAAACGTCTCGAACTAATGCTAAACCATGCATGAATGAGGGAGAATTCTATCTAAATGATTACCTAAAACTAAGTCATAAATCGTGTTATCAAAATACCCCATACTTAAGGTTTGCTCGTCCCCGAGCAAATTCCCAACTATAGATTAAGAGATGACATGATTTATGTTTGCAGAAAAATGGCAAAATCTTTTTGGGTTTGTGCTTCTACTATTGGATCACCTTCAAAGTCATGTTCATGGCAAGGACAAGCAATCATGCATTCAAACAAATGAAGACATGGAAAGACAATTGTACTTAACTCAAAAGTATGCATGAAATGTAAAGATGAAGAAGTCAAGAAGGTTAAGAGTACATCCAATCTAAATCACTAAGTCTTACAAACATGCAAATAGGTCATAAGGTCTTGTGAGATAAAAGGGCCAAGAAATGTAGTGATTGGGTGGGGATTTCTAGGTTATGTGATGCTAATCCGGGAACGGAACTAACTCCACATCCTTGTCCTCAATCAACTTCCCCCAAGTGTATATTTTCCTCTATCTTTTGTTTCTTTTCTTTTTCTTTGACTTATTTTTGAGACAATGGCATTGGTGTACAAAAGCCGAAACCTTGGTGATTAGCCGTCCTCGGGCTTTTTCTTAGTTTTCGAGGTGCATCCACACCGGGCACACATACCAAAGCTCGTTAGGACTATTGGTTCATTTGACTTTGGCAAGGCACCAACACCCGATTATGTGAAGTGTACCGAGTTACTCGTCATTTAAACCAATGTCCCCAAACCTATATTATTGGCTACACTTTTCACAACAAATTCAGCATTTTATGCATGGTGTTTTTTTCATCAACAACTTCACTTCACACTTGCTTTTTGCACACATCAACACACTAGCATGCTCCTATTCCCGGATGGGTTAAAAGAGGTCAAATTTATCTCAATTGAGGTGCTCAAGCAATTATGATTAAGATGAGAAGTAGAGAAAGATTGAATTGCCTCATTCATTCCTAGATGGTATGCAAGAACTATCATGTAATTTCGATCTTCACTACTGAATCCTTTCTAGGCAAACATCATGGTCACAAATCATTCATAGAATTTCAAGAGAAGTAGTTCAAGTCCACATATGCGTTCATTAATCCTAACACATGAGGCCATCCATAGCCAATTCACAAGACAAGATTCATCATTAGGATCATATCCAAGCCTAGAAAGCACAAATTTTTTTAAAATTTTCTGATTTTTATGGTATTTTCGATTTAAGTATGTACAATGCAAGACATGTGAAGATTTTAAACTATCCTAGATGCTCATCATGAAAAGGATCATGCAAACCCCACCCCATACTTAGAAACACATTGTCCCCAATGTGGTATACAAGTAAAGAGAGTGAAAGAAGGTTCTCACAATGTAAAATTGTTTGCTATGGTATTCGGGATTGTTCAATAGCGAATTGATGTTTGATGATCCTATCAACCATGGTAGAGAGCTCTAAGCATCCATCAAAGCTTCGGGACCCGCGCTAGGCACCGCTAGCCGTCCAAGTTCCGCGTCCGCTCCACCCATAATCGATGAGGGTTTCATCATCATCATTCCTATATCAAGCAAGGCCTCCAATGCCACTAATGTTCTAGCACACACACAAAGTAGACAAAACACACACAAAGATAGAAAAATCTAGAAACAAAAGCTAATCAAGAAAAGAAAAAAAATGTTACCAATGGGTTGCCTCCCACCAAGCGCTTCTTTAAGGTCATTAGCTTGACCAAACTCGGGGGTGTCTACTCAAGGTGAAGCGGGGAAATTATCTCCACCGGAGCTCCCGGGATATACTTCTTCAAGCGGTGCCCATTCACCTTAAAGTTCCCACAATGTTCCCCTCCTATCTCAATGGCTCCATGGGAAAAGATCTTCTTCACTACATATGGCCCGGTCCATCTTGATTTGAGCTTTCTGGGAAAGAGCCTTAGCCTTGAGTTGAAGAGAAGGACAAGATCTCCTTCACTCAACTCCTTGGGGATGATCCTCTTGTCATGCCATCTTTTGGTTCTCTCTTTGTAAATCCGGGCATTCTCATAAGCGTCCAACTGGATCTCCTCGAGGGCATTCAATTCAAGCAATCTCTTTTCTCCCGCCGCCTTGAGATCAAAATTTAGCCACTTAATGGCCCAATAAGCTCTATGCTCCATCTCTACCGGAAGGTGGCAAGACTTGCCATAGACCAACTTGTAGGGAGTGGTGCCAATTGGTGTTTCGAAGGCGGTTCTATATGCCCATAAGGCATCATTGAGCCTCATAGCCCAATCCTTCCTAGTCCTAGACACCGTCTTCTCAAGGATGGCCTTGATCTCCCGGTTGGAGATCTCCACTTGGCCACTAGTTTGGGGATGGTAAGGTGTTGCCACCTTGTGAGTCACCCCATACTTGGCCAAAAGCGCCCCAAAATTCCTATTGGTGAAGTGCTTTCCTCCATCACTAATAATCACCCTTGGTGTTCCAAACCTAGGGAAGATCACTCGGTTGAAGAACCGTACTACCACCTTGGCATCATTTGTAGGAGAGGCGATTGCCTCCACCCATCTTGACACATAGTCCACCGCCAATAGGATGAAGAGATTGCCACATGAAAAAAGAAAATGGTCCCATGAAGTCCACACCCCACACATCAAATATTTCGACTTCTTGGATGTTGTTCAAGGGCATCTCATTCCTTCTTGAGATGTTGCCCATCCTTTGGCAAGCATCACATGCCGCTACAAAACCTTGCACATCTTTAAACAAGTTAGGCCAATAAAAACCGGATTGCAATACCTTTGCACACGTCTTGTGTGAGCTAGCATGGCCTCCACATGGTAAGGAGTGACAATGCCGGATCACACTCTCCATTTCATCTTCCGGTATGCATCTTCTAAACATTCCATCCGGGCCTTTCTTGAACAAGAGTGGCTCACTCCAATAGTAATGCCTAACATCGTTGAAGAACTTCTTTCTTTGTGCATATGTCAATCCGGGAGGCACTTTCTCACACACTAAGTAGTTCACAATGTCGGCATACCATGGCTCATTTCCTCTAGACACTTGGAACAAGCATTCCTCCACCATTTGCAACTGCTCATCTCGAAATGAGTCATCAATTGGAATGTCATCTCTTCCAAGCTCTAATGGAGGCAATCTACTAAGGTGATCCGCCACGGAGTTTTTGGATCCCTTCTTATCTCGTATTTCCAAATCAAACTCTTGAAGAAGAAGGATCCATGTTCGCCCCTAAAGGTGTGTGCAAATAAGTTTTAAATTTATAAAACTAGAATCAAGCAGCGAACCCGCAGTGTACGGATCGATATAGTTAAGCAAGATTTCCAGAGTATCGAACACAGGGATTTGGGGGGAACGAACTCGATTGCAGGTTATCAAGCAAGTAAATATGAGAGTTTTGCAGATATTGGGAAAACAACAATCCTAAAGTTTCAGGTATCCAGTTGCGGCAATAGATTCAAGATATACTAATGATGTAAAGACAGAGTGGAGATATGCAAAGGTATACTAATGTAAGGTAATCGTACGGTTGAGGTTCCAAAAACCTTATGTAACTCACCTACAAAGCACTCTCTATACAGGTTGTTGAGGCTCAATATAGAAAGATTTTAGAGATGAGAATTAGTGTCAAATACCCAGACTTATAATCTAAAGATCAAGACTAACTTAACCGATTGAGGTTGTTGAGGCTCACAATCGAGGTAGAGGTTGTTGAGGCTTCACTACCACCTAGAAAAGACAAGTCTAAACTAAGCTAAAGCAAATCTTTAACTTTAGATTAAAGTAAAAGCAAGTTCGTAGACTTAAGGGAAATCACGGTTAGTTCTTGAGGTTCCACGGCCGTGGACTCAAGAACAGACCGTAATTTAGGGCTGTCGGCGACAATTCTCTAACTCTCAGGGTCTAATCTGTTTGCGATTGATCTATCATCACCTATGCCACAACTATCAACCCTTCACCTTAGAATTGTTAAGGGTTTTTAGCCAATAACAGTCATATTGATATCAATTCAAGAATTAAAAGATAAAAAGATGAAAACTTTCAAGAACTTTCAATAATCTTCAATTCAATCTCAAAGTCACAAAGAGAATAAGCAATGTCAAAAGATTCACAATAGAACAAATAATCGTAACTCTAGGAAAGAAAAGAAAACGGGATGTCAATCCGTTTTCCAAATCGAACCTAGTCAAGAAGAGAGATCTTCTTGCAAAAACTTCGAAGAACTACGATCTTCCGCAAATCCGGAGATCTCAACAGCAATCTCCACCAAAAGTGCGAGATTAGAGGAATTCCAACAACGAGCTTCGATCTCTTCAAAGAGATGTCAATTGCTTCCAAGCAAACTAAGCAAAACGTCTTCGTCTCTAAGCGGCGAAGAATGAGGGCAAACTGGTATCGAAGGTCGTAAGCGAGCTGATAAGCAAGGTGACGGAAATCTTGCTTCGTCCGTCTTTTTATAGTGTAGGGCAAAATGTCGGCCCAGCCCAATCTTTAAAAGATCGTGGCTTCAAAGTGTGGCGAAAAGATTCGCCAAGATCACGGTCGTGGAAGTGTTCCACGACCGTAATTTTGGGCGTGGAAACAATTACGGTTAGTTCCACGGCCGTAGAATCCCCTGGAATGAACATCGAATTCTGACTCTGAATCCACGGCCGTAATTCTGGCCGTGGTTTGTGATACGGCCGTATTTTAGGGCGTAATTTAGGGCAAGAACGTGATTCTTCCCTAAACTCGTGCATTCCTCAAACTAAAACTCCAAATTGCTTCCAAAGAGTGTCCTCAATCTATGGACATATCAACTCAACTCTCCTTTGCTCGATTCCGTTCGGAAATAGCTCCAAATCACCTATAATCAACATAGAACTAGTGTAGACATCCATATCGAAAATATAGGCAATACTAGCTCACATATGCATAAAGATCAATCAAAGACTATCAATATGAATCAAATACGATTAGAAAACGTGCCTAAAATATCACAATATTTCATGCTAACAAATAACCCCATACTTAACACTTGCTTGTCCCTAAGCAAGGTCTTTCAAAAAGCTTTAAACAAGAGTTAGGATGAAATATGTGTACCTTCTTTTGGATGAATGTGACTTCTAAGGAATAGATCATTCTCAAACCTTGCTTCAATCGTTTTTCAAACTTTCACACACTTAATCAAAGAGTAAAAGGCAAGGAAAATTCATGAATCAATTTAACTTCAAAACAAGCATTATAACCTTCAAACATTATCAAAATCAATCATAAGAAGCTTCAATTTAGATCACCAAGTCATATAACATTCTTTTGATCTTAAGGACTTTCAAAGAAAAGGTCTAGAGTATGGAAGGGAAGGGAAAACTTTAAGGGAAAGTGGTGCATAAATCCGGGAAAGTGGACAACTACCTTCTTCTTCTTATGCGGTTCCCGCAACACTTCAACTTAGAGCTTCGCTCTCTTCTTTTCATTTTTCGACTTTACTTTTGGAGTTATGGATAGAGGTGCACAAGAACCGAAGCCTAGGAGATTGGCGTTTCTCAAAATTGCAAGAGATGCCTCAAACCCTTAGCGCACATACCATAATCCGCTAGGAATATCGCTCAATCCGACTTTGGCAAGACACAAACACCCGGCTATGTGAATGGTGCCGAGTTACTCATCGTCATGATTGACTTCCCCAAACCTACAATTTCTTTCTATTCATTTGATTGCAAATAATTGCTCTCATGGCCCTCCCACATCAAACATGCCTTTTTCTCATTCACTTTTCCAAGTTCCCGGATAGGTAAAGGAGGCTAATATTTCAATGAGGAGCTAGATGATCAAAGAAAGAGGAAAGAAAGTATCGAATTGCCTTAATCATTTCAACAAGAAGTATAGGAACTTATAATGTGATTTCAACTTCAATTTCTCAACATGATTTAGGTAACGTTTTCACATTATAAAACTTGCAAAAGAGGTAGAATTCATTCATTCAATTTCTTTTCGATTTACAATCCTTTTAAGCATGCAATTGTCATCAAACTCAATTCGCAAGTAGTGATTATCATGGAAATCATATCAATTCATTAGAAGCACAAAATTTTCAAAATTTTTCAATTTTTATGGGTTTTTAAAGTTCTTTTTCATGCAATGCAATAAGAAAACGTGTAACACATAATGAACATGCAATGATAGTCTTGAAATGAAAGCAACATAGAGAGTAGAGTTATTACAAACTTTTTAGTACATCCCACCCCATACTTAGGACGAACATTGTCCCTAATGTTCACAAGAAAGAACAGAAGAAAGAAAAGAAAAAGAAACTCACAAGTGGTGGCGGGAATGTCTAAAACGAACGGTCATGCATCGATCACTGCGGCGCCGGTGGAGGTGGGAATGGAGAGAAACTCGGATCATAGAACCGCCCAAACTGCTGGCGGTAGACGTCCCTCATCATGTGGTCAAGGTCGTCTAGGCGTCCGTCTCTAGCATCCGCCCGGATCTCTAGCGCTCCGACTCTCTCTGAAAGTCCGGTAGCCCAATCCGGCATCCTCTCATACCATCCCGGGGCGTGATCATACCATGAGGGGGCATCGGCTGGTGCTGGTGCTGGTGGTGGCGGTGGTGCTGCTGGCTGCGTCGTGGACCAAGGAGGGGGTGTGCTGTACCAAGTGGGAGGTGTAGTCATCCACGTGGGCCTCTCACTCACGCTGGCGCGGCGAGATGACGAGCCTGAAGCTCTAGCTGGGCGTGGAGAGCGCCTAGGTACATCCGGGGCCGCCTCCGGCTGATCCGGAAACGTGCCGAACTCCTGCTCCGCTCCTCCACCACTCTCGTACTGCTCTCCCATCTCCTCCTCATCCACAACCGGTGGTGGAACGTAAGGGGGAGCTACAAGCCTGTTCGCATGCATCGCAGCGAACGTCTCCTTCCAATTGTGGCGTCCCGTCACAATGGAATACTCCGGCAGCCACTCAATACCCCTGCCTGTCCTACTCTCCCAAGGCATGCCCGCATAAGGCGGACCTCTATGTGTGGGGAAGATGAGTCCCCTAACCATGAATGCATGTAATCCTAGAGGTACGGCGGGTATGCGGGTGCAAGCTGAAAAATCCACACCGAATGTCCTAGCCATGTGGGTCACTATCCCACCATATCCAATGTTCCCCCTCGATTTATTCTTGAGTTTACTCATTGTCGCCGCCAAAAGAGTAGCACAATCTGCGCGGCATCCATAAAGCATACTGTAAAGCAGGAATAGCTCATCCGTCTTGATCTTTTGGGGCGTCTCCGTCCTAGGAAAGAGACACTCCGAAAGAACACGGTGAGCTATCTTCAAGGCTAGATGGTACATCAATCTAGCCTTGGTATCGGCGGGTTGCCAACGGTCCTCGTCGGCGTAAATCATAGCCACTTCCTCCCAAAAATCCTTGGCGGAAACGCCTCTAGGAAGTCGACCATTGTAGGTCTCATGGAACCCGAAAATGGTCCCGAACTCAACAATACTCAACTGATAGTCTCGATTCATGAGACGGAAGGAGACGGTCCTATCAACATGGCTGTGCTCGAAAGACGTCACAACCTCTCGGGTGATCTCCTCATAGGCGTCTTCACGAATGTTCGTGAAGACAAGCAATCCGGCTCTATCCAAGAGCCATGTAAGATCGTCAACTATGTTGAGAGGATGTAGATCCTCCAACAACAAATACCTAGGGCCAATCACTGCCCTCTTCTCTATCCTCTCAAATGCAGCTAGGTGGTTCTCATGTATGGTTGGGACGCTAGGGTGAGGTGGTGAAGATGGAGGTGAAGGTGAGGATGGTAGTGAGGGGGATGAGGGTGGTGGTGCCCTAGAGGTGGAGGGGTTGCCCTTTCTTTTCTTATTTTGGTTCCCTTTCTTCTCCTTTATCCTTCCTGAAACTCTCCTTACGAAATCCATTTTCAGCAAAAACCACGGTCTGTTCTTGGGGAATTACGGCCGTGGTTTACCCAGCGACCGTGATTCGTCTCAAAAATTCGTGAATCTCAGCAAATTCACCAACAATCACCACAGCAAGCAGTCCTAATCTAATTCCTTCCGGTCTTTATCAGTTCTTCCTAAAAAACTATAGCAAAAATGAACTAAATCCGCTGAAATTGAGAAGAAAGAAATAACCTCCTTTTCGGATTGAAAAATCCAAAATGCGTGTTTGTTGATCGATTTCCACTCGATTTGTTGCTTGGATCTTGTTCGTGGTTGGATTTGCTGCAGTTTAGGGCGAAGAATCGTTGGAAACGATTAGAGAATGAAGAATTGGGAGAGGCTGCGGGTTTTCGGTATCTAGGTCGTGGAATTGGGGAAGAATTTTGGTGGTTTTGTGAAGAAGTGTGGCTTTTATACTCGCAGGCAAAATTTCCAAAAATCACGGTCTATCGGGGCATTCCACGGCCGTGGAAATGTACGGAACCGTGGTTTTGATGATTTTTCACAGGCTTTTGAGAATTACGGCCACTGTAGCTATGACGACCGTAATTTAGACCGTGGAACCTTCTGTAAAGCTTCAAAGTCCAAATTTCGTCACTTTTCTTCGACATTATCCCTTCTTTCTCCTTTTCCATCGATCCTACAACCAAAAACACGAACATACCGGAAGAAATCGAGGCAAAATAAAGCGAAAACGTCTATTCTAAACTAATCTATGAATCGAAAACAAAAACAAAAATGCAATACCTTGGGTTGCCTCCCAAGAAGCGCTTTGTTTAAGGTCCGTAGCTAGACCAATCTTGCACTTATTCGAGTGCGGTAGGTGCAAACTCCTCAGCTTGGAGTTCCGGCGAGTACTTCTTGAGTCGTTGGCCGTTCACCTTAAAACTTCCGCTAGCTTCACCCCATACTTCAACTGCACCATGGGGGAAAATACGCTTAATTAGAAAAGGTCCAGTCCAACGGGATTTAAGATTACCTGGAAAAAGGCGAAGCCTTGAGTTGAAGAGGAGAACTTGATCTCCTTCTTTGAAGTCCTTTGGAATGATATGCTTATCATGCCAACGCTTTGCTCTTTCCTTGTAGATTTTGGCGTTTTCATAGGCGTTCAAGCAAAGCTCATCCAGCTTGTTGATGTCTAGGAGACGCTTCTCTCCCGCTTCCTTCATGCCGAAATTTAGCCACTTGATGGCCCAAAACGCTTTGTGCTCTAGCTCTACCGGCAAATGACAAGACTTCCCATACACAAGGTTGTATGGTGTGGTTCCTATGGGAGTCTTGTATGCAGTCCGGTACGCCATAATGCGTCATCTAGTTTCAAGGACCAATCCTTCCTAGTCCTTGAAACCGTCTTCTCTAGAATTCCCTTGATCTCCCTATTTGAGATCTCAACTTGTCCACTCGTTTGTGGATGGTAAGGGGTGGCGATCTTGTGAGTAACCCCATACTTAGCTAGAAGAGCTTCAAAGCGACGGGCTATGAAGTGAGAACCTCCATCACTAATGATCGTCCTTGGCGTCCCGAATCGTGGGAAAATGGTCTTGTTGAAGAACTTAACCACCACCATGGCATCATTTGTGGGAGAGGCAATTGCTTCCACCCATCTAGAAACGTAGTCTACCGCCAATAATATGTATTGGTTTCCACAAGAAGAAGGGAATGGTCCCATAAAATCGACTCCCTAAACGTCGAAAATCTCCACCTCTTGGATGTTGTTGAGGGGCATCTCGTTCCTTCTAGAGATATTGCCTGTTCTTTGACAAGCATCGCAACAAGAAACAAAGGATTGCACATCTTTAAATAAAGTAGGCCAATAGAATCCAGATTGCAATACCTTTGCGCTAGTTTTGTTCGAACTAGCGTGTCCTCCACAAGGTAGTGAATGACAATGGCGGATGACACTTTGCATCTCATCTTCCGGCACACATCGCCGGATGATGCCATCCGGACCTCTCTTAAAGAGGAGAGGCTCGTTCCAATAGTATTCCCGGACGTCCTTGAAGAACTTCTTCCTTTGTGCGTATGACAGTCCGGGTGGTATCTCCTGGCAAACCAAATAGTTAACGAAATCAGCAAACCATGGTTCGTTACCTTTGGAGACTACCTTGATGCACTCCTCTATGATATGTAGGTGTTCGTCCGGAAAGGAGTCGTCAATGAGCAAATGGTCGTCCTCTAGATGTGTTAGACGACTCAAATGATCCGCAACAGAATTTTCCGAGCCTTTCTTGTCGCGGATCTCAAGATCGAATTCTTGTAGGAGAAGAATCCATCTAATCAGCCTTGGCTTCGCATCTTTCTTCGCAAGGAGGTACCGGATCGCAGCATGATCCGTGTAGACAATCACCTTTGCACCTACAAGATAAGAGCGAAACTTGTCAATAGCGTAGACAATGGCTAGAAACTCCTTTTCCGTAGTGGCGTAGTTGAGCTGAGCTTCGTCTAGCGTCTTGCTAGCGTAGTATATGGCGTGGGTTCGTCCTTCTTTTTGTTGTCCAAGAACAGCTCCAATGGCTACGTCACTAGCGTCGCACATAATCTCGAAGGGGAGAGTCCAATCCGGAGGTTGGATAATAGGTGCTGAAATTAGAGCTTGCCGAATGGTGTTAAACGCATCCAAACATTCCTGCGAAAACTCAAAAACCGCATCCTTCATCAATAGATTAGTGAGAGGTTTTGATATCTTAGAAAAGTCCTTAATGAAACGTCTATAGAATCCAGCATGTCCTAGGAAACTTCTTATCCCTTTCACCGAAATTGGGGGAGGAAGTTTCTCTATGGTCTCTATCTTAGCCTTGTCTACCTCTATCCCTCTACTAGAGACTAAGTGACCTAATACGATTCCTTCCTTAACCATGAATTGACACTTTTCCCAATTAAGAACTAGGTTAGTGTCTTCACATCTTTGCAAAACAAGAGAAAGGTTAGAAAGACAATCGTTAAAAGAGGAACCGTAAACGGAGAAGTCGTCCATGAAGACTTCCATGATTTCCTCTACGTATTCGGAGAAGATGGCCATCATGCACCGTTGAAAGGTGGCTGGGGCGTCGCCAAGCCCGAACGGCATTCTCCTATAGGCGAACGTACCCCAAGGGCACGTGAATGTGGTCTTCTCTTGATCATCCGGATGTATCGGAATCTGAAAGAAGCCACTATAACCGTCAAGGTAGCAAAAGTATGAATGTTGTGCTAACCTTTCAAGCATCTGATCGATGAATGGCAATGGAAAGTGATCCTTCCGCGTTGCGTTGTTGAGCTTGCGGTAGTCTATACACATTCGCCATCCAGTTACGGTTCGGGTAGGAATGAGTTCGTTGTTCTTATTGGTGATAACCGTCATTCCTCCCTTCTTCGGAACTACTTGAACTGGGCTCACCCACTTGCTATCGGAGATAGGATAGATGATACCTGCATCAAGAAGTTTAAGAATTTCCTTCTTGACAACCTCCTTCATGGTCGGATTCAACCGCCTTTGAGGTTGTCTTGAAGTTCTAAAGTCCTCCTCCATTAGTATTTTATGCATGCATAGGGAGGGTTTAATTCCTACTAAGTCCTCAATAGTATAGCCTATGGCTTTTTTATGTTTCCCAAGGACAATCATGAGTTGTTCATGTTCATCTATGCTTAATTCGGAACTAACGATAACCGGAAAGGTGGAATTAGATCCAAGAAAAGCGTACCTTAGATGAGTAGGAAGTGGTTTGAGTTCCATTGCTTTCGGAGCTTCAAATGATCCTTGAGGAGCTTCCGATGTTTCCTTAGAAGTTTCTAAGGGTGTTGAATGGGTTGGAGAAGAATTAGAAGAAGTTGAAGAAGTATGCCGGTCACCCTCTTCCACGGTCGAAATTACGGTCTCCTCTTGTGTTCCACGGCCGTAATATCCTCTGGAATGGAAGTCGATTTTGGTCGTGGAATCCACGGTCGTGGAATACAGGGTATGACCGTGGATTCTAGTATCCTCAGCCTCATCGTGGAGTTTCTCAAACTTCACTTCATGCATCTCTTCTTGTGCTTCCAAGGCTTCAATTTCCTCTTTACACTCTTCCTCTTCTCCTACATTGGTTAGACTCATAGTAATAACCTTTTGTAAAGGATCGTTAAAGAGAATCGCACTTACCTCCTCCCTAGACAAACCTTCTTCGTCTTGGATATTGTAAATATCCTCATCAAAGATTGGCTCCTTCACTAGAGTGGAAAGAACGAACTCTACTTTCTCTTCCCCAATATCAAAAGCGAGTCTCCCATTCTTGCAATCGACCATGCAGCCGGAAGTTGCAAGAAACGGTCTTCCGAGTATGATCGGGACCGGACTATCTGCAGGAATGTCAAGCACGACAAAATCAATGGGAACAAAGAACTTGCCTAGCTTGACCGGGACGTCTTCTACAATGCCGACGGGACGAGTAATGGATCGATCCGCCATGTATAACGTCATCTTCACCGGTTTAGGGTCGCCTAAACCGATCTTCCTGCACAACGCAAGTGGTATGATGCTCACACTTGCTCCTAAGTCACATAAAGCGTCATATGTGACCTCTCCCACTCCAATGGGAATGCAAAATGACCCCGGATCTTTCAGCTTTGGGGGCATTTTCTCCTTCATTGTCTTGATGAGATCCGAAGAATCCGAACTCATCTTGACCTCTCCAAAATCTTCTAGCTTCCTCTTGTTTGAGAGGAGCTCCTTCAAGAACTTGCCATAAGCCGGCATACCTACAATAGCATCAATGAAAGGTATATTAATATGCAGCTTGCTCATGAGTTCTATAAACTTACCGAATTACTTGTCTAGGCGCGCTCGCGCTCTAGATTGAGGGAACGGTAGGGGAGGTTTGAAAGCTGGAGGAGGAACATAGACATCTTCCTTCTCCTTCCCCTTTTCTTTGTCCTTCTCTACGGGGACTTCAACGAACGTAGGCTGCGGATCGGTGGTAGTCACTCCGCTCCTAGTTGTAATCGCCATTACCCTTCCCTTAGGGTTGTCCTCCGTCTTTCCTGGAAGTTTCCCTTGATTTCTAGGGACTTCCTCCGCGTGGTTGAACAATTGGTTTTCCAAAACTTTTTGAGCTTTGTCAACCTTAGAAATTTGATCATCAACCTTGATGATGCGGTTCTCCAACCCTTGAAGCTTTCCCAAGATAGTTTCCAACATGGGATCGGACTTCTCTTTTTCCGTATTGTTTCCTCCATTTGATGATTGCCCCTGGCTTTTCAAAGGAGTAGAGGAAGAGGAGGGTGGAGTTAGTGAATTGGAATTGGAAGGATAGGAGTTACCGGAATTTTGTTGATTGGAGCGCCAATTGTTGTTGTTTGAACCCCGATTGTTGTTCCAATTGTTGTTGTTCCGGTTGTTGTTGTTTCCATTCCAATTGTTATTCCGGTTATTGTTCCGGTTATTGTTGTTGCGGTTGGTGTTATCACCGCCGTTGTTGTTGCCCAAATAGCCAACATCCTTCTCTTGTTGCTTTGGGAAGTTGGTCTTGATAGCCTCCTTCAACTCTTTGATCTCATTGTTGAGGGAGAAAATCTGATTTTGAGCTTCATGTGTGAGCTTTGCTCCTTGCTCCACATGATTTCCCTCCACCTTCCGGTGGGAATACTTCTCTATGACTCTTGCTTGCTTCTCAATGAAGTCCCAAGCGTCATCTTCTCTCATGTCCATGAACGTTCCACATGAGAGAGATTGGAGGTTGAATTGCGTTCCCGCATCCAGCCCCTTGTAGTAAATCTCCAGCAAGGCAAGCTTGGATATGCCATGATGAGGGCAATCCAATAGCAAATCCTGAAACCTTTCCCAAGATTGAAACAAACTTTCGTTAGGTCTCATAGAAAAAGCATTAATCTTACCTCTAAGTTCCGCCGTTTTGGAAGGCGGAAAGAATTTGGTGAGAAACTCTGCGGAAAGGTCTTTCCACGTGTCTAGTTTCCCATTAGGAAGAGCTTGGTACCAAGATAACGCTTTCCCTTTCAAGGAGAAAAAGAAAGGTTTGAGCTTGTAGCTGTTGGTAGTAGCGTTCTTCGGTCTCATCGTCTCCATCATACACTCAAAGTTTTGCAAGTGTTGGTGTGGAGATTCGGCGCTTGTACCGCCAAATTGGCTTTGGCGAACAAGAGTGATAACTTGAGGGTTAAAGCTAAACCCTTGCACATCTTCAGCATCAAAATTCACACCCAAGCGGCGTGGTTGTTGTGTTGGATCCATCCGTTGGCCAAGAGTTCTTGGCTCATTATCCACACGTTCGACTCTCGCATTCCTTGGTGGGATGCGGCGATTAGCAGCTCCTTGTGGATTGAAGGGATTTATATTGATCGTGGGATCAATCTCTTCTAACGGTGGCATGGAAGAATCACTATCATCAGCGGATGAGTGGCTTTTTCTTCTAGACCTTGATCTCCTTCTTGAGGACTTCTTGCCTACCTTATCTTCAAGGTCGCTCATCTTTATCCTCATTTGGAAAAGCATGTCTTGTAGACCGTTAACTTGAGATTGATGACGATCCATCTCATCCTGGCGGAGAGTCTCATTCCATCGGAGTTGAGCTTCCTTCTCTGCCAACTCCGTTTGAAGATCGCGTTCGTTCTCTTCAGCCATCTTCTTTTCCTTGCGCCTTTGTCTCAAGGTTTTCTCTAGCTCTTGATCAAGAGGTAAGAGATCTTCGGTGTTCCTAGACCTGCGCATGCACTCGAAGACAAATCAAATAACGAGAGCAAGCTCCCAAGCTTGACAACCGGCTACCGGATTCGGACGAATCCAAATCCCCGGCAACGGCGCCAAAAACTTGTTCGCCCCTAGAGGTGTGTGCAAATAAGTTTTAAATTTATAAAACTAGAATCAAGCAGCGAACCCGCAGTGTACGGATCGATATAGTTAAGCAAGAATTCCAGAGTATCGAACACAGGGATTTGGGGGGAACGAACTCGATTGCAGGTTATCAAGCAAGTAAATATGGGAGTTTTGCAGATATTGGGAAAACAACAATCCTAAAGTTTCAGGTATCCAGTTGCGGCAATAGATTCAAGATATACTAATGATGTAAAGACAGAGTGGAGATATGCAAAGGTATACTAATGTAAGGTAATCGTACGGTTGAGGTTCCAAAAACCTTATGTAACTCACCTACAAAGCACTCTCTATACAGGTTGTTGAGGCTCAATATAGAAAGATTTTAGAGATAAGAATTAGTGTCAAATACCCAGACTTATAATCTAAAGATCAAGACTAACTTAACCGATTGAGGTTGTTGAGGCTCACAATCGAGGTAGAGGTTGTTGAGGCTTCACTACCACCTAGAAAAGACAAGTCTAAACTAAGCTAAAGCAAATCTTTAACTTTAGATTAAAGTAAAAGCAAGTTCGTAGACTTAAGGGAAATCACGGTTAGTTCTTGAGGTTCCACGGCCGTGGACTCAAGAACAGACCGTAATTTAGGGCTGTCGGCGACAATTCTCTAACTCTCAGGGTCTAATCTGTTTGCGATTGATCTATCATCACCTATGCCACAACTATCAACCCTTCACCTTAGAATTGTTAAGGGTTTTTAGCCAATAACAGTCATATTGATATCAATTCAAGAATTAAAAGATAAAAAGATGAAAACTTTCAAGAACTTTCAATAATCTTCAATTCAATCTCAAAGTCACAAAGAGAATAAGCAATGTCAAAAGATTCACAATAGAACAAATAATCGTAACTCTAGGAAAGAAAAGAAAACGGGATGTCAATCCGTTTTCCAAATCGAACCTAGTCAAGAAGAGAGATCTTCTTGCAAAAACTTCCAAGAACTACGATCTTCCGCAAATCCGGAGATCTCAACAGCAATCTCCACCAAAAGTGCGAGATTAGAGGAATTCCAACAACGAGCTTCGATCTCTTCAAAGAGATGTCAATTGCTTCCAAGCAAACTAAGCAAAACGTCTTCGTCTCTAAGCGGCGAAGGATGAGGGCAAACTGGTATCGAAGGTCGTAAGCGAGCTGATAAACGAGGTGACGGAAATCTTGCTTCGTCCGTCTTTTTATAGTGTAGGGCAAAATGTCGGCCCGGCCCAATCTTTAAAAGATCGTGGCTTCAAAGTGTGGCGAAAAGATTCGCCAAGATCACGGTCGTGGAAGTGTTCCACGACCGTAATTTTGGGCGTGGAAACAATTACGGTTAGTTCCACGGCCGTAGAATCCCCTGGAATGAACATCGAATTCTGAGTCTGAATCCACGGCCGTAATTCTGGCCGTGGTTTGTGATACGGCCGTATTTTAGGGCGTAATTTAGGGCAAGAACGTGATTCTTCCCTAAACTCGTGCATTCCTCAAACTAAAACTCCAAATTGCTTCCAAAGAGTGTCCTCAATCTATGGACATATCAACTCAACTCTCCTTTGCTCGATTCCGTTCGGAAATAGCTCCAAATCACCTATAATCAACATAGAACTAGTGTAGACATCCATATCGAAAATATAGGCAATACTAGCTCACATATGCATAAAGATCAATCAAAGACTATCAATATGAATCAAATACGATTAGAAAACGTGCCTAAAATATCACAATATTTCATGCTAACAATCCACCGAATCAACCTTGGTTTGGCATCCTTCTTTGTAAGTAGATAACGGATAGCAGCATGATCCGTATAAACTATGACCTTCGCTCCAACAAGGTATGAGCGGAACTTCTCAAATGCATACACCACCGCCAACAACTCCTTCTCGGTGGTAGCATAATTGAGTTGGGCATCATGTAGTGTCTTGCTAGCATAATAAATAGCATGAGTCCGCCCTTCTTTCCTTTGCCCCAAAACAGCCCCTACGGCTACATCGCTTGCATCGCACATGATCTCAAATGGTAGACTCTAATCCGGAGGTTGCATGATAGGTGCGGAGATCAAGGCGTTCTTCAACCTACAAAAAGCCTCAAGACAATCCTTGGAAAAGACAAAATCAACATCCTTCATTAGTAGGTTAGTGAGAGGCTTAGAAATTTTAGAGAAATCTTGGATAAACCTCCGGTAAAAACCGGCATGCCCTAAGAAACTCCTTACCCCCTTCACCGAGGTAGGTGGCGGCAACTTCTCTATCGTTTCAATTTTGGCCCTATCAACCTCAATGCCACGGTTAGACACCAAGTGTCCTAACACGATGCCTTCACTTACCATGAAGTGGCATTTTTCCCAATTCAAGACAACATTTGTCTCCTCACATCTTTGCAATACTAATGACAAGTTAGCCAAGCAATTATCAAAGGAAGAACCATAAACAGAGAAATCATCCATAAACACTTCCATGATATTTTCTATGTATTCCGAAAAGATAGCCATCATACACCTTTGGAAGGTGGCGGGTGCATTACACAACCCAAATGGCATTCTCCTATATGCAAAAGTACCCCATGGACATGTAAAGGTCGTTTTCTCTTGGTCATCGGGGTGGATGGGGATTTGGAAGAATCCACTATATCCATCTAGATAGCAAAAATGAGAATGTTGAGCTAACCTTTCCAGCATTTGGTCAATGAAGGGGAGAGGGAAGTGATCTTTCCTAGAGGCCATGTTCAACTTCCTATAATCGATGCACATTCTCCACCCGTAACCGTCCTAGTCGGAATTAGTTCATTGTTCTCATTAGTTACTACAGTCATCCCACCCTTCTTAGGAACTACATGAACGGGACTAACCCACTTACTATCCGAGATAGGGTAGATAATTCCCGCGTCTAGCAACTTAATGATTTCCTTTTTGACTACCTCTTTCATTATAGGATTCAATCTCCTTTGATGTTCAATAGAGGGTTTGTGGTTATCTTCCATCATTATCTTATGCATGCACAAAGAAGGCTTAATGCCAACCAAATCATCAATAGTATAGCCAATGGCTTTCCTACGCAATCTTAGTTCATGCAACAACTTAGCAAGTTCATCATCACTCAAGCATGCATTAACAATCACAGGATATGTAGAGTTTTCACCAAGAAATGCATACTTTAAATGAGAGGGGAGGGGTTTGAGTTCAAGTTGAGGAGGACCTTTATCGGTTGAAGATGATCCAAATAAAGTTGGATGAGATGAATCCAAAGCAAATGAAGACTCCTCATGGCTCCTAAAAGCTTGATCATCATCAAGGACTGGTCCAGGGAAAACCACGGCTGGAATCACGGCTTGCTCAACTTCCACGGCCGTGGTTCTTGCTAAGCTTGCTTCCCGGAGTTGTCCAGAAAGTTTGACGGCCGTGGAACTTAAATCTCGACCGTGGAACTTGCAGCTGTTCAACACCTCTTCGTGGCTTTCAAATCCAACTCTTGGCTCCTCTTCCAATGCTTCCAAGGCCTTGATCTCTTCGTTGCAGGCCTCCTCAACACCTTCCTCCATCATACTTAAGGTAAGAACCTTCTCCAAGGGATCCTTGATCAAGATCAAGCTTACAATTTCCCTAGATTCCTCTTGCTCAACTATGTTGAAGAGATCCTCATCAAGGGCTGGCCCTTTCGTCATTGTGGATAACTTAAACTTGACATTCTCTTCTCCAATGTTGAAGGAGAGAGTTCCATTCTTGCAATCCACTAGGCATCCGGAGGTGGCTAGGAAGGGTCTTCCTAAGATGATGGGAACCGGATAATCCGCCGGAATGTCCAAGACCACAAAATCAATTGGCACATAGAATCCTCCTAGTTGCACCGGGATGTCCTCTAGGATCCCAACTGGATGAGTGATAGAACGATCCGCCATGTAGAGGGTTATCTTGACCGGTTTCGGCTCTCCTAGCCCAACCTTGTTGCAAAGTGCAAGCGGTATGATGCTTACACTCGCTCCAAGATCACAAAGGGCTTCGTACTTCACATCTCCAACTCCTATTGGGACACAAAAAGAGCCCGGATCTCTTAGCTTGGGAGGCATCTCCTCCTTCATTGTTTGGATCAATTCCGAGGATCTCTTGGTCATTCTTATCTCCCCATACTCCTCCAACTTCCTTTTGTTGGAGAGTATTTCCTTCAAAAACTTGCCATATGCCGGCATTCCTAAAATGGCATCCATGAACGGAATGTTAATATGTAATTTGGACATTAGTTCAAGGAACTTACCAAAGTGATTGTCCAAACGAGCTCTTGCTCTCGATTGTGGAAACGGTAGTGGTGGCTTGTATGGAGGCGGTGCCACATAGGTTGGCTCTACATCCTTGCTCTTGCCTCCATCTTCTTGTAACTTTTCCTCTTCTACCACTACTTGCTTTCCCTTAGCATTGTCCTTGGGCAAAGGATCTTTCATACTCAACCCACTCCTTGTTGTAATAGCCAACACTTGGCCTCTTGGGTTGTCTTCGGTTCTTCCGGGAAGCTTTCCCGGGTCTCTATGGGCTTCACCCGCTTTTTGGAACACTTGTGCTTCCAAAACCTTTTGAGCTTTAGAGATTGAAGTCACCGTGCTCTCAAGACCACTCAACCTTCCAAGCAATTGCTCAAACATTATTTCGGTTCTATCCTTTGGAGGTTGAGTAAATCCAGGTGGAGGTTCTTGTGAAACTCTTGATGGTGGTGTTGTGCTTGTGGAGGAGTAAGGGTTCAAGGCTCCATCCGGGTTAGAGTAAGAAAATCCGGGATGGTTGTGGTTGGGCCGGTAATTGTTGAATTGCCGGTTGTTGTTAAAACTCCTTGGGCCTTGGTAATTGTTGAAGTTGCCCCTTCCCATATAATTCACATCCTCCTCCTTGGAAGACAAGTTGGCTTGTGGAAGCACTTGAGGAGTTGCTCGGTTCTTCAAAGTTGTAGTACACAACTCCCTCAAGGATTTCAACTCGTTGTTGATGGCGTCAAGCTTGAAATTGCTCATGGTGACTTCACTCACCTCATATGCTCCCGCCTTTCTTCCTTCACTCTTCCTATGGGAGTATTTCTCAATCACTAAAGCTTGCTTCTCCATAAACTCCCAAGCTTCATCTACATGCTTCTCCATAAATGTCCCACCGGAAAGAGATTGGAGCTTGAATTGGCTATCTTCATCAAGTCCTTTGTAGTAGATCTCCAATAGATCAATTTTCGGTATGCCATGGTGTGGACAATCAAGGAGAAGATCTTTGAACCTCTCCCAAGACTTGAATAAACTCTCTCTATCCTTCATCACGAAGGCATTGATCTTCCCTCTTAACTCGGTAGTCTTGGAAGGTGGGAAGAACTTAGTCAAAAACTCGGTTGTCATCTCCTCCCAAGTACCAACTCGCCCTTGTGGAATAGATTGATACCAAGCCAAGGCTTTGTCCTTAAGAGAGAAGGAGAAAGCCCTAAGCTTATGGTTGTTGCTCTCCAATCTTGGCGGTCTAAGAGTCTCCATCAAGATCTCATAATTCATCAAATGTTGATGAGGAGACTCTCCTTCCATCCCTCCAAATTGATTATGCCGGATCATTTGTAGAACTTGAGGGCGGAGCTCATAGTTGTGGGCTGCGGGATCTCCTAAGTTCACACCCGGACGGTGTGCTCTTTGTGCCGGATCCATACGTCTCCCTAGGGTTTGTGGCTCTTCAATGACAATGGGTGCAACCCTAATATTAGCCGCCGGCTGCGGTTGTGGTGGAGGAGGTGGAGGTTGTCGGCGATTAAGCTCTCCTTGAACAAGAGCTTGCCTAATCTCCTCAATCTCCCTCCTAGTTTCCTCTTGCCTCTCATTGGCAAGTCTCCTCTCTTCCTCCAAGAGCTCATCTCTTAGCCTTATTTGCTCTAAGGCTTCATCCAACTCAGCTTGGAGATTTCTACCGGCCATCTCTTTCTCTTTTCGGATGCTCTTGGATCTAGATCGAAGGGTTTTCTCCGGTTTGGGATCGAATGGAGCTAAATCCTTGCCACGAGATCTTCTCATACACCTAAAGAGTAATAGATGTCCTGAAAAGCAAAGACACAAACCAAAAAGAGATCAAAAGCAACAAGAAAGATCTACACTAGAAATAATCACAAAATAGACTCAATCTAGACCTAGTCCCCGGCAACGGTGCCAAAAACTTGTTACGCTAAGATTGTGATGCGCAAATGGGTTTTAAATTTATAACTCGAACTAAATCCTAACTACCTAGCGAAACTCGCAGTGTACGGGTCGTTTGTAGAAGGGATAGTATTCCGAGGTCGAACACAAAGACTAAGGTGAAATTTATTCGAATTGTGATTGAGTTTAGTAAAGATCCAGGTTGAAAGAAAAGAAAGAAATAAAGAAATGAAAATCTCAAATGTTTTTGGTTGGTTTTTGGTGATCGATCAAAGATCACAATTCATGCAAAATAAACAATCAAACTAAACTAAGAATCAACACAAATAAACAAGCTAAACAAGATAATGATCAAAGAAAGAAAAGACGGATTCTAGGGGTTGGAAGTTCCGGTTATGGCATAGGACTCAAGTTATCTATTCATTCCTTGGATTAACTATGATATGTTGGGATTAAGTGTTTCTAAATTGGGATCAATTACCGGGTAGGTCTCATGATCCAACTAGTCCACTCCTAAGGTCTTATTACCGGGTAAGTCTCTAAGAACCTAAGGATAGGAATTCTACACATATCGGATTGTTAATTAGGGGTTTAACCTATCCTTTCCGGGTAAGTCTTGGAAGGGAAAATCCTAAACAACTATCCTAGCACACCTAATCCAATGGCGGCTTATTAGGCTCACCACTACCTAAGGTTTGTTATCTTTAGAATCTAAGAGCAAGGATTACCGGGTAAGTCTCTCCTAACACTTAGTTACTACACTAGGTTACCCTAGGGTAGGTTAAACTCAACAAACACTTAGGATTTCAACATTCTATAGATCTAAGACAAGATCCTTCGAACCAGGGAAAATCACGGTTTGTTCTACCTAAACCACGGCCGTGGTCAGACAAGAACTACCCGTGATTTCTAACAGCAGCTATGTCCATAAACAAAAGTCATCCAAAGGTAAATATAAGTCCGTCCTATCATAGCCCTAGCCATAACCATCCTTTCCTTACCCTAGAACCACATCAATTTAGCCTACAACGTTCATAATGGAATTCGAAACAAACAAACATAAAATCATAACATTCATTGCAAGATAATGAGGGAAAAGAGATGAACAAGTGAACTTAAAACAAAACCAAGCTGAAAATAGGATTAGAATGACTCACAATCCTTCCAAAGGAAGGTTCAAATGGTTCATACAATTCTAGAAACAGAATCCGAAATACAAGAAAACTATGGTGTGTGTTCTTCTCCTCCTCTTCAATGGAGCTCTTCTTCTTCTCTTTGACACTTTCCTTCCTAGAAAAAATTCTTGTTGAGAGAATATTTTTGTTAGAGAGAAATGGATAATGGATGAGCTGCTCCAAACTACTCCCAGCTCCTCTCACAGCCCATGAAGGACCACTTTTATAACAAACTTGCATGAGCTGGCCATGAGAGTCGTGGCACAACTGTCACAAGAATCTGGCAAAATCCACGGTTGATTCCACGGCCGTGGAGTGTCACATAACCGTGATTCTGTGCAGAAACTTCGCCTTGGATCATTAAGCTGTGATTTGGTGCATGGCTAGTGTTGGCAAGGTTCCATGAGTCCTCCTTAGCCTTTAGCTTGTGTCCTAATGAGTCCGAGGGTGTGTCATCTAGATGAACGATCCTCAAACGCACCGTTTTAGCTCCTAAATTTCCCGAATTACCTATAAAACACGCACAAGTCCGTGTAGACGTCTATCTCGACAAAATACATGAATTGAGTGCAAAACGTCTCGAACTAATGCTAAACCATGCATGAATGAGCGAGAATTCTATCTAAATGATTACCTAAAACTAAGTCATAAATCGTGTTATCAGCAACATATCGCCTCTAAAGCAGTCTCTATCTTCCCTATCCAGTGCTCCACCTCTAGCCCTATTTCTCCACCGAACGAGGGAACCTTCTGAGAGTTGAAAGCTTTCAACCACTCATCCGGTCTCGGTGCTCTAGACCTAGTAGGCTCTCTATCAGCATTAACTCTCCTCTCAGGTACAACCGGTACCTGAGACACTCCATGTGTCACCTGAACTGACCGGGCCGGTAACACCGGCGGTACCTGGTTAAGCCTCTCAACTCTAGCAGCCTCCTCCATACGCTCAACGTATGCTCTGTACTCTCTATACTCAGATGCTCCAATAGAAACACGTCCTGACTCAGTCGAACGTGCTCCCTGCGCTCCAGACCTAGCGGCGGTCTCATGCCTGACCTCAGGACCTACACTCTCAGCTACCTCTTCCATAACGGCCTCTGGCATGCTTGTTGCAGGTGGATCCTCTCGAGGAACTCGTCCTTGACCACTCTCTAGTGGAGGTCTACCCCCACGACCACGACCTCTAACAGCAGGGGTCCTATCAGCTCGATCCTGTCTAACTGGGGGAAGGGGGGGACGACCCCTACCTCGGCCAGTCGCTGGTGTAGCCCTAGTACGTGCCATCTGCACGAACGGTAACAACTACAGTTATAATCTAATTAATCTATCATAAGCAGTAAAAGTCGATAATAATAAAACTAAGAGTACCGAGATCCGCGGAGGTAGTGGTAGTCATCCGTACTTTCTATCCCATCCCGACTATGCATGCATTTTAAAACCAAAATTTTCTTTGGAAAACTCAGACCCTTTTCGGGTTCTGTTTATTTACTTATATGACCTTTTTAGAAGATTTCAAGTGCCATTGTTGCCAACCTGGCTCTGATACCATGTTGTAACACCCCAAATTTTACAACTTGGAGAGTTACTGGTTAGGACCTCACAGTGGGTCCCGACCTTAGTTTGACAACAACTTAACAAGATCTTACAACAAGGCACATATAAGGAAAAACCAAAAATCATAAATTAAGTCTTAACAACGTATGAATGTGACCAGAACAACCAACAGCCGGAAAACATAAGATAACAACTACGGATAGAAAGAAAGAACCAAGGTCCAACTGGAAATCCCACAAATAAAGAAACTGTAACACGTCCTAAAAGTACGACACCCCGACTGACCACTACCATCCGGATCACTCGGCATCTGCTCTAACCTGTGGTACGTCTACACAACATAACAACTGTTAGCTAACCATCCAAATATAAGTAGAATAATAACAACACAAACACACGTAGAATAATATAAACAAACATCATGCTGGCACACAACCGTTTATTATCTATTACTTAGGTGATTCATCTTATTCAATTTTACAGTTGTGGCACGAGAACTCTTAACAGTTCTCGCCTCCGTTCCTTATCCAACTGGGTGTAGGTCTAGCTGACCTCCGCCGGTAGCATCACTACAAACCGAGTATGGACTAGTCCCTAAAGAAACCCCCAGCGCCCTCAAGCTAACTGAGCAGAATGCAACCGCCCGTTACTCTTAGGCCAAGTATAGGTCGGTAAATATCTATCACAACCTATAACTCTAAACATCTCAATCACACACCACTATCATCATTCATGCTCATATTCAGAAGTCAGCTAAGTAAGCCCAAAGGACTTACTTGTTATAAATCTCGATTCTCTGTAAACGGTAGCAACTCAGTTGCCTGCCAAAGGAGATAAGTGCATTAGCACACTCCACGTAATTAGAAGTCTAAGACTTCTAAGATAGAAGATCGTAATAGGACAGAACTGATTACTGTACTAATTTATGGAAAAATGACTATTTTACCCTTAGTCCCAAAACTTCCAAATTTTCCGAAATTCATGTCTAAACTCTTATTTGAGACTATAAAGTCATATTCTAACTCCTAAAGTTTAGTTTGGTTACAATCTGGCACTTTTCCTATTTTCCTATTTTCCGAAAGATCGTAAAGGTCCAACTTCGGTTTCAAATATAAAATTCGTAGAAGCTTATAAAAATTCCGAAATAATTCTCTAGATCATATATGGTGTTCCATCTACCCTTAGGAGCAAGAATTTATCAAAACTGTTCATCCATCATTTTTATAAAAATTCTCAAAGTTGGCTACAACACTTACATTTTCTATACTTAACCAAAATTCCAATGTTTACAAAAACTGCTTAACTACCCTACTTTGGAAGCTTATAACTTCTAATCCGACCGTTCATTTCTTCTCAAATT
This sequence comes from Fagopyrum homotropicum, assembly GCA_033239125.1. Taxonomy (NCBI): domain Eukaryota; kingdom Viridiplantae; phylum Streptophyta; class Magnoliopsida; order Caryophyllales; family Polygonaceae; genus Fagopyrum; species Fagopyrum homotropicum. The sequence continues at coordinate 103,841,672 of BSWB01000007.1, forward strand.
TTAATATAGTAAACTACATACATCTATCTATCATCTATTAAAATTTCAACGGTGGATCATCATCCGAACTCTCTAACATTGGTCTCCAACTATGCCCGTTTCCATCTTACAACAATGAAATTAAAACAATGTATTTCACTTCTCCTTCTCTTGCCTCTCATTCTTGTTTTACAGCAGTCTAATCTTCTTAGAGTTCTCTATTCGACTCTCACCGAGTACACTAGTTTAAACACTCGAACTCGCACATCCTAGGTTCTATTCTCATGGAATTCACTACATCTATTTCATAAGCAGAAGTGAGAGAGAGAAACTGACCTCTTACTGGACTGGGGGCTTTGACTCGTTTTTATTGATGATCCAAGGAGCAACTACAGCCAAACACAGTGCTGCATCAATGGGGAAGCAGTCCAGCACAAAAGGGAAGTATAAGACACGGATTTAACTAGTAAGGAGATGACTGAAGGGACGGAAATGCAAATAGATTTTTACCCAGTTGTACTGAACAAGGTCGAGTGTATTTCGATCCAGAAAGAGTGTTGGCTGAGAAGGAACTGTAAGGAACGGATGGTGAGTGTATAATGCTGGAATTCGGTAGAGAGAAGAGGAGGAGAAGGCTCACCAGCCAGTAGTATGGTTACTGCTCGTCCACAAGAGAGAGACCGAGCGAGGTGCTAGTTTCTTCTAGCCAGAAGAGAATTCGTTGCACTGAAAGTCTCTTATTAGAGATGCAATCAAACGGCTACAGATCAGAAGGTAAGGGAAGTAACTCTACCGGATTTGTGTACTCGCTGTGCAGAAGAGTTGTGTGCAGAAGAGCCGTGTGCAGAAGAGATCGATCGAGATGATTTGTCTACTACAGAAGGAAGGATGAAGAAGAGAGGATTCTGAATGTAGACAGAAGGTTGGGAACGTGGGCTGCATTCAGAAGGAGATAATTATTTCTGCGTAAATCAAGGAGCGGTTACATACAGAAGATTTGCATTGTTCCAGCTCAGCAAATCCAAGGCGTCCCAGCAGCTGCTCTCCCTTGGGCTGGCGTGCTCCTGGGCTTGCGAAGGGAATGGCCAGCTTCTCCTTCTCCATGCTGGACTGGGCTGCGCTGGAATATTGTGCAAGCTGGGCTGGGAAGCTGCTGGCATGCTGAAGATGGGCTGAAGATGGGCGCTGGCATGCTGGGCTGAAGATGGCCGCTGGGCACGCTGGGCTGAAGATGGCGCTGGGCACGCTGAGCAGAAGATCACCGATTGGGCCGGCTACTGAGCTGCTAAATAAGTTGGGTTGGGCACTGGCGCAAGGGAGCAGCAGTCCGGTGCTAGCTGCAGTCCGGAAATGAGATCACCGACTAACGAGTGCACGGAAATGGACGGAACTACAATGGCCAAGGAGGAAGGCTTGTTGATCGGCTTGTCACAGCTTGTCATGGTTATGTTATAGTTTAGGATTTGTTATAAGGATCTTATCATTTTATGTGAAGGAAGCTACATAAAATGATAGATTTTGAAACAATGTGTCTAACTAAGTAGACGGATATGGATCAACTGATCGAAAACCGGTTTGTTATGGAAATAAACGGAATAAAAATTCCGGATATTACATCAAGCATGATGGATTTGCTAATAGACACTCTTTTGAATATAAGGGACAAACATTAACTTTGAAACCTATGACGCCCTTGTAGATTGCAGAATGTTATGAGAAAAAGAAAGAAAAGAGAAAGGAGCAATATTTTGGCAAGAGAAAGGAACGAGAAAAACACTCAAATGAAGGATCTCAACCCAAAGAAGAAGAATCCCGCCCGAGGGACTCAAAATCTCGCCCTGGTGATGATTTTCTTCACTTTAGTGAAGAATCTCAAACCCGAGAAAAAAAATCTCGCACGAGGGATTCAAAATCTCGCCCGAGTGATGACTTTCTTCACTCTAGTGAATAATCTCGGTCCCGAGAGGGAAAATCTCACCTGATGGATTCAAAACTCGCCCTAGTGCAACATAATCTCACCCCAGTGCAGAATCTCGCCCTAGTGCATCAAACTCTCGCTCTAGTGTTGAAATCTCGCCCTAGTCAAATAGACTTCTTCTAGCTTCCAAGAAGGAATTCATTGATGATTTCATTCCCTTGGATGTCATTATCATGAGTCTATGTATAAGTCTTGTGACTTTAAGTGATGAAGTCAATTCTACTTTACACAAAACTATTCTAACCCTTTTGGATAAATTTTGTGATGTTTTCCGGATGACATTTCTGCAGGACTTCCACCTTTTCGAGGCATTGAGCATCAAATTGATTTAATTTCAGGTGATACACTTCCTAATCATCCAACTTATAGGATAAATCATCAGGAATGTCAAGAGAATCAAAGTCAAGTTCAAGAGCTTTTGGATAAAGGCTATGCAAGAGAAAGCTTGAGTTCATGTGTTGTTCCCGTCCTTTTGGTTTCCAAAAAGGACAATACATGGAGGATGTGTGTTGATTGTCTAAAAATAATAATATTACCATCAAATATCGACATCCCATCCCAAAAGATTGGACGATATGCTTAGATGATCTTAACGGATCCACCTTGTTCTCAAAGATTGATCTTAAGAGCGGATATCATCAAATTAGGATGCGAGAAGGAGGTGAATGGTAGATGATCTTGATACAAAATTTGGTCTATATGAGTCGATGGTTATGCCTTTTGGTTTGACTAACGCTCCTATCACTTTCATGAGATTTATGAATCATGTCCTACGTCACCACATTGAAAAATTTATGGTAGTTTACTTTGATGACATCCTCATCTATAGTAAATTACTCGAGGAGCATGAAGAACACTTAAGGGAAGTACTGAAACTCTTAGAAATGAATCTCTAGATGCTAATATTAAGAAATGTGAGTTTAGCACTAATCAAGTTATTTTCCTTGGTTTTGTAGTTTGTACAAGAGGTCTAGAAGTGGGTGAAGAGAAGATTAAGACAATCCAAGAGTGGCCCACACCCACGACGATCTAAAAATTTGGAAGTTTTCATGCATTAACTACCTTCTATAAATGTTTTGTACGAGATTTTAGTACAATTGCAGCCCCGTCACGTCTCTCACGAAGAAGCAAGTACAATTCGAGTAGGGAGATGCTCAAGAGAAGGCACTTAAGAAGTTGAAGTGGCAGTTATCACATGCACCCCTTCTAGCACTTCCAAACTTCACCAAGCTCTTTGAAGTCGAGGGCGATGCATCAGGAATTGGCATTCGAGCAGTGCTCATGCATGAAGGTAAGCCACTTGCATTCTTTAGCGAGAAATTGAAAGGAGCATGCTTGAATTATTCGACTTATGATAAGGAATTGTATGCATTATTTTGAGTTTTTAAGACATGACAACATTATCTTTGACTTATTGAATTTATCCTTAGAATTGATCATGAGTCTTTAAAGCATTTTAGGAGTCAAGATAAGTTGTTTATGAGGTATAGTAGATGGATTGAGTTTATAGAAAATTTTCCATATATCATTAAATATAAGCAAGGAAAGGATAATGTTATTGCAGATGCCCTTTCTAGGAGACATTCTTTTATCACTACTATGGATTCTAAGAATTTTAGATTTCTATTACATTAAGGATATATATGTTGATGATATTGATTTTGGTGACATCTATAAGCTATGTAGTACACGAAATTCCCATGATAAATTTTATTTATTTGAAGAATTTTTGTTTCTTATGGATAAAGTGTAAATTCCTAGATGTTCGCTCAGACTTTTACTTGTTGAAGAAGCTCATATGGGAGGTTTGATGGGACATTTGTAAGGGATAAGACATTTCATATGTTGCATTCACACTTTTATTGGTCCCATATACTTATAGATGTAGAGAACATGATTAAGAGATGTCTTGTGCGCTTAAAAGCTAAGGCTAGAATGAAGCCCGTGGTTTGTATACCCCCTTCTTATGCCTGCATCCCCTTGGTTACAGATAAGTATGGACTTTGTTGTAAGATTAAGTAGGACTAAGAAGGGGAGGGAGTCAATTTTTGTGGTTGTTGATCGTTTTTCTAAAATGACTCATTTTATTGTTTGTCATTAGACCGATGATGCTTATAATGTTGCTAAATTGTTATTTAGGGAAGTTTTTAGATTGCATGGAGTACCTAGAACTATTGTGAGTGATATGGATGTTAAGTTCCTTAGTTTCTTTTGGATGACTCTTTGGGGAAAACTATGAATTAGGTTGTTATTTTCGACCTCTAGTCATCCTCAAACGGATTGTCAAACGGAGATTACTAATAGGACCTTAACTACCATACTACAGGATGTTTTAAAGGATAATTTGAATGATTGGGAATATGTCATACCATATGTTGAATTTGCATATAATCGGACCATTCATTCTTCTACTAACCTAACGCCGTTTGAGTGTGTCTATGGGTTGAATCCTTTGACCCCTTTTGATCTTATATCATTGTCTATAGAGGAGCGAGTATATTTTAATGTAGGAAAATAGGTTGATTTCATCAAGGAGTTGCATAAGAAGACACGATTGCGGTTGGAGAAGAAAGGAAAGCAAGTTGAGACCAAGGCTAATAAAAGTCACAAGGAATTGCTATTCAAGCTAGGAGATCTAGTTTGGTTGCATCTAAGGAAGGAACGATTTCCGAGGAAGTCAAAGTTGTTTCAAGAGAAGATGGACCATTTGAAGTGCTACGTAAGGTTGGCAACTGTAATACCCGTATATTTTATTTTAGATAGATTTCAAGTCAAGCCGGATTTTAGCCGGTTTGGACCTTTTCCGTCGTCTTAACATTTTATGTGTACGAATATCACATAATCTATTATTAAATTTTGTAATCATCTTTTTATTTTTATTTCTCAATACCAACCCTCTACCTCTCACCATATATATAGGGTGCGGTCAGTGGCGGCCGCAGGATTTTAAAAGGGGGGGGGGGGCGAAATTTTATTTTCGATAAAAATATTTATGAAAATAAAATTGCGATAAAAATAAAGTCAATATGTCATCTACTTACAATAAACAACAATACAAAAAAAATTATAAAAACATTACACTTAAAAGGCGCGGTCATAGACCACGCCTATATATTTAAAAAAAAAAAGCTGTCCTATAGGCGCGGCTATAACCGCGCCTTTTTAATTTTTTTTTCAAAAACGTTACACTATAGTCGCGGTCTAGGACCGCACCTCTATTTGTGTTTTTGTTATCTTTATTTTAGATATTAAAACGTTGTCCTCGACAACGCTTTTTACAAATAAGAGTGTGGTCTAAGACCGCACTTCTAATCCAAACAACAGATCTCGTACATTTTGGTGAATTATTTCACTCTAGAGTCTAAAACGGGAAATACTTATGAAGTTTCGTTCACTTCGACGAAAGATCCAAAAAAAACATTTAAATATAACACAAGAATAGTGATATTTAAAAAAATAAATTGTAGAAAATTTTTTTATAAACGAGAGAAGCACAACCCATTTTAAAACGATTTTTTTCAAAAATTTTTTTTTTTTTTTCTCGAAGGGGGGCGGCCGCCCCACCCCGCCCCCCCTGGGGCCGCCCCTGGGTGCGGTTCCCATGAGAACAGGCGTATCGTGTAATCATGACAACAATCTTAGACCGTCGGATGGTGAGTATTAAGGGTCAAGATTTAGGGTAGCTATCATAATTAATAATAACTACGAATAATAATAACTACGAATAATCCATTCAACCACAATAACTACGAATAATACATTAAAAGATATGACACCTTCGTAACAAAACTAATAATAACTACGAATAATATATTAAACAATAATGTATGTTCTCATAATTACACGATAAGACTGCACTCATAGGATCTATACTCTCTCTCTCTCTCTCTCTCTCTCTCTCTATATATATATATATATATATATATATACACGGCTCCTTTGTTAACAGCTCTTACCATGTAAAATGATAACAAATTGTACCCGTTAGATCGTTAAATAGATGGTTGAGATTAGGCGATATTAAAGGGAAAAAAATTGTGTTATTAATGGAAAAAATATTCGCCGGACCTGACTCTATATATTCGGCGGTATAGTTACATATATTCGGTGGTATAGTCACATATATTCGGTGTTTACATGTTCACATGGTAAGAGCTGTTTACATATGAGTCAGGGTCTATCTATCTATCTATCTATCTATCTATCTATATATATATATACATATATATATACATATATATATATATATACATATATATATATATATATATATATATATATATATATATATTAGTTTTGTTACGAATGTGCCATATCGTTTAATGTATTATTCGTATTTATTATTATTTATGATATCTACTCTAAATCTCAACCCTTAATACTCACCATCCAACGGTGTACGATTGTTCTTATGTATACACGTTAGGGATGTTGTCATGGGAACCACACCCTATATATATATATATATATATATATATATATATATATATAAACCCTAATTTGACACCCTCTCCATCACTTTGAAGATGCCAGCCACACTCCTTCACCTTTCCTCCTCCTCCTAGTCAAAGCGGCATATTTGAGGGGCAACGACTACGCCAGATTGTCTATCCCTCTCTTCTCAACCTCTCACCGCGCCGGATGTAATACCCGGAAAATTTTAATTTCCTTTCAAAACCCGATCAAACCGGATTCTGATCCGCTAACCTTTATTCTTATTAAATAAAATAAAACAATATTAAATTCTATCATTTTATGTGACCTTAATCCACATAAAATGATAATTATGTAACCCGTATAGTAATTACGTACTTTTTAAAAACCGAAGAGCGGTTCCGTGCGAGTAATGATTTATTTATCAGCCCATCTTTTAGTTAGATGAGCAAGCCCAACAAACCCGGCCCAATGACATCTACACCTGGCCCACACCCTAAACCGTTAACCTAACCCTTTCCTCCTTAATTATCTATTAACCTAATCTAATTATCTTTCTAACCTAATTAGCGGCAGAAACTTTCAACCGTATCACCTCCTTCCTCTCCCTTCTGCACGAGCGACAGGAGCAGCATCCAGCGTTTCCAAACGACTGCAACCGACGAGCCGCAGGGACTGCTCCTACTCCCGCTCCTGATCTGGGTCGAGCACGACCGACAAAGAGTCTTTCAGCAACACTAGCAGCCACCGGAACCTCTTCAATCATGTCCGTCGACCACCAGGTTAGCCAGCCATCCACTTCTACCCTCTTGTTTCCTCTCTGTCTTCGTGTAATATCAGCCGGATGCCCTGACCCTCGGTTTCACACAATAGCAGCGCCGAGACGACAGTGGGTGCCTGCGGTGGTGCCGATCGACGCCAGAAGCCAGTGTCCTCCTCTTTGTTGCAAGTCCGGTAGGTGATTTCTTCTGAGGTTAATCTGGTACTCCAGTAGCTTAGGCATTAATGTATATAGGTGATGACTACACCACAATTAGCCTAAGATATTAGATTAAATTGATGCTTGAGTGGTGATCTGTAGGATTCGAACTAGGGACCTGTAGGTATATTAAATGGTAGAAATTGTTGATAGAGAGAATCGAACCTAGGACCTTAATCATTCTAGGAAAAATCTCAGTTTTGGGGACTGAAATGGCTAACTTTGAACTTGTATTTGGACACCTTAGAATGAAGTTTACTGTATGAAGTTTACTGTATTAAAATTTTGTGAGAAAGTTAACGGTCGGATTAGAACTTATAAGGACTCAAAGTAGGACAAATTAGCTGTTTTTACAGTAGAGGAAAATTGGCTAAGTATGGAATTTCAGCTTTTATTCCAACTTGTGTGATTTATGGGAGAGTTATAGTTGAGTATTTATAAGAGACCTTTACCCCTATGTTTAGTATGCATATCATAGAGGATCTAAGATTTTATTTTAAATTTTTATATTTTTATCCAAGCCTTGTATCTTAACCCAAAGTTGGACCTTAACGACATTTGTGTAAACTAAGAATTTGTGCAACTCTTGTAATTTGGTACTAAACTTTTCCGAAGAACTAGAATATGGAAATAGGCTCCAAAGGAGAGTTGGAATTAAGTTATAGAAAATTCTTGGATTTTCGGGATCAGGGGCAAAATAGTTTTTTTTTACCTTAGGAGAACCTTTTTCCGTAATTAGAAGTTTATAACTTCTAAGAGTTTGGGGATGTGATTTTGATCCGCATGCCTTGTTTGATAGGCGTTTAAGTTACCACGAGTGCAGACCGAGTTGAGATTTGAGAGAGTGTGATCTGATTCAGGTAAGTCCTTGCGACTTACTTAGCTAGTTTCTGGATGTTAGTTGAATGACGATAGTGGTGTGTGTGTTGTGTGTTTATAATAACAACTTGTTAGGATGACTGTTATTATTATTATTATTAAGGCCCAAGTGTATGTATAACGGGCATTGACATCACTGCTCAGCTCTGACAGGAGACTGGGAGGTTCTCTATACCCAGACCATACATGTACAAGGTGAGATGCATCGCATCCATTCCTGATGGTTACACGGGGGCTGAGGCGAGGTTTGGGAATCCCTCGTGTCACAAAATAAGTATCATTAGTAAGGGTGAATGACCTAAGTAAAGATAATAAATGAATTGTTTGAAAGCATGATGAGTGTTTACTTTTGCTATGATGTGTGTGTGTGCTATTTCTCATTTGTCTAATTTTTAGATAACTAGCTAACGGTTGTTCGATTGTGTTGTTTAGATTTACCGCAAGTTAGAGAAGCAGTTGAGTGATCCGGAAGTAGTGGTCAGCCGGGTCTCCGTACTCCTTAGAATGGGGTTGGGTGTTTGCTTTATTGCTTCTTTCTCCGTTTTAAGACAGTTAGACTGTTATGTTTCTCTAATTACCGTAGGTTGTTAGACTTTGTGTTACATTCATCTCTCTAAAATGATGCTTTATGAATTTCGGTTTTCTAATTTGTGTCTTGCTGCAAAATCCTAGTAAAATTATTTTCAAACTGAGATCGGGACCCATTGGGAGGTCCTAACCAGTAACGTCTCGAATTTTGAGAATTCGGGGTGTTACACCGGACCTCCTTTACCTTACCTCTTCTCAACCACCGTCCTCCCTTTCTTGCTCTATTCTGTCGAGCCCAATCGCATCCTACCCCTGCTCTGCTGCGCAAGGAGTGTCGCCGCCGAACTCCCTCTTCATCTTCGTTACAGACTAACAGTCGGGGATCTCCTTCGTCTTCGCTGCAAATCGGCCGCCGTACTACTCGGGAGCTGCAGAGGGAGTCGATGCCGGATGTATTGGTTGCACAGGGAGTTGACGCCGGGATCTCCCTTCGCTGCAGACGGCACCCTCACCTCGCCACCCTCACCTTTCCGCCTACTCCGAACCCCAGCGACTGCCATTGCCGCCACCAGTTTCCGTAGTGTAAGCCCTTATGGCCTTTTGAAACCATAGATTGATTTGGGGATTTGTTTTTGTATCTTAATTGGTTTAAGTCATATATATGTATTATAGGTAAATGTTATGCTATCATAGTGGGCTTGAGTTGTTGAATGCTTGTAGAATGAGTTTGAGGAATCTAAGTTGGTTTTGTGTTTTGAGAAATGATTTAGTGTTAATTGGAATGTATTTGTCGGATTTTGTAATTAATTTGGGAGCAATTGTTGTTTGGTGAATTTCAAAATGGATGAGAGTATATGTTCGGAAATGTTGGGTTGTTTATGGATTTAATCGTTATGTATGTTTGTATACCAAGAATTGTTGATAAATATGATGAGCTTGTTAGACTTATATATATTAGGTAAGAATGACGTTTATGATAGAAGTGAATGCTTGTAGGTTGTGACACATTGTGGGATAGGTCTTCGATCGGTTAGTTGAACTTATGATGCTTTAGGGTAGAATACAAGCTCCGTTGTAGATGAAAGTATTGGATTTAGAATGGGGCGTTCTTGGAGATGGCTTTGAGATTCTTTGGGATTTAGTGAAACATGTTAGTTAAGTCAAGTATCTCAGTCTTTTCTTAAGAAGTGCAAAAGTCGGAAATCTTTCCATCTAGCTAGATCTTTCTTTTAAATTTGAACTTTATGTATTGAGGTTTCAGTGAAAGTTCTTGAGACGTTCTAGACATTTAAGGGTTTTCCGGATCCACGGATTAAATAGTTTTTCTTTCATAATGGTCGGTTTAGTACACTTTTCGGATATTTGTGGTAACCTAGAAGTTGAAAACTTCTAGACAATGAATAAGTTATATTGATCCAAGTTTCATGTTGTGATCAGGCAAGTGAGGTTATACTCCATTGGATTCGAGTGTTATTGTTGACTGGACTAGACTTTGTACAGGTAAGTCTCCGGACTTACTTAGCTCGCATTCTTCGTATTAGTTTCGATGCATGATTGGTGATGTGTGTTTATTGTTTATGTGTGTGTTTATGGTTTATGTTATAACAATTAAACCGGTTATAGGACCACCAACTTTATATGTTTATATTTGGCCCAAATGTATGATAACGGGTGGTGACCGCTTGTCCACTCCAAAATGGGGCGATTGGGAGGTTCCTTGCGACCAGTCCAACGGGTGATGCTGATTCGCATCAAGTACAAACCCTTTTGGTGAAAGGGGATAAGGGTGAGTGATTCTCGTGTCACACCATAAGTGGAATAGTACGGGATATGACTTAATAACAACAAAGAGATAATGAACCGGACTTGTGTGTTTAGATCATGTTGTGTGCTATGATGCCTTATGTGTGTGTGTGTCGATGCCATGATTCTAATGCTTTGAATGCTAGCTAACGGTTTTATACCGATATCGTTGTAGTTGCCCTGCAGGTTAGGGACGCGGCCGAGAGATCCGGAAGAGTGGGCAGCCGGGGTCCGTACATTGTAGTATGGGTTTAGGAGTGGAGTCTTGTGTATTATATATGGTATATTGTTATGTATTGATGTTTGGGTCTTTTGCATTGTAAACTCGACTGGATTTTGTTGTTGTTTATTTCCGGGGATCATAACATTTGCATTAAAATGTATTTCGGTTTTCGCCTTTATTTGTGTCTTGTTGTAAGATCCGGTGAAATTGTTGTCAGGCTAAGGGTTTGGACCCATTGTGAGGTCTCCACCCGTAGCATCCCGAGTCCCACGGATTTGGGGTGTTACAACAACAATGCTTATGTATAGGAGCTTCCGGAGGAATATGTCATGAGTCCTACCTTCAATGTAGGAGACTTGAGTTCTTATATGACTAATGAGGATCATGGTGATGATTCGAGGACGAATCCTTTTCAAGAAGGGGTCTATGCTGAGGGATCATCCACAACACCTCATATACATGGATCAATCACTAAAGAAAGAGCAATGTCATTGAAGGAGAAGGAGTTGACATCATCTTCAAGTCCTATCATGGAAGGATCTATCACTAGATCAAGATCCATCCACGAAGAGGTTGCTAGCTTATTGGCATCATGTGCATCTAAGGAGACTCTACTTGTGTCTAAGTCTTCTTTGGTTACATTGATATTTGTTGTGGAGGAGCCATACATGTGTGAAGATGATCAAGGAAGCAACAAAATGGTCAGCCGAGATTTACGAGTGCCCAATCGAGATTTCGATTTGTCTTAAGTTGAGATTCTCATGAATCTAGTCGAGATTTATATTAAATCTAGACAAGATTATAGTTAGTTATTTTATACCTTTAAATCTCTAAATATTCTAAAGGTTTTATTTTTCTATCCTATATTTTGTAAGATTATTTTATTCTTTTATTTTCTAGAGAAATCTCGCCTATTTAAAGAACAAGAAGGCCAAGATCTCTGTAGCTTTTATTTTATATTTTTGATCCACATTATTGTGAGAACTCGTTGCTTCGTTTTATGAAGTTTGCTTTTCATTCATTTCAATTTAATAAAAAAAAGAATTTTTGATTGAATAGTTGTGAGCCCTTGCTAGGTTGTTCTTGTGTGTTAATCTTTTTAAAGATTGGTGCTACCAGTCAAACTAGTCCCTCCTTGTGCTTATCTCAATTTGAAGGCGTGTGTAAGGTTGAAGAAGGAAAGGTTAAAGTAACTTTTTATTAAGGGTTTTGATCCAAATGGTCAAAGTTCTTTGCAAATTCATATCTTGGTTCTATCTTCCTATATTGTAACACCACAAATTCGCAGGATATCGGAATGCTACGGGCGAGACCTCACAATGGGTCCCGACCCTTAGCTTGACAACAATTTCACCGGACCTTTCCAACATGGCACAAATAAAGGCAAAACCGTAAATTATTTTTAATGCAAATGATAAGAAACCCGAAAGAAAGCAACAAAAAACTTCAGCCGAGATACAACTCAAAACCAAACGCCAAACACACGGCATATAAAACGCAATAATCGAAGGACAAAACACAACTCAACTCCAACTCATAAACCCATCCTAAAATGTACGGACCCCGGCTGCCCACCCTTCTAGATCTCTCGGCCGCATTCCTAACCTGCAAGGCAATCTACAACATTCGATATAAAACCGTTAGCTCATATTCGAAGCATTAAAGTTAATGGGAAAGACACAAACACAAGTAAATCATCATAAACACACGACATACTCAAAAGCACACCAATCCGGTTTATCATCTTTATTATCATATAGTCATATCCCGTTCTAATTCAACTTAGTTTGTGACACGGGACCACCTTGGTCTCGCCTCGGTCCCTATTTCCGGCATGGAACGGTACTGATGCCTCCGACCGTCAAACCAACACGGCTAGTCGTCAAGAACCTCCTAGACTCTCGCAAGAGCTAGGCAAATGATGTCACCGCCCGTAATCATACACTTGGGCCAAAATAAAATAAAGGTCGGTAATCGTATTTCCGGTTCTGTTGTTATAGCATAAACGGTAAACACACACCACCAAACACACAACAACGCTAATACAAAGAATACGAGCTAAGTAAGTCCAAAGACTTACCTCGTCACCACACTCAACTCACAACACTCTCGCTTCCATAGGGAGGAAGCCCAAAACTTGCTCACAAAAAGATAACTAAATCAACAACAACTCACTCACAATAGATGTCTAAGACTTCTATACAAATGATCTACGCAAGACCATTTGACTCTCAATTCTAGGACCGCATCCTAGAATTTGTCATGCTCACGTCACACTCAACAGAAGCTAGAAGTCCTAAGACATCTAAACTCTCGGATCTCAGAAGATCATAACTCACAACACCACTAGGATAACATGTCTAGTGTCCATGATCACAACAGTAGCAACACTATGCAAGGATACGCATATCCTAGCCCGTAATCGCAACAACCATAAGCTCACAATTATAAACTTACAATCTCAACCTCACAAGCCTCACAAGGACAGCCCTACACTCATCCCATGTACCACTCAGAAACATACAACCCTTAACCCTTAGAACATTCCAACAACCTCTCCATACTCGCCTAAGGTCCACAGACTACTACATGGCATTCCAACTATCCTAGGTCCAAACCTAGCGTGCTTCTATCATCAACACACTCTAAGATCATTTAAGAATACATACTCAAGGTAGGGAACTCACCAAGCAAAGGCACGGGATCGGAAGGAGGAAGAACAACCGTGAAAGGGGAAAGAAGACCTCAAGGGAGGGCTGACAGAACCATAGCCGCCCCTGAGGCCTGGGTTGACCGCCCCTGTGGTCGAACAACAAAGTCTATTCCGATGGTTTTCTTTGGTGGATCCTTGATATGTTGATGCCTCCTAGCTTCCTTGCTCCACCATAGATGTTCTCCACACACCACAACATCACACAGGACATCCCAAACTCGATCCCAATCACATGCAAGCCAAAGGAAAGAAAAAAAGATGAAGCTATGGCTTCCACCATTGAAGCTTGAGGAAGAAGGAGAAGATGAAGGGGGAAGAAGAAGATTACATACAACAGCTTGGCTAGGATCCTCTGTCTCCATCTCGAATTCAATAGGAGAAACTCACACCTCATAGGTGGAAGAGCCATGGGAGGCCAAAGAAGAAGGTGAAGCCCAAGAGAGGAGAGGAGCAATCTTACGTGAAAGAGAGAAATGGGAAAGGAGAGAGAGAGAAGGAATGAAGGCTGCCACAAAAGAGGAAGCTCAAGGGTCAGCTGGCCCATCCCTCCAATTTACGCTAGGAACCGAGGGCTCCAAAAGCACAAGTGAAAAACGAGAGGTCGGAACGAGGTTTTGGAATAAAACCCGACGCTCAGCACTTCGTGCATGCGGGAAGGTCGATAAACCGCTCAACACTCGGAATAAAAATTCCGGATGTTACAACTAATCCCCCTAAAAACAAGTTTCTTCCCGAAACTTGCAAAATGTAAAACTCTCGGCATAACTAACTCGGTAACCACTCAAAGCCGTAAACATGCCACAATCTACTCGATAACCATCACACACTCGTGTAGCTACGTCAAGACCTCACAAGGCGTGCATACATACTCGTGTGAACCGCATAGCACATAAAAGCCAAAAGCTAACCAATCATACACACGTTCCCGCTCGGAGCACCAAACACATAAAATCACACATGCACACAATATCTAACCCAACGGCCAACTCGATGTAACTAGGTCATCGTAAAAACTCCAACAAAGATACTATCTCACATCCTCCCGGTAGCCTCATTGGCTCCTCGTCTACTACTAAATAAACACAACAAACAACATCACTCGAATCATACATGTATTCCCTCGACCGTCACACCTGAAACCTGATAAACATTTCCCCTTTCGGTTTTCATGCCAACCGATAAACCACTTCCCAACTCGCGCTAAGATCTCGAAAAAGGGTGTAATATATTGGAACCCAACTCCCTTCTAATAACCAACACGTATGACGCCCTGCGTCCATGATACTCGTAACTCGACTCGTCTCGTATCCGAACCTAAGAGGTCCGTACCTCTTTTCTGTATATACTTTCTCGCGACTTAGCTTGTCTAGTATTTGGCTTTGGACCACCGCTACTCAAGCGAGGTCATCACGCATCTGCTCAGGGATAAACTTACATATACTCACACATTCTAACATCACCAGGTGCTCTAGTTCCGTCCATAACTTGCTTCGAACAAGGCCCTTATAACGGTACCTCTCAACTGTCATTACGATAACTCAACCCAAGGGAAGGTATCAGGTCTACCTTTACTCCCTTAACTCGCACACATACCCTCTACATGGCATCGACTTGTCATCAAAGTCCTTTATACAACCAATTATCCAAGGGTGAAACTGTCATGAAAGGCATATGGTCCCTTATGTGGCACGATCCTGCCGCCCACAAATTCCCGAAACGAAACGCTCATCTCAATCCAAGATAATGATACTCGGTATACCAAACATTTGGCTATCGCATTGAGGACTCCCCAACTAGCCGACTCATCGGCCCTGTTTTCAAATAGGGTGTAAAAACAAGTAGTCTCCGTCGGTAGGTCCATGCGACCCGACTCATCACCACTATCACCCGGTTTCAAACCGGTGATAAATTTTGTGGAGGTATCCCGCCACCCCCACTGCATAACTCGCGGTGGTTGGACTCTTCTTTCACGTCTTTTGGTGCTCAACTTGACCTGACGATGGTTCAAATCCAGGTTATGTACTTAGTCACCTCGGCCTTAAGCCCGTCTCGCTAATGTGAATATCCTTAGACGGGATACCTCTTACCCACGTCATGGTCTTAACAACCATCAACCCATAAAGGCAGCTATAAGGTCTCCCCTCGGTACCTTCTAATCCGGATCCTTTTTAACGTCATAAAAAGACCATCTACGACTATAGTCCATAACCATCGCTTCTGTTGGGTACTCACCCTTGCTGAGTTTACATACATGTATCATAATCTTATTGTTCATACATGCATGGCATGTTACTTCGTAGCCAAACCAACATCACGATAAGCAGACACCCTAAAGCGGCTAACTTTCGAACCTTAGTCGGTCATCCTTCTTACATACCTGCAAATATCTATGTACACACGAAACCTCTCTTGTTACCTCATGCACATCCCAAGCCCCGCTTGGATGTATCCATAATATCATACAATCCCCATAACTCAATGTTGGTGCAAAAGCAAACGGACTAGAGGTCACTCACCTCTTCCACTTCCAATAAAACTTCACGGATACGTCTCGGATCCCACAATTCTATTGACTTCTTCAGAAGGGAAGAAAATTTCAAAATCATCCCGCAACTCGGCGTTATGACCCACCAACTTATAAGCTTCATATCTCCTCCACATACCTTCAAGGTGTTACCGAACTATCACCTCGTTCTCATCCGATCTACTGGATATCCTCAACCTGCTATGTCTCTTAGAAGGTCGCCTCGGACGTTCCAACCAGCCTAGATAACTCTGTGTATCCTCTTATCCTACATAGCCGGTATCCTTTTCGTCCCATATCAAGCTCGCTCCTCTCAATTTTGAGAGTACAACAAGGCATCATCAAATCTGACCATAAGAATCATTTATGGAACTCACGCACCAATACTGTCATTACAATCCTTAGGTTAAGGTCCACCCTGGAACCGCCTAAAATACCACAAATTACGTTACCTTATTCAAAATCGATTCCGAAACCCGATGGATGCTCATCTATGTACTCCCAATTCATCAAACGCAATAGTGATCTCAAATGGCTTCACCACACTTGTAGTGATCATATCGGCCCTGAATCTTGCCTTACGAAGGTCCTTTCTTCTCTCCACCCAAATCTGGTGACATCTCAACCCCAAGTCGATCTAATCAAACAGCGCAATCGCATTCGACTAGTCTTAACGAGCCATCTACTACAAAGAAGATACCCTTATTCGTCGTTTACCATACACATCTCTTGGAAATCAAGGTACAACTTTCCGACTCGTATATTTCCTCGAAACCCATAGCAGCACGCCCTGAGGGAAGGGCCGGAAAAATTCTCCATTCTAACCATGGAAACTTTTGACTCATGATCCCTTAGGTACCAACACCTTAAGCTTAAAGCTTACAACGCTAATGTAGCTTCGGTCCCTCGTTTTACACCGTAGCCTACATGACTCCCTTTGGGTGAATCTAACAACTTTGACTAATCTCTTGTTTGCGTCAACTTATCATTTGTTCTTTAAGAACGAAATACCATGCATATGCTTTCCGTATCTTCTCATTTGCTTAAAGCAACTAAGGAAACATCACTTTCCTTTTGATCCATTACGTCCTTATATGCTTAAACCTTTACGGTTCCAGACCGCGCCATTCCTCCATATACCAAAACTCGAGACCTATAAAGATCGCAAAAAGGATCATTATCATCCCTCTCCGGGAGGTCTATTACCATCACTTGCTTTAATCACTCAACGTTATATTGCTCAAGACAATCACGATTGTGCTGATGTACTTCTTACCATTGACATCTAACCATAGGGAAAACTCCAAGCTTTTGTTACCGCTCCTTAATAGCCTCCAGTGGAGGTTATACCTCCCATCTACAACTTCTCAATAGGTAATCCGAAGTTTATGCAATCTCGGTCATCACCGATAAGCTTGTGGTTGACCTTCTCTAAGGTCAACGACTTACCAATCCTCTAATTCTTCATGTCACTATTCTCATGAAGGTTACCCTCCTTGGGGTACTCTACCTCAACTCCGTTAGCTCACTTCTCATTCCGTGCTTTCTTCCTTTTCCATACGTAACCATACTCTTCTAGGCTCGAGTTCCGTATAACTCGCCTTCATAGGCTTAACCGCACCTCCTAACATCTTGTAAGCATGTCTTCTCCAAAAAGCTCCAACATTAATCAACAACGACTCGTGTATCACTTGGGCGTTGCCTTGAGTCCTTCCATAACTAAAACTCCTTGTTGCATCACTTCTCGTCTCGGGGTCACGTCTACTCACACTTCTATCTCCTTGGCGTTTCTTAGTCTTATCGTCATAACGGAAATCGGTCAACTCTACATGAATCCTTGTCATACCATTCTTCTCATTACTCTCATAATTTTGACTCTTCACTTAACGGTACCTCGTAAGCTTAACTTACGGTATCCTATATCTTTCATACCGGGTTCGATCATTCTTCACAACTGGACTCCAAAGCTTAGGAGCGTCTAAGAGAAGCTTTACTTCTCGTAATGGAACACCGTCCCTAACATTGTGGGGTCGCACCCATCTCCTCCTTGACTCACATCTTTAGTGGTCCACTCATCTTCTTGGAGAACTTATATAAATTATCTCCTTTGGTAATCACTTCCACATCTTCATGTTACTCTCTTAAGCTATCTCGTTTTCTTCTTTTGCTTGGTTGTCCTTCATTTAATCCGTCTCCAATCCTCCTCTTCGACATCCTTTAAAAAGGAATTTGAGAATGCCATGGTGTTCCTTAGCACGAAATGCCCGACTCGATACTTGAGCATAATCCAACCCGTATGAGCGTTATCCCAAGCCACATCATCGTCTTAAAGGTGATGATGTCATAATATCATCTTTCTATTAGGTCCCATACCTCCATACACTCCTATATAGGGCTGTTAACGGTTCCAGAACCGTACTTTTTTATGGAACCGGAACCGAACCGTTTAAGATAAACGGTTCGGTTCCAAAAAACTTTTTGACCGGAACCGTTTAGAACTAGACCGGTCAGGAACCGGTTTTTCCTGAACCGGAACCGAACCGTTTAATAAATGATAGAACCGTACAAAACCAGACCGGGAAGAACCGTTTGGAACCAAAACCGTGTAAAACCGTTTGGAACCGGAACTGGGACTGTGTAAAACTTTACTTTCTTTAATGTATGGAATTAAATGTAAATTATATATGTTCATGTCGATTAAATCCTTTTACAATCATTGTAGATAAATGGGAATATGTGAGGGATGAGTCTTCTTTAATGTTTCAAAAATATTAATCTTACAAAATGTATTGCTTTACCTTGTGATCCATTTCTGCAACATGATCCTTGACTCCTTTGAACCATTCGAAAGATGCGTACTCCCTTGTAACTCAATAAAAGTGAGCACTCTTCGTTCTCATTCTCTTCTTAATTAGTTGGGTCATATTTATGAACATTTGTAACTAAATATAAATTAACTTTACTCTTTGTGATCTCCATTCCGAGGTTCGTTGAAAGTTAGTCGACTTATAGTTGTCGCTAAGCTGAAGCTCTCGGTGAAGACTCGTTTTAATTCTTGTGTCTAGTCTCCAGCTATTGGATGGGAACTATGTTAGAAACTTACCGGAGGTGATCGACAACGATGAAGGGAGGCGATGGAAGGGGGTGGCGATGGAAGGGGACGACGATGGAAGACCAGAACTAGAAACTAGAAACCCTAACCTGCACAAGGGGAAAATCGGGAAAATAGGAATGTTACAACAGTGAAAGAAACTCATACATCGATTTAGCCCTTTCTTGTTTTTAAACGGTTCCAAACGGTTTTTTTAAATAAAAAAAATTGAAACCGGACCGAAGCAAACCGTATTTAAACGGTCCGGTTCTAAATTTTATCAACAAAATATTTTTAGGAACCGAACCGCTAAATTCCGGTTCGGTTCCAACGGTTCCATTTAGAACCGGACCAAATTAACAACCCTACTCCTATATGTATAAGAGTACATATACATAAATATATAAGTCCTAAGTCCATATCTCTACTAATATAACACATCCGACATGCGATCATATCAATACAAAGTCTAAAACATATAATCGTCCACATATACCACTATACACATCATCAATTCTATCATGCATAACTACAAACCTCATATCCGTATCTATATATATATATATATATATATATATATATATATATATATACTTATCAAAATCCAATAAACTAAGCCGCCGAGATCCGCGGAAGGAGTGGTGGTTCGTACATTCTACCCCGACTCATGCATGCGATTTTAAAAACGAAAACTCAGAACCCGTGGGGTTCTGTTTATTCCTTATTCGACCATTAGAAGATTGTAAGTGTCATTGTTGTCAACCTAGGGCTCTGATACCACTTTTGTAACACCCCGAATCCGCGGGATATCGGAATGTTACGGGCTAGACCTCACAATGGGTCCCGACCCTTAGCTTGACAACAATTTCACCGGACCTTTCCAACATGGCACAAATAAAGGAAAAACCGTAAATCATTTTTAATGTAAATGATAAGAAACCCGAAAGAAAGCAACAACAAACTTCAGCCGAGATACAACTCAAAACCAAACGCCAAACACACGGTATACAAAACGCAATAACCGAAGGACAAAACACAACTCAACTCCAACTCACAAATCCTTCCTAAAATGTACGGACCCCGGCTGCCCACCCTTCCGGATCTCTCGGCCGCATTCCTAACCTTCAAGGTAATCTACAACTTTCGTTATAAAACCGTTAGCTCATATTCGAAGCATTAGAATTAGTGGGAAAGGCACAAACACAAGTAAATCATCATAAACACACAACATACTCAAAAGCACATCATTCCGGTTTATTATCTTTATTATCATTAAGTCATATCCCGTTCTAATTCAACTTAGTTTGTGACACGGGACCACCTTGGTCTCGCCTCGGTCCCTATTTCCGGCATGGAACGGTACGGATGCCTCTGACCGTCTAACCAACACGGCTAGTCGTCAAGAACCTCCTAGACTTTCGCAAGAGCTAGGCAAATGATGTCACCGCCCGTAATCATACACTTGGGCCAAAATAAAATAAAGGTCGGTAATCGTATTTCCGGTTCTGTTGTTATAACATAAACGGTAAACACACACCACCAAACACACATCAACGCTAATACAAAGAATACGAGCTAAGTAAGTCAAGAGACTTACCTCGTCACCACACTCAACTCACAACACTCTCGCTTCGTTAGGGAGGAAGCCCAAAACCTGCTCACAAAAAGATAACTAAATCAACAACAACCCACTCACAATAGATGTCTAAGACTTCTATACAAATGATCTACGCAAGACCATTTGACTCTCAATTCTAGGACCGCATCCTAGAATCTGTCATGCTCACGTCACACTCAACAGAAGCTAGAAGTCCTAAGACATCTAAACTCTCGGATCTCGCAAGATCATAACTCACAACACCACTAGGATAATATGTCTAGTGTCCATGATCACAACGGTAGCAACACTATGCAAGGATACGCATATCCTAGCCCATAATCGCAACAACCATAAGCTCACAACTATAAACTTACAATCTCAACCTCACAAGCCTCACAAGGACAGCCCTACACTCTTCCCATGTACCACTCAGAAACATACAACCCTTAACCCTTAGAACATTCCAACAACCTGTTAGCATGAAATATGACTATATTTTAGGCACTTGTTTTAGTTGTTTTTCCCTCTTTATTGTGTTATTAGATATGAATTTGAAGCAATTATGAGCTTATTCACCCACTTTGTCGATATAGAGATCTACACTAGCTTCGTTTTGTTTTTAGGTGAATAAAGGCTTGGATTGGAGCAAAATGAGGAAGGAAAGGAGTATTTGATCATGCTTGATGGCAAGAAAATGCTTTGGAGAGGCTAAGGAAGGAGCATGAGTGAAGAATGTCACGAAACAAAGGCAAAAACAAGTGTTTTGGAAATCCACGCCTTGAATTACGGTCATGGACAAGGATTTGAGGAACCACGCTCTAAATTACGGCCGTGGATTTGGCAATTGGATCGTGGAAGTGAGTTTGAAGCACAACAGAAAGTTACACCGCCTAAACCACGGCAGTGGAAAGTTGTTCATGACCGTGATATCCATAATTTTATGATGTGTCATATTTGGCACGTCAGCAACGTCATTAGGCTTTCTCATAACCCTATTTTCGCCTATAAGAAGGCTGGAGAAGAGAGTTTTGAGCACCTTCGCTTACACCCTCGGAGAGCTTTGGAGACGGTATCCTTAGAGTTTCATTTCAACCTTGAGGATTGGAAATTTGTGAGAGACATGATTTCAGAGATTGTGTACTTCCGGATATTCTAGGGTTTTCATTGGAGAACGGATTGACATCCCATTCTTTGTGGTTTCTCTAGATCATTGTGAGGATTTTTTATTCCATTTTCTGAATTCATAAACATACTTCCTTTGTTATTCGGATTCGAGATTGAATTTGATTGTTTATTGAGTTTTCGAGGGTTTTCATCTTTCTTTGTTCTTAATTTGGTTTTTGATAGCATGATGATGGTTATTGGCTAAAACCCTTTAGCAATTGTAAGTTGAAGGGCTAATAGTTGTGGCTTAGATAATGATAGATCGATTGTAACTTGATTGGACCCTGAGAGTGTGAGAAACATCGTTGACACCCTAAATCACGGTCTGTTCTTGATTTCCACGGCCGTGGTTCTTCAAGATCTAGCCGTGATTTCCTTTGTTTTACGACTTTTGCTTTTGCTTTAATCCAAAGTTAAAGATTTGCGTTAACCTAGCCTTGGCTTGCCTTTTCTAGGTAGTAGTGAGACTCAACATCCTCTATTTCGGTTTCGAGTGTCACAACCTTAACCGTTTTAGCCTATCTTTGATTCCTTGGGTTTGGGCATGGGTATTTGAGATTAATTATTATCCTTTCATCCTTTCTATACTGCAGCCTCAACAACTTTTATAGAGAGTGTCCTTGGGTGAGACATATAGGGTTTTGGAACTTCACCGTACATAACCTTACATTAGTTATACCTTTGCAATCTCAACTCTGTCCTTATATCTATAGTATATCTTGAATCGATTGCCGCAATTGGATACCTGGATCTTTAGGATTGATGTTTTCCCCAATATTTGCAAAGCTTTTATACTTTTACTTGCTCGATTATATTGAAACTGAATTTGACTCACCAAATCCTTGAGTTCGGTACTCTGGAATACTTGCTTAACTACGCCGATCCGTACACTGCGGGTTCGCTTGCTTTTGTTTCAGTTTTATACATTAAAACTTATTAGCACGCACGCTTTTGGGCGAATAAGTTTTTGGCGCCGTTGCCGGGGATTTGGTCTAACCCAATTCCGGTTTTCGGTTGTCAAGCTTGGGAGCTTTACTCTTGTTATTTGATATCTCTTTGTGAGTGATATTTGCAGCTTCTTTAGGTATATGCGAAAGACTAGATCTACCAAAGATCTAGTTCCTTTCGATCCAGAACTTGAGAAAACTTTGAGAAGAAAGTTGAAAGAGAAAAAGATGGCTGAAAACAATGAGAGAAACATCCAAGCGGAGTTGGATGAAGTTCAAATTCAACTTAAGTTGAGTGAGAAGGCTCGTATGGAAGAATTGGAGCGTCATCAATTCAAAATGGATGAGCTCAAAGCTATGATGATGGACATGAAGCTGGAGATGAATGATGCTAAGAAGAAGAAGGTCAAGAAACCAACTAAGTCCATTAGAGTTTAATCATCCGACGATGAGGATGATGATATGCCACCACTTGAGGACATTGATCCGGTGATCCATCCCATTCGTAACAATCCAAGACCACCAGTTATTCCTCGCATTCCCGTTGGAGATGTGAGAGTTGCTCATGAAGGGGATGAACCACAGACTCTTGGGCAAAGAATGGGTCCAATTCAGCAACCATACCGTCTAGGTGTGAATTTCGGAGCTGAAGACATCTAGGAATTCAGTTTTAGCCCACAAGTTATCACCATGGTTCGCAAAAGTCAATTTGGTGGAACTAGTGTTGAATCTCCACACCAACATTTGCAGAATTTTGAGATTCTCATGGAGACATTGAAGCCGAAGAGGGCTACCAACAACAACTACAATATCAAGCCATTCTTCTTTTATTTGAAGGACAAGGCTCTATCTTGGTATCAAGCTCTTCCAGTTGGAAGGCTTAACATATGGGAGAATCTATCTTCGGAGTTCCTCACAAAGTTCTTTCCGCCATCCAAAACAACGGAGTTGAGAGGTAAGATTAATGCATTTTCTATGAAACCTAATGAAAGTTTGTTTCAATCTTGGGAAAGGTTTCAGGATCTCTTATTGGATTGCCCACACCATGGCATTTCAAAGCTGGAATTTTTGGAGATCTACTACAAGGGGTTGGATGTAGAAACACAATTCAATCTCCAATCTCTCTCTTGTGGTACATTCATGGACATGAGAGAAGATGGCGCTTGGGACTTCATTGAGAAGCAAGCCTAAGTGATTGAGTACGTATTCCCACCGAAGGTGGATCCTAATAGCCGGAATCAGGGGGATCCAGGAGCTAAGCTAACACAAGCTGTACAAACTCAAATATTCTCCCTCAAGAATGAGATCAAAGAGTTGAAGGAAGTCATAAAAACTAGCCTTCAAAAGGCGAAAGAGCAAGAGGCTAACTATATGGGATGAGATAACAACCAAGGGAATAGGAATGACTACCGGAACAACAACTGGAATAATAACAATAGGAACTCCAACAACAACAATTGGAGATCCAACCAACAAAATCCAGGTAATCCTTATTCACATGCTGAAAAAGCTTTAACACCTCATTCTTCTTCTACTCCTTTGAAAAGCCAGGAGGAAACATCAAATGGATCGAGCAAGACGGAGAAGGAGAAGCCTGATCCTATGTTGGAGACGATCTTAGGAAAGCTCCAAGGATTGGAGAGTTACATAACTTCGGTTTATAAAGCTCACAAAGCTTTAGAAAACCAAGTATTCAGCAAGGTCGTAGAAGTTCCTAGAGATCATGGAAAGCTTCCCGGAAAGACGGAGGATAACCCGAAAGGAAGGGTGATGGCTATCACAACTAGGAGCGGTGTGACAACTACCGACCTGCAGCCTAAGTTTGTGGAAGTTCCAGCCGAGAAGGAGAAAGAAAAAGGGAAGGAGAAGGAAGATGTCTATGTTCCTCCTCCAGCTTATAAACCTCCTCTACCATTCCCGCAATCTAGAGCAAGAGCACGTCTAGACAAGCAATTCGGTAAGTTGACTGAACTAATGAGCAAACTGCACATTAATATACCTTTCATTGATGCTATTGTAGGTATGCCCGCTTACGGGAAGTTCTTGAAAGAGCTCCTCTCTAACAAGAGGGAGCTAGAAGACTTTGGAGAAGTCAAGATGAGTTCGGAATCTTTGGAACTCATCAAAACAATGACGGAAAAGATGCCCCCAAAGCTGAGAGATCCGGGGTCATTTTGCATTTCAATTGGAGTAGGAGAAGTCACATGTGACGCTGTTTGTGACTTGGGAGCAAGCGTTAGCATCATCCCGCTTGCTTTGTGTAGGAAGGTCGGTTTAGGCAAACCTAAACCGGTGAAGATGACGTTATACATGGCGGATCAATCCATAACTCGTCCCGTCGGTATCATTGAAGACGTCCCAGTCAAGCTCGGTAAGTTTTACTGATAGCATGTATTATAGTCTATATTTTGGGACTTGTTTAGACGTTTTATCTTCATAAATCTACATGTATGGATGTAAATAATGTGATTATATTGTTGTTTCATCTACCTTTACGGGAATCAAGGTCTACACCAAGTTTCATTGTAATCATAGGTAAAATGGCACATTTTGGACTAAAATGGAGCTACGGAGCTAAGGAGTCATTGGAGCTACATTTTGAAGCTTAAGGAAGAACTCATGAAGCATGGAAATGATGAAGAAGATTTACTTTGGACCAGATTTGAGAGATTTCACATTCAGTTGAGATTCACCTCGGTCAGCTACAGTGTCACCTAGACCGAGGTATCACCTAGACCGAGGTGTCACCTCGACCGAGGTGATCTTGAGGAGCGTCCCGACCGAGGCGAACACCCTGCCGCCGGCGAGATCATATTTTTGGGCTGAGATCTTTTATTTTTGGGAAGAAGATATCTTATATTTTTGGGCTGGATTTCTGGAAGGAAGATCTTATTTTTGAGAGATCTATTTTAGAGCTATGGATATATTTTCTAAGAAATTGTCTTTTTAAGATATTTTTATCTTTGGAAGATAATTCTCCTATATAAAGGGTTGGATTTTCCATAATTCAGCCATCATCGGATCTTTGGATCAGCGATCCTCTACACAATATTCTACACACAGCAAATAGGAGATTTTCTGGAAGCTTTGAAGGGAGGAAGGAAGATTGAAGATCAATCAAGGAAGGATTGATAGTTTGGAATTAGCTTTAGAGGGAGTTTGTAAGATTTTCTAGGATTCCCTTTGATTTATTGTCTTGTTCGATTTGTGATCTAAGGAACGCTGATTTGTTATTATTCGATTCAGTTATTGAGGCCTTTTTCTTAAGGTTTACTTGTTCGAATATTCATTCATTTCCCTTATATTTGATTATTGTTTAAATGATAATGAGTGGCTAAATTTCTTGTGTGATTATAGGGTGATTGGCTGAAAGTTGTGGGAAAGACGATGATAGAATGATCTTAATCCCAGCAGGATCCTGAAAGCTCGAGTCTTTAACCTTAACCCTAGAACATCTCGCTCAGTCGATGAACATCTCGACCGAGGTGGAACTTGGTTGAACGAGGTGACCTTTTCTGATCCGAAACTGAGAGTTAAGTGTTCTAGTTTGCCAAATCCTATTCTAATTACACCTTTCCTAGTTCAATGCAAGCCTAGGATGAGACTTACCTGGTGATTTCTTAGTTTGTTTACCCATGATCATAAGTGTAGGTAATAAAGGTTTATCCTTTATTGGGGTTTGAGTGTGCCTTCATCCCATCTTTGTGAGTTAGCCTGAGACTTACCCGTTAAAGGTTGATTCTATTCCCTTAGCTGGTGTGCTGGTTTGAGATTATAGTTCTTTTCCTTAGTACCTTGAGACTTACCCGGTAATAGGAACTTTGGTTTGGGATAGTGAGTAGTGAGACTTACCCGGTAATCTATTCCCACTTTAGAAACACCTTCCCTTTGCAAAACCTCAACTTTGTCCGCGTTATCCTTTGAGATCTTGAGTCGGAACCACAACTAGATGCTTTAATCCCTAGAATCTGCATTTTCCCCTTATTTGACCTTATTATCATCTTTGATTGATTTAATTGCTTTTGTGGTTATTTGCAATATTTGACAACCAGTTCTTGCTTAGTTTCACCTAAGTCCCTGAGATCGACCCCTGAAATTCTTGCTTTTTACTATAATTGATCCGTACAGTGCGGGTTCGCATCCTTGTTTTAAACATATTTCTTGGGATATAAATTTAAAGCTTGCACACACCGTTTGGAGTGAACATTTACATTCCAATAGATTTTGTTGTGCTTGACATTCCTGCAGATTGTCCGGTTCCGATCATACTCGGAAGACCGTTTCTTGCAACATCCGGTTGTATGGTGGATTGCAAGAATGCTAGACTAGCCTTTGACATAGGAGAAGAGAAGGTTGAGTTTGTTCTCTCAACTTTGGTGAAAGAGCTAGCTCTTGGAGAGGACATGTTTAACATCTATGATGAAGAAGCGTCTAGAGAAGAAGTGAGCTCGATTCTATTCAAGAATCCATTGCAAAAGGTCATAACCATGAGCATCATGGAAAAAGGAGAGGAAGAAAATTGCAATGATGAGATTGAAGCCTTGGAAGAGCTAAAGGAAGTGCAAGAAGAAGAGTTAGAAAAACTTTACGATGGCTCAGAAAACGTGAGGAACCACGGTTAGTCGTGCTATTCCACGGCCGTGGTTTCACACAAACTGCCCGTAAACTGCTATCTTGAGAGCAACAGTAAGTTACACGGTCTAAACCACGACTGTGGAAGTAACAGTGGTGCCGTAATTAAGATCCACGCCCTAAACCATGGCCGTGGAAGTAATAGTG
Source organism: Fagopyrum homotropicum (assembly GCA_033239125.1). Taxonomy (NCBI): domain Eukaryota; kingdom Viridiplantae; phylum Streptophyta; class Magnoliopsida; order Caryophyllales; family Polygonaceae; genus Fagopyrum; species Fagopyrum homotropicum. Next base: position 103,869,293 of record BSWB01000007.1, read on the forward strand.
GTGCCGTAATTTTGGGAATTTCTGAGAACAATTCCGTTCTTTTCACAAATGCTCTTGAGTCTTCTTCCATCACTCCTACACCCTTAGAGACTTCTAAGGAAGCGTCGGACACACCTCAAGACTCATCAAAGGCATCAATAGCAATGGAATTGAAGCCACTTCCCACACATCTTCGGTATGCATTTCTTGGAACTAATTCTACTTTTCCCGTAATTGTTAGTTCCGATTTAAGTGAAGATGAACATGAAAAACTAATGGCTATTTTAAGGAAACATAAAAAGGCCTTAGGTTATACAATAGAGGATCTTGTAGGAATTAAACCATCATTATGCATGCACAAGATTCTAATGGAGGAAGATTTTATGCCTTCAAGACAACCTCAAAGACGGTTAAATCCGATCATGAAGGAGGTTGTCAAGAAGGAAATTCTTAAGTTACTTGACGCATGTATCATCTATATGTATCTCCGATAGCAAGTGGGTGAGCCCCGTTCAAGTTGTCCCGAAGAAAGGAGGAATGACGGTTATCACTAACAAGAACAATGAGCTCATTCCTACAAGAACCATTACGGGATGGAGAATGTGCATTGATTACCGCAAGTTGAACAATGCAACAAAGAAGGATCACTTCCCGCTACCATTCATAGACCAAATGCTTGAGAGGTTAGCACAACACTCTTATTTTTGTTATCTTGACGGTTATAGTGGGTTCTTCCAGATTCCGATCCATCCGGACGATCAAGAGAAGACCACATTCACGTGCCCGTGGGGTACGTTTGCATATAGAAGGATGCCATTCGGGCTTTGCAACGCCCCAGCCACCTTTCAAAGGTGCATGATGGCCATTTTCTCCGAGTATATTGAGGAAATCATGGAGGTTTTTATGGACGATTTTTCTGTTTATGGTTCCTCATTCGATAATTGTCTTTCTAACCTTCCTCTTGTGTTGCAACGCTGTGAAGACACTAACCTAGTTCTTAATTGGGAGAAGTGTCAATTCATGGTTAGGGAAGGCATTGTACTAGGACACTTGATCTCTAGTAGAGGGATCGAAGTAGACAAGGAAAAGATAGAGACTATAGAGAAACTTCCTCCTCCATCTTCAGTGAAGGGGATAAGAAGTTTTCTAGAACATGCTAGATTTTATAGGAGATTTATCAAAGACTTTTCTAAGATTTCGAAACCGCTAACTAATCTATTGATGAATGATGACATGAATTATGACCTATTTTTAGGCATGTATTTATATAGATTTTCCCTTAATTTTGCATGCATAGACATACATTCATGGCATTTATGGTTATATTTACCTACTTTGCAAGAATAGAGGTCTACAAAGAGTTTTATTGCATTTGTAGGTAATTTGGCGAATTATGGAGAAAAAATGGCACATTTAATGATTAAGCCTAGAAGCGGGACAAAAAGGAGTATAAAAGGAATTTAGGACGCGCCAAACTATTCTCTAATACCGTCTGACGCGCCAAAACCTTATCTGATACTTTATGACGCGGCCCAGAGTATCTTCTGATACCAGCGGATTCAAGTTCTTTTCAGCCCAAATATTTAGGGTTTTATCTTTAAACCCTAGATTGATCCCTACATATATTCGATAGCCTTAAACATTGAAGGGCGGACGGTGACAGCCCCAGGATTTGGATCCCCAAAGAGAGGGAGGCTTGAAGATTTTATTACGTACAGGGAAGATTTGGGGAATGACGCACTTTCCTATTTTTAGAGTTGGAAGATCTTAGGGTTTACATTTAAAGGCGGATTGACATTCCGTTCTTCATTATCCCTAAAAATTTTGTGAGGTTTTTCTATTCCTTTAATTCTACATCCATTGAACGTGGTTTGCGATTATTGTGTTTGATTGGCATTTGTTTTGAGTATATTATTGAGATTTCAAGGTTTTACCTTTTCTCCCTTTCATATTTGATTATTGATATCATAATGATGATTATTGGCTAAAACCCTTTAGCAATTCTAAGGTGAAGGGTTGATAGTTGTGGCTTAGATGATGATAGATCGATCGTAAATTGATTGGACCCTGAGAGTTAGAGAAATATCATCGACACCCTAAATCACGGCCTGTTCTTAGGTTTCCACGGCCGTGATTCTCAAGAACTACCCGTGATTTACCCCAGTTTACGAACTTTGATTTTACTTTGATCCAAAGTTAAAGATTAGCTTTAACTTAGTCTTGGCTTGCCTTTTCTAAGTAGTAGTGAAGCCTCAACAACCTCTACTTCGATTTCGAGTGTCACAACCTTAATCGGTTTAGTTAGTCTTGATCCTTGGGTTACAAGTTTGGGTATTTGAGATTAATTCTTGTCTTTAGATCCTTTCTATACTGAAGCCTCAACAACCTTTATAGATAGTGTCTTTAGATAAGTCATATAAAGCCTTGGAACTTCACCGTACATTGCTTTCTCTTAGTATACCTTTGCAACTCTTAACTCTGTCCTTAGTTATATATTATATCTTGATTCGATTGCCACAATTAGATACTTGGATCTTTAGGGTTGCTGTTTTCCCAATATATTTGCAAAGCTCATACATTTACTTGCTTGACGATTTATAACTGGATTTAACCCCCCAAATCCCTGTGTTCGATACTCTGGAATTCTTGCTTAACTACGTCGATCCGTACACTGCGGGTTCGCTTGCTTGATTCTAGTTTTATAAATTTAAAGCTTATTTGCACGCACGCTAAGTGGCTAACAATGAAGGATGGAGTTTTTGACTTTTCGCAAGATTATTTAGATGCTTTCTATAAGATCCGGGAAGCTCTTATCTCAGCCCCGATTATCCAACCTCCGGGCTGGAATCTCCCGTTTGAAGTTATGTGTGACGCAAGTGACGTAGCTGTTGGAGCTGTGTTGGGGCAAAAGAAGGAAGGCCGAACCCATGCTATCTATTACGTTAGCAAGACGCTAGATGAAGCGCAACTCAACTACGCCACAACTGAAAAAGAATTTTTAGCTATTGTATATACATTTGAAAAGTTTCGTTCTTATCTTGTAGGTGCGAAGGTGATTGTATACACAGACCATTCAGCGATCTGGTATTTACTCACCAAGAAGGACGCGAAACCGAGGCTAATTAGATGGATTTTTCTCCTACAAGAATTTGATCTAGAGATCCGCGACAAGAAAGGCTCGGAAAATTCTGTTGTGGATCATTTGAGTCGTCTACCACACATTGAAGACAACGATCTACCCATAGATGACTCCTTCCCAGATGAGCACTTACACATCATAGAGGAGTGCATCGACAAGATATCTAGAGGTAACGAACCTTGATTTGCTGATTTTGTAAATTATTTGGTTTGTCAGGAAATACCACCCGGATTATCCTATGCACAAAGGAAGAAGTTCTTTAAGGACGTCCGGCAATACTTTTGGAATGAACCTCTACTCTTCAAGAGAGGTCCCGACGGCATCATTAGGAGATGTGTGCCGGAAGACGAAATGCAAAACGTCATTCATCATTGTCATTCACTACCTTGTGGAGGACACGCTAGTTCCAATAAACTAGCGTCAAGGTATTGCAATCCGGATTATTTTGGCCTACTTTATTTAAGGATGTGCAAACCTTTTTTTCTTGTTGCGATGCTTGTCAAAGAACAGGAAATATCTCTAGGAGAAACGAGATGCCTCTCAATAACATTCAGGAGGTGGAAATCTTCGACGTATGGGGAGTAGACTTCATGGGACCTTTCCCATCATCTTGTGGAAACCAATACATACTTCTAGCTATAGATTATGTTTCGAGATGGGTTGAAGCTATTGCCTCTCCAACTAATGATGTCATGGTTGTTGTTAATTCTTTAAAAGAACTATTTTCCCAAGGTTTGGGACATCAAGGACTATCATTAGTGACGGAGGTTCACACTTCATTGCCCGACGATTCGAAGCTCTACTAGCTAAGTATGGGGTGACTCACAAGATCGTCACTCCCTACCACCCACAAACAAGTGGGCAAGTGGAAATTTTGAATAGGGAGATCAAGGGCATCCTTGAGAAGACGGTGTCAAAGACAAGGAAGGATTGGTCTTTGAAACTAGATGATGCGTTATGGGCGTATAGGACTGCATACAAGACTCCCATAGGTACAACACCATACAACCTTGTGTATGGGAAGTCTTGTCATCTCCCGGTTGAGCTAGAACACAAAGCGTACTGGGCTGTGAAGTGGTTGAACATCAGCATGAAGGAAGCGGGGGGGAGGGCCTCTTGGACCTTAATGAGCTCGAAGAACTCCGCTTGAACGCCTATGAGAACGCCAAGATTTACAAAGAAAGGGCGAAGCGTTGGCATGATAAACATATCATTCCAAAGGACCTCAAAGAATGAGATCAAGTTCTCCTCTTCAATTCGAGACTTTGGCTCTTTCCAGGTAAGCTTAAATCTCATTGGAATGGACCTTATCTATTTAAACGTGTTTTTCCCCATGGCGCAGTTGAAGTATAGGGTGAAAAGAGCGGAAGTTTCAAGGTGAATGGCCAACGTCTTAAGAAGTATTCACCGGAGCTCCCAGTTGAGGAAATCGCTCCGATTGTCCTCGAATAAACCCAGGAACGATCTAGCTACGGACCCAAAACAAGCGCTTCTTGGGAGGCAACCCAAGGTATTGCATTTGTGTTTTTGTTTTTCTTTCTTAGATTAGTTTAGTTTAGTTGTTTTTGCTTTGTTTTTCCCTCGATACCTCCCGGTATGTTATGTTTTTGGATGTAGGAATAAGAGATGGGCAAAGGAAAGAAGCAAAAGTTGGAAGGAATTCACGACTTAGATTTTGGCACACAACAGAGACTTCCACGCCCTAAACCATGGTCGTGGAAGTAACAGGTGGCCGTAATTATCCAAAAATTTGACACAAATCAGCAAAATCACGGGTTTCGTACATTTCCACGGCCGTGGAATGCCCCGAGTGACCGTGATTTTCAAAAATTTTATGGCCACTATATAAACCACCTTCCTTCACAAAAACACAACCAAAACCCCTTTCCACACCCAAAACCACGCCCAGAATCGCCGACCACCTTCATCATCCCGTAATTCCTCGTTCGGAGTCCGATTCTTGAGCCTAAAGTGAAGTGTTTTCGATCATCTACATGATCCAAGCAACAAACTGAGTGAACAATCCACAGTGGAGAAGGAATTTGGATTTGAAAAATCAAAAACCTAGGTTTTTCTCCCTTTTCTCTACTTTGTCAATTTGGTTCAATTTCTTCGCAAGAATTTAGGAGAACTGGACGAAATTGGAATTGAAATTAGTCAAGGACAGTGATTGTTGATTTTGGTGTGGATTTGATGTGATTTGAGATAGACAGACCAAAACCACGGTCTCCGTACGTTTCCACGGCCGTGGTTTACCAAGAACAGACCGTGGTTTTCTCTCTTGCTGAGAAAAATGTTTAGGAGGAAGTCTAGTGGGAACAAAAAGCAAAAGGGTGATAGTTCCTCTTCTTCCCAACCCCCTCCTAGTGAACCACCATCACCACCACTTCCTAGAATCCCAACAATCAATGAGGATTACCTAGGAGCCTTAGAAAGGATTGAGAAAAGGGCAATCATTGGACCTCGATACCTTGTTCTAGAGGAGCTTGAGCCGCTTAATGTTGTGAACGACTTGACTTGGCTCTTGGATAGAGCCGGACTAATCGTCTTCTCCGCTATTAGAGAGGATGCCTATGAGGAGATAACAAGGGAGTTTGAGACTTCCTTTGAGCATAGCCATGTAAACCGAACGGTCTCCTTTAGGCTAATGGAGCAAAACTATGAGTTCTCCATCATCCAGTTTGGAGCATTCTTTGGGTTTCATGAGAGCTTCAATGGTAGGTTTCCTAGCGGAGTGTATGCTAAGGATTTTTGGGAGGATATAGCCATGATTTATGCTAGTGAGGACCGTTGGCAACCGGCCGACACCAAGGCTAAGCTCATATACCATTTAGCCTTGAAGATAGCTCATAGGGTCCTTTTGAAGTGTCTTTTCCCTAGGACCGAGACCCCTCAAAAGATCAAAACCGATGAGCTATTCCTCCTCTATTGTATGCTTACATGTAGATCCGCCGATTGTGCCACCCTCCTTGCCTCCACCATTAGCAAATTGACGAACAAAAAGGCCGGGAACATAGGTTATGGGGGTATGGTGACTCACATCGCCAACCAATTGGGGATTGACTACTCTGCATGTACTAGGATAGCAACGAGACCTTTGGGTCTCAACGGGCTTATGACTAGAGGTATTATCTTTCTCCGCCACCAAGTTCCACATACCGCAGCCATGCCATGGGAGGAGAGAGATGGTAGAGGTATCCCATGGCTTCCCGAATACTCCATCATGCTAGGCCTCCAAAACTGGAAGGAGACCTTCGCATCCATGCATACGAATAGACTTGTAGGGCCTCCATATGTGCCGGATGAGGTTCCAGTTGGGGACGATGATGAGGAGATGGGAGGAGGAGATGATCATGATGTAGGAGGTGTTGAGCATGATTTTGGTACATTTCCGGACCAGCCGGCCGACTTCCCGGACCCACCTAGGCGATCTCCCCGACCCTTTAGACCTTTCGGTTCCTCTTCTTCATGCAGGGCTAGCGTGAGTGAGAGGCCGACTTGGATGGAGACTCCAACCGCTTGGTATGGAGAGCAGCCATCATGGATGGGAGCTCCTCCTCCATGGTATGATCATCCACCGGTGGCACCGACCCCTCCTCAGGACACACCTTCATGGTATAGCCATCCGCCACCTTGGTATTCACAGCGTCCAGGTTGGGCGGATGATCTTTCGAGGAGAGTAGGAGACTTGGAGGTCCAACATGAGTCCCATGACGTAGAGCACCAGGAGAATGCCCGTATCTTGAGGGATGTCTACCGCCAGCAGTTTGGGCGGAACTTCAGCTCGGACTTCTATCCATTCCCGCCACCGCCTTCCTAGTGATGATGATGAGATGACCGCCGGTTAGAGCCGCTCCACCGCCATTAGTGAGTTTCCTTTGTTTCTTTTCTTTTCTTTATTTCTCTTGAACATTGAGGACAATGTATGTTTCAAGTATGGGGTGGGGTGTGACTATCGTTTGTAATAACTCTACTCACTTTGCTTTGCTTATGACTATGAACACTTGCATGTTTCCTTTCATTGTCACACATTTCATTATTACATTGCATGAAAAAGGCTTTGAAAAACCCATAAAAATTTGAAAAGATTTTGTGCTTCTAAGATTAGAGATGATTTCTATGATGAAAGCTACTTGTGGAATGAATTTTTGATGACAATTGTATGCTTGAACTAAATCATGAATTGTGAAGAGATTGAGTATGTTGTTTATCCTTTCTTGCAAGTTTCATAATGTGATGGTTTTTATCTAAATCATATTGAGAAACGAAGGTTGAAATCACAATATAAGTTCTTATACTTCTTTATGAAATTATTAAGGCACCTCTATTTTCTTACTTCTTTCTTTGATTATTTAGCCCTCAATGAAAATAATTGTCTCCTTTACCTATCCGGGATTTAGGAAGAGTTGATTTTGGCATGTTTGATGTGGGAGGGCCATGAAAGCAATTGTTCGAATTCAAAGTGTAGGAAATTATAGGTTTGGGGAAGTCAATCATGACGATGAGTAACTCGGCACCATTCACATAGCCGGGTGTTTGTGTCTTGCCAAAGTCGGATTGAGCGATATTCCTAGCGGATTATGGTATGTGCATCAAGGGTTTGAGATATCTTGAAATTGAGAAACGCCAATCTCCTAGGCTTCGGTTTTTATGCACCGTTGTCCATTACTCCAAAAGTAAAGTCGAAAAATTATGTGCAAAAAGTCTAGAGCAAAGCTCTAAGTTGGTGGTTAGTTCAAATGGTGAAAAGAAAAGAGTTTGTGTTGTTCCTTCTTCCCGGATTCATACACCACATTCCTTTACAAGTTTCCCACATTTTCCGTATTCTTGGCCTTACTTGAAAGTCCTTGAGATCATAAGAGTGTTATTTGACTTGGTGATCTAAATTGAAGTTTCACTTGCTTGATTTTGACAATGCTTAAAGGTTATGATATTTGTCTTAAAGTTTAGGCAATTTATGAAGTTCCTTTGCTTTGAATATTTTGGTTTATGTGTATGAACGTTTTCAAGGATGAATGAAGCAAGGTTTGAGGATGATCTATTGATTAGAAGCACATTACCAAAAAGATTGTTTTGTTTTGTTTTATTTTGCATTCATATTTCATTCTACCATATGTTCTAAGCTTTTGAAAACCTTGCTTGGGGACAAGCAAGTGGCAAGTATGGGGTATTTTGTTAGCATGAAATATGACTATATTTTAGGCACTTGTTTTAATTGTTTTTCCCTCTTTACTGTGTTCTTAGATATGAGTTTGAAGCAATTGTGAGCTTATTCAACAACTTTGTCGATATAGAGATCTACACTAGCTTCGTTTTATTTTTAGGTGAATAAAGGCTTGGATTGGAGCAAAAAGAGGAAGAAAAGGTATTTGATCATGCTTGATGGCAAGGAAATGCTTTGGAGAGGCTAAGGAAGGAGCATGAGTGAAGAATGTCACGAAACAAAGGCAAAAACAAAAGTTTTAGAAATCCACGCCCTGAATTACGGTCGTGGACAAGGATTTGAGGAACCGCACTCTAAATTACGACTGTGGATTTGGCAATTGGATCGTGGAAGTGAGTTTGAAGCACAACAGAAAGTTACACGGCCTAAACCACGGCCGTGGAAAGTTGTTCATGACCGTGATTTCCATAATTTTGTAACGTGTCATATTTGCCACGTCAGCAACGTCATTGGGCTTTCTCGTAACCCTATTTTTGCCTATAAGAAGGTTGGAGAAGAGAGTTTCGAGGACCTTCGCTTACACCCTCGGAGAGCTTCGGAGATGGTAGCCTTAGGGTTTCATTTCAACCTTGAGGATTGGAAATTTGTGAGAGAAGTGATTTCGGAGATTGTGTACTTCCGGATATTCTAGGGTTTTCATTAGAGAACGGATTGACATCCCGTTCTTTGTGGTTTCTCTAGATCATTATGAGGTTTTCTTATTCCATTTTTTGAATTCATAAACATACTTCCTTTGTTATTCGGATTCGAGATTGATTGTGATTGTTTATTGAGTTTTTGAGGGTTTTCATCTTTCTTTCTTCTTAAATTGATTTTTGATAGCATGATGACGGTTATTGGCTAAAACTCTTTAGCAATTCTAAGGTGAAGGGCTGATAGTTGTGGCTTAGATAATGATAGATCGATCGTAATTTGATTGGACAGTGTGAGAAACATCGTTGACACCCTAAATCACGGCCTGTTCTTGATTTCCACGGCCTGTTCTTGATTTCCACGGCCGTGGTTCTTCAAGATCTAGCCGTGATTTCCTCTGTTTTACAACTTTTGCTTTTGCTTTAATCCAAAGTTAAAGATTTGCTTTAACCTAGCCTTGACTTGCCTTTTCTAGGTAGTAGTGAGACTCAACATCCTCTATTTCGGTTTCGAGTGTCACAACCTTAACCGTTTTAGCCTATCTTTGATTCCTTGGGTTTGGGCATGGGTGTTTGAGATTAATTCTTATGCTTTTATCCTTTCTATACTGCAGCCTCAACAACCTTTATAGAGAGTGTCCTTGGGTGAGACATATAGGATTTTGGAACTTCACCGTACATAACCTTACATTAGTTATACCTTTGCAATCTCAACTCTGTCCTTATATCTATAGTATATCTTGAATCGATTGCCGCAATTGGATACCTGGATCTTTAGCATTGATGTTTTCCCCAATATTTGCAAAGCTTTTATACTTTTACTTGCTCGATTATATCGAAACTGAATTTAACTCACCAAATCCCTGAGTTCGATACTCTAGAATACTTACTTAACTATGTCGATCCGCACACTGCGGGTTCGCTTGCTTTTGTTTCACTTTTATACATTAAAACTTATTTGCACGCACGCATTTGGGCGAACACAACCTCTCCATACTCGCCTAAGGTCCACAAGCCACTACATGGCATTTCAACTATCATAGGTCCAAACCTAGCATGCTTCTATCATCAACACACTCTAAGATCATCTAAGAATATATACTCAAGGTAGGGAACTCACCAAGCAAAGGCACGGGATCGGAAGGAGGAAGAACAACCGCGAAAGGGGAAAGAAGACCGCAAAGGAGGGCAGAAAAAACCATCAGCCGCCCTTGGGTCCTGGGTTGGCTGCCCCTATGGCCAGGTCTGGCCGCCCCTACGGCCTGGGCTGGCCACCCCTGCGGCTCAGGCTGGCCGCCCCTGTGGTCGAACAGCAAAGTCGATTCCGATGGTTTTCTTCGGTGGATCCTTGATGTTTTGATGCCTCCTAGCTTTCTTTCTCCATCATAGATGTTCTCCACACACCGCAACATCACACAGGACATCCCAAACTCGATCCCAATCACATGCAAGCCAAAGAAAAGAAAACAAGATGAAGCTATGGCTTCCACCATTGAAGCTTGAAGAAGAAGGAGAAGATTAAGGGGGAAGAAGAACATTACCTACAACAGCTTGGCTAGGATCCTCTATCTCCTTCTCGAATCCAATAGGAGCATCTCACACCTCATAGGTGGAAGAGCCACGTGAGGCCAAAAGAAGAAGGTGAAGCCCAAGAGAAGAGAGGAGCAAGGAGGAGCAATCTTACGTGAAAGAGAGAAATGGGAAAGGAGAGAGAGAAGGAATGAAGGCTGCCACAAAAGAGGAAGCTCAAGGGTCAGTTGACTCGTCCCTCCAATTTACGTTAGGAACCGAGGGGTCCAAAAGCAAATGTGAAAAACGAGAGGTCGGAACGAGATTTTGGAATAAAACCCGACGCTCAGCACTTTGCGCATGCGGGAAGGTCGATAAACCGCTCAACACCCGGAATAAAAAATTCCGGATGTTACATATATTTTCCATCAATTTCATCCGTTATCATCTTCTGTAATATTACCATTATCATCCATAAAATTCGCATTCTCGTTCTCTGATTTTTTATGAATCTCGGCCTTAAAATTAAGGAATCTCGCCCGAGATTTGCACCGAGTTTTGCACCGAGTTTTGCTTCTGTTGACGTTTTTTTGGACTTCAATCTAGATCGGGAACTACGGTCTCAACTCCGCATCACAACTTCAACATCAAGAGGAATGGGTTCATCAGCAAACGAAAAATCATGGTCCATCTTAGCGAGTTTGTCCACAAAGCCATTGTTTTCCTGAAAATATGTTGAATCTGAAATTGCACAAATTTAAACAAAAATAGAAAAAGATCATATATAATCATATCAATTTCCCAAGGAGATTTTGAAATATTACTAATGGAGTTTAAAATTGTGAAGTTATCTCCTTCAACTTCAACCGAATCAAACCCCAATTCAATTGCCTTAAGATGCTGAATTTAAGGATTATGGCTTGAGCAATCAAGGAAGAGGTGAGACCACAATTACCATATTGAAACTATAGTATTAGCATAGAAATCACGAATGACATACCCGAAAGCACTGTCATCATATCCCGTTTTGAACTATCAAAATTAAACTTCACAAATTTCTCTTCTAGTTTAATCCACTTGATAATTTTAGCTTTACGTTGTTGGTTTATTTTATTATGGGTTTGAGTTTTCTTGTTGACATTATCCCATTCTTGAATTTGCCTACTAACACAAAGGGAAATATCGTTAAAAGATTTATTGTATAAAAAGATCTATATTATTTTTAGTTTTACATCGTTGGTTAATTTTTAGTTTTAGTTTTACGTCGTTGGTTGATTTACAAAAACTGTTATCATGCCACGTCAATTTTTTTTTGAAAAAATCTACTTATCTACCAATCAAAATTAACAAATTTATCTACTATAATTCGACTTTTTGAAAAAATCTCACGCAAATCTTCTAACCAGATTTACACATTTTTAAATTTATAATTAAACCAAAATTTGTTTATCTAGCTTTATATAAGTAACCGATGTCATTGATAATCAAAGTCCACTCTCCATCACTTTTCTTAATATTTTTTTAGTAAAAGTGATAATATATTGAGGTATAAATATAACACTCTAACAATAATCTTTGTCACAAATTTTCAATTATGTCATTTTTATTTATCAAAAAAATTATAATTTAATCCTAACATATTAGTTATATTAGTTAATAAAAAAATGTTTTAATAGATTAGAATCCAATACATGAGATATAAAAGTAAAAATATAATATTTTTTATTTAGACAAAACTTGCACAAGATGCGGACACTAAACTAGTTTGTTGTTAAAAATAACATTTGTTGCAAAACAATCCATTTGATATAGTCGGGTGAAAATTACAAACCATTCATTCCAATTATTCCAAAAGCCCCTACATATCTCCACCTTATGGTTGAATGGTTGTACATACCCTAGGTGCGTGTACTGTAACACCCCGAATCCGTGGGACTCGAGAATGCCACGGGCGAGACCTCACAATGGGTCCCGACCCTTAGCCTGACAACAATTTCACCGGATCTTGCAACAAGACACAAATAAAGGTCAAAACAAAATACATTTTTATGCAATGTAATGAAACCTAGAAACAACTAAACGAACGACTTCAGCCGATAAACAACACCAAAGGCCAAACACCACACCCGCGACATACAACATACATGAGCAAAATACAAACTCGACTCCAACCAAAAAGCCACTCCTAAAATGTACGGAACCCCGGCTGGCCACTCTTCCGGATCTCTCGGCCGCATTCCTAACGTGTAAGGCAATCTACAACAATCGGTATAAAACCGTTAGCTCATATTCGCAACATTAGAAGCAAGGTGAAGGCACATACACACATACCTCAACATAACACATAACATGCTCAAAACACACAAGTTCATTATCATCTTTTTATTATTAGGTCTTATCCCGTTCTAATTCAACTTCTTTTGTGACACGAGAATCTCCCGAAACTCGCCTTGGTCCCCACTTACCGGAATGGAATGGTACCGATGCATCCGACCGTCTACCAGCACGGGCTAGTCGCCAAGAACCTCCTAGCTCTACACAAGAGCTAGACAAGTTGTCACCGCCCGTTATCATACACTTGGGCCAAAATAAACATAAGGTCGGTAATCTTAATTCCGGTTTAATTGTTATAACGAAAGCAATGAAACAAACACCACCAAATATGCGACGAATCCAATACATAGAATACGAGCTAAGTAAGTCCGGAGACTTACCTTATCGCCACACTCAACTCACAACACGCTCGTTTCTCTTGGGAAGGGGTCCACAACCTGCTCACAAGAAGATAACTATATCAACAACTCGCTCAACTCAAAAAGTCTAAGACTTCTACACAAATGATCTACGCAAGATCATTTGACTCTCATTCTAGGACCGCATCCCAGAATCCCTCATGCTCACATCACACTCAACATGAGCTAGAAGTCCTTAGACTTCTAGACCCAATGATGTCGCAAGATCATAACCCATAACACATACTAGGATAAACATGCCTAGTCTCAACAATCTCACGGTAACCACTCTATACTAGGATACGCATATCCTAGCCCACAACCTCACAACCATTGATAACATGTATTATAGTCTATATTTTGGGATTGGTTTAGTTGTTTTATCTTCATAAATCTGCATGTATGGATGTATATTCTTTGATTATATTGTTGTTTTGTCTACCTTTGCCGGAATCGAGGTCTACACCTAGTTTCATTGTAATTGTAGGGAAAATGGCACGTTTTGGACCGAAATGGAACTAAGGAAGCTAAGGAGTCATTGGAGCTACATTTTAGAGCATTGAGGAATTATAAGAAGATCTCAGGAAGCATGGAAATGATTTAGAGGATTGGTTTTGGACTAGATTAGAGAGATTTACATTCAGCTGAGACTCACCTCGGTTAGCTACAATACCACCTCGACCGAGGTGATCTTGAGGAGTGTTTGGACCGATGCGAACTGATGGCAGGACATGAGATCTTTATTTTTGGTTGAGATCTTATATTTTTGGAAAGTGAATATCATATATTTTTTGCTGGATTTTTGGAAGGAAGATATCTTTTTGCCTGATAAATTTTGGAAGATATAGAGATATATTATAAGGAAATTATTTTTTAAAGATATCTTATCTTTGGAAGATAATTCTCCTATATAAAGGGTTGAATTTTCTGCAATTCAGCCATCTATGGATCATCTTCGGATCTCCGAATCTCAGATTCAGGAAAATCTCGGAGTTGCGTATCTCCAGATCAGAAGTTGAAGGAAGTTTGGAAGGTTGAAGGAAGTTAGTTTTGAAGGAAGGTTGAAGGCTTTGAAGGAAGTTGTAAGATTTTCTTAGTTTGTTTTGTTTGTCTTTTTGGTTGTGATTAAGGAACGCAGTTTGATTGTTTGTTGTTTTGTTTGATTCAGTTATTGAGACCTTTGTGTTAAGGTTTTCTTGTTTGAATATTGATTCCTTTCTTATAAATTTCATTATTGTTATCATGATGATTGTTGGCTAAGTTCTTTATGAGATTCTAGGGTGATTGGCTGAAAGTTGTGGGAAAGACGATGATAGAATGATTTTAACCCCAGTGGACCATGAAAGCTCAAGCCTTTGCCTTAACCGTAGAACACCTCGGTCAGTCATTGAACATCTCGGCCGGGATGGAATATAACTGAACGAGGTGAACATTTCCTGAACCTTATCTGAGTTGAGAGTTTCAGTTTGCCAAATCCTATCCTTGTTATACCTTTCCTGGTTCAACGCAAGTCTAGGATGAGACTTACCCGGTGATTCCTTTGTTGGTTTACCCAAGATCATGAGTGTAGGTAATAAAGGTTTATCCTTTATTGAGGTTTGAGTGTGCCTTCATCCCATCTTTGAGAGTTAGTCTGAGACTTACCCGGTAAAGGTTGATTCTATCCCCTTGGGTGGTGTGTTGGTTTGAGATTATAGTTCCTTTCCTTAGTACCTTGAGACATACCCGGTGAGAGGATCTTTGGTTTAGGATAGTGAGTAGTGAGACTTACCCGGTGATCTATTCCCACTTTAGTAACACCTTACCTATGCAAACCTCAGCTTTGTGCACGTTATCTTTTGAGATCTTGAGTCGGAACCACAACTGGATGCTTTAATCTCTAGAATCCTCATTTTCTTTATCTGACTTTTATATCATCTTTGATTGCTTTGATTTGTTGCTTATGGTTATTTGACAACCTGAATTACCGATCTTTGTTTCACCATAGTCCATGTGATCGACCCATGGAATTCTTGCTTTTATTACAATTGATTCGTACATTGTGGGTTCGCATATTGTTAAAGCATACTTCTTGGGTTATAAATATTAAAGCTTGTACACATCTTTTGGAGTGAATAAGTTTTTGGAGCTGTTGCCAGGGACTTGGTCTAGATCAAGTTCGGGTTCGGTTGTCTTTCGGGGCTATTGCCCTTGTTGCTTTTGACCACTTTACTTGAGTGTTTTCCCAGGATCTTTCCTTAGGTTTATGTGAAGAACTCGTGCTGGAAAGGAAATCGTTCCTTACGATCCCGAACCAGAAAAGACCTACAAGAGAAGATTGAAAGAAGCTAAGATGGCCGATCAAGACAATCGCGATCTTGAAGCCGAATTGAAGAAGGCATTGGAACAACTACGCCTTAGTAAGGAAGAACTGCAGCGAGAGAGAGAGACGAGACTCGGGCAAGAACAGAAGGAATTGAAGTTGATATGGCCGCTCTAAGGGCCCAGTTTCTACCTCGACCGATCCCAGATCCTTGACCGAGGCAAGACCCAGTCCTAGTTGCCCCGGCCGAGACACACCCACCACCTCGGATTCCAGTCCGAGATGTTCTTTTTGTTGGAGTTCCACGAACCCTAGGACAAAGGATGAACCCCAATCAGCAACTCAGGCATCCAGGAGTCAACCTTGGTGATCCAGCTGAGCATGATTATGAACTTCGACCGCAAGTTCTAACCATGATCCGACAATGTCAATTTGGAGGTTTAGAGAGAGAGTCTCCGCATCATCACTTGCAAAATTATGAGATTCTGATGGAGACTTTGAACCTTCAAAAGTGGAGAATAACAACTACAAGTTAAGGCCTTTCTACTTCTCTTTGAAAGACAAGGCACTTGCTTGGTATCGATCTCTTCCGGCCGGAAAAATCAAGACTTGGGAAGAGATGACAACGGAGTTTCTTACTAAGTCCCCCCCCCCCTTCTAAGACCGCTGAATTGAGGGGCAAGATAAATGCATTTATTTTGAAGGACAAAGAGAGTTTGTCCAAGTCATAGGAGAGATTTAAGGACCTTTTGTTGGATTTCTCACATCATGTGATTCCAAAGATCGAGTTGTTGGCGATATACTTTAAGGGTTTGGATGGAGATACTCAATTCAAGCTCCAACTACTTTCCGCCGGCACCTTCATGGATATGCCGATAGATGAAGCTTGGGATTTCATTGAAAAGCAAGCTTTACACATGGAGAAGTACTCCCATCAAAGAGCTGAAGGTGGAGCAAGGAGAGTTAGCTTCCAAGACACATCATCAAATGGAGCTCAACTCACCTCGCTTAGAAATGAAGTGAAAGCATTGAAGGAGCTTTTAGTAGATCAAACGAAAGAGCAAGATGGTGGCTACCAAGGAAGAAACAACTATCAAGGGCCGTGGAACAACAATTACATCAACAACGGAAACTCCAACAACAACAATTGGAGATCTAATCAACAAAATTCCGGTAACCCTTATTCTCATGCTGAAAATGCTCTTCATGCCCCCTCTTCTTCCTCTACTCCATTGAGAAGCCAGGATCCTGCATCAAGTTCGTCCCAGCCACCAAAGAAGCCAGATGTTGTGTTGGAGGCAATTTTGATCAAGCTCAACGCTATGGAGACATCGATGAATTCATTTTCGAAGACACAAAAAGCCTTAGAGGAACAATTCTTCAACAAGGTGAATGAAGTGTCAAGAGATCCAGGGAAGAAACCATCAAGGACAAAGAGCAACCCTAATGGACAGATCATGGCAATTACAACACGCAGTGGATTGAAGACTGCAGACCCAGTACCTCGGTCCATGCCTGACCAAATGAGGAACACCTCGGACCAAGATCAGACGAGGAACACCTCGGTCGAGGTGCCAATCGAGATGGAGCCCCAGGAAGCGAAAGATAAATCTGAAGTTTATTTTCCACGTCCTGCTTATAAACCAACACTTCCATTCCCTCGGTCAAGGACGAGGGCACATCAAGACAAGCACTTTGGTAAGTTTCTTGACCTTATGAATAAACTACATATTAACATCCATTTCCTTGATGTCATTTTAGGGATGCCCGCCTATGGGAAGTTTCTGAAAGAGATCTTATCAAGGAAGAGGAAGCTGGAGGACTTTGGTGAAGTAAGGATGACATCTAGATCTTCGGAGCCCACTCAAATCATGAAGGAGAATATGCCACCTAAATTAAGAGATCCCGGTTCATTTTGCATCCCCATTCAAGTTGGAGATGTCACTTATGATGCATTATGTGATCTAGGGGCTAACGTGAGCATCATTCCGCTGGAGCTATGTGAGAAAGTCGGACTTGGAAAGCCCAAGCCGGTGAAGATGACATTATACATGGCGGATCGCTCCATTACCCGTCCCGTTGGTATTTTGGAAGACGTTCCCATCAAGTTAGGTAACTTCTACAAACCTATAGACTTTATTGTGCTTGACATTCCCGCAGATTATCCCATTCCTATCATTCTCGGGAGACCATTTCTAGCAACTTCGGGTTGCAATGTGGATTGTAAGAAAGCCAAGTTGAAATTCAACATTGGTGGCGATCATGTGGAGTTTGCATTGCTTGCTGCAATGAAGGGAGAGCCGCTGGAGGATGACATCTTCTGTAACGCCCCATTCTTTTGGGTGCGTTCCGAATTTTATTTTCTCCCTTCTTCGATTCGTTCGCAGCACAAAAGTTCTTTTTGTTATTATTTTAAAAATATTTTTTCGACATAAAAATAACTTTCCGGGTATTTTATTATTATGGTGTACATATACGTATTTCTGTATTTTATTTTAGTCGAAAAAGTCGAAAATTCCGGATTTGAAAATCCCGTTCCGATCGTTTAATCGAGTTAAATGGCCCTTTTCCCTTTTTATTCTTTTTCTTTTATTTCTTCTTCTTTCTTTCTCTTACTTCCCTCTTTTCTTTCTATTGATGATCGTACCTGCAGCCCTGCAACCCCTGCATCTACACCCTAGCCCGACCCCTCGTCAAACGCTGATGCTAGCCTACACCGGTCTATCCCGACCCCCTTGTCATCTACTCAGCTCAGCTCAGCTCAGCCCAACTTCAGCAGCTCTCTCTCCCTCACGCTACCTCCCTTCTGTTCTTGACAGCAACTCAGTCTCCTCTCACCTTTGGTTCTCACCTCAACCTCTACTCTCCTACACCGCCTCTCCGCCTCTCTGGATCATCCTCCACCTTCATCTCCACCTTCAGCAAACACCTCCCCTTAGCAGCAGTAGTATCAAACATCACTACATATTCATCTCTTCCCCTTGTGTCTCGCAATTTCAAACCTCTCCTCCAATAATGGAAAGCTCCCCTTCGAGCCACCGGAGAAGGGTAGCCCTAGCCGGAGAAGCGTCGCCCTAACTGAGAAGCTTTGTCGCGCGACCGTCACCAGAACTAGCCTCCACCTTCGCCTCCCCTACGTGACGCCCTGCCGCAGCAGCTCCGCCAAGATCTGCCTCACAGATGGCCTTTCCTTTCTTCTCTATTCTCCAGCCCCGACTGCCTCTATCGCTGCCTCGTTGTCGCCGATGTCGCCTCCGGAGAGACCCTTGGTCCTGCCTTCGCCGTCGGACCCTACGTTGCCATGAAGCGCCCGCCTCCTCTTCCCTTATGCGTACTGCAATGTTGAAGAAGGGTCTTTTAAGCATTTGAAAAACCCTTGTTACTAATCACAGTCGGGCCCCTCCCTTTCAAAGTATTTATATAAAGCACCCTATATTTTGTATTTGTGTTTCTAGCCCTAGTTTCGGGATTGCACAATTATAACCCTGCGGATTTAATTACAAGATTTGGCCCATATTATTATTTATATATTTGACCCAAGTTTCTGGAAATTTGAATATTTACCCATGCAGGTTTAATTATGGACTTTGGCCCAAAGTTTTATTTCGGATTATGACCATAGTTTTGGAACGGGATAGTTTGCCCCGGAAAATGTGCTAATGGTTTCTAACCTCGAGTTTTTAATTATGGAGATATTCTTATGAATATAATATATATATATATATATATATTATTCCCTTGGTTGGTTTAATTCGATTTATGGCTCAAAGTATTCATTAAGGTTTTATGACCAAGTTCCGTGAATTTCATATTTATACCCGGCAAGGTTATTGTTGATTGTAAAGTGGACTTTTGAAACCGAGTTTTTTCTTAGATTTCTATTTTTAAAAGCTTCCGTTCATATTTAGCGTATTAGCTAAATTTGTTTAGCTTTGGTTTTAGGTTCTGAAGCGCCCCGATAAAGGCCATCGAATCCAAACTCGACATCCATAGGTCGTCTTCCGTCAATTGACATCACGTGATTACCCTTTCCCCGAGCTTATGATCTTACTCGATCTAGTTATGTTTTATGGTAGTATCATGCTAGGTTGGATCTAGCATAACTTAGAGTAAATGCCATATAGTGGCCTTGAACCATAAGTACTAGTGGTTGGTTTATGAGTTGTCGAGTTATTTTTTTCTTTACGATCTTAGGATGATCTTCGAGAATTGAGATTGGACCTAGCAGGCTAGAATTAGGACCTCAGATATGTGTTGGAAATTAGAATTCAGAGGACTTCTAGGTTATCGGTTAGTTGTTGATAGTGTGCCTCATTTGGCCAAGCATCGAGCGTTTCTTGCGTACAACTGAGCGTGGATTTATTCGAGTTACCTTGAGTGAGGTAAGTCCTCGGACTTACTTAGCCGCTTTTATGCATTATTTGGATACATTATGGTGGTGTGTGTTTATCACTTTTGATCATGAAACCGGATTAGGACTACTTGACTATATTTATTATTTGGCCCATTGTTACTATTATTATCGGGCGGTGACATCACTGCCCAGCTCCCGAGGGAGACTGGGAGGTTCTCTGGGATCAGGTCATACATGGTATACGGGCGGGCTTCTTTGCCACTCCACATAAATTACGGGTTGAGCTCCGCCACACTCCTATTGGTTACACGGGGACATAGGCGAGAGTTATAAGACTCTCGTGTCACACTTTAAACGAATTGAACTAGTAAAGGAATAACCTAAAAAGAGAATAAGAATCGGATGTGTATGTATATGAGCATGTTGTGTGTTATGTTCTTATGTGTGTGTTTGTGCCATATTATCTTTATAATGCCTAGAATGTGAGCTAACGGTTTTATATCGATTGTTGTAGTTAATGCGCAAGTTAGGATGTGGCCGAGTGATCCGGAGGAGTAGGCAGCCTGGATTCCGTACATCATAAGTCGAGTTGGGGGATTTGAGTCCTTGTGTTGGTATTTTTGTATTATATTGATGTTGTTGTAAGGACGGCTGAAGTCTTTCCTTTCTTTTGTCTTTGGGGTTTCATAACATTGTATAAAAATTTATTTCGGTTTTACCCTTTATTTGTGTCTTGTTGCAAGATCCGGTGAAATTGTTGTCAAGCTAAGGGTCGGGACCCATTGTGAGGCCCCAACCCGTAGCATCCCGAGTCCTGCGGATTCGGGGTGTTACATCTTCAACATCTATGATGAAGAAGAATCTAGAGAATTGGTGAGCTCTATCCTTATTAAAGATCCTCTTGAAAAAGTTCTTAGCTTTAATTTAATGGAGGAAGGTATATATGTCTTTTGTGATGCAGATGTGCGAAGCCTGGAACAATTGGAAGCAGATCCAGGAGCTAGATTTGATAAACTGATTCAGGAGAAGAAAAGCACATTAGGTTTCGGTCCCAATTCCAGTACCTCGACCGAGACACTTCCTGGACCAAGTGAGGGATTCTTATCTGAAGAACATTTTGGTCACCCACCTTGGGTCCCGATTGAGACAGCAAGCGAGATGATGTCAACTGAGACTTTTGAAAGTCCAGTTCTTCGATCCAAGTCCACTTCACTAAAAGGAGAAGGCACGGATCCACCTCAGAAAGCACCCCCAGTTCTGGAGCTTAAATCACTTCCGAGTCACTTGGGGTATGCTTTCCTTGGTCCGGATTCTTTTCTTCGTTATCGTTAGTGCTTCCCTTTCTGAAACTGAATTATCTAAACTGATGCATATTCTGAGAAAACATCAAAAGGCTTTGGGTTATACTGTTGATGATCTTGTTGCCTTCTTTTTGCATGCATAAGATACTAATGGAAGATGATCATAAGACTTCACGGGAACCTCAAAGATGGTTAAATCCGATAATGAAAGAGGTTGTAAAGAAGGAGATTCTTAAGTTGTTGGATATAGGTATCATATTTCCCATATCGGATAGCAAGTGGGTGAGCCCGGTGCATGTAGTTCCCAAGAAAGGAGGGATGACCGTTGTGACGAATAAGAACAACGAGTTGATTCCAACTAGGACCGTTACGGGTTGGAGGATGTGCATTGGTTATAGGAAGCTGAACGTGGCCACTCGGAAGGACCATTTCCCGCTTCCCTTCATCGACCAAATGCTTGAACGGTTAGCTCAACACTCCCATTTTTGCTATTTAGATGGTTATAGTGGCTTCTTTCAAATTCCTATCCATCCGGATGATCAAGAGAAGACCACTTTCACTTGTCCATGGGGGACATTTGCCTATCGGAGGATGCCATTCGGATTGTGTAACGCACCTTCTACCTTTCAGCGTTGTATGATGGCTATATGTTCCGAGTACATTGAGGAGATCATGGAGGTATTCATGGATGACTTTTCGGTATATAGTTCCTCTTTTGATAACTCTTTTTGGCTAACCTTTATCTAGTGCTACAACGTTGTGAAGACACTAATCTTGTTTTGAATTGGGAGAAGTGTCACTGTATGGTTAGTGAAAGAATTGTTCTAGGACACCTCGTTTCCAACCGAGGTATTGAGGTCGATCGAGCTAAGATTGAGACTATTGAGAAACTTCCTCCCCCTTGTTCTGTTAAGGGTGTGCGGAGTTTTCTCGGGCATGCAGGTTTCTACAAGAGGTTCATCAAAGATTTCTCTGAACTCTCTAAACCGCTCACTAATCTCTTGAATAAGGATGATGTTTTTGAGTTTTCGCAGGAATGTCTTGATGCTTTTTACAGGATAAAGGAAGTGTTGATTACCGCTCCCATCATTCAACCTCCCGATTGGACCTTGCCCTTTGAGATCATGTGTGATGCTACTGATGTAGCCGTAGGAGCGGTACTTGGACAAAAGAAGGATGGCCGGACCAATGCCATTTACTATGCTAGCAAGACGCTAGATGAAGCTCAACTGAACTACGCCACCACCGAAAAGGAGCTTTTGGCAGTTGTATATGCTTTTGAGAAATTTCACTCTTACTTAGTGGGAGCTTTTGAGAAAAGGAGCTTTTGTTTACACTGACCATGCAGCTATTCGTACTTACTTGCTAAGAAAGATGCAAAGTCGCGCCTTATTCGTTGGATTCTCTTGCTTCAAGAGTTTGACCTAGAGATTCGCGATAAGAAGGGATCCGAGAATTCTATTGCGGATCACCTCAGCCGGCTACCTTCCACCTCGCTCGAGAAGGATGACCTACCTATTGACGATTCGTTTCCCGATGAGCACTTGCATTTATTAGAACATTGGATGGAATTCTTTGTTTCACCCCATGATGAAGATGAAGTATGGGGTGAGGACACCTTCTAGCATGTTTGAGGATGACGTACCATCCAGCTAGCGACCTTAAACCAAACGCTTCTTGGGAGGCAACCCAAGGTTATGCTTTCTTTTCCCTTTTCTAGCTTAGTTTTAGATAGTTTGCTTCGTTTTATTTTTGCTTCTCCTAGACAGGAATCATGTACTCTCTAAGAAGAAATTACAACTCAGGAGCTACATCGAAGGACAAACGTTCGAGAAATTGAGAAGATGGAGTTCAATTGAGATACATCTCGGTTGTTGTCACAACACCTCGACCGAGGTGTTCTCCGTCAACCGAGGCGTCTAGGTTTGTCAACCACCGCCAGCTGACGAGGACTAAGAGCTTCGTAGGTTTATTTTCTATATTTATTATGTAGTTCAACTAAGTCCGGTGAGTATTCTGTTCTTAGACTTATATTTGACCCATTGAGACAATGTGTCCTAAGTATGGGGTATTTGGATGTATTTATGTGACTTATATGTTTATGACTCTTGTATGACTCATGGATATTATGATCTTATTCTGCTTTACTTGGTTGTATATGCTTATATGTCATTACATGCATACATAAAGGTTTCTGTTTGAGAAAAAACGCCAAAAACTGGTTTGAAAAAAAAACTATGACCTCGACCGAAACGTTCATGGCCGATCGAGGATGAACACCTCGGATGACGCCGAACACCTCGACCGATATGGGCTTTTAACTGAAAGGTTTTCGAAACGTTTTCTGCTTCTTCTCTGGATATGACCTCGATGATGATTCTGTTTGCATATTGGTTTTGAAATCTTTATATGCTCGAAAGGTTTTATGATATGTTTAAGTTGCAAAATGCTTTGTTTGAAATTCTAGCATGTTTAATACTTTGTTTTTATCAAAATTATGTTGGATTTGAAGGTTGACACCACATGACGAGTTCTATCACATTCTTTCTGGGATGACCAAGGCGATTCATTCTCTTCTCTTCTTCTTCTTCTTGACCATGCTTTAGCCCCTCATATACATATTGCCTCCCTTTACCTATCCGGGAATTTGGAAGCAAAGAAAAGCAAGTGAAGTAAAGTTGAGATGTTGGCTAAAAGTGTTAGAAAGAAAAAAAATTAGATTTGGGGAAGTCAATCATGACGATGAGTAACTCGGCACCATTCACATAGCTGGGTGTTTGTGTCTTGCCAAAGTCGGATTGAGCGATATTCCAAACGAGTCATGGTATGTGCATCAAGGGTTTGAGGCATCTTGAGAAATTGATGATTGTTGATCTCCTAGGCTTCGGTTATTGTGCACCTCTGTCCATGCTCCCAAAAAGTAAAGTAAAATGAAAATAAGCAAAGCTTATTGGTGGAAGATGTTGTGATTCAAAGAAAGTGAAGTAAGATCCTATTCCCGGATTCTAGCACCACATTATCCTATATACATCCCACCCTGACACGTTTCTTGACCTCTTTTGGAAGCCCTTGAGACCTTGAGTATGATGATTGACTTGGTGGTTTAAACTGGATTATACATGATTGATTTCGATAAATATGATTTATTATGCATTCTATGATTTTATGCAAAGATGAACAGCTTTCTTATATTTATAAAATATTTTGATCATGTCTTGATTTTATTTGCCATGAAGCATCCTCTTAGGGTGATCGATGAGTGGAGTGCACCACCAAAATGTTTTGAAATGTTTTTCATTGATCTTTTTGATGACTTATAATACATTCTATCTTGTATCTAAGATTTGGATCTTGCTTGGAGACAAGCAAGGGACAAGTATGAGTTATTTTGATAGCATGTATTTTGGGATTGGTATAGACGTTTTATCTTCATAAATCTGTATGTATGAATGTATATTCTTTGATTATATTGTTGTTTTGTCTACCTTTGCAGGAATCGAGGTCTACACCTAGTTTCATTGTAATTGTAGGGAAAATGGCACGTTTTGGACCGAAATGGAGCTAAGGAAGCTAAGGAGTCATTGGAGCTACATTCTGAAGCATTGAGGAGTTATAAGAAGATCTCAGGAAGCATGGAAATGATTTAGAGGATTGATTTTTGACCAAATTATAGAGATTTGCATTCAGCTGAGACTCACCTCGGTCAGCTACAGTACCACCTCGACCGAGGTGATCTTGAGGAGCGTCTGGACCGAGGTGAACTGATGACGGGACATGTGATCTTTATTTTTGGCTGAGATCTTCTATTTTTGGAAAGTGAATATCATATATTTTTGGCTGGATTTCTTGAAGGAATATATCTTTTTGGCTGATATATTTTGGAAGATATAGAGATATATTTTAAGGAAATTATCTTTTTAAGATATCTTATCCTTGGAAGAAAATTCTCCTATATACATGGTTGGATTTTCTGCAATTCAGCCATCTACGAATCATCTTCGGATCTCCAAATCTCAGATTCAGGAAGATCTCGGAGCTGCGTATCTCCAGATCAGAAGTTGAAGGAAGTTTGGAAGTTTGAAGGAAGTTGAAGGAAGTTAGTTTTGAAGGAAGGTTAAAGGCTTTGAAGGAAGTTGTAAGATTTTCTTAGTTTGTTTTGATTTGTTGTCTTTTTGGTTGTGATTGAGGAACGCAATTTGATTGTTTGTTGTTTTGTTTGATTCAGTTATTGAGACCTTTGTGTTAAGGTTTTCTTGTTTGAATATTGATTCCTTTCTTATAAATTTGATTATTGTTATCATGATGATTGTTGGCTAAGTTCTTTATGCGATTCTAGGGTGATTGGCTGAAACTTGTGGGAAAGACGATGATAGAATGATCTTAACCCCAGTGGACCCTGAAAGCTCGAGCTTTTACCTTAACCGTAGAACACCTCGGTCAGTCATTGAACATCTCGGCCGGGATGAAATATAACTGAATGAGGTGAACCTTTCCTGAACCTTATCTGGGTTGAGAATTTCAGTTTGCCAAATCCTATCCTTGTTATACCTTTCCTAGTTCAACGCAAGCCTAGGATGAGACTTACCCAGTGATTCCTTTGTTTGTTTACCCAAGATCATGAGTGTAGGTAATAAAGGTTTATCCTTTATTGGGGTTTGAGTGTGCCTTCATCCCATCTTTGAGAGTTAGCCTGAGACTTACCCGGTAAAGGTTGATTCTATCCCCTTGGGTGGTGTATTGGTTTGAGATTATAGTTCCTTTCCTTAGTACCTTGAGACTTACCCGGTGAGAGGATCTTTGGTTTGGGATAGTAAGTAGTGAGACTTACCGGTGATCTATTCCCACTTTAGTAACACCTTCCCTTTGCAAACTCAGCTTTGTCCACGTTATCTTTTGAGAACTTAAGTCGGAACTACAACTGGATGCTTTAATCTCTAGAATTCTCATTTTCTTTATCTAACTTTTATATCATCTTTGATAGCTTTGATTTGTTGCTTGTGGTTATTTGACAACCTGAATTACCGATCTTTGTTTCATCATAGTCCTTGTGATCGACCTCTAGAATTCTTGCTTTATTACAATTGATCCGTACACTACGGGTTCGCATATTGTTTAAGCATACTTCTTGGGTTATAAATATTAAATCTTACACACACCTTTTGGAGCGAACAACCATACACATCCAAACTCAAACCTCACAAGCCTCACCAGGACAGTCCTATACTCATCAAGAACTAACTCAAAAACATGCAACATCAATCCTTAGAACGTCCTGAAAATCCCACACACTCGACTAAGGTCCCAAAAGCCACTACATGGCATTCACAATTATCCTAGATCCAACTGTAACACCCCGAATCCGCGGGACTCGGGATGTCACATTGGGCTAGGATCTCACAATGGATCCTAACCCTAGCCTGACAACAAGTTCACTGGACCTTACAACATGGCACTGACAGATATGAAAACAAATACATAAAACTGTATAAAATTGTACATCCCAAAAGGTAAGACCACATAGCCGAGTACAAACATCACACCTCACGCAGGAGGTAACAAAAGACCATCCTCACACAGGAGGGAAAAGATAAACAACCCAAAAACCCACAACAACCTATGTACGAGACGTCCTCGGCCTGCCACCCTGCTAGATCACCCAACAGCATGCCTATCCTGTAGGGCATCTACAACATGGTAATAACCATTAGCTATCCATACACATATATAGAGTAATGCATAAGCACAATCACACATAGGGAAAGATAAACATATCAACATGCTTTCACTCATTTACCCATTTATTCATTTCAATATAATGGTCATTCACTCAAATCATATAGATATAATATATATGAAACTAGGTAACACGAGGACCGATACATCCTCGCCTCTAAGCCTGCTAGCCAGCCGTACTAGTATCGGTCACACAATCCGTGTACCCTATGGGAGTGGATTGCGCCCTTCCTGTAAACCGGTCTGGCCTGACATCAGAGAACCTCCCAGACTCCACGGCGGGATGAAAGGGAAAGGTTATCACAGCCACGCAGCGGGGCAATCAATAAAACATAGGTCGGTAAATACGATATCACATGCTATCATAGCAAACATATAAGGCACACACCACTCATACAAACACCCCATATAAGGATGGTAGCTAAGTAAGTCCTACGGACTTACCTCAACCTCGTATAGAGCTCAACCACAACTGGATCACCTCAACACTGGAGGAACAAAACAGCCTATAGACAAGGCATAAAGAGATGTCACATCTCTTATCAAACAAAGGGTCACACCTAGACCCAAAGGGATCCATAGGGATCATATACATCCTATATCCTCGAATAACATGCTAAGCCTAAAAGCCACATCAGGGCATAAATCCAACTCATGATATCATCATCAAATAAAAGCCCATAAATACCAGAATAATGCAATGAGCATAATGGAAATTCCAATTATCCATTTTAACCAACTCAAGGTCAAATTATACTAACCCGCAAAACGGAAAACGAATAAATTCATAACTTATTCGTTACTAACCCGATATACGAACCGGAAGAAGATCCAGACTCCTAGCGATACGGGGAGCAAGAGCGCGGTATAAAATCTTACATTTGATGACTTGCGGTGGTCGTCGGTGCTCCAATAGCGGTAAACGGAAGCTTTACTAGGAAGCTAACAAACGGGAAATAGATTTGTACCACGATGTAGAGGACAAGATAAGGGACTCGTTGATACAAACGGATTTGAAAATGGATCGAAAGTGAATAATATGTGAAAGGTTTAGAGATAGATCGTACGTTCGCTCGTTTCCCCTTAGTAAATCTCAAATGTGAAGAGGACGAGAGAGATGAAGTTGTCAGCTACCTCTTCTCATTTATCCTTTTATATATATAATATAACATATATTATAAATGCATGTTGGGAGTAAGCTTAAGCCGCCACATATTTATATATATATATATATATCATAATAATATGTAAGTGGCCGTTTCTGTGCTTGCAATCTCAATTGCTGCACATCCACCTATCTCATATATATATATATATATACATAAAGATAACTTTTATATAAGTTATATACAATATTATATAATAATATATAATATTATATATATGGGTTATCCGGATTATTTAAATTGAAACACGGTTATATTATCCGGTCTCCAAACTTTATGAAATTGGAATATAAAATTTGGAATATTATTGGAATAAATATTCCGTAACTTTCTCGGAAGATGGGCATTCCTAAGATGCATTTCCTAACCGTTAAGAATCGGAATAGCGACTCTTTTGTCCGTTTCGTCTTTGTATATTATTTCACATCTAGGACATATCCGATGTCCCGATCATTTCTCTCAACTACAACTTTATTTATTGGAGCTCTCAAATTCTCTAAATAACACCGGTTATTACATCATATCCCCCTAAAAACAAGTTTCGTCCCGAAACTTGAACAAACCCAAATCCTCTCGGACCCATATGCCGAGGTATAACACTCACTCTATCGGAGGTATCACATCTCCGCTCAGAAGGTCAAAACCTATAATAAATCTATAACCTCAAACATCGACATGGAGGAATCATCCACTCCAGAAAACAGGGCCATAACGCTACCCAAGGCAGAGAGGAATCACATCTCTCGCTATATCACATCACAGGGCATAGAGGAAGCACATCTCTAGCCAACCATAAATATATACATCATATGGAGGAATCACATCTCAACTGAACTATGTCCATCAAAGTAGCATGGAGGAAAGAACCATCTCCAGCTGAATCCTAATCACACTCAAATAGCATGGAGAAAAGAACCATCTCCAGCTATAAACATACATCATTAATAGCACAACAAGATCTAACAAGATCATAAAGCATAACATAGCTAGCATGGAATAAGCACATCAAGGCATGTAAGCACATAAACACATAATCACATACTCACCAAGATAGTACTAAGATCTACTCATTGACCCTAGGTGCATCTATCTCAGCATAAAACTCTGGATAGTTCCTCTGGATACTATCCTTAGTCTCCCATGTAGCCTTCTCAGGTCCACGTCTCGACCACTGTATCCTCGTCATAGGAATGTCCTTCGAACGCAGGCGTCTCACACCTCGCTCTAGGACTGCAATAGGATGCTCAGCAAAGGTGTGATCTGGCTCCACCACCAAATCATCATAACTCACAATGTGCCGCGGATCTGGTATGTACTCTCTCAGCTGAGACACATGGAACACAGGGTGAATACCCTCTAATCTCGGAGGCAAAGCTAATCTGTAGGCTGCTCTCCCAACTCTGTCCAGAATCTCAAAAGGACCGACATATCGGGGACTCAACTTCCCCTTTATGCCAAAACGTCTGACGACATGCGTCGGGGATACTCTCAACCAGACATGAGCTCCTACTCTGAACTCTAGAGGCCGATGCCTCTTGTCTGCATATGACTTCTGGCGACTCTGTGCAGCCAGCATCCTCTCTCTAATCAGTGCTACCCGAGCCATATCATCATGAATCTGCTCTGGCGCTATCCCGCTGACACTGCTAGGCTCATCCCAACATAAAGGTGTACGGCACCTACGTCCATACAATGCCTCATAGGGGGTCATCCCAATAGATGCATGCCAGCTGTTGTTGTATGAGAACTCAACAAGCGGGAGGTAGTCAGACCATCCCTGTCCCCAATCCAACACACAAGCTCGCAGCATATCCTCCAAAGTCTGGATAGTCCTCTCTGACTGTCCATCAGTCTAGGGGTGAAACGCAGTCGTGAAGTGCAGACTCGTCCCTAAAGCAGTCTGAATCTGCTGCCAGAACCTCGAGGTGAATCGCCCATCTCGATCAGAGACGATCGTCCTCGGTACACCGTGGAGTCTCACTATCTGTCTAGTGTACTCCTCAGCTAATCTACTCACAGACCACGTCTCTCTAATAGGAATGAAACGTGCCGTCTTCGTCAATCTATCAACAACAACCCAAATGGCATCAAAACTCCTACTAGGTCTCAGTCCCGTCACAAAGTCCATGGAGATGTCCTCCCACTTCCACTGCGGTACTGGCAGTGGATGGAGCTCACCTCTAGGTCTGCAATGCTCTATCTTGACCTGCTGACAGGTCGCACACTGAGCCACGAATCTGGCTACATCGGGCTTCAGTCCTCCCCACCAATATGAACGTCTCACATCATGGTACATCTTACTCGTACCTGGATGTACAGAGTAAGGTGTACTGTGAGCCTCCTGTAAGATCCTCTGTCTCAACTCTACATCAGCAGAAACACAAATGCGATTATGTCGCCTCATCACTCCATCAGCTCCAATGGAAAACTGTGGTGCCTCTCCACGAGACATCCTCTCTCTAATCCTCATCAAGGTCGGGCAGGTCCCCTGCTTCTGTTGGATCTCATCCAACAGACCAGGTAAAACCTCTAAGGCATACAACTGGGCATCCTCATCAGGAAACTGGATGTCCATCTCTAGCCAAGCTAGATCCCTCTGAAGCTGAGGCTGTACAGTCAATCTCGCAATCGCCTTCTCTCGAGGCGTCTTCCTGCTCAAGGCGTCAGCAACCATGTTCGCCTTTCCAGGATGATACAAAATCTCAAGGTCAAAGTCCTTGATCAACTCAAGCCATCGACGCTGGCGGTTGTTCAACTCCCGCTGCGTGAAAATATACTTCAGACTTTTATGGTCTGTGAAGATCTGGCATGTAGCACCATACAAGTAATGTCTCCATATCTTCAAAGCATGCACTACCGCTGCTAACTCCAAATCATGAGTCGGGTAGTTCTCCTCATACGTCTTCAACTGTCGAGACGCATATGCAATCACTCTACCTCTCTGCATCAACACACATCCCAAGCCTAGCTTGGATGCATCACTGTAGACCACAAAATCATCAGATCCCTCTGGCTGTGCCAGGACAGGAGCAGAAGTCAAACGTCTCTTCAACTCCTCAAAGCTCTGAGCACACTGGTCGGTCCACGCAAACCTGGTAGTCTTCCTCAGAAGACTCGTCAGTGGACGGGCAATCACAGAAAAACCCTCCACAAAGCGTCTATAGTAACCGGCTAGGCCAAGAAAGCTACGCACTTCCTTGACATTTGTCGGTGTCGTCCATGCAGCAACAGACTCGATCTTCGCCGGGTCAACCATAACCCCATCGGCAGAGACGATGTGCCCAAGGAAAGCAACCTCAGACATCCAAAACTCACACTTAGAGAGCTTAGCATACAGCTCTCTATCCCTCAAAATCTGCAAAACCGTCCTCAGATGACCGGTATGCTCCTCTCTACTACGAGAGTACACTAAAATATCATCAATGAAGACCACCACAAACTGATCAAGGAAGTCGATGAATATGCTGTTCATCAACTCCATAAAGACTGCTGGGGCATTTGTCAGCCCAAATGGCATCACTACAAACCCGTAGTGTCCATAACGGGTACGAAATGCCGTCCTGTGTACATCCTGCTCTTTCACCCTCAACTGGTGATATCCTGAGCGCAAATCAATCCGGGAGAAAACTGTAGCTCCCTGAAGCTGATCAAGTAGATCGTCAATACGAGGCAATGGATACCTGTTCTTGACGGTCACCTTGTTCAACTCTCTGTAATCTATGCATAACCTCAGAGATCCGTCCTTCTTCCGCACGAAGAGGACAGGTGCACCCCATGGTGAAACACTAGGGCGTATGAAGCCCTTCTCAGCCAACTCCTCGAGTTGCTTCTTCAGCTCCAACATCTCGACAGGTGCCATACGGTATGGGGCCTTCGAGATGGGTCGCGTGCCAGGCTCTAACTCTATGCTGAAGTCCACACTCCGCTGAGGCGGCAAACTCGACGGCTCAGCAAACACATCTGTAAACTCGCAGACTACTGGAATATCCTCCAGAGCTGGACTCTCTCCATCCTTCATGGCGTAGCACCAGAAGGCATCACATCCATGTGCGATCAACCTAGCTGCCCGTACGGAACTAATAACCGAACCTGTCTTCCCAAGGTCCCAACCCCGGAAGACCTCAATCTGTCCGACCTCGGTAGAGACTGTAACAGTCCGCCTACCAACATCCAAAACTACATGGTGTCTACGCATCCAGTCCATACCTAATATGACTTCTTCATGCATCAATGGCATGACTAAGAAGTCAACAAGTAAAACACGAGTCCCTAAACGAAGGGGACAACTACGTATCTCACGGGTACCTCTGACCCGACTACCATCAGGTAACCCTATAGTAAAGGGTATCCCCTCTAGGGTAGCTAAACTCAGACGCTCAACACAAGTATCAAAAATAAAGGAATGCGTAGCACCAGTATTAAACAAAACTCTAACAGGTAACCCATGAAGTAAAATGGTACCTGTAGCAGCCGGTGCAGGTGGATCCTCTGCACTCCTCAACTCAAAAGCTCGCCCTCGGGCTCCTCTGGCATCACTGGTGCCAACGTCTCTACCTCTACCTCTACTCGGTTCTGGAGCAGAACCCTGAGTAGATGGACGCTCTGGGACCCTCTGTTGTCCCTGTATCTGCTGCTGAGGTGTCCTCTGACCACCTCCTGCTACACTGGCAGGGTAAGAACCCTGCTGGGATGCTACTCCTCCCTGCCTACAAAAGGCAGCTCGATGTCCCTGTCGGCCACAAGTAAAACAAGTCACAACTGGTCTACGACAAGCTGGCTTCAGATGGCCAGGGTCTCCACAGTTGTAACACTGACGTCCCTTGTCTGCATTCTGTGCAGAGGAGGGGTAACTCTTACGTCTCTAGTCTCGTCTAGAACCAGAAGCTCCTCCAACTCCACTGGTCTGCCCAGTGCGCTGCCTCTTCTCAGACCGTCCAGTCTGAGAAGCCCTCCTCTGACTAGCTCGCTCCCTCTCATAAGCAGAAGCCCGGTCCTGGTAGTCAGCAAGGGACTCGCAATGGAATCCCGCCATATATGAACGTGTGCTCTCCCTCAGACGACGGGAGAACAAGTACACATGCTGGTCCTCAGATGGTGCAGCTGGACCCAGCAAAGCTAACTCGGTCTGGAAACGGCGGATGGCGTCAGTAATAGGCACATCCTCAAAGCCGGCCTCCACAAAATCCTGCAGCTTCTCCCTCCTCAGTGAGGCAGGGCAGAACTGCTCTCTAATCATGCGTCTCATGTGGTCATAACTGGTAGCTCTAGTCCGGACAGTCCTCCACCACTGGTGTGCAAGGTCACGGAATAGAGACTGAACTAGCTCTATCCGTCTGTCCTCAGGACATCTAATAGACTCCAAGGCTGAGTCTACATGCCCAATCCACACCTCAGTCTCTAACCCTATCTCTCCTGAGAAGTGTGGCACTCCCTGCTGGTGAAATGCCTTCAACCAGGCATCTGGTTGAGGCCCTCTGGTCTCCACTGGGGCTCGAACTGGATCCACCACGCGTGCAGGTGCAGCTGGCACCCGGGTCGCTCCCTGGGATCTCTCAGAAGATCCCTCAGGTACTAGTAAATCTGGGGCTCGCCTGCCAGCCCTAATATCCTCCTCAAAACGTCGGAGGTACTCTCTGAACTCCGGTCCTCCCATGGAGACACGGTCAGTGTCATCAGACTGAGCTCGATGTGAATGATGTCTCACAGATACACTGCTCCTCGTCTCAGGGACGACGCTCTCTGCAACCTCCTCATGTATCTCCTCCACCAATAGTGGGTCAACAGCGGGAACTGGTCCCTCACCTACCACACCCGGAGGACGGGGTGGTCTACCTCTACCTCTGCGTATAGCGACATGAGCTCTAGTCCGAGCCATCTGCGGGGTATGCACACCTAACTTATAAGGCTCTATGTAGGCCATAGGTATAGATATATATATATATATATACTTAACACAACACATACATAATCCATCATACATATATACATATCTATACTGCAGAGTTCCATAGCAGGAGTAGCGACTTCTCGTACATCTAACCCAAAACCATATTTAAAACCAAAACCTTTTGAAAAAGTCAGACCCCGTCGGGTTCTGTTTATTTTACCTATCAGACCTCATTGCAGGTAGCAAGTGCCATTGTTGTCAACCTGGGCTCTGATACCAACTCTGTAACACCCCGAATCCACGGGACTCGGGATGTCACATTGGGCTAGGATCTCACAATGGATCCTGACCCTAGCCTGACAACAAGTTCACTGGACCTTACAACATGGCACTGACAGATATGAAAACAAATACATAAAACTGTATAAAACTGTACATCCCAAAAGGTAAGACCACATAGCCGAGTACAAACATCACACCTCACGCAGGATGTAACAAAAGACCATCCTCACACAGGAGGGAAAAGATAAACAACCCAAAAACCCACAACAACCTATGTACGAGACGTCCTCGGCCTGCCACCCTGCTAGATCACCCAACAGCATGCCTATCCTGTAGGGCATCTACAACATGGTAATAACCATTAGCTATCCATACACATATATAGAGTAATGCATAAGCACAATCACACATAGGGAAAGATAAACATATCAACATGCTTTCACTCATTTACCCATTTATTCATTTCAATATAATGGTCATTCACTCAAATCATATAGATATAATATATATGAAACTAGGTAACACGAGGACCGATACATCCTCGCCTCTAAGCCTGCTAGCCAGCCGTACTAGTATCGGTCACACAATCCGTGTACCCTATGGGAGTGGATTGCGCCCTTCCTGTAAACCGGTCTGGCCTGACATCAGAGAACCTCCCAGACTCCACGGCGGGATGAAAGGGAAAGGTTATCACAGCCACGCAGCGGGGTGTTAGCATGAAATATTGTGATATTTTAGGCACGTTTTCTAAACGTATTTGATTCATATTGATAGTCTTTGATTGAGCTTTGTGCATATGAGAGCTAGTATTACCTATATTGTCAATATGGATGTCTACACTAGTTCTATGTTGATTATAGGTGATTTGGAGCTATTTCCGAACGGAATCGAGCAAAGGAGAGTTGAGTCGATGTGTCTCTAGATCAAGGACACCTTTTGGAAGCAATTTGGAGTATTAGATTGAGGAATGCACGAATGAAGGCAAGAATCACGGTTTTACCCTAAATTACGGCCGTGGATTGTGAAGCAGAATTCGATGTTCATTCCAGGGGATATTACGGCCGTGGAAGATATCCGTGTTTATTTCCACGCCTCAAAATTACGGTCGTGGAAACTTCCACGACCGTGATCTTGGCGAATCCTTTCGCCACGTTTCGAAGCCATGATCTCTTGAAGATCGGGCCGGGCCGACGTTTTGCCCTGCATTATAAAAAGGACGGATGAAGCAAGATTCCGTCACCTCGCTACCTAGCCTCGCTACCTCGCTACCTCACCTCGCTACCTCGCCTCGCTACCTCGCTACCTCGCTTACGACCTTTCAACCCTAAAGTTTAGCGGCAAAAACGCACGCTTAGCAACACAAACCCTCATTCTTGGAGGTGATTTTGAAGATCTCATTGAAGTTCCAAAGTTCGTATTGGAGAGTTGCTGTTTGTGATCTTCGTGTGGAAGATCGAAGTTCTTGGAGGATTTTTGCAAGAAGATTCCTCTTCTTGCTTAGGTTTGCTTTAGGATCGGATTGACATCCCGTTTCTTTTCTTTCCTAAGATTGTGATTGTTTATCCCGTTTTGAATCTTTTGACAAACACTTATTCTTGATTGTGATTCTAAGATTCAATTGAAGATTATTGATAGTTCTTGAAAGTTCCCATCTTTTGCCTTTTTAATCTTGAATTAATATCAATATGACTGTTATTGGCTAAAAACCCTTAACAATTCTAAGGTGAAGGGTTGATAGTTGTGGCTTAGATAATGATAGATCGATTGTAAATTGATTAGACCCTGAGAGTTAGAGAATTGTCGCCGAAAACCCAAAATTACGGGCTGTTCTTGAGTTCCACGACCGTGGAATCGCAAGATCCAACCGTAATTCTCTTAAAGTTTACGAGCCTGCTTTTATCTTGATCCAAAGTTAAAGATTTGCTTTAGCTTAGTTTAGACTTGTCTTTTCTAGGTGGTAGTGAAGCCTCAACAACCTCTACCTCGATTGTGAGCCTCAACAACCTCAATCGGATAAGTTAGTCTTGATCTTTAGATCATAGGTTTGGGTATTTGATGTTAATCCTTGTCCTTAGAACCTTTCTATATTGAGCCTCATCAACCTGTATAGGAAGAGTCTTTTGGGTGAGTTATATAAGGTTTTTGGAACCTCAACCGTACGATTACCTTACATTAGTATACCTTTGCATATCTTAACTCTGTCTTTACATCATTAGTATATCTTGAATCGATTGCCACAGCTGGATACCTGGATCTTTAGGATTGTTGTTTTCCCAATATCTGCAAAACTCTCATATTAACCGCTTGATAACCTGCAATCGAGTTCGTTCCACCCAAATCCCTGTGTTCGATACTCTGGAATTCTTGCTTAACTATATCGATCCGTACACTGCGGGTTCGCTTGCTTGATTCTAGTTTTATAAATATAAAGCTTATTTGCACACACCTCTAGGGGCGAACACGGGGCAATCAATAAAACATAGGTCGGTAAATACGATATCACATGCTATCATAGCAAACATATAAGGCACACACCACTCATACAAACACCCCATATAAGGATGGTAGCTAAGTAAGTCCTACGGACTTACCTCAACCTCGTATAGAGCTCAACCACAACTGGATCACCTCAACACTGGAGGAACAAAACAGCCTATAGACAAGGCATAAAGAGATGTCACATCTCTTATCAAACAAAGGGTCACACCTAGACCCAAAGGGATCCATAGGGATCATATACATCCTATATCCTCGAATAACATGCTAAGCCTAAAAGCCACATCAGGGCATAAATCCAACTCATGATATCATCATCAAATAAAAGCCCATAAATACCAGAATAATGCAATGAGCATAATGGAAATTCCAATTATCCATTTTAACCAACTCAAGGTCAAATTATACTAACCCGCAAAACGGAAAACGAATAAATTCATAACTTATTCGTTACTAACCCGATATACGAACCGGAAGAAGATCCAGACTCCTAGCGATACGGGGAGCAAGAGCGCGGTATAAAATCTTACATTTGATGACTTGCGGTGGTCGTCGGTGCTCCAATAGCGGTAAACGGAAGCTTTACTAGGAAGCTAACAAACGGGAAATAGATTTGTACCACGATGTAGAGGACAAGATAAGGGACTCGTTGATACAAACGGATTTGAAAATGGATCGAAAGTGAATAATATGTGAAAGGTTTAGAGATAGATCGTACGTTCGCTCGTTTCCCCTTAGTAAATCTCAAATGTGAAGAGGACGAGAGAGATGAAGTTGTCAGCTACCTCTTCTCATTTATCCTTTTATATATATAATATAACATATATTATAAATGCATGTTGGGAGTAAGCTTAAGCCGCCACATATTTATATATATATATATATATATATATAATAATAATAATAATATGTAAGTGGCCGTTTCTGTGCTTGCAATCTCAATTGCTGCACATCCACCTATCTCATATATATATATATACATAAAGATAACTTTTATATAAGTTATATACAATATTATATAATAATATATAATATTATATATATGGGTTATCCGGATTATTTAAATTGAAACACGGTTATATTATCCGGTCTCCAAACTTTATGAAATTGGAATATAAAATTCGGAATATTATTGGAATAAATATTCCGTAACTTTCTCGGAAGATGGGCATTCCTAAGATGCATTTCCTAACCGTTAAGAATCGGAATAGCGACTCTTTTGTCCGTTTCGTCTTTGTATATTATTTCACATCTAGGACATATCCGATGTCCCGATCATTTCTCTCAACTACAACTTTATTTATTGGAGCTCTCAAATTCTCTAAATAACACCGGTTATTACACCAACCTAGGATGCTTCTATCATCAACACTTTCTAGGATCATATATGAGCACATACTCAGGGGAGGGAACTCACCAAGCAAAGACACGGGCTCGGAAGAAGGAAACACAGCCCCGGAGAGGGGCTGGACTGGGGCAAAACCACCCCTACAACCAGGTGAGGCGCACCTGCGGCCAGAGGCTGCCGCCCCTATGGCCAGAAGCTGCAGGCCGACGCCCATGCGGTTGGGCTGCTGCTTGCGCCTCCGCGGCGCTGTCCAGCCGCGAGTGCGGTTGAACTCCAGAGGCGAGCTTCGACGGCTTTCTTCTCAGTTGTGCACTCGATTCCGGAAACTCCCGGCTGGCTTGCTCCATCAAGGAAGATCTTCACACACAACATGATCCCTACACATGATCTAAGCTAGATCTAAGGACATGCAAGCATAAATAAGGGGAAAAAGCTTAGGATCCATGGCTTCCACCATGGAAGCTCAAGGAGGAAGATGAAGATGAAGAAATAAAGAAGGAAGGAAGAGCTTACCATAACCAATCCAGATCTGTAACACATCTCACTGTTGAACATCAATCAAGAAGAAGAGAGGGAAGATCATCAAGGAAAGCTCCCAAGTTCAAGCCAAAGGAGGGAGAAGATGAAAAATGGGAAGGGGGACATGAAATGTCACGTGAAAGTGAAAAGGGAGAATGAGGGAAGGTTGGCTTCCCATCAAAAGAGGGAAAGCAGCCCATCACAATAATAATGAGGGGTCAAAAGCGGGAAGGGGAAAACGAAGGGTCCGCACGGGATTTTGGGAATAAATCCCGGCACTCAGCACCTCGTGCATGCGGGAAAATTGACCCACACCTACAGAAAGGTGGATAACTTGCTAACCATCCGGAAACAAAATTCCGGATGTTACATGTACTAACTATATTTATTTTGTTTTATTTTTATTGTATTATTATCTTATTATTAGTGCGATTATTATTAGTGTGATGTTAAATGTTATTGGCAATTTTCGTTTCGTTATCTTGTTGTTTTTGTTATCTTATTTTTGTTATGTTTTTGTTATCTCGTAAATTTCGAATTTGATATTTACCGTTATCGTTAAATTTTTTGTTTTTATCACTAGGTTGTTGGCGTTGATTATATTTCTAATTTTATATTTACTTGGTTATGTTATTATTTCGTTAAATTTTTTTGTTTTATAACTATGTCACTGTCGTTAGTTTTACGCGTTTTTAATTTTGCAGTTACTTGGTTATTTTGTCGTTATCATTAAATGCCCGTTTTTATGTTGCCATTATCGTTAAAATCTCGTCTTCTTTAGTTTGCCGTTATCGTAAGTTCTCGCCAATGGACCAAAAAGAAAAAGCATTATTGTTATTTTATTTTTTTAACATCTCGTTATTTTATATAATAAACCTTACCTTTTATGAGGTTTACTTTATCTTATTACCCTATATTTTTAGCTTTTGAGAGATCATAATTTTTTTATTTTTGAGAAGCGAATGACTTTTCACCTTTTGAACACCTTTTAAACATTGGATAATATTATTATGTTATATTTATATTTTTTTGGCACATTAATATGTATACCCTATATTTTTAGCTTTTGAGAGACCATCAATTGATTAATATTAAAGCCTCGTATTTTAATTTTTGAAAAATAAATGGTTTTTCACCTTTTAAACATTGGATGATCTTATTATGTTATATTTTTATTTTTTTAGCACATTGCTTGTCATATATAAAACTAATTAACTATCACATCATATTTACTAATTATTATTTTTAAGATTTTGAGAGAACATCTTACTACCCTATATTTTCAAATTTTAAGAGAGCGTTAATTTATTAATATTAAGCCTCATATTTTTTAATTTTTGAGAAATATTTGACTTTTTATCTTTTAAACAGGAATAATCTTACTATATTATACTTTCAATTTTTTATCACATTAATTGTCTCATATAAAACTAATTAACTATCACCTCATATTTGCTATTTATTTTTTCAAATCACCAACTCATGGTTGGTCTTCAAATTATAAACTCATATTAAGTCAATTAATTCTTTCAAACAACCATCGTATGGTCTACTTGTAATTAATTTCTCAATATCACTAAGTTTTTATATTTATAATTACAAATTTACAGTCACATTATTTACTTACTCTATAACTTTAAAAATTCTTGCATATTCTCTTCATCTCCATCTCAATAGAAGACATATGAGATTTGATCTTTGCGCTATTGATGTGACTATGACACTCATCACAATGACATCCACTCAAAAGTCCCGGTTTGATACCGGCAAAAGGTCCTACTACACATGCAACTTTATTCGCTTCATCACCTCCTTGTTTTCTCTTGCTTTCAAACTTCTCTTTTAGCATTTTGAATTGATTGTTTTTATATGAGAGGAATTGTCTGTTTTAATATTTTTTTTTTTCATCAAAAGTTCATTATAATCCAAAACACAATATTTCAAGTTTGAGCATAAAGTGATCAACCTGTAAATAGTCTCCACATAGCTAATATCCAACGGTTAAGATTGATAAGATGGATAAGTTACGAGGAAGAAGACAATTGTACGAGTATCTCTTTGTTTGCCTTTAAATTTTCTTTTATTTGTTTACTCTATTTGTCCTATTTTTTATCGACACATGACCAAAAATCCCAAGATTAAGAAAATAGTGTAGTTATATGATGTCAAGGTACAAGCTGATGGAACTTTGAATTCAAGGTTGCAACTCGACTTCCGCCCTTCTTTGGGCCGGTAAAGAGGAGTTCGACATTGGTTTTCAAGTACAGAAGTGTGGGAGTGATGGAATATGAATTTTACAATCTACCAAAAATAGTATATCTTAAAAGTCCGAGAAAATATGACTTTATCTAAAATAAATAGTTACACAGACTCGGACACTAGTTATTATAAGAATTAACTAAACATATTTATTGTGCCTTCAATAATTGTCTCAAATGCACATGCAACTTCAACATTCTACATGTAATCATAAATCATCAAAGAAAATTGAATTAATTAGGGAAATAGACTCTTTGAAATTCTCTTTTGCAAACTAGGCCTCTATACAAAAGGAAGAAAAAGTAGGTATGAAAACTAGAAAATATGGGCAATAATTTCTCTCATTGAAATGATGGTGATTAGATGTTTACTTTTGGTTTAAGTATCTTTTTACATGTTTACTTTTCATTTTTTGTTAATGTAGCTAGTTTGATGAAATTTTTAAGTCCATGAATGTTTAATTTTTTTGGGTGACATTGTTTTCGTTACCCAAATATGAATTGTAGTATTTTTCTAATTATTGGGTATATGTTTATTGTTTTTGTGGTATGTTTTTTTTATCGTTGAGTATGCTTAAAGTGATATTTTTGAATATGTTTTATGGTTACCCAAACTGTGTTACAATGACCAAATGTCATTTTGTATTGATGTTTGTGTACAATATCGATTTGTGTAAAATTTGATTATGAAAAATTCAAATTGCGTATGCTTTTATACGTGTATTGGCTTTGTAATATATTTCTTATTATTAAGTATATTTAAGGTGATATTGTGGATATGTTTTATGGTTACCCAAACTGTGTTATAATGATCAAATGTCAAGCGGATTTTTGGGTAATGACCAAATGTCATTTAATATTAATGTTAGTGTACAATATCGAGTTTTGAAAATTTTGGGTATGGCAAATTTAAATTGGCTATGATTTTTGTATTAAGTGATGTTTAAATTGGATATAAATATAATTAAAATACTATCTAATTTATGGATATCCAATTTATGGATATGGTTTATTTTGATATTTGATTTTTTTGGTATGTTGTTTTCGAGTATGTTTATGTACTTTGACAAATTCTTTTTTGGGTATGATTGTGACATTATTTGAGTAAGCAGATTTTTGGATAATAGGTGAGAAAACAAAGATGTTGGGAATTACTTTTTCTGATTGAGGTGACATGTGAGATAATACAACATGTCACATTCGATGGGTTGTCAAACTTTGCCCTCTTTTTATACTATATTTCCTCTACTCTATTTTATAAGGGGTCAAAATACCAATCTCACATAATAGGGGTCTTCTTTCTCAATTGATTTGCTTAAAAGGGCTAGTTTACCAATTTTGCCAAAAAAAGTTCCATTTTCATTCTACTAGTTGTGGCGTGCGTGCGTAGCACGCGCGTCGTCAATTTGAATCGTGTTTGTACTTGCGCTTTAATAGTGGTGAACGATTTGTTCGTGAACAAATAAGTGAAAGTAAAAAAATGTGATGAAAACCCGAAAATAATAACATGCATCATCTACTCAATCCCTGCCTATCAAAACAAGCACAATTTGTCAAGATAAGAGCTAACATTGCATTATCACGCTTTGCTACTAAACATCTCCATTTGCAGGTTCAACCATAGTCACAATCTAACATACTCACCTCCAAATAGAAACAACATAAGCATTTAAGGAACATAACTCATATGCATTACAATACCAGAATCAATCAAGTCATCATTTTTATTGGTAGAGAGCCCTTGCACCCTAATTAGCGTATCAAATTCGTAAAGCAAGGAACTTAGCCACGATATTTACCGACTTTAAGGCTTCTTCCTTGCTTCCCTTGCCACCCTGCTTCACCTTGATCCAAGATAAATAGTTAACATAAAACCAAGCAAAGCTTTGCATCAGCCTTTGTTGTACAATTTAGGTAAGAATACTCTAAAACGAAGTACAATAGTATCATTTACAACAATTAACAATCGTAAGAATTACAGTAAAAATATTTTTTTTAACAAAAATGGAAGATTAACAAGAATCAATATCACCTTTTGTAGTTGCTGAAAATATTCCTTTGCTTCTTCTTAGGGAAAATAGACAACAAACTCATATTCCATGAAAATATACAATACCATAAGCAAAAATAGGTAAATATTGAAGCTTGTCAAACACAAACATTTTCTCCTACACATCAAACGGTTTATAAATATTTTTTAGGTATCAATTCCTGTAATTAATGAATATGACTACCAAAAGTACATAATCAAATCACATTCTCGGCTCCAAAAGGCACTTTTGTAAGAAAAATGAGCCAGTTAGCAAGGATATCTAACCAAATAAAAATTCAAAAACAAAAGCTTACTTTATGGTTATGAAGAAAAAAGTTACACTTACAAATCCAAATAGATAATATCACAATGTTGAAAAGTAAGAGCAGATGTTTATGTTGTTGATTGTTTACCTATCTACTTCAAACAACACCAGGAATGAGCACCGACGTGTACGTCTCAGAATTCATTGACCCAATTACCTATACTTGGGACATGGCTGCCCTCTCGGCTTGCTTTTACCCGGTGGATGTTCAGCGTATCATTACCATCCCCTTACTTTCTGAATCTGTCAGGGACTACACCATTTGGGGGGACACGTCTCTGGATCGTTCACGGTAAAGTCCGCTTATTGGTTGGGGAAATTAGGGCATGATCAGGTTGTTAACTCGGCAGATTCTTGGAAGCTTATTTGGGGTTGCAGACTGCCACCTAAAATCGTCCAATTCGCTTGGCGGATGTGTAGCGGGTATCTCGGTGTCGGGAAGGTTCTTTTCGATAAACATGCTATAGATTCTCCGATCTGCTCACGCTGCGGACTCGAGAATGAGACTATCTGGCACGCACTGGTGTCCTGTTCGCTTGCCTCGGCTGCCTGGAACTCTTCACC
The DNA here is from genome assembly GCA_033239125.1 of Fagopyrum homotropicum. Taxonomy (NCBI): domain Eukaryota; kingdom Viridiplantae; phylum Streptophyta; class Magnoliopsida; order Caryophyllales; family Polygonaceae; genus Fagopyrum; species Fagopyrum homotropicum. Next base: position 103,913,075 of record BSWB01000007.1, read on the forward strand.
CTCCTTACAAGCTTTCTCCTCATCCACCAACTCTGATCCCCTGATTGTACTGGCTGATATTCGCAACTCGATGGGACCGTTTGGTGTTTCGGAATTTATCGTAAATTGCTGGACTGCGTGGACGATCAAAAACAAATATTTGTTCGAGGAGGAATCGTTCTTGTAACACCCCAAATTTTACAACTTAGGGAGTTACTGGTTAGGACCGCACAGTGGGTCCCGACCTTAGTTTGACAACAACTTAACAAGATCTTACAACAAGGCACAGATAAGGAAAACCAAAAATCATAAAATAGTTCTTAACAATGTATGAATGTGACCAGATCAACTAACAGCCGGAAAACGTAATACAATAAAGTATGAAAAGAACGAAAGGAAACAAGGTCCAACTGTAAATCCCACAAATGAAGAAACTGTAAAACATCCTAAAGTACGACACCCCGGCTGACCACTACCGTCTGGATCACTCGGCATCTGCTCTAACCTGTGGCAAATCTACACAACATATCAACCGTTAGCTAACTATCCAAATATAAGTAGAATGACAACAGCACAAACACAAGCAGAAACAAAAATAAACAAACATCATGCTGGCACTCAACCGTTTATTATCTATTATTTAAGTGATTCACATTATTCAATTTAAGTTGTGGCACGAGAGCTATTAACAGCTCTCGCCTCCGTTCCTTATCCAACTGGGTGTAGGTCTAGCTGACCTCCGCCGGTAGCATCACTACAAACCGAGTATGGACTAGTCCCTAAAGAAACCCCCAGCGCTCGCAAGCTAACTGAGCAGAATGCCACCGCCCGTTACTCTTAGGCCAAGTATAGGTCGGTAAATATATATCACAACCTATCTCTCTAAACATTTCAATCACACGCCACTATCATCATTCATGCTCATATTTAGAAGTCAGCTAAGTAAGCCCAAAGGACTTACCTGATATAAAGCTCGACTCTTTGTAAACCACTCGCTCTGTAAACTGTAGCAACTCAGTTGCCTGCCAAAGGCGATAAGTGCATTAGCACACTCTCACTTAGTTAGAAGTCTAAGACTTCTAAGATCGAATAATGTATTAAGATATAACTAGTTACAGTATTAATTTAGGGTAAAATGACCATTTTACCCTTGGTCCCGAAACTCCCAAAATTTCCAAATTCATGTCTAAACTCCTATTTGAGATTCTAAATTCATATTCTAACTCCTAAAGTTTAGTTTTGTTACCAACTGTCACTTTTCTTATTTTCCTATTTTCCAAAAGCTCGTAAAGGTCTAACTTCGGTTTCAAATATAAAATTCGTAACAGCTTATAACAATTCCGAATAAATTCTCTAGATCATCTATGATGTTCTATCTATCCGTAGGAGAAAGAATTCCTCAAAATTGTTCAGCCATTATTTTTATAATAATTCACAAAGTTGGCTACTACACTTATTATTCCTATACTTAACCAAAAATCCAAATTTACAAAACTGCTTAACTACTCAACTTCGGAAGCCTATAACTTCTAATCCGACCGTTCATTCCTTCTCAAATTTTAATACCATATACTACGTATAACCGTCTACAACATATCCAAAATTCAACGGTGGATCTTTATTCAAACGCTCAAACATTGGTCGACAAGGTGGGCAGTTTCTAATTTAAAAGCTGAAGGAAAAAAAATGAATTTACAGCAGCCCTTTATTTCCACCATTTTATTTATAAAACTCAGCAGCTACCTATTACTATCTTGACTATGCTCAAGGCCGAATTACAGCAGCTCATCAATCTAACATTAAGGAATCGGTATACATACATAAGATTATACAATAACCTTCCCCTTAAACTAATCAGAAACCTATTTTAATCCAAGTATAGGCTCTTACCGGGTTGCAGCTAGAAGGTTAATTTGTTGTTGGTTCCGATCTGCACCACTAATCTGTAAGTGTTGGTTGATCTCACTGCTGCAACAGTTGGGAATTTGATCGGAATAAAAAGGAAGGGATGAGTCATTGTAGCCATGACATCAAGGAGATAACAGATGGGAAAGGATCGTCTTACCAGTAGGGACAGAAGGAGACGTGGCTCGTTCGATTGATGAGGGTGGGGCAAGGCTCGTGTTAAGGACGACGGTCTGGATGGCTATTCTCGCACAGCACCAGCGTCCAATACTAACGTCGGCTTCTCGTCCTGCTGTTGACACGAGATGAAACATTGTTGCTGTAGATCAACGTAACAGAAGGAAGAGATCGAAGGAGGCTCACCTTACTGTCGACAGTTGCACACGAAGGAAGGGCGTACAGAACGGAAACTTCGATCGCTGGAGGGAGAGATCCGCTGAATGTATCTGGACGCCAAGAATAACTGGTTGCGTGATTGTAGCTGAATAGAAGAGGCTGTTACGTGGGAGTTTAAGAGCAATAATTGCTGCAGATCTTTTGTTGGCTGAAGAAGGCAAGGAGACGTTCCTTCCTGGGCTGGAGTAGGCGTTGGCAACTGCTGCTGCTGGGCTGGGCTGAAGATGGACTGAAGCTGTTGCACACTGGCAAGCTGGGCGACTGGGCTGAAGGCTGGCGCTGGGCTCCTGGCAGGTGCTGTGAGCTGCTGGCTTCAGAAACTGGGCTGCTGGCGCTGGACAAGCAAGACAGTGGGCTGCCGGCTACAGAACTGGGCTGCTGGCGTTGGACAAGGCAAGCAGTGGCTGGATCCGTTGGGCTGAAATATAGAGAAATAGATGGGCTGAAACTGGCTGCGGACAAGCTCCCGACCCATGAATATACGGACTAGACGGATATGGAGTTTGTTATAGTTTTAGATCGGTTAAGAATTCTATCATTTTATGCGGAAGTAAGCTACATAAAATGATAAACTATTTAAAAGATTCTATCATTTTATGTGAAGGAATTTACATAAAATGACAAATCCTATAATAATATGTCTAACTAAGTAGACGGAGATGCATTAACTGCTCGAGATCGGTTTTATAATAGAAATAGACGGAATAAAAATTCCGGATATTACAGTTCTCCGAGGAGATCCTCGTTTCCAGGTACCGAAGCTGGGTTGCGGACTTCATTGCTACTGCCAGGCATTCTCTCTCGGCGGCATTTGGTGGGTATCACTTGTCTGACTCGTCGTGTACGGAGCCGCCTGTGGGATACTTGAAGCTCAATACGGATGTTGGTATCTTTAGTGACTCCATTGGTTTGGGTGGTGTCCTCCGTGACCATTCCGGATCGGTGGTGTTGGTGGTTTCCAAGCGCATTAAAGGAGTCACCAGTCCAAACTGGGCTGAAGCACTTGCAGATCTCTTCTCCATCGAAGTTGCTCGCCATTCGCTCCATCTTCCCGTCATCTTGGAGTCAGATTCGTCCTCACTAATTCACCGGCTCAAGGAATTATCATAACGCTTCCCACGGGCATCTACGCCATCTTCCTATGTTTCCATTATTTGTTCTCGCATCTTTGCTTCTGTTAGCAATTTGTCGTCCATTTCTTTTCGTCATGTTAAACGGTGGCAAATTGTACCGCGCATCTCGCGGCTAGACTTTTGATTTCCGAAGTCTCGGCCATATGGCTTGATCAGTTCCCGTCTAGCATCGTTGAGCTAGCGGAGCTTGATCTCCATTAATGAAATCTGACATTTTCCCTCAAAAAAAAAATCTACTTCAAACAAAACCTATTTATTTGCAATATCACGAGGAAGGAAACATATCCTTCACAACATAAGTTATTGAGGTAATTAAGAGTGTTCCTCAACGTCTCCTTCTCCCTCCTTAACTAGCGCCATATCCTCTAGCTCAAGCAACGCCTGCTACTCCCTCGATGCCCCTTCGAACGTGCTTCCAACAAAGAACGAAAACAGCGTAGGAAACGAATTCCTCTTCAGGTCCCCAATTTCTTTCTCCGGCTTACATTAAGCCGATTACTAAGCCTAATCACATCTCTCATATACCCTATCCACATCATTAGCAAGAACCTCGAGATCCTCCGGCGCTCCATCTCTCGAAGGCTTATCCTCAAGCCAAGAAACCGAAGCCACAAGATACGGCTTCGTCATAGTGATATGCAAAATATGAAACCTCTTATTCCCCTTACAAATAAGAAAGAAACGATCACGAACAAGTTAGACATGCTTAACAATCTCTCCAATGCAACCGAGGTCAGCGGTGCTAGAAAATGAGTCGGTGTAGACGACATTGAAGCGTAAGTCAATGTTTAGGAGATCCAAAAAAGGTCTTCAAGATAAATATTAGGCACACATAAAAAAATCAAGCATAAAGCGTACATATCTAGACAAATTCGCAAATTAAGGAAAAATAGAAAATAACATACCGAGAGGTAGCGATGGGTCAGCGCAGTCTCGCTCCCTTAGCTGGAAACGGGTCTCCGACAAATATTGCTTCAGCTTCACCCTCCTACGGAAACAATGATGCATTGTTGAGTTCTGACTATGGATTTTTGGCAACCTCATGCCGCCTTGGATCAACAAAAAGACGAAGTTGTTGAAAATCTGAAAGAAAGAAAAGTCGATGTCGGAGAAACCCTAAGACCATGGACCTGTTGAGGAGGAATTAAATGTTCAAAAGTGGTTCCAAAACAAAGAAGAGAAGATTAAGGGGGTAGGGTAACTTTTTTTTTCTAAAAAACAAACTAGGCCCCCTGTTATTTTACATTTTTAAAAAAAAGATAAACTAGTAATTAAGGATATATTTTAATAGGCAGTTACTAAATTAATGGAAGTTATTTATGTGGTTAAATAAATTAATTAAGCAATAAAATAGGAGATCATCTAAAGAAGGTAACCGTGAGATTTTCCAGTATTATATATCCGCCATTATCGGAAGACTGACTTTCTTCAATTCGTCTTTGCCGTCTTATGGCATCCTCGCGGTGACGTATCCGGCTACCCTACCATCACCGACGGCTCCACCGCCATCACAAACGGCTCCACCGTCACCGTCCGCCACGCTTAGCCTGAAGAGATCGCCCATAATTCTGAACCCCGCCAAAGTATAATCGATTCGATATTTTGACGACTCAACCCTTCTTCTTCGTCGACATCGGCTCCGCGCCGAGGTCATGCTGTGCGGGAGGCCGTAGATCGTGCTTTGGCAATTGCGGCGAGAGGGAGAACGAGGTGGAGTCGCGCTATCCTAAACAACCGCCTCAAGTTCAAGTTCATGAAGAACAAGAGATTAAGAGCAACAACGATGTCCGCGGCTAGCGGTGGAGGGTGTTCGACGGTAAGCAATCCGAGATTAGCTTCAGTCGCCATAGCCAGGTATGATATATATTCGGATATGGGTTAATTATGTACATATGTTGCTAATTATGTACATATGTTGCTGATTATGTACATATGATGTTGCAAAAATATTACTAAATAACTATATATGTACCAAATATGCAGTTCGTGTACATTTGGATAGGGGTTTGATGATACAAAGACATTTTGTGTGTACATATAACATGGTGTCGATTAGAATATGTACAGTTTTTGTGTTTGCATGTACATATGTTTGCAGTCTCTAGTGATTATGTACATTTTTTCCTGCGAAAATGTTACTGATTAACTATATATGTACATATGTTTGCAGTCTCAGACGATTATGTACACATGTTGCTGCGGAAATCTCAATATCGTCGCCATGGATGAACGCAAGTTGGAAATTAGTTGCTTAATAAATGGAGAGAGAAAGATATTCTGATTTCCTTAATATCTCCTTTTATTTTAATAAAAAAAATTTTATATAAATTAGAGGGGCCTATTTGTACCCATTATTAACTTGGGGCTCTTTATATACTCATGGTTATAAAACATACTCACTCTCCCATTTTACCCAAAAAAGAATTTGGATGAAGAGAAGTGGGAGGCGCTGAATAAATATATTTGTTCAAAGAGGAGGGGGACACATGAAGGAAGAGGTGAGAAAATAATGTGCCGGAGGACACATGAAGAATCGTATAACAATTGCGACAATTCACAAGCTACATAATAAAAATAAAAACTTCTAAAACAAAGGCCCACAAAACTTCATTTGATAGGATTATTAACGTCTACTGCGCATTAATGTCCCACTTTAAAAAAAAATTATAAAATTTGCCCCCTTCTTCCTCGTTAATCCTATAATTAGTGATATCATTTATATTGGAAATAATTTTCCCATCCCAAATATAAAAAATAAAGTCTTTATTTGTACTCAAATAAAATTAATACCGACATTCATAAAAAAAGACAGCTCACACCCTAGGTTTACGAGAGTAACAAAATTTTTTTATAAGATAAAATAAACTATTCATCAATCAATATATACTACTAAAGTAGAGTTCTAACCTGATGAGGTGCCGCTCTCGAAATCAAGAATTTTGAAATAGAAATCTCTCCTTAAATCTAGAAAAACTTTTTTTTTTTCTGAATTACTAATTGAATTACTAATCCATTAAAGTTATTTATAAAAACATCTAAAAATCTCAACTAACTAAAAACTAAATATACTATTAATATTTTTTTTCCTGATCACCACAAATCTCGATTCATCATCCGTCTATATATACGTACCCTAATAAACTGCATATATCTTCATTTTTTCATCTTCAGCCATTAGGTTTGGGATGCTTCTACTGTTCATAATAGAGATTTGTATAAAACTTTTCTCCTTCTAATGTGCCTCCTTCTAATGCAAGAATTGAAACAACTCAATCTCAGCGGAAGCCAAGTACTCATCCTCTTGGTTTCATTTTCATTCATTTTTTTGAGTTGCTTCATTCCTCCATCGCAAAACAATAAGTTTTCAAAATTCTGCTTACATAAAAGCAGCCTCAGATCTTTTTGGTTTCTTCTCAACTTCAGTCTCCCCGTTGAACCGTAAGTTTGAAACTACTGTTTTAAATCGTTCTAAAACTGTTTTGATTAAACATATTAAAGCTTGATTCTAGCTGTTGTTTTTCAAAAACTGTTTTGATTTATAATATTTCAAAAACAGAAGGGACACAAAAACTGTTTTGATTTCTCAATTTCAAAAATAGTTTTGTCTTCTTATATTTAGCAATTACGGTGTTGCTTTAGTATTCTAAACAGCAGGGACACAAAACTTCTCACTTTCAAAAACTGTTTTGATTTCTCAATTTCAAAAATTGTTTTGTCTTCTTATATTCAGCAATTACGGTGTTACTTTAGTAATCTATACAGCAGGGACACAAAACTTTTCACTTTCAAAAACCGTTATGGTTTCTCTTTAAAAATGTATCATCAACTGTTCGAAATTTCTGTTTGATTGAGTTGTAGTTTTTCCGATCTACTTAATAATATATATATTGTTTAAAGCTACTTTGGTATTACTGATTTCCTAAGTTTCATGAGTCTTTTATATGTACTGCAGTTTTGCACTTCTTTGGTATTACTGATTTCCTGAATTTTTTATGTTTTCAATTTATTACTGCTTTTCATTGCTTTGATTTGAGAATTACATAAAAAAAAACATATTTCCTGTATTACCGATTTCTTAAACTTTCTATTTTCAACTATTTATTGGTTTTCAAAATAAACACAATAAGAAATTCTCTTTGCGTTAATTAGCAATTCTATTGATTCCATTAATGCTTCTGATTGATTATGTTAAAGTGAATTACTGCTTTTATTAAAGTGGAAAAAAATTATCCTTCTGTTTTGAAACACAATATCCTTTGTTTTTTCGATTTGGGTACAAACTGATTTCTAATGCTTCTCATTAAATAAAAAAGATTTCTAATGCTTCTCATTAAAACTACTGATTATTTTGATTATGAACTCAGCTGTTTATGTGTATGAGAGCAGAATTTCTAAACTACTGATTATTTAGAGTTGCTGTTTCGATTTGGTTTAAATCCCTTTTTCAGTTTAATTTTCTAGACCAGTTATTTCTTTTTTCTTGATCTTCTCAGGCTGATCATTATTTTGAAAACCGATTTCTAAACTACTGTTTTGATTTGGTTTAATTTTCTAGAGCTGCTTATCTTTTGAAGATAAATACAGATGCTTAATAAATATCTTATTGATTTTCTAATATTAAAAATATTTTTTTTAATAATCCGATTTTAAAGCTGCTTAATAGTTAGATCTTCCTCCTTCAATTATTTATTGTTTTCATGGGTTCATCATAAGAAATTTGTTGCAAAATATTGTTTTGATAAAATCCGATTTTCTAGATGCTTAACAATTATTTACTGGTTTCCATTGCTTTGATTTGAAAATCCAATAGTACCAAGATTTTCTATATTTTACTAATTTTCTGAACTTTCTGTTTTCAATTATTTACTGGTTTTCAAAGAGTTTAAAATCATATTGAACATACTATTGTTTAATGATTCTCAGTAAAACTGTTTAATGATTCTAAGAAAATAAGATAATGATTCTTTGTTAACGATTCTCAAACCACTGACTGATTTTTAAATATAGGGATATATGAACTCGAGTTGTTTATGTGTATGAAACAAAATAAATTCTAAGATAGAATATCATCGTAAAATCTGCTGAGATAGAATATCATCGTAAAATTTGTTGTTTCGATTAAGCCAAATCTGATTTCTAAACTACTGTTATTATTTTGAAAACTCCTTAACTATCCATCAAAACTACTGATTTTGTTGCAGAAACCACAGGAATTTCTAAAGGTATAATACATGCTTTAGATATGCCTACGCTTGCACAATCATATCTTTCCCAATACCAATGTATATTTTCTTAATTTCTGTTGCTGCATAAATCTTTTTTATTTTGAATGGGTAAATTGAATTAACTAAAAAAAGGGGGAAAGAATATACCGAGAGGTTTAAAGTACATGAACTGACGGGAGAAAAAGGGCACAAATCTGCAACAATCTTATTGATCTACAATTGTTGTTCAGTGCTATCTCTTTGGTTTAGTTTACTTTTTTAGTACTTGGTTCAACACCGTCTGAATCATTGCTTCTAGGTTGCTTCATTTTTACTCGGAAGATCTTGGTACATGAAGAATCATGAAAACCGAGGGTTTGTCATGCATAGGCATACCGAAGTTTAGTATTCCCCGAGTAATCAAACAGTACCCATAATTCTTTGTTTCTGACATTGACAAAACCTTAATTTCAAGGCGAGTCTCTCTTTCCTATATTTTACTTGCATAAGCAGAGAAGGAATTCCTAATGCGAGGGGTGTGTTTTGCAGAGTAAACTACCTGTTGAGCATTGGGATATCAAGGAGGGATGTAGTAAAGATGATCAGTAGATTCTCACCAATTTTAGGGTATAGCGTCGATAACGTGTTGAGACCCAAGTTACACTATCTGGTTAACAATGAACAAACCATTGAAGGATGTGGTGGAATATCCAGGTATCTCAGTTACTCTTTGGAGAAAAGAATAAAGTCGAGATACATGGCATAGACTGTAGTCTGAAAGAAATGTTGGGGAAGAATGATGAAGAATTCGCAGCCGACTTTTTGGATATGGGTGCATTGCTTGGATAAATTAATGTAAAGATTACCAGAATCAGCAATTTTGATCGTCAAGTTTTATATTTGTAGCATATGTTATTTGTAGATGTCTAAATGAAACATCAACGATCCAGTGTAGTAATTTTTGGAGGTCAATTTAACACTAAATTCATAAAAATCTAAATATCTGATACAATAAAATCAAAATATTTTGTATCGGTTTGGGTGATGAGTCCCGACTTTTTCACTTTTGGTGATTCAGATGGGACGCGGGTGAAGATGCCCCAGCTCTACTGTGTCCTGGCCCCCAAGCATCAGGTGCCTTGCCGCCTTGCGCCCTTACTTTCATAGACGGTCTTCCGAACACAGCTGACCAGAGCAATCATCAACAACCAGAACAAAAACTCCAACTTCCAGGATATGCATTACAACTCTTTGCAAAGCTTGCATCCCAGCCTCAAAATGTGCCTAGGTAACCACTAGAATACTTGCTTCCATACTATACCATCTACATAAAATGCACATATTGTGACAACTTTACAACAACTTGTGATATATTCCTCCAGCCTTTAGTTTTTCAGATAAATTCATTATCTGAGGTTCACCCTTGACCTGAAGAGTAACCTGCATATCAAATCAAACGCACTAAATTTGATTATTACTCCACACTAAACTATAGTTTGTGACATTGTAAGAGAATCAATGTACATAAAATGCGGTGAGATATTGTTAAATAGAACTCATTACACCAGTCATATTAATGAAAAGACAGTTATTCTTATAGCAATTAAGCTAGCCTATCGAAAAGAGTTTGGTAATGTTCATCTTAGTTAGGTCAGAGAATTGGTGAATGGGTGATACAAGGAAGAAAATGAGTTTTTATGACAATAACATACAAGATGAATTGAAAAATGCAGGCCAGGCCATTTAAATTTTGTGTTTGTTTACTATAAATATGCCGAAAACTCAAACTAAGAATACAAGCATGATTGAATCTTCAACGTTTATTCTCTCATGAAATCTATACAAACACAAATTCATTTTTGTAAGGCCCGTACAAGCAGAGAACAAGAAAATTTGAACATCTTTATACTCTCACTCCATATCCACTTTGTTGATAGATGATACATATTGATTGATGATGTCGAGATCAAGTAAAAACTGAAAACAATTGGTGCTTCCTACCAAGTTCCATCAGACGGCGTATCACTAAAAAAAATATTAGACTAGGAAATTATATGCAAGTGAAAACCCCTTAACTATCCATCAAAATAGTCCTCCAAGCCGAACATAGTTAACCAATCAGGGTCAACAAAAGCGAAATCACAAATTTGAAACGAAAATTGACCAGTAACAGCTAAAACGCATAGATGACATGAACTTGAGAATTGCGAAGCGAAATTGGAAGAGGTATATGAACCTTGTGCATAGAATCGAGATTGGAAGGGCTACAATACTGAAGCGTAAGAGGATCGTCCTTGTGAGACCAAATGGCGGCGACGGAGGCGTGACAACACTGAGTCACGACGCTCCCTAGAGGCCAAGTATCGATCAGATCCCTCCTAAGAACCACGTACTGCACCACCATGTCTCCGGCATCGGTAGCAGAAGGATTCTCTTTCTCTTCGCTCGCCGCAGATACCGTGCTCATCCTTTTTTCGCGATAACCGCAGCCTAAACTGACGTTGACGATAGCAGGTCTACCAGCAGAGTGTGCAGGCAAGGAGCATTTGCCACGACGGAGGTAGCAGTGGCCCTGAGGTTGCGGCTCCAAGCCCAGTTATAGGTGGATGTGCATGGAGATGCCCACGCCACCATTTTCATCAAGTGTAGAATCTTTGTTTCTTCCCTTTTCAGGCCCAATTCTACGCTATCAAACAATCTAATGGGCCAGTCCAAAATTTTCTAATTTGTCAGGAGCTACAAAATACACCGAATAGTTTTATTAAATAATGGAAGGCGGTTAAATAATAGTCTACATACCGTCAAATAGATTGAAAATACCAAAAAGGATAGGCAGGTAGAGCACAACAAAAGGGAAGAAAAAAAAGGAAGAAACACACAAAATCGTAACAAGGAAACACGAAAACAATGAAGTTTTATAGGAGGATGATTCGGTCATCAAGAAATAATGAGCATACCGTTAGTCGTAGAAGAAAGCACACACTCATGAGAATAACTATTCATACTTCAGATTTAGACTCGTATCCGAGCAAACAAGAGTCTATCACAAATTTACGCCTCGCTCGTAAATAAACTCAATTCACCACCAAAACATGCATCAAACTTAAAAGCAAACACTACAAAACACAAAAACTTTGATATAAACAAGTGTATAACTTTGAGCAAAAGACTTGAGGAAGAGCATGTACGTTTGGTAGCCTTGATATCTTGAAATGAGCCACACTTTACGAGGGAGTTTTACAAATGGATTAATATTGTTCTTTAGGTTGAATAGAAAATTATTTAGAGTAATTAATGATTTTAAGATTAGGTATTTCTATAAAAGTTGACTAAACTTCGACGTGTAACATCCGTGCAGGTATGCATCTTTATTGGTTAAACTTTTATACATCGCATTACATAGCACATTCGTATAACATCTTACTTTTTAATGAAAATTTATTTTATATTAGGCACAGAACTGGCTGAATTGGTATCAAGGACTAAACTAATAATATGGGACGAAGCGCCAATGATCAATAAGTTTTGTTTCGAGGCTCTTGATAGGAGTTTGAGACATGTCATGTGATCTTATAATTGCGTTAACTCTGACATGCCCTTTAGTGGAAATGTGGTCGCATTTGGTGGTGATTTTAGACAGATATTGCATGTTGTTACCGGTGAAAGTAGGATTGATATTGTCTTTGCTGCAATCAATGCATCGTATTTGTGGGATCACTACAAGGTTCTCAGGTTGACAAAAAAACATGAGGGTTTTGCGTTGAACAACAACAGTAGAAGCGCAAAAGGTCAAAGAGTTTTTTGATTGGGTATATTGAGCATTGGAGATGGCAAAGAAGGCGAAGGTGATAACGGTGAACTGTCATTGAAATCCCAGAAGATCTATTACTTTGTTCAAATGGCGACCCAATTTTTACCGTTGTTGACTATGTGTATCCTAGAACATTCAATATTGAAGATCCAACAACCTACTTCCAAGAAAGAGCTATCATTGATACCCGAAGACGAGACCGTTTATTTGAGTTCTGATCGTATTTGTCCGACTGAGGGATTGGTTGATGATGGGTACTTTTCCAGTGAGTTCCTAAACAACACCAAGTTTTCTGGATTTCCCAACCACGTTTTGAAGCTGAAAGTCGGGATTCCAATTATGTTAATGAGGAACATTGATCAGTCTTCCGGTTTGTGTATTGGCACTAAGTTGATAGTGAGGAGGCTTGGAAAACATATCATCGAGGTAGAAATATTATCCGGGAACAACATTGGACAAAAAGTCTTCATTTCGCGGACGGTTCTTTCTCCTTCAAATTTGAAATTTCCATTTAAGTTTCAAAGGAGGCAGTTGCCTATTATGGTGTGTTTTGCTATTACTATAAACAAAAGTCAAGGGCAATCGCTTGCACGTGTTGGATTACATTTGTCTAGACCGGTGTTCAGTCATGAACAATTTTATGTGGTTGTTTCAAGGGTTACAAGTAGGGACGGTTTGAGGATTATGATATGTGACCATACAAACAAATTGGAACATACTACAGATAGCGTGGTCTATAATGAAGTGTTCCGTAACATTGATTGAGGTACTTATTTTATAAATATTTTTACATAGTAAATCGAATAATTTGAAATTATTTGTAAAATGAATATAGTTATATATGTATAGTAAAAGTTATAAAAAAAACATAAAAATATTTGTTGTTGATTATATATTTTTTTTTCCAGAGCAGTGATTTAAGACTGCTCACGGCCTATATTTTCTTGATCTGTTGCGGAATACTCATTGTATTATATATGCATTATTATTATTATTGTTGTTATTATTATGTAAGTTGTTTTGGATATTTTCATTTTTTTTGGTTCATTTTCAATTTTGGTTTGACTTGTAAAAACTATAACACTTATATAGTGAACATTCCTGACTTGTATCCAAAATATAGTCATATTTATATGGCGAACTGAGTCATCAATTATGTTGCTAATTTTTGCTTTAATTACAAGTCAACATTACATGAAAAGTATTATCCATGTATTATTAACAAATAAATTACTCTTATACAAAAGAATATCCACGTGTGTGTATATATATATATATATATATATATATATATATATATATATATATATATATATATATATATATATATATATATATATATATATATATATATTTCAATACCCGTGCAAGGCACGGGCCTTAAACTAGTTATTAGCTAAAACAATTTTAGGCTGGATCAAAAATTTTCACACATAAGATGAGAGGCTAAATGCCTAGGGATGCAATATGAGACAAGCTACTCGAGTTCGGTTCGGCTGAAGCTCGTTCACTTTCTAAACGAGCCAACCTTGAACACATGTTAGAGCTCGTATAAATTTAAGGCTCGGCTTGGGCTCGATTATAATTGTTCGGGTAAAACTCGGCTCGTTCGGCTAAAATAACACTATATACGCATTATTTTAGTCGAGTTACTCGGACTCGGCTCGTCAAAAGCTCGGCTCAAACTCGTTCACTATCTAAACGAGTCAAACTTGAACACATTTCAAAACTCATATAAATTTTAGACTCGACTCGTTTATAAACAAGCCAAACTTGAGCATGCCGATCTCGACTCGTTTGACTCGTATTACACACCTACAACTACCTCGGTAAAAAAAACCAATATTTCAAGACAAGTCACAGGGACACACATTTATTTTCCAGCACCCACGTGCATGAAAATTTGAGGACTTGACCGCTGAAGAAAGTGGCGGATAAAGTAATTTGAAGACACGTCAGGTGTCTTGTGAAAACAGCCCTCGCACGTGCCGCACCGCACCGCATAAATGTATGAACGCCATCAATTTCCATTTCTACCCTTAGCCCACCCTTTCGCTTGGAAGTGGCCCCCTTATTTATAACAAAAAATAAAATAAAATCTAGGGTTAAACGATCAAATAAAGCAGATCTCTCCTGATTCTCCTCCTGCTCTTGGAACTCGCAATCTGTTTTTCAATCCGTTTTCCCGATCGTCTTCTGGTCGGGAAAATCATATACTGTGGTTCAATCCATGGTGCACTTGGCGAGTTCCGGGGGTGCTCACCGGCCTTCTCCGGCGGAGATGGGGGCTCCGCCGATCGGTGTTGGAGGTGAAACTAGGGATCCGGTAAAATTGGAGATTGTTATGGAAGACGAATTGGAGGAAGAGAATGCCCCCCTCAATAAGAGGATCAAGCACCTTCCGCCTGATCAGGTAAGATCCGCTTTCGCTTATCCATTTGGTTTAGAATCTACATGCTGACTGCGTGCTTCAGGAATTGAAGAATACATGAACTAAACTGGTATATTTCTTTGCCCTAATTGAGTCATCAAGAGTAGTAATCTGTAGGATTTTGGCTGTCCGGTTGAGTTCATATTATAGTTTCTTTGTTTTATGAGAATTACTTTGTGCTGGAACTTCTTAGATTGTCAAGTGACAAGTATATCAGATGACATTGGTGTTCATTCTCCTTTAGATTCTTTGAGCGTCAATAATGGCTTACAAGCTCCATGCACTTTTGTAAATGTTCATACTAGTCTTTCAGGTATAGAAAATGTTAGGATAAGAAGGGGTTCAGAAGATGTTAGTTCTAGTAGTTGTTTGTACTCAATTGCTTGTTTTGAAAAAGGGATGACTCACATGGTTTCTATTTTGTTTGATTTCACAGTTGATTGCTGGAAATGACTTGCTTTCAGTAGCACCTTCTGAATACAATCCACTTAACGAGCCTAGTCCATTGGGTTTGCGGTTGAAAAAGAGCCCATCACTCCTTGAGCTGATTCAAATGAGGCTCTCTCAAGGAAATTCTTCTAGTCAAGGATTATCATCAAAGGACATGACAAGTGTAAGGGAAAGAACAGTAAGGGGCAGCAGTAGCACTTCTGCTCCAGGCCTTAATGACAAGTTGAAGGCATCAAAATTTCCAGCCTCCTTGTTAAGGATAGGTCAATGGGAGGTAAACCTTTTCACCATTAGTTTTCCTGATTGTTAGCATTGTTGAGGGTTTTCTGTATAACTGTTTTTATAAACTTGCTTTTGTGACAGTATGCTTCTACATATGAAGGTGATCTAGTTGCAAAGTGCTATTTTGCGAAGCATAAGCTTGTCTGGGAGGTACTGGACGGGGCTCTTAAAAGTAAAATTGAAATCCAGTGGTCAGATATCATGGGCCTGAATGCGAAGTTTCCTGAAGACGGACCTGCAACGCTGACTGTAGTGGTAATTACCTGAATCTTCACACCTAGCTATATCTGACCTGCATTGTGAATGTACACTACTTTTATTATAATGATGACAGGAATGTAATTTTTTCTTCTATGTAGTTGGCACGACAACCTCTCTTCTTCAGGGAGACCAATCCACAACCGAGGAAGCACACATTGTGGCAGGCTACTGCAGATTTTACTGACAACCAGGCTAGCATGCATAGGTGAAGTTATGCCCTTGCTTTTTATTCTTTTCTATTATATTCATCGAACGCCAATATTTGTCTTGAGTTATTACTTGCATCATTGAAAGTTTGTTTGTTGTAATGTTTTCTGTTCGTAATAATATCAAGTGGGGTTTTGTTTAGTTTTCAAATTTAGTATACCTGTGAAACTGATTTTGAGATGCTTTCATTTGCAGGCAACACTTCCTACAAGTTCCCCTTGGGGTTTTGAACAAGCATTTTGAGAAATTAATTCAGTGTGATATGCGTCTGAATTACCTTAGCTGTCAACCAGAGATTGTTTTGGATTCTCCATATTTTGAGTCATTTCCTCCAGATTTGGAAGACTCCAAGGTTACATGTATCCATACTATGGATCCAAGTATAGCAACAAACTTGTCAACTTTCCATGACGGAGCATCACCATCCGTTCATCAAAATTCTCCCGTCCAGACTGAACAAGAAAGTCTTGCTGGAAATAGAAACTTGTTACATGAAGCTCCTTCTCCAAGTTCAGGTACATGTTTCCTTATCGTCACATGTAATGACAACTCTGTGTAGGTTGGTCAACTGCTCTTAATGTTGAACTTGTATAAGATTATCCTGTTTGAAACCAAGTTCCTTGTTTCAACCGTGTTAGTGACGGACACACATGCACCCGAAGGTTGTGTAAGCAGTGATGCGGAGTCTCTAGCAGGACGGAAAAACTGGGAGCAGGTTTTTGTGCAAGGGCTTAGACCATCAATGTCAATGACTGATCTGGTGAATCATATCGGGAGCTGCATCTCAGGAGGACAAGGGAACACCGAAAACCCAAGCTTTGCAGAGGACGGGTCAGAACCCCGGAAAATCCTGGAGGATATTGCCCAACACCTCCTCGGTGATTCTCAGGTGACATGTTCGGACGAGAAGTCGCTCATGACAAGGGTGAATTCTCTCTGCTCGCTTCTGACACCTGCCCAGCTCACTGCTGATAATGGAAATGGAGGTTCTGAGGAGCAGAAAGAATCAAGTAGCCAAGAATGTAAGCCGGCCATGTCAAGAAAGGATTCCTACGGGGACTTACTCCTGAATCTTCCCCGGATTGCTTCACTTCCAAAGTTCTTGTTCGATATTTCAGAAGACGGCGAGAATCAGGCCAGATAGATATAAGGTATTTTAGAGAGTTTGAAGGTTCATGCCATTTAGAAGGGTAGCTTTGCTATTGGCTGGCTGATACTAAATTTGATGAACAACAGGTACAAGGTTGGAAATGATTGGGATTCAGAAATTGGGTTTGATGATGAATCCTTTGGTACATAATAATCATGTAAGGCATACTTGCTTAGAGTTGTGGCATGAGCCACTATATTCATGTTGATTGATTCGATGATAGCCAGATTGGTTGAATGCTTATTGTGTGACTTGGGAGAATCCGGAGGAGGCCTTGTTGCACTCTTCTATCTTATTTATTGGCTGATACTAAGTGTCCGTTTGGTTGGAGCGGTGGAATGAAATCGGATAAGGGTAAGTAAGGAAATGATGGTAAGTGTCCGTTTAGAGCGGTGAAATAAAAACGGAATGAAATCGGATAAGGGTAAGAAAAGGAAATAAAAATGATGGGTTACTTTCATGTGTTAAAAGACCTCTAATCAAACGTCGTTTTTTGATTGATTCTGAATCATTCTGTTACCGGAAATGGTTTCTAGCGTTTCCAAATGGGCCCTAAATTTGATCAACGTCTAGTTCTGTATTTTGAACTTAAGTTAGGTACAGAAGCTCCAACATCCATTTCCACTTTATATAACAAGTTTCTAAAGTGAAAGAATCTGATAGGGATTGTAGTAAGCCAAACTAAGGCTGCTATTGTTTTCCCACTGATGTCCAATAGAAGCTTGGAGAGACATTTGTATCCCTGCCACTGGACAAGTCATGCCTTGGATTTAGCCCAAGTGATCGGCATTTGCACTCATGTTGCTGAAGGAGTACTCTATCTCACCATTTTTCTCGGCTAAAGTTGTACATTGTGATCTTAAACTAAGCCTTCTGGACGATGACATGAATGCTTTGGTAATTGATTTCGGAATCTCAAGGCTTGTACAAGACTATCCTGAGGGGTTCACTCTACATGATTCAATGGATGACTGGCTTTGCTGCTTAATTGGCTACATAGCTCGTGGTACGGTCATGCCACTTTGGTATATACATTGTGATCTTTCAACTTTTAATTTCAAGTGTTTTCTTGTTGGTTACTGAATTTTGAGCACGATATAGGCTAGAAATCTAAGATAGCATCAACACTAGGAGATTTGTACAGTTTCGGGGTCCTACTACAAATGATCTATTCAAGGGCTCGAGTCTGCACGAGTACGTGGGTGAAGAGCCAGCCGCTACCCAAGTCACCTTGAGCTAATCATAGAGAATGCGGTAGCAAGACTCGTTCCACATTTGATCCACTCTCACCACCATGAGAAGATTACTTAATCTTGAAGCTCATAGGGGTGGGCCTGATGTGCACACGTTACTGTCCTTCATCTAGCTATGCATGTTGGGTATTGCTCATGACAGGGGAAGACTTGACCATCCTTCTTTTTTACCCAAACAAGTTCCAAATGGATATTAATCTTTCTTAATCACTTCATTTTCCTTTGTGTCTGCTGTTCTTGATCCTCTTATTCTGTTAGGATAATTAATATTTTCAAATTAAAAGTGGGGTAATGGAAGCATCTAGAGTTCCTGTTCTTGAATTATTATGAAAGTAAAGAGATTTCTAGATTAGTAGGTCAAAGTAATCATTGTAACGCCGAAGTTCCCTTCTTACGTACTTTTATCAATATTTTTATTAGTGATTCTATTTATATTGTTTTTATTATAATTTTTTTTCTAGTGTTTGAAGACGTTAAAGTAATTTTTCGAGCATATTTATATTTTGGTTTACTTTCGAAAATGTTCAGAAAATCTTTTCGACTCGGAAATTCCGTTCCGAGCATTTTGGATTCGAGGCTAACTTCATTTTTATTTTTATTATTAAGTAAATATACCCTAACCTTTTATATTTATTTTCAAACCCCAGACCCTGCTAAACACAAAACTAGATAAACTTTTTTTTTTTTTTTTTTTTTTTTGTCTCTTCTGCCTCGTCCTTTTTGCGCTGGTGAGGTCTGCCGCCTGGGCTAGGGCACTGCAGGCCGACCTCTCGCTCCCGGAGTACCCGACTCATCGCCCTCCCTCTGTCTCTTACAGAGGCACCAGCCCAGCCCTCTCACTCTTGTCTTCTCTCCCCAGTTCTCTCACTCTCTGTTACTCCCCAAACCGCAGCTCTCTTCTCTCCCCACTTCTCTTCACTCTCTGTTGCAGTCCGGGAGGTCGATTGGGAGGCTGCGCCACGCCGTGGAGGAGCTGCAGCGCTGGGTACCGCAGGAAGGAAGGAGAGCCACCCCACAACGCCGCCGCGACCCTCATCGGAGCACAACAAACCGCTCCCCTTTTCTTTCCCCTGCTCGCTGTCTGTCTGGCGGAGATTGGGCCGATACGCCGCCGCCGGAGATTGGCCGCCCTACTGCTGCCTCCGTCACCAGTGATCTCCGCCGCCGGCTGCACTCCTTCTCCTTCCTCTGCAGCGCCGCGCCATCTCCCTCTTCTGTGCGGCTGTCGATAGGTTGAAGAAGGCTTTTAGCCATTTTTCATTTCGACCCCCCTTTATTCATGTATATTACAGATTGTGCCCACTTTTTTGAATTTGCAGTAATGACCCTAATTTTTAGAAGTTGTATTTTTAGCCCCTCCTTGATTATATTTTGCGGTTTTGGCCAAAATTTGTTTTCGGAAATGGTTTAAATTCTCGAGTTCCTTATTTACGGCCCGGAAAGTTGATTGCGGATTTATGATGCATGATTTGTGATGTTGCGTATTTTGTCCCGGAAATGGATTAGCGGTTTGGAACCTTGGATTTTGATTATGGATATTCTTATATTGAAATGCTATATGTTACACCCTTATTGGATTTAAATTATATCTATTGCTCAAAGTTTTAATTGCGGTTTTACAACGAAGTTCCTAAGATTTCACATTTTGTCCGGAAGGGTTTTTATTGCGGGTTTTAACGAGGACCTTTGAAATCGAGTTTTCCTTAGTTATATATATATATATATATATATATATATATATATATTGTATATTCCGATCAAATTTAGCGTACGAGCTAAATTTGTCTAGTTTTGGTGTTAGGTTCAGAAGCGTTCCAGTAAAGACCTAACGAGTCCAAGTCGACATCCGTTGATTGACCTCCGTCTTTTGACGTCGTGTGAATATCCTTTTCCTCGACCTAGTTATGTTTAGTAGTATCATCTTAGGATGAATCTAGAATAACTTAGAGTTAATGCCAAATAGTGGCTTTGAACCTTAGGTGAATTTCGAGGATTGTCGATTGTTGTAAGACGTTGAGTGTTTGGTTGATCTTGTGAGTATCTAAGGCTTGAGGTTGTGGTTATATGGTTGTTGAGATTCTGGGTTAGGATATGCGTATCCTATCATAGTGTTCATACCGTTGAGTTGTTTGGAATATGCATGTTATCCTAGTGGTGTTATGAGTTATGATCTTGTGAGATCCGAGGGTTTAGAAATCTTAAGACTCTCAATTCTAGGATGCGGTCCTAGAATTGAGAGTCAAATGGTCTTGCGTAGATCATTTGTATAGAAGTCTAAAACTTCTATTGTGAGTGGGTTGTTGTTGATATAGTTATCTTCTTGTGAGAAGGTTATGGTCTTCCTCCCTAAGGAAGCGAGAGTGTTGTGAGTTGAGTGTGGTGACGAGGTAAGTCTCCGGACTTACTTAGCTCGTATTCTATGTATTAGATTCTATGTGTGTTGGTGGTGCGTGTTTTATTGCTTGCATTATAACTTATAAAACCTGAATAGGATTACCGACCTTTATATATTATTTGGCCCAAGTGTATGATAACGGGCGGTGACAACTTGTCTAGCTCTTGCGTAGAGTTAGGAGGTTCTTGGCGACTAGCCCGTGTGGTTAGACAGTCGGATGCATCCGTACCGTTCCATGCGGTAAGTGGGGACCGAGGTGAGTTTCGGGAGATTCTCGTGTCACAAAAGAAGTTGAATTAGAACGGGATATGACTTAATAATAAAAAGATAATAAACCGGACTTGTGTGATTTGGTGTACATGGTGTGTTATGTTGATTTACTTGTGTTTGTGTGTTCACCTTGCTTCTAATGATGCGAATATTAGCTAACGGTTTTATACCGATTGTTGTAGATTGCCTTGCAGGTTAGGAATGCGGCCGAGAAATCCGGAAGAGTGGGCAGCCGGGGTTTCGTACATTTTAGGAGTGGGTTTTGATTAGAGTCGGGTTGTGTTTTATTCTTCGTTTATTGTGTTTGTATGCCGCGTGTATGGCGTTTGGTCTTTGGTATTGTATCTCGGCTTAAGTCTTTGTTTGTATGCTTTTGGGTTTCATTACATTGCTTAAAAATGTATTTCAGTTTTGGCCTTTATTTGTGTCTTGTTGCAAGATCTGGTGAAATTATTGTCAGGCTAAGGTCAGGACCCATTGTGGGGTCCCAACCCGTAGCGCCCCGAGTCCTGCGGATTTGGGGTGTTACAAAGTGGTATCAGAGTCCTAGGTTGACAACAATGGCACTCGCAATCTTCTAAAGGCCGAATAGAGGGAAATAGAACCCTCAAGGGTTCTAAGTTTAAAATGATTTTTCGTTTTCAAAATCACATGCATGAGTCGGGGTAGAATGTACCGACCACCACTCCTTCCGAGGATCTCGGCAGCTTAGTTTATTGGATTTTGATATGTATATGTATATGTAGATTGTAATTGCATGATGGTCTATAAATTGATTTATATGTATTGTATATGTAGATTGTAATTGCATGATGGACTATAAATTGATTTATATGTATTGTTGTAATGGATTTCTGGATGTGTTATATTTGTAGTAATGTGGACATAGGACTTATATATTCTTATACATGGATACTTATTATATAGTAGCACATAGATGTATGAGACCTTATAGAAAAGATGATAGTAAGACATCATCACCTTTAGGACGATATTGTTGGCATGGGATAACGTTCATACGACGAAGAATATGCTCAAGTATCGAGTTGAGAGCTACATTCGGGCGAACACCTTGGAGTTCTGGTACTCCTTTAAGAGGATGTCGAAGAGGAGGATTAGAGATGACGTAAACAAACGACAACCAAGTAAAAGAAAACTCGAGACAACTTAAGAGGAATTGAGATGAGGAACATACAAGAAAAAGGAGTAACACAAAGGTGTAGAAGTGGTTACAAAGAGTCACGATTGGAAAGATAACGGGATCAATAGAGATAACAACCTTTAGTTCTTCAAGAAGACGCGTGGACAACTAGATGCGAATCGAGGAGGAGATGGGTACATTATAGCAAGGTTAAAGGTGATATCCCATCAAGATGTGAAGTTTTCTTTAGGCGCTCCTAAGCATTGGAGTCAAGACGAGAAGAGTGATCGAACAATTTCTAAAGATTTAAGATACCCTAAGTTAAGCTTACGAGGTACCAATAAGTGAAGTGTTAACATTACTAGAGTTATGAGAAGAAGGGCATGGCGAGAATTCACGTGGAGTTGACCGGTTTCGTTATAATGATAAGGCTAATAAACGGCAAGAAGGAGGAAGTGTGCGAGGACGATGATCTCCAAAAGATGAAAGATGAAACAAGGAGCTTGGATCGAAAGACTTAAGATAACCACGAGAGGAATGTGAGTGGAGGCTAATTAATGTCATAATAATTGAGAAGTGATTTTGCAAACATTATGAAGAGCGGTTAAGCCTATGATGGTGGGCCATATGACGCAAAAGAGCTGGAAAGGTATAGTTATCTTACAGAAGCGGAAGGAAAAGAGGAGCGTAGGGATAAGCTAACGGAGTTTGAAGTAGAGTAAAATGAGCAAGTGAAGTTTAAGGTAAAGTACCCCGAGGAGGGTAGCCTTCATGAGTATGGTAGCATGGACGTTCGGTAGGAGGGCAAGTCGTTGATCTTGGAGAGGGTCATCAATGAGTTAATCGGTGACCACCGAGAATGCGCAGGTGCGGATTGTATACTGGTGACTGTAGGTGGGGAGAGTAATCCCAAATGTGGGATCATGAAGAAGGGTAAACAAACTTGGAATATCCGTAGTGGTCAAATGTCAGCAATAAAGAGGTATATCAAGGGAGTGCAAGTATCTTAATCAAGTAACAAACTATCGATTCCAACAAGTGTTAGTAACGTATCGTGTGGGGAGGGATTGTAGCGATATGGTACGACCTTCTTAGGTCATGGGGTTGTTCTATGGAGGTATGCCGCGGATCAAGGTAAGCAACTTGGAAGGACGAAGAGGAAGGTGAGTCTTCTATAGTTGTTGTGCGGAAAGGGGGTATATATAAGGGGATGCTTGGTATGTTTGTTCTAAAGTGATGATGTCATGTTTCCGCGAGCAAAAGCTAAGTCAAAGTTTTGTGACTCACATGGCGATGCCATAGTGGATATGATGTGAAACAAGGAATCTAGAATAATGCAACGCGGTAAGCTTGGAATTACGATGGTAGTGCTTGGGGGAAGTAATGAGTGGATCTTTCAAGGTTGTGGTTGGGAAATTTCGCCTAAGGGCATACTAGTACGGTTGTGAAGATTGTTCATGGAATACCAAGAGATGCTTAAGGTGACCAACAAGAGAGAGAGAAAACTTAAGTTTTGAAGTTCGATGTTGATTTGAGATATACAAGAAGTACATGAAAGATTAAAACTGGACATTCCGTTTGACACTACATAAGAAAATGTAATGTAAATTTCTACGCCTACTTGAAGAAGGGATGTCTACAGTGAAAGCTGATGTAGAATACGAAGAGATCCTCCCATAGATTGGGATGTCATAGAAAGCAAAGAAGATTGTATTGAGTTGTTATAAGGTATGATCGAGTCTTGTAGTTAAGACCTTTGTGACTGAACACATGTGCGAGATCAAAAGATGTTACTATCGTCATTCCTTTGAAGTGAGAAGAAGGATTAAGCTGAAGTATTGCTTAACCAAACTCGAGCAAGTCCCTTGAGTTCAAGAGATGAAGGATCTTTGAAAGAGAACGGTTGACATTGTAGCTACAGATAGAATAATACACGTGTTTGAAGGACGTCACCCCAATAAATCGGGGTAGATCATTAGTATCATGACCACCTGTCAAGTTTGAAGACAAGGTTGCGTCAGTCTTATGTTATGGGACGAAAGAAGGAAAGACGAAAATCGAGATATCACATATTCCAATACGTCAGAATGTGGAATTGCCACAAAAGTTGAGCTTGGCGCCCCTCTAACATCCAATGTGCCGTATGGGATGGTGAAGATACGTGGGTCGAAGAAGGATTTGAACGACCAATTGCAAGACCTGGTGGATAAAGGCTTATTAGAACCAATGCACTATCATAGAGAACACCAGACGTTATCTTAAACTCTTGATTTGAAGTTCATATTGGAATATATCTTAAATTCTTGATTTGAAGTTATTATTGAGAACACCAGTTTGCGAAAAAGAGAGACAATTATCTCCGTTTATGTATCAATTACAGCGAGCTGAACAATATAACAATGAAGAACAAGTATCCCTTACCACGGATAGATGATCTACTCGACCGGTTGCAAGGGTCGGTGGTCTCTACTAAATTGAGCTAAGGTCTGATAGCCACCAATTGAGAATTCGGGATCAGAATATTGCAGATACGACATTCCGTACAAGGTATGGTCACCATGAGCCTATCGTGATGTCATTTGGGCTTACTAATGCCCCGTATAAGATATTTTTATCCACTCTCGAAGAAGAGAGAAGTTGTATGACAGTTGTCTCGGGATGGCAAACCCCGAAGGATTGGGAAGAAGTTACAAGTGCTTAGATGTGTGGGTCATTACCGGATTTGTGGAGAGATTTTCCAAAGTAATACCACCTATGGCTAACCTACTCTGGATGACAATGAAGTAGTGAGTAGGACGAAGATTGACAATAGAGTTGTTGAGAGTTAAAAGGAGATTCATTGGTGTAACTGTTTTGAAACTGCCTTGAGGTATGATGGGTTTGAAGTGTACAAGTGATTCTCCAAGACATGGTCTTGATTGGGTATTGAGGAACGATGTAAAAGTAATAACCTACATGTCTTGTTAGTCGAAGCAATGTCAAGTTAAGTACTTCCTTCATTCCTTAGAGCTTGCAACAAGAATTGATGAAATGGAACATTCAAGTTTGGTTTGACAAGAACCAAAGCCAACAGTGTAAATTTGGAAGTTCGATCTTCTTTGATAGAGAAATCAAAAGGGAAATTAATGGAAATGCTGCATTGAAAAAGACCCGGGAAAGAAGTTGAGTTCTGATATATCAAAGCGTTGTGAGATCATAGCGTTAGTTACCGGTTGGCGTAGCCATCGAGAATAGTGGGTGTTCACCCGGGATTCCATGTGTATCACTCTAGGAAGTACAGGTATGACTTGAGAAGTATTGCCGGTCTTGATGAGTTAGTGACAGTCGAAGAACCAATGAGGCTAATAGGAAGACGAAGGATAGTATCCGTAGGAACTATCCCGAGTTTTACGCAGGTTTAGCGACATCTATAGGACCGTCGGGTTAGTCCCGAGATCTATCCTTGGTTATGCTTATGTGATTTGTGACGTATTATGTTATGTGTGTTCGTATGTGTATATCTTGCGAGTCTTGATGGGTCTAGGTGAGTAGACTTTGGATTAGAGGGACGTAGTTGCCACGTTTTAGTATTCCGAGCGGTTATCGAGACGAGTTGGTTTGAGAGTTTCGCGTTTAGCAAATTTCGGGACGAAACTAGTTTTTTAGGGGGACCTGATGTAACGCCCGGTTTCGGAAACATAAATCAAAACAACCACCAAACAAACATAAATCAACACAAAC
This sequence comes from Fagopyrum homotropicum, assembly GCA_033239125.1. Lineage (NCBI taxonomy): Eukaryota > Viridiplantae > Streptophyta > Magnoliopsida > Caryophyllales > Polygonaceae > Fagopyrum > Fagopyrum homotropicum. Next base: position 103,939,063 of record BSWB01000007.1, read on the forward strand.
GAACGATAAACAAACTAAAAGCTAGATCGACGCCCCTTACAATCAAGCAAGGGGGAAAATCACCAAAACATAAACAAAGTAAAATCGATCAAGATCACCCAAATCACACAAAAGTTAACAAGATCAAAAAGGAGGCATACCCAATCCATCAAAATACAAAGAATATAGGGTATACCCTAGCAATCAAAACTCACTGCCATCTTAAGTCCCATGTAGTGTAAGAGTAATCAATGTATCCGTAGTACATCATCCGCCCGCAAGGTGTAATCTCCCCAACTATCATGGTCATTAAGACCCTATGCATCCATGATCCATGGTCATCAAAAAACAACAAAACTAGTAATCATACTCCATCTAAAGAGGAAGTATCTATACACTTGAACACTCGAACACCAAATCTCAAATTAAATTCTAAAATATATAAGAACGATTTACAAGCCAAGATATCGACTATGCTCCGAGTCAAGTAACGACACATACTAGTCGCATACTCATGTCGGAACTCACTCGTGTATCAACGTGTCAAATCCAAAATTCATTATAGATCCGAACTACATAAATCTCAAAGTCCATACTCTATCAAAACTCATTACGGTCAATCAATCAATCAATCTCTTAGTAAGATCTATCCATTCCTTGCCCTTAATAATGTTACCAAATAGTTGGTTCGTCATCTACATGCAAACTTGTGTTAGCAATTGACTAAAATCAGGGTGATTTGCAAGCCATGATGTTTTGAGCAAAATCTTAGCTAACACCTAGTCAACCGGTCAAAGAAAGGTTTACAGAATCAGGAGCACAACTCTAATGCGGGGTTGAGGCTGCAATTGACGGATCTAGATTGAAGTCTTCAAAGCTTCGACCTTTAGATAATTTCGACACTAATCTCGGGCGAGATTAGAAACCCGGAGGGGCGAGACCATTAACAAAAAAAAGAACAAGAATGTCGAGATATGGAACGATGATGGTGAGATTTAAGAAGATGAATATGGAATGAATTTGATGGAAAATATTGGAAGATAAGAACCAAGAAAATACTTGCAAGAACCTTGATCAATTGGATCAAACCTGAACAATGAATTACCTTAACCTTGCCTTCTTCAACCTTACACAAGTCTTCAAATCGAGACAAGCACAAGGAGGGACTAGAATCGACTAGGAGAACCAATCTTGAAGAAGATTAACACAAACAAGAACAACCTAGCAATAAATCACAAAGATTCAATCAAAGGATCTTTTTTAGATTGAATAGGAATTAATAAAACGAAAACTTCATAAACGAAGTAAGGAGTATCTCACAATATTGTGGAACGAAATTATCAGATCTCAGCTATTCAACTATCTTGACCCTAGGATAAATATATAGCCGAAATCCTAAAAATAAAAGAATAAAATAAACCTCCAAAATATAAGATAAAAAGTATCTTTAGAATGTCTAGAGTTTTAAAGGTATTAAATAAAATAACTAACTAAAATCTCGACTAGAAGCTCGACTTGCTTCCTTGATCATCTTCACCCATGTATGGCATCTCCTCTAAGTCCTCCTTGGCTGAAATTGTCAACAATGTGACTAAGGAAGAATCAGACTCAAAGAGATATCCCATATTCTCCTTATAAGCTAATGATGGCAACAAGCAAGAAACCTCTTCTTGCATATTTCTTGCTTTGAATCTAGTAATTGCTTCTTCCATAGCCAGTGATGGTTATGGTTGAGACTCCTTCTCCTTTAATGATGTTACCATTGATCTAGTGATAGGTCCTTGTAGGAAGAGGTGTTGGGATGGTCTCTCATCATACCTCCCTTCTTGAAAATAATTTGTCCTCGAATCATCAACATGCTCATCACTAGATACAAAAGGACTCAAGTCTCCTACATTAAAGGTAGGACTTACGTCATACTCCTCCGGAAGCTCCAATACATAAGTGTTATTGTCAACCTTACGTAGCACATTAAATGGTCAATCTCCTCTAAGTGACAACTTTGACTTGTGCTTCTCCGGGAACCTTTCTTTCCTTAGATGCAACCAAACTAGATCTCCTAGCTCAAATAGCAATTCCTTACGATGCTTATTAGCCTTTGCCGCAACTTGCACTCCTTTTTCATCTAGCCTTTTGCGTGTTTTAGCATGTAGTTCCTGGATGAATTCCACATGTTTTCCTGCATTAAAATATACTCGCTCCTCTAAAGACAATGGTATAATATCAAAAGGTGTGAAAGGATTCAACCCATACACACACTCAAAAGGTGTTAGGTTAGGAGAAGAATGTATAGTTCAATTATAAGCAAACTCAACATCAATATGAGGTAATACAACTTCCCAAGCATCCAAATTATCCTTTAAAATAACACGTAAGATGATAGTCGAATTCCTATTATTAACCTCCGTTTGACCATCCTTTTGAGGATGACTAGAAGTCGCAAATAGCAACCTAGTTCCTAGCTTCCCCCAAAGAGTCTTCCAAAAGAAACTAAGGAACTTAACATCTCTATCACTCACTATAGTCCTAGGTACTCCATGTAATCTAACAATCTCTTTAAAGAACAAGTTAGCTACATTGTAAGCATAATCGGTCTTATGATAAGCAATAAAATGAGCCATCTTAGAAAAACGATCTACTACCACAAATATCGAATCTCCCCCCTTCTTAGTCCTAGGTAACCCTCCAATAAAGTCAATACTAATGAATAACCATGGTGAGGTAGGCGTAGGAAGAGGGGTATACAAACCGTGTGGTTTCAATCTAGCTTTAGCTTTCAAACACACAAGACATCTCTTAATCATGTTCTCTACATCTTTAAGCATATGAGGCCAATATAAATGAGCTTGTAACATATGATGCATCTATTCCTTCGAAAATGTCCCATCAAACCTCCCATATGAGCTTTCTCAACAAGACATATAACCTAAGAAAACATCTAGGAAAACACACCTTATCAACCTTGAATAAAAATCCTTTCAAACAAGTAAAACTTATATATTGAACCTTTATTCCTACAATGCTTATAGATGTCTCGAAAATTAGCATCAAAAACATATAGATCCTTAATGTAATAGAAACCTACAACCTTAGAATCCATAGTAGTGATCAAAGAATGTCTCCTAAAGAGAGCATCAACTACAACCTTATCCTTTTCTTTCTTATACTTAATGATATAGGAAAAAGTCTATATAAACTCCATTCATCTACCATGTCTACTATCTAACTTATCTTGAATCCTAAAATGCTTCAAGGACTCATGATCGGTGCGTAGGACGAATTCATTAGGCCAAAGATAATGTTGCCATGTCTTAAATACTCGAAATAAAGCATATAACTCCTTATCATATGTCGAATAGTTTAAGCATGCTTCTTTCAATTTCTCACTAAATAATACAAGTGACTTACCTTCTTTCATGAGCACTCCTCCAGTGCCAGTCCCGGATGCATCACATTCGACTTCAAAGGGTTTAATGAAGTCTAGAAGTGCTAGAAGAGGTGCATGTGATAGCCGCCACTTCAACTCCTTGAATGCCTTCTCTTGAGCATCTCCCCACACAAATTGTACTTTCTTCTTCGTGAAAGATCTGAGTGGGGCTTCTATGGTGCTAAAATCTCGTACAAAACGTCTATAGAAGATATCAAGTCCATGAAAGCTTGAACATGGCCGATTGTGGTAGGTGTTGTCGACTATTGGATAACTTTAATCTTCTCTTCATCCACTTCTACACCTCTTGTACTCACTACAAAACCAAGGAAAATAATTTGATTAGTGATAAAATCACATTTCTTAATATTAACATATAAAGATTCATTTCTAAGAGTTCCAAGTACTTCCTTAAGTGCTCTTCATGCTCCTCAAGTGATCTACTATAGATGAGAATGTCATCAAAGTAGAGAACCACAAATTTTCCAATGAAATGGCGTACGAACATGGTTTATCAACCTCATAAATGTTCTAGGAGCATTAGTCAAGCCAAATGGCATAACCAACCACTCATATAGATCAAACTTAGTCTTGAATGCCTTCTTCCATTCATCTCCTTTCCGCATCCTGATTTGGTGATATCCACTCTTAAGATCATTTTTTGAGAACAAGATCCACTAAGCTCATTTAGTATGTCATCTAATCTAGGCTCATGAGAATAACATTCAAAGGAGTCATGGATGTACTCTTCCTTAGATGCTAGAAGGACTCTTGTAGATTGGGGCGAGATTTCTGCACTAGGGCAAGATGCAGATGCACTAGGGCGATGCATTTGGGTGAACAATTCCTTCACTGGGGTGAGATTTTGCACTGGGGTGAGATTTTCCTTCACTTGAGCGAGATGAAGATGCACTAGGGCGAGATAAGCCTTCCATGGGGCAAGATTCTCCACTGGGGCGAGAAGCCTCCGTAATGGGGCAATATTTCTCTTCTATGGGGCGAGATTATTCTCTGTTGGGGTGAGATTCTTTGTTGGATTGCTTTTCTTCTTCCTTTCTCTTGCCAAACTCTTGCTCCTTGCTCTTGTCATTCTTTTTCTTATAACTTTTAACAATTTGCAAGGGATTCATGAGTTTAAGGGTTAATGTTTGACCATTAAACTCAAATAAATGTATATTAGTATACCCATCATGCTTAGTTCTTCTATCAAATTACAATGGGCGTCCTAAAAGAATATGACATGCTTGCATGGACATAACATCACAAGTAATAGTATCCTCATAGCTACCTAAAGTGATGGTAACTCTAGCTTGCTTTTTCACTTTCAATTCACCACAATCATTCATCCAATGCAACTTATATGTTCTAGGATGATAAAACATAGTAATTTGCAATTTGTTGATAAAGTCGAAACTAGCTATATTGTAACCACTAACTCGATCAATAATCATGTTACACCCTTTAACAAGACATCTAGTATGAAAAAGATTCTCCCTTTGATTATCCTCACATGTAGTTATCTTAGTATGTAATGTTTTTCTAGCAATCAATGATTCTCCATGCTCAAACTCAATGCCTTCATCACTATCACTACAATTTTCATGCAATGCATTAATGTGGGTGTTATCATGATCATGATCTTCCTCACTCTCATATTGTCCATATTGATTAATACATAAAACCTTCTTATTAGGATAATCTCTCATATAAAGACCTCTACCTTGGCATTTAAAGCATACACTATCTCTATAACATAAAGCAGAATTGGAATTGCTCCTTTTAGAATCACTTGAAGACTCATTCAAGGATCGAGATTATGGGTGAGGTGTTGAAATTCTCCTAGTTTCTTGATCCACGCGTTGACCTTTCTGTAACACCCCAAATTCTTAGAACTCGGGGAGCTACTGGTTAGGACCTCACAATGGGTCCCGACCTTAGTTTGACGACAACTTTACTAGGATCTTACAACAAGGCACAAATAAGGAAAACAAAATTCATAAAACGGTGTTTTAATGTCATGAATGTAACAACGTCCGTCTAACAACCAACAACATACTTAAGATAATAAAAGTCTAAATAACATCATACTAAGAATGAAACATCAACAAAAACCCAACCCCATCCTAGGGAGTACGGAGACCCGGTTGACCACTACTTTCGGATCCTCAACTGCTGCTCTAACATGTGATAAGTCTAAACAATCAAAACAAATAAACCGTTAGCTAGCTATTTAAACGTTAGACAAATGAAAATAGCACACACACACACAATAGAAAAACTAAACACACATCATGCTTTTAGAGAATCCATTTTATTATCTTCATTTTGGTCATTCGCTTTTACTAATGATACTTATTTTGTGACACGAGGGATTCCCAAACCTCACCTCCGCCCCCGTGTAACCATCAGGAATGGATCCGATGCACCTCACCTTGTACCTGTATGGTCTGGATATAGAGAACCTCCCAGTCTTGTGTTAGAGCTGGGTAGTGATGTCACCGCCAGTTATACATACACTTGCGCCATAAAATAATATAGGTTGTCCTATGCACGTTATAATAATTAAACAAAAAACACACACAACTATCGTCATTCAACTAACATCTAGAAACTAGCTAAGTAAGTCGCAAGGACTTACCTGAATCAAATCTCCACTCTTGTAATATCAACTCGGTCTGCAACCGTAGAAACCCAACCGCCTGTTATACAAGGCAAGCAGATAAAATATGTATCTCACTTCCTTAGAAGTATCCAACTTCTAAGATATTCAAATTAATCAAGAGAATATACTAAAATACCCTTATAAGGGTAAATGACCATTTTACCCCTGGTCCCGAAACTCTAGAAAATTCCATAACATAGTTCCAAACTCTTCTTTGGAACCTAAAACCACAATTTAACTCTCAAGAGGAACTTTAAGTAGAAACTAGAAGATTACCAAAATTATTGACTTTCAAGCAAAGTCACTAGGGCTTAAGATATGAAGCTCAAATAAAAATATAAAAATTCCACAAAAACATTATAGGTCTTCTATGCTATGAACTCTACTCATAGAAGCAAAGAATTCCCAAAACTACCCAACAACAACTCCTACACAAATCTCCAAAGATGGTTCCAAAATTCAGAAATTCCATACTTCACCAAATAATCACTTCTTTTTCAAAAACTGTGTTACTACCCTACTTTGGAACATCATAAGTCCGAAACTAACCGTTGGATCATCCTCAAAACTTTACAAGATAAACTACATTATATGAACTATAATCCATCAAAATTTCATGTTTATCAGAATTATCTAACTCATTCAAATCTAGATCCAAAAACGGCTTTAACACAGTTTTTCCAACACTTAGAATAACAACAACAGAAAAACTGTTCAAGGTCCCAACTTCGAAAAATCATAACTCCTAAACCATTCATTGGATTCCTCTCAAATTTTAATATGTTCTACAAAAATATGCCAACTATATCATATCAAAAGTTCAGCTAAAAGTAAAGAGTCTAGCATACCTAAATCTGGTCCCAAACTTGGTTGCTCGACACAGTTTTAAAAGCTCAGAAAATGGCTGGATCTTCACTGCTCCTCTATGGATGTTCTGAGTGTGTTTAGGAGACATGAAATTCGTAGATGGAAGTGCAAGGCGGACGGGCAACTCTTGCAGGTTGGCAGTTTCTCGTGACAATATGCTTGATGTTGCTGTGTTGCAATTCGTGACAAGAGCATAAGAAGTGAAGACTAGGCTGCTTGTGTTGCGGTTCTACCCGCTGCGTGAAGGGAGGAGAAAGATAGACATATAAGAGTTGATGGCGAGGAGGCGAGTGAGAGAGACGACAATGACTTACCCGATGAAGAAGGTTGATGCGTGCAGAAGGGCTACAACAAGCAAGATCTTCGTTGAAGAGGGACGGTCCAAGAGAGAGGTGAAGAGCTGCAGATTCGGTAGGGTAACGTACGTGCGAGATTTACGGTATTGTTGTTCAGCAAGGAAAGGGAACTTGTATTATTGACCTATTATTTTGTTGTTTCTTTGAACGGAAATAAATAGAAAGAAATAACGGAAATAAATTTCCGGGCATTACACTTTCTTTTCATCCTTGGTGGAAGTGAACTCTCGGCCTTGTGTATTATTGACCTATTATTTTGTTGTTTCTGTGAACTTGTAGCTCCAAAATTAGACTTGGTTGCTTGGCTTCTCCCCTTAGTCTTCTTCTCTACCTTGATGGCCAAATACAATAAATTTGTCATCGTATCATAAGGACAGTAGTCAATTTCATTAGCTAAATATGGATGCAAAAAGCGTAAATAACGAGCCATATATGGTAGATTCCCCTTCTTCTATAACATTGGTTTTAACCATCGTCATTTGCATTGATGTGTAACCTTCTTCAACACTCATGTATCCTCGCTTACGGTTCTCCAAACTTTGTCTTAACTCTCTTGCACGATGTTGAGACATAAATCAAGCTTTCATCAATGCCTTTATTTGCTCTCATGTGGTAATCTCCGGATCTAACGTTCTTCTTCTTTCTTTGACAAGATAATCCCACCACACTATGGCATAACCTTGAAATTCCAATGTAGCTAGTTGGATCTTTCTTTGCTCACTAAAGTAATGGCAAGACCATATTTGTTCAATTTTGGTATCCCATTCCTTGAAAGCATCCGGATCGCATATGCCTTCAAAACTTGGGATTTTAACCTTTACTTTTCCTATTCCGTCATGCTCTTGGTGACGTCGATATGGTTCCATGTCTCGACCTTCCCTTGGCTGGGGGTGACGTCTAGGAAATTCCCTCCACATGCCCTCATCACAATCATCCTCTAATTCATGAAAATTATCAACAAAATCCGGCATATTATGTGCACTAAAAAAAGATTTGAATATCTCATACCACACTTGAGGGGCTCTTTGAGGTGACTCCGGGGTTGGGGGTCTAGAGGGATGACGTGAACTACCACCAACATCATATACTGATCTCGGTTGGAATCTCGGTTGATGGGGCAAGATTATTGGGGCGAGATTCCAATTCTCCCGTTCTTTCGGTCAAGGTTGTAACTGAGGCCATGAGTTGTTTCAACATGTCCATGGCTTTTTGACTCGTTGATCCACTCCTTTGTGAACCTCTAGGACTATTGGACCTTGACATCTACACAAACATGCAAAGTAACAAAAAACTCGTGAAGTTAGTATAATAAAAAACTCTTCACTTGTGTTTCTCTCACATTCACACTCTTGTTGTGATATCTCAAGCTAAATTGATGTAATTGCCTTGGATGGATTAACATTCCTTTAAGTTCGATGACTAGCTTCAACTAGAACACTCCTTGGTTGAATCAAGATGTCAACTTGGTTTGGATGAAGGTTCTTGTGTTGAAAGATGGTTAAGGAACCGTTGCTGGAGTTTTCTTCACACAATTGATATAAAATGAAAGGAATATAGCAAGTAGACTCAACTAGTGTGATAGAAAGCAAAAGTAACTAACTAACACACCCAAATAATTGACTCAATATGCTTAGAGTAGGAAGAGACAAGAAATAGGCACACAAGTGACTAAGAAGAGAGCTTTACTTACCTTGCACTTGAGAAACTAAAAGATAGCCGGTTGGGTATTGGTCTCGATAGGGGAAAATCTCGGTCAAAATCTCAGCCCGAGATATTCAATGGGGGCGAGATTGAATAAAAGGAAATGTTTTGGTTATGGAAACTGGTTGGGGATTGGGGTAAGCTTCTAACTTAGTGACTTCTTGCTACTTTCCCACTTGGATTACATAAACTCTTGCTTGACTAGCTTCACCAAAACATTGGTTATAATTTATGATATAAAGTATAGGCTAGAACAAAAGAATGGAACTTTTTGTTTTGACTTTCTTGTGGTGCGTGAGGATCCAGAGAAAGACGAGATATATGCTGCTAAAATAAAGGGTATAATGAGATTTGGAGGGAGATATGATAAACTTTGTAGATCTCTTTTTTCCTTTGATATAGCAATTGTATAATGATATATTTGGTTGATATGGATCAAATATCTCGTTGGATTTGATTGCATTTGAAGAAAGATAGCAAACTTAGTGGCCAAACAATATCTCGGCACAATATTCGCAAATCTCGGGGCAAGGTTTTCTAGAACTGAAGATCTCGGCATTAGGGTTTTGGGTTTTGTGGAACGAAGGTGTGACTGACTTATGTTTGGATATGGATGTAATATCTTCTCCAATGGACACAAGAACAAAGAAAATTATACTCAAATAGACTCTTAACAAAATAGAAAAAAACAAAAGACTCAATTTTTTACTAGACTCAAAGAAGACCCAAAATAAAAATACTCAAACCGTGATGTATGACTGAGTTGAACTTCAATCGATTAGCCGTGATACCACTTTGATGTGGGGTTGAGGTTGCAATTGATGGATCTAGATTGAAGTCCTCAAAGCTTCAACCTTTGGATAATCTCGACACTAATCTCAGGCGAGATTAGTAACTTGGAGGGGTGAGATCGAGAACAAAACAAAGAACAAGAATGGTGAGATATGGAACGATGATGCAGATATTTAAGAAGATGAATATGGAATGAATTTAATGGAAAATATGGGAAGATAAGAATCACGATATACTTGCAATAACCTTGATCAATTTGATCAAAACCCGAACAATGAATAAACTTAACCCTTCCTTCTTCAACCTTACACAAGTCTTTAAATCAAGACAAGCACAAGGAGGTACTCGATCGACTAGGAGAACCAATCTTTAAGAAGGACTCACAACGATTCAATCAAATGCTCTCATTTTGATTGAATATGAATGAATAAAACGAAAAATTCATAAACAAAGTAACGAGTATCTCACAATATTGTGGATGGAAATATCAAATCTAAAACTTATCGACTATCTCGACCCTTGGGTAAATATATAGCTGAAATCCTAAAAATAAAAGAATAAAATAATCCTAAAAATATAAAAGATAAGATACCTTTAGAATGTACAGACCTTTAAAGGTATTAAAATAGAATAACTAACTAAAAATCTCGACTAGAAGCTCGACTTGCTTCCTTGATCATCTTCACTCATGTATGACATCTCCACACTAGTTTTCATGGCTGAAATTGTTATCAATGTGACTAAAAAAGACTTAGACAAAAGTAGATCATCAATGACCTCCTTAGAAGTTAAGGATGTCAACAAACTAGAAACCTCCTCTTGAATGGTTCTTTCTTTAGGTCTAATGATAGATCCGTCCATGATAGGTGATGATAATGGTTCAGACTCCCTCTCCTTCAATGCTCTTGGTCTTGATCTAGTGATAGCTTCATGAGTAGTAGGAAGTGTTGAGGATGATCCCTTATCAACCCCAAATAAAGACCATTCAGTGTCTTCAAACAAAGTCACAAACAAACTCGCAAACACAAGATCATTCAATGTCTTCAATTAGTATACCCTCCATCTCTGGCTTATCAAGAGAGATTAACAACGAGAACTCCGGTATCTTCCAAAGATCCAAATTCATTACCACCAACATCCCACATTTTATGAAATACTACAAGCAACACGTACTACCTTGTTGATGTGAACTTGAAGAAGCCATAAATTTTACACAAGAATGGAAGAATTCACCCACATGACTCAAACCACTCGAACACTTAACATTTTAACAATTGTTAATTTAACAACAGGATTGTAAAGATTAACAATTAGAACTTAGAAGAACTATAAATTAACAATTTGACAATTAGACAATCAAACAATCGGCTAATCAAATTTATTCTTCCTCTTTCATTAACTAAAACCTATCTAGTAAAGGTATCGGATATCATCTCATTCCCATATCGATATCTGATATACTAGTATGGACACCAAACGTGCTCTAACAACTAACGTCTAACAATATAAAAATTATAAATCAATGTATAGTTATAAATTTATAAATCAATTTATCGTATACAATTTATAAATCAATTTACAATTACAAACATTAGTTGAGAACTCAAGTATCGATTGTACAATGAACAATTGACAACAATCCACCAATTGACAAGTAGGAGTGCTAGAAAATTTAAAAGAAATAAGAGTGCAGAACAAGAACAACAATCGATTGAACACAAGTCCATTTGGTTACATAGCTCTTATTTTATTAGTATTAAAGAAGCTATATAGATTTATATACGCACACAAAGGTTAAAAACACCATCCCGTTGGCGAAGAAGCGAATTGAGATGAAATTAGTAAAAAATGTAAGAAAAGAAAAACTTATTCATAGAAATGGTTGCAATTTGAAAACAACGAAACAAAATAGGAACCCCATTTTACACATTCCCTTCCTCCAAAAATCCCAATCTCAAACCTATTTCATTTCTTTTCTCTGCAACCGTTTGCATTTTGATCATCCTTCGTTTTCAAACCATCAGCGCTGGCAAAACAATTTCATACTGAAAACGTCTTGCCGCGCTCTGCACCTTCCTCGGATTTTCAAGCCTCAATTTGGTATGGGACCAAACTTCTCTTCTGTTGATGGATTCTGAACAAGATTTTCATCCATCCTCCTCAGGTATCGTTCATCTCTCTCCCTCTCGCTTCTAATGTATATATATCCAGAAACTGAATGCTTTGATTGGATTTTCCAAATTTTGTGTTTAGTTTGAAGATTTGCGTTGTTTAAAACAATACAAAAATGGCCGAAAGCAGCATAATCCCTGGAACGCCGGATTCAAGTGTCAAGATTCTAAAGGACACCCTCCATACACAGCAAGATCTCCTCCAACAGCTCTACACGGAGCTTGATGTGGAGAGGGAGGCGGCCGCGACAGCCACCGATGAATCTCTCTCCATGATGCTCCGTCTCCAGGGGGAAAAGGCAGCTGTGGAGATGGAGGCTTGCCAGTACAAGAGGATCGCTGAGGAAAAAATGGTTCACGCAGAAGAGACCCTTGCAACATTTAGGGATCTCATTTACCAAAAGGAGATGCAAATAGCTTCTCTCGAGTTTCAAGTTCAAGCCTACAAATTCAAGCTTATTAGCTTAGGTTGCAACGATGTTGGTGAATGTGACCCTCATTTCCCTGAGAACATGTTCTTGAAAAGAGGGGGACAGTCCCACGGGGATGCCTCTAACCTCGCGCGATTGAGAAGAGGGATATCCCTTCCTCCCAGCTTTCTCAAAGACGGGGAGGATCCCAACACTGATGGTGAAGGAATTGGAGAGACTTGTCTGCAAACCGTGCCTGAGAGGAGGGGCCTGGATCTTAGTCATTTGAAGAGTGGTGGAGATTTTAGTTGCTATTGGGAGCAGATCAAGAAGCTAGATGAGCGTATCAAAGAGTTTTCCTCTCCTGAGGATCTACCTGAGACGGAGAGCGATGATAAACTAGATGAGATGGAAAACTCGGTTTCTATGCAGTCTCAAGGAAGCTCCAGCTCATTTTATGATGCATTAAGAGGTGAAATGACACCTAGAGTGGATGGAGTAGAAGGGCGTGATATGAGTAAGGGTGCTGCAACCCCTTCCAAAGAAGTCCAGGATATCTTTGAAGTGCCACAGACAACAATTGTTTGTGAAATAGAAAAATCAAAGTCAAGTGTAGAAGCGGATATCAGTCCTTGGAAGGCAGATGCCATTAAGCTTGGAATTCCATGCTTCATGGATAAGAACAACCGGGATAGGAAAGCACCCATGTCCCCGAATATTGATAACATAATCCACAAGACACGAGATGGACTAGGAGGTGTTGATCAGTTGTACTTTAAGCGTCCTGATGTTCATGACCTTGAACTTCAACAGATGAACAGGAGACTGAAGAGACTTGAGGATGAGCGAATAACGGTTAGGCCGGAAACCCCAAGATTCGGAATGGCGAGGCATGAAATTTGTTCTGAAAGAGATGATGAGCATATGCGTGTATTGAAATCCATCAAGGATCAACTCAACTCTATAGAAGAAGAGATGATAAGCTGGAGACCCAAGATGGCAAAACCAGTGGAACAGCTAGATTTGACTTCACTTGCAGAGGTATACTACTTACTCATAACTTACTTGATAAAATATAATAGTAGGCATTTGATTTGATGACAAATGCATGGTTTCTGATGTGTCCAAATTTGATGTAACAGACAATGATGCACTTTTGGTAGTGATGGTGTGTTTATGTTGATGCACTTATAAGCCGGCTACTGTGACAATTGAAAAATAGATGGTTGGTTTCATCAGCACATACTTTGGTTGGAGTTGGAGTTGGAGCTGACATGTAGATGAAGAAAGTAGGTGAGGTTTGTTTTGTATATCACATATTTGTTCACTTCAGATGGAAAATAGACGACTACTTCTGAGAAACCTCATATTTCCTGACTCAACTTGATTGTACAACTAGTTTGTAAAAATATTGATTCTATACATATGCAGTGTCTCTCATATCTACCGGTGCCAACTTCTTTATCTTTTGATTTCTAATGGTTGTGGGACAAAGCCATCATCAAAGCATTGATAACGTTTTTTTGGTAGCCTGCATGATCCTTGCCAAGATTGAAAACGGGTCGGGTGATGGGTATCTGCCGTAATATCTGCTTGCTAAAACCCGTACCTCACGGGCAAAAAAAAATTTTTGATCAAAGGTTACTAAGTCAACTTTCATCAACGTCCAAAAGTTATGCATGTCATCGACTCGTCCTCCGTGTTACAGGATAGCATCTTAGCATCTTAGAGTATGAACACTAGTGGTTTTTTGTTTTTTTAATGTGAGTTTTAAATATTTTATTTTTATTTTTTTCTAGTATATCATCTTAAAATTTTACATATTTTTACCTTTCACAACAATTGTTTTTGCATTGGGTTTTTTTTAACTTTTTTACTTACCTCCATAATATAATAAAAATAGAAATCAAAACTTTTAATATTTTATCCTTACTTAGCAAAGAGTATTATTATATAATAAACAATCTTCTCTCTCATATTTTAGCCACTGCTTACTAAGCAACTAAACAACATTCTCTCTCCCATTTCTTAAATCAAACATCACGTTTATCTAAAAAATAATATTATTTTATACTAAGAAACCACTAGTGTGGGTGCTCTTAGAGCGAAAAGATAAACAACATTTTTTGCGTTCAATTTTTATATGTTAGAGGAGAGGTCAAAAGGACACTTATGGCTTGCAAGTAAGGATGCTTGAAAATTCGATGTAGAGGTCATGTAGCAAAAAAACGAAAGTTTGTGCACCGAAAAAGTCCAAGATGACACTTAAAAGTTTTATAGAAAGTAATTTTGAACTAAAACGAGCACATTTTAGATAGAATATGGATGAGAGTTCAAAAGGTAATTATAGATTCTAATTAATATGATACTTAAAAGTTCAAAAGGACACTTTTTGACTTCAACTTCTCTTCATTGAATCAAACTTATCCATATGTGTAGCTAGTTGTTTCTCCTTTGGTGTCAAATTTGTTGGATGAATGAATACGTATGATGATGCTTAATGATTCTATTTATTGTAAACCATGAAAACTTGTTTTATTCTTTCTCAATTCCAGTTTGAGTTATTAGATGAGTTTGACAATTAGGGATTGTAACTGAGGCATGAAATTGGTGAGATTTCTTCCTTAACTAGGTAAATTCTATGGATTAGGATATCTCTCTAGATGCATTTACCCTATAGAATGGTTAAGATTAGACATATTTACTTAGGTTGCAATTGAGACACATATGCTTAGAGGTGATCTCTTCGGTTAGAAGCCTATGAGCGCTCTTGAGTAGCTTTCATGCGAGAGCGATTAACAATTACTCTCGTGGTCACTAGCTTGTAATGGAAAGCTCAATTCTAGCAAGGATTAGATATACATGAGAGCCTAAATTGTGATTCTAGGATAGGATTGTCTTCCATAGAGCGTCATACCTCCGTCTAGATGTGAATGGCATGAGAGTGCTCCACATTTTGATTGAGTTTATTCTTAATGACGACAAAACTAGAGGAATTATGTTTTTTTTATAACCAAAAGTGGTTAGGTCGGTCTACCTCCTAGAGTTAGTCTAACCTAAAGAATTATTTTGGATGAGAACAGAAAGTTTAGGATCATAAAAAAACCGATGTTGGGCGTCGAGATTCCTAAAGGGGTCAACCGGTCAGTAACACCGTTAATTTCTTTGAAAGCATGTTAGATCTGGACTTCGTCAAAGAAACAAAGATCCAGTATGGAGTCGGATAAAATCATCTTGACCTCCCATGAACAACTTCACAAACCTTGGAGTGCCTTGATGACACACAAATTGTCACCATCGATTTCGATCATTTTTATTTGTAATATGATATCTTCTTGCAAGGCCAATTTAAGAGCAAAACTTCTAATTTTAGTACCAAAGGAATTGTGTCTTTTAACTTAATGTGAATAACAAAACTTGGAATATGACAATTGATACAAATATATAATCCTTTTATTTTAGGAGTCCTAGTGATTTGCTAGAAGCCAAATACGGTTATTGAGGTTAAACAGTTAAACTCATGGCTATTATAAACGGAGGACTTTTAACCTAAATAACAAAATAAAAAAATTTAAATGATCAATCTAACAAAGTTAAAAGCTTATTTCCCAACATAGCAAATTTTACATTAAAAAAAATAAAATAAATATGTAAAATTGCAACTTTTTACATTGACCAATAAATAATTAATGTATCACGTTTTAGTATGTTGTAATTATTCACATATTAAGAAAATAAGAAATTTGGTCTTTGAGCAACAGTTAAAAAAATTCCAAATTCTAACATTAAATTTTGTTAAAAAAAAATAGGGTAAATTAATGGCATATATTCTCACTCCATATAACATTTATGACTTACCCCAACTAGTTTATACCCTAATACAATACCGTTATCTTCTATTTCTTCTATCACTCCAATTACTTAGATTTCAAATCTCTAAAAACTAAAAACAAGTTTTATCTCTAATTACTTAGTTCGTACATTTTTGAAATATAACGTGTATAATATTTAGTTATTAGAACATTTTCAAACAAAATTTTTTTTACGAAACTTTAAACTAGAGATAAATTAAATGTCGAGTTTATGGTAAATGGTTTTTGAACACGTATGTTTATCTCTCACAATATAAAAAGCAAATCAAACAAATCAATAACAATGATTTTATTGTAATTTCACACATACCATTACATTTTAAAACATACACAAATACGAAAAATAATTATTACACGACTAATACAATCACATATTATCGTGTTGCCGTGATGTTCCAACTCTTGAATTACAAGTTAACCTATTGTGCCCAACTTGAGAACAAATGCTACAACGAATGGTTCCCTTTTGACTCTGATCTATTTCATTCCCGACGTGATTGAGGTCTTCTAACCTTGCGTTTACTCATCGGGTTTGGAACTAACCTTAGCCCGGGTTGTATGGGCCACTCAGAACGGTCACAAAGAGGATGAAAATATCGGGCATATGTCCTTAGATATTCCCTTGTCGTAAGGAATCCATCAACAAACGGTACATATGACCAATTGCGATATTGACATATCGCAAATACATGGGCACACGAAATCTTCAAAATCATCCAACTTTGACAACTACATGTTCTCTGTTAAATATTTACCCTAAATGATCTTGTACCATGATTTCTTCTTGCAACTTTGACTTCATAAATTCCTTGTTCAAAATTGAATGGGCTGACCTGCGCTTGAATCCCTTTCTTTACATGTTTTTCAAATTTTTCCTCGATTTTTTTAGAAACTTCCCCATATTGCAATACACGTGCTTCTCCACGTCGTGAGACAAAATACTTGTTTAATTGAGAAAAAGTACATTCTACCAATGCTGTGATGGGAAGAGACCGCGCCCTTTAGAACTATGTTAAAACACTCCGACATGTTTGTAGTTGTGATTCCATATCTAAAACCTCCATCATAATATAAAGACCACTTTTGCACCCCGATTGTTTCAAGATAGTGACGCTCTGCAAGGTTATGCTCTCCGATTTTATCATATCATCTAACAAATTTAATAAGCTCATGTTGGTTTGCAGTCAAGCCTACCATGTCTTTCAATGCTCGATCTTTGAATTGTTGATTTACATTTGATTTCAAATGTTGGATGCATATTGTGTGATGTGCGTTTGGAGGCATCCATTTCAGAAGTTCGCTCATAGCCTTCATTATGCTTGCATGTCTATTTGAAAGTACACATAAACCGACCCTAGATGTGACATGTTCGCCGATACAAGTCATGAACCAAGGTCAACTTGAACTATATTCACTCTCTACGATTGCAAATGCAAGAGGAAATATTTGGTCGTTTGCATCAACACCCATTGCAATGAGCAGTGTGTGTTTATACTTTCTATACAAATGAGTCCCATCAATTGAAATAATAGGCCGACAATGTCGGAATCCAACAATAGATGGTTCAAATGTCCAAAAGAGACGCTTGAACACCTTCACATTATGGTCATTGGTGCCAATTGTTTGCCATTCAACCACGGTACCTAGATTCGTATTTTGAAGTGCCGTCATATATTGAGGTAAATCAACATATGATTGATCCCAATCACCATAAATATCTGCAAATGCTTTATTGTTTCACCTTCCATGCCTTTTTGTAACTCACTACCACGCCATACTTCCCATTAATAACCTCCATTATAAGCCGTGGTTTGATAGTTTGGTCCTCGTGTATAAGTTGCCGAATCTCATTGCCAATGAAGTTTGAACTTGCATTAAGATTGTCTAACTGCATCATTGAACCAACACAATTAGGTGTGTGAGGTTCTCTATATGAGCATATCTTCCACAAACAAATGGCTTGATTTATTGGCCTCACGGACAAACCCCATGTGCAACCAACTTGTTTAGCTCTATCACAACTAACGACATAATAACTGGTCGATGCTTTGTTTGTCTTATACGGGTACCCATTTGTTATGGAAAAGTTTGTTAACTTCAGTTTCAATTCGTCGAGGGAAATTGTAAATATGTCCCTTGTAAAATTCTTCATTAGTGGATGTGTCGCCCATAGGATCCCAAACTAGCCACGGGTTTACCATATTGAATAATATTTCAACTTGGATTTAAAAATTGTGCCCTGATAGCTTGATCTGCACTCTCTCTAGCTTCTTCATCATCCTCCTCTTATTGAGATATGTCATCTTCATGGTCAAGACCAAATAAATCAACATGAATATCATCCAATGGTTCAACTTTGTTCACATCTTGATGATTGAAAATTTATGATGTGGAGGTAGCTTGCATAAGAGGTGCGGTGTATGATTCTTGCATACGGAGTTCCATGGGGTTCTTGCACAAATGCCGGTGTGTAAGAACTATTGGCTACATACGGCGTTGGTACACGAATATTTGTTGAACCTTCTAGAAATGATCGCGTCTACTCATTATCCGTCAATAACCTCGTGTACGAGTCCATGCCCTCCCACGATGAATAATTGTTGTGATGATCCATGTCTCTAGTCTATATTCACATATTATATACATTATATATATTAAGTTCATAAATTTTCTCAATATATTAAAATATTATAAAATAAACTTATACAATAATCATACATTATACATCAATACTACATCCAGATTTTACGGAAATACTAGATCCATGGGTTTTAGGGTTATACGAGTTTTAAAATTTATTACTTTAGGGTTAGGGTATAGTGTTAACTACTGTAAGGTTTTATAAATCAAGTGTAAATTAATAAAACCACTCATTTATATCTACACGAAAATAATATTTCAAGTATGTTAAATGGAGTAAAATACAGATGAAATTATACTAACCACATTCAACACACATGGAATTATACTAACCATGCACATTCAACGTAAACAAAACTTTTTATCTCAAAAATTATTTTATTTATACTATATTGTAAATAAAACAGAAACTGAACACAATAATATATTCAAATTATAAATAAATACTAGTCAAATCTCATATTAATCACATGCAAAATAACTAAAAATTATATTATATATCTACACCAAACTATTGTTTTAAACAAGTTATATTTAAATAAAGTAAATGTAAAACTACATATTAACTAATAGCAATATGTTAATGACATGCAAGCTACTAAGAATATCACATTAAAAGATATTAGAAATAAGAAAATCATTCACTAAAACTAGATATGAACTAACTTATCTACAAAAAAGTACTTAAGTTTAAAATAAACTAACCGATAAATTGTCGACAAAACTTGTATCGTTTTTGTCGAGTGAAATCTCATGGTGGACTGGTGGTCTTATACCTCCTCCTATTATCAAATATGATCACATAAAATTAATAGTGAATTAGAATATTATAAATAAATACAGAATAATTAACTTATTTAGACTAATCTTATACTGGTGAATTTGAGTGAATGAACAAAAAAATTGAGAGGAAACTTTTTTTTTTTTTTTTTTTTTTTTTGTGAACGGGGAGCTAAGATTTCAGAAAAATGAGAACAAGAAAATCTAAGAATTTGAGAGATGGAAACAACAAAAGGAAAAAAATGGGAGTGATACTAATATATAAGGAGGGGGTAGGTTGCTGGTGGATATAGAGTGAGTTGTCATAAATTCAGCCATTTTCTTTTAGAACAAAATTTGATGTAAGACTTTGGACTTTTTTTGGTCAAAGACCAAATTTCTTATTTTTTTAATATGTTATTAATTACATTTAACTTTGAAAAACGTGGTGCATTAAATGTATCTTATTGGTTAATGTATCTAATTGGTTAATGTGATTGATCATTTAAATTTTTTTATTTTGTTATTTAGGTTAAAAGTCCGTTGACGGACTAGATCAAAATAAGTTTTTTTTATTATTACTATATATTAGATATATGTTAATAATAGAAAAAATTTTATTTGTAAAATAAATAAATAATTAAAGAATTTGTGGTTGGTTTAGTTAACCAGTTACTCATAAGGAGTTATGAAAACTCCACCTTGATTGAAATGGTTTACAGGTGTTGATGATGAAAGACTTCACACAAATATAGCAGTTGGATACACTAACAATGTACTTGATTATATTTCTAGATGTTTGGTTTGAATTCAGTGCAGGTTATATTTTTACATGTCAAGAGCCTTGAAGTTGGATTGAAGAACAAGTTCAAAAAGACGAAGATCAAGGACCTTGGAATCTAAAGTGCACGGAACAAGGGATTCAAATATATTGAAGATCTTCGTTGAAGAAGATCTTATCAAACAAAGATTTTGTCAACCAAAGGAAGATCTCAACCGAAGGATAGAGAATCATTTCGAGAAAATTCTCTAAACAACAAAAACGGCACAAATATCTTCTCTCTTATCCAACAGAAGACGAGAAGATCAAGGAGTAAAAGACTCAACGTGTTCGTAGGATCGAAGATGTGCAACGTCTATCTTATGATCTTCATGGAAAATAAGGCTGATCTTCAAATGGTCATTTTTACAACGGCTAGAAGATCTTTCCATAGAAGATATAAATGAAGATGATGGTCGAAAAAGAAAATACACAAGCCTACATCGGAAAACATCTTTGCATTCTTAAGCAACATAATCATCTTCATTCGTTGTTTTTCTTTCTCACAATTACGTAAATGTTTTATCCCCTAGAGAGAGAAAACACAAGAGCTCTATTGGTAGATCTAACAAGTGTTATACTAGAGTGTGTTACTCTGCGAAGTAACTAGGTTAGTATAGCTAGGTTAAGAGTTGGAGCTAGATCGTAGCATCGGCTACAAGTGAGAGAAGAAGGAGAATTCTTCTAGTTTGTATCTAGGACTCTTTGAAGCTGATAATAGATAGTTAGATCCTACGGATATACCCTGGGATGGAGAGTAGGCTATTTAGAGCCGAACTTCGTAAACATATCCTCGTGTCAATCTTTTCAATTCCGCACCATATAAGTTTTATTGTGACTAACTTTGTTTTGCAGGAGCAAGAAGTCAAGGCCCTTGAAATTTAGTTTCAAAGCCCTTGAAACCGAAGTTTCACTAGTAACACAGATTGACATCAAGGCCCTTGAAAGGAGTTTCAAGGCCTTGAGATTTGGTTTGAGAAAAGTTCCCATACTCTATTCAACCCCCCTTCTAGAGTATTATCTATATTATTTATATCACCTAACGGTTCTTCAATTGGTATCAGAGCTAGACTCACGTTTATTGATTTAACCATCAGTGAGACTAATCATGAATCCTGTAGGTGATGGTGGATTTGCTCAAGGAAGATCATCATCTCGACCACCACTCTTTTGTGGCAACAACTTCGTTCATTGGAGATTACTAGTGCGTATGTTCCTGATTGACAAGGATATGGAGCTTTGGAGCATTATTCAAGATGGACCAAAAGTTCCAATGACAACGGTTGAAGGCGTCCAAGTCCCGAAGAAGGAATCAGACTTCACTCAGGCTGATTTGGACAGTGTGTCAAAGAATTAAAAAGCAATGAATCTACTTTACTGTGGATTAGATGCTAATGAATTCAACCGCATCTCATCATGCAAAAGTGCAAAAGAAATATGGGACAAGCTTGTTGTCACTTATGAAGGAACAAGTCAAGTCAAGGGAACAAAGATTAACATATTTCTTAGACAATACGAGCTATTCAAGATGAATCCAAATGAACCAGTCAAAGAAATGTTCACTAGATTAACTAGGATAGTGAACAATCTAGACTCACTTGGAAAGACCTTCACAAATGAAGAAAAAGTAAGAAAGGTTCTAAGAAGTTTACCTAAAGCCAAGAGAGTCCACGGCCGTAGTTTAGAGCGTGGACTTCAAATCATCTTCTCCACGGCCGTAATTCAGGGCGTGGAAGTAAGGGTCAAACCCAAGAGAGTCTAGTCGAGTTTTGATTAGATTCAATTACCGAATTGTAACAAATGGGGGGGGGGGGGGGGTGGATTGTAACAAAACAAGAAAAAAACACATAAAAATCAAGCAAAGATGTTGATAATAGATATGGAATGAGGAGCTACACTAGGTTGGATCTTAGCATGCACACTACTTGGTTGGTTCTTTTTATAAGTTATTCACCAACGTCTCATCTTGATCTTAGATATGTGTTGAGCCAACCGGCATCAACACAACTTAACGAGATTATTGATCCATAAACCTACAAGATCAAAGTACAAGTTAGCATTCTAGCAAAGACAAAGAGGTATAAAGAATGAATAAATAAACCGTCAATCCTTCTTTATAGTTATAATCATTTCTTTTAAATAATTACAACCAGCTTTTACCTAAAGGTTTACTGCTAGATTAAGGACCCGAACCCGGAATCGATTCATCCTAGTACTTTGCATGCATTAGACACTTAGGTGATCAATCTAAGTGATAAGAGACATGCAAACATAAGTTAAAGCTCAAGGAAATATAACACAAATTGAGTGAATAAAACTTATATTATGAAATACTTACATCCGCAAGTACCAATGCAACTTCAAAACAACCAAATGTAGCAAAGGAAGCTAGAAACTCATTAAAAGATGGCACTAAGAAAAATAGAGCTTTTGGGGGAAAATGATGGATGATTCTAAGAATCAGCCAAGGGCTCTATTTATACTATAAATTATATTAAAAGGGAGTAAATGGGCTGTCTAAATAGTCACCTTAAATGTCATAAAGGTGGTTCAAACAGCCGGAGTTTAGTCCTCTGGCGCTAAACCGCGGGGGTGGGCTTTAGGGCGGCAGGGGCGGTTTAGGCCAGAACGCTCGATCTTGTTCTTGGCCTCTAGGGCGGCTTGGCAATACCATAGGGGGGGAGGGGGGGTCTTTAATGCTTCTTGAACATCTGACTCTTCATCATTTTGTCATTTATGATGACGATCCGTAGGGGCGGCCCAGTGTCACCGCAGGGGCCGCAACACTGGCTTTTCGACTTCACAGGTCCGTAGGCTGGAGCGCAGGGTTGCCGGCTTCGCTTCTTTTTGGTGAGTCACCGCAGGGGCGGCCAGAAGCGGTCGCAGGGGCGGTGATAAGCAGGTTCCGGGCGCTGGCGAAGGCGCATGCTGCGTTGCCGGAGTGCAATGTCAATGCAGGGGCGGTGAAACTGCTCCGCGGGGGTGGTGTGGCACCAAAAACATTTCTTCGTTGTTGTTCTTCAACTCCCAAGTGTTGTTAATACCTTCTTTTGCTTCATTTGGACTTCTCTATCTTGATCAAGGTATTAGTAGCACAAACTGACTCAAAGACACTTAAAAGACTCTCTTGGAATGTCAGTCCTTTAGCCTTAACCTTCTTTAGCTTTGGGACTACTCCCCGGCAACGGCGCCAAATATGATGAGACTAAAAATCTATAGTCGTTGTCTTTCAGATTTAGTCAAAGTATATTACCTAACATTACACTAACCGGATTGTATTGTGTAAGTAAGGGTCAAACCCAAGAGAGTCTAGTCGAGTTTTGATTAGATTCAATTACCGAATTGTAACAAATGGGGGGGGGGGGATGGATTGTAACAAAACAAGACAAAAACACATAAAAATCAAGCAAAGATGGTGATAATAAATATGGAATGAGGAGCTACACTAGGTTGGATCTTAGCATGCACACTACTTGGTTGGTTCTTTTTATAAGTTATTCACCAACGTCTCATCTTGATCTTAGATATGTGTTGAGCCAACCGGCATCAACACAACTTAACGAGATTATTGATCCATAAACCTACAAGATCAAAGTACAAGTTAGCATTCTAGCAAAGACAAAGAGGTATAAAGAACGAATAAATAAACCGTCAATCCTTCTTTATAGTTATAATCCTTTCTTTTAAGTAATTACAACCAGCTTTTACCTAAAGGTTTACTGCTAGATTAAGGACCCGAACCCGGAATCGATTCATCCTAGTACTTTGCATGCATTAGACACTTAGGTGATCAATCTAAGTGATAAGAGACATGCAAACATAAGTTAAAGCTCAAGGAAATATAACACAAATTGAGTGAATAAAACTTATATTATGAAAGACTTACATCCAAGTACCAATGCAACTTCGAAACAACCAAATGTAGCAAAGGAAGCTAGAAACTCATTAAAAGATGGCACTAAGAAAAATAGAGCTTTTGGGGGAAAACGATGGATGATTCTAACAATCAGCCAAGGGCTCTATTTATACTATAAATTATATTAAAAGGGAGTAAATGGGCTGTCTAAATAGTCACCTTAAATGTCATAAAGGTGGTTCAAACAGCCGGAGTTTAGTCCTCTAGCGCTAAACCGCGGGGGTGGGCTTTAGGGCGGCAGGGGCGGTTTAGGCCAGAACGCTCGATCTTGTTCTTGGCCTCTGGGGCGGCTTGGCAATACCACAGGGGGGAGGGGGGGGGGGTCTTTAATGCTTCTTGAACGTCTGACTCTTCATCATTTTGTCATTTATGATGACGATCCGTAGGGGCGGCCCAGTGTCACCGCAGGGGCCGCGACACTGGCTTTTCGACTTCACAGGTCCGTAGGCTGGAGCGCAGGGTTGCCGGCTTCGCTTCTTTTGGGTGAGTCACCGCAGGGGCGGCCATAAGCGGCCGCAGGGGCGGTGACAAGCAGGTTCCAGGCGCTGGCGAAGGCGCATGCTGCGTTGCCGGAGTGCAATGCCAACGCAGGGGCGGTGAAACTGCTCCGCGGGGTGGTGTGGCACCAAAAACATTTCTTCGTTGTTGTTCTTCAACTCCCAAGTGTTGTTAATAACTTCTTTTGCTTCATTTGGACTTCTCTATCTTGATCAAGGTATTAGTAGCACAAACTGACTCAAAGACACTTAAAAGACTCTCTTGGAATGTCAGTCCTTTAGCCTTAACTTTCTTTAGCTTTGGGACTACTCCCCGGCAACGGCGCCAAATATGATGAGACTAAAAATCTATAGTCGTTGTCTTTCAGATTTAGTCAAAGTATATTACCTAACATTACACTAACCGGATTGTATTGTGTAAGTAAGGGTCAAACCCAAGAGAGTCTAGTCGAGTTTTGATTAGATTCAATTACCGAATTGTAACAAATGGGGGGGGTGGATTGTAACAAAAAAAGACAAAAACACATAAAAATCAAGCAAAGATGGTGATAATAGATATGGAATGAGGAGCTACACTAGGTTGGATCTTAGCATGCACACTACTTGGTTGGTTCTTTTTATAAGTTATTCACCAACGTCTCATCTTGATCTTAGATATGTGTTGAGCCAACCGGCATCAACACAACTTAACGAGATTATTGATCCATAAACCTACAAGATCAAAGTACAAGTTAGCATTCTAGCAAAGACAAAGAGGTATAAATAATGAATAAATAAACCGTCAATCCTTCTTTATAGTTATAATCCTTTCTTTTTAGTAATTACAACCAGCTTTTACCTAAAGGTTTACTGCTAGATTAAGGACCCGAACCCGGAATCGATTCATCCTAGTACTTTGCATGCATTAGACACTTAGGTGATCAATCTAAGTGATAAGAGACATGCAAACATAAGTTAAAGCTCAAGGAAATATAACACAAATTGAGTGAATAAAACTTATATTATGAAAGACTTACATCCAAGTACCAATGCAACTTCGAAACAACCAAATGTAGCAAAGGAAGCTAGAAACTCATTAAAAGATGGCACTAAGAAAAATAGAGCTTTTGGGGGAAAATGATGGATGATTCTAACAATTAGCCAAGGGCTCTATTTATACTATAAATTATATTAAAAGGATGTAAATGGGCTGCCTAAATAGTCACTTTAAATGTCATAAAGGTGGTTCAAACAGCCGAAGTTTAGTCCTCTAGCGCTAAACCGCGGGGGTGGGCTTTAGGGCGGCAGGGGCGGTTTAGGCCAGAACGCTCGATCTTGTTCTTGGCCTCTGGGGCGGCTTGGCAATACCACAGGGGGGAGGGGGGGTCTTTAATGCTTCTTAAATGTCTGACTCTTCATCATTTTGTCATTTATGATGACGATCCGTAGGGGCGGCCCAGTGTCACCGCAGGGGCCGCGACACTGGCTTTTCGACTTCACAGGTCCGTAGGCTGGAGCGCAGGGTTGCCGGCTTCGCTTCTTTTGGGTGAGTCACCGCAGGGGCGGCCAGAAGTGGCCGCAGGGGCGGTGACAAGCAGGTTCCGGGCGCTGGCGAAGGCGCATGCTGCGTTGCCGGAGTGCAATGCCAATGCAGGGGCGGTGAAACTGCTCCGCGGGGGTGGTGTGGCACCAAAAACATTTCTTCGTTGTTGTTCTTCAACTCCCAAGTGTTGTTAATACCTTCTTTTGCTTCATTTGGACTTCTCTATCTTGATCAAGGTATTAGTAGCACAAACTGACTCAAAGACACTTAAAAGACTCTCTTGGAATGTCAGTCCTTTAGCCTTAACCTTCTTTAGCTTTGGGACTACTCCCCGGCAACGGCGCCAAATATGATGAGACTAAAAATCTATAGTCGTTGTCTTTCAGATTTAGTCAAAGTATATTACCTAACATTACACTAACCGGATTGTATTGTGTAAGTAAGGGTCAAACCCAAGAGAGTCTAGTCGAGTTTTGATTAGATTCAATTACCGAATTGTAACAAATGGGGGGGGGGGTGGATTGTAACAAAACAAGACAAAAACACATAAAAATCAAGCAAAGATGGTGATAATAGATATGGAATGAGGAGCTACACTAGGTTGGATCTTAGCATGCACACTACTTGGTTGGTTCTTTTTATAAGTTATTCACCAACGTCTCATCTTGATCTTAGATATGTGTTGAGCCAACCGGCATTAACACTGTAATAGCTAGGATTTCCGAATTCTAATTAATGTTGATTAAATTAATCGTTTATAGTAATTGACATATAACTCGCGAAGATTTCGTAAGTGATGAGTATGAGTCCCACCGTTATGTTCCTGGCGTAATTTTGGACGTTTGGAGAAATTTTTACTTTTTCCCCCGGGTAATTATTTTTACTCTCCGGTGTTATTTGGAGCATTTGGGAGCTCCAATTAATAAAAATGCAGTTGAAAGAAATGATGAGGACATCGGATATGTCCTAGATATGAAATAACATGTATAGGCAAAACGGCCAAAAGAGTCGCTATTTCGTTTCTTAACGGCTAAGAAAGACAGCTTAGGAATACACGTTTTCCGAGGCAGTTGTGGAATAATTATCCCTACAATATTCCAGATTTAATGTTCCAATCTCGAGAAGTTTGGAGAAAGAGGTTCGGCCCGCCTTTGGATCGGTTAAAGGATAATTATCGTCTTCACTATAAATAGCGGAAAATCCTTTATTAATACATTTTCTTTCACGTTTCCTCGTAAAAGCTCTGATTTCTCTCAACCTTCAAACTCAGATCTACTCTCCGTTTCTAATCTGATTTCAATTCCGTTTGGGTTTCTGGATTCCTCTCTTCATTCTCTTCATATAGGTACCGAGTTTCTGCACTTCCGAGTATATGGAGGGCTGGTCGAGCATATATGTCACCAGGACGGTTCCGTCGCTCAGATTCCGGTGAATTTGATGTTGCCCTTGCGTAGCCTGCGTCGCTGTGTTTCCGAATCTTCTTTCAGATCGTCAATCGGGTTAGTAACGAATAAGTTATGAATTTATTCGTTTTCCGTACTGCGATTTGGCCTAAATTGACTTTAGGCTTGTCAAAATGGATAATTAGAAATTCCATTATGGTCGTTATATTATTCTGGTGATTATGGATAGTTTGTTTGGTGAAATCTGATGACAGGTGGGTTTAGAAATTGCCTGCGGGCAAAACGTTATTTTGGCGAAATCTAATTAATTAATTAAAGGTTAATTAATTAAATTAGGATTAAATTTGAGATTGAGGAATGTTGATTAGATACTACCTTGAGATTTGAGGAATTGTGAGTTATGCTGAGATATTGAGGTTTAGTTGGTTGTGAGGCTCATAGATTGAGTATGATCCTTATGGATCCCTTTGGGTCTAGGTGTGACCCCTTTGATGAATAGAGGTTGATATATCTCTTTATGCCTTGTTTATAGGCCGTGTTGTCCCTCCAGTGTAGAGGTGATCGTGGTTGAGTTTGTACGAGGTTGAGGTAAGTCCGTAGGACTTACTTAGCTACCATCCCTATATTGGGTGTTTGCATGAGTGGTGTGTGCTTTATATGTTTGCTATGATAGCATGAGTTGTCGTTTTTATCGACCTATGTTCTATTAACTGCCCCACTGCGTGGCTGTGATAACCTTTCCCTTTCATCCCGCCGTGGAGTCTGGGAGGTTCTTTGTTGTCGGGCCAGACTGGTTTACAGGCAGGGCACAATCCACTCCCATAGGGTGCACGGATTGTGTGACCGATACTCGTACAGTTGGACATTGCACTCAGAGGCGGGGATGTATCGGTCCTCGTGTCACATACTTTCATCTATCTATATATATATATATACGGTTTTTGAGTGAATGGTTATTATATAAAGATAATAAATGGGTAAATGTGTGATAGCATGTTGATGTGTTTATCTTTCATGATTGTGCTTGTGCTTATGCATTACCTCATATATGTATGGTTAGCTAACGGTTTCATACCGTGTTGTAGATGTTTACACGTTAGGCGCTACTGGGTGATATGGCAAGGTGACAGGCCGAGGACTCTCGTACATTAGGTGGTTGGTTTGGGGTTGTTGTGTTTCCCCTCCTGCGTGAGGATGATCTTTTGTACCTCCTATGTGAGGATGTCGTTTTATATACTCGGCTATGTTGTTGTTTACTTTGGGTCGTACTGTTTATACTGTTTTTTGTATTTGTTTTATATCTGTCAGTGCCATGTTGTAAGGTCCAGTGAACTTGTTGTCAAGCTAGGGTCAGGATCCATTGTGAGATCCTAGCCCAATGTGACATCCCGAGTCCCGCGGATTCGGGGTGTTACAGAGTTGGTATCAGAGCCCAGGTTGACAACAATGGCACTTGCTACCTGAAAGAGGTTTGATAGGTAAAATAAACAGAGCCCACATGGGATTGACGTTTTCAAAGGTTTTGGTTTTAAGTGTGGTTTTGGGATAGAATGTACGAGAAGTCGTCACCTCTGCCATGGATCTCTGCAGCGTAGATATGTATATATATTTGTGTGTACTATGGATTATGTGGATGTATTATATACATATCGATACCTATGGCATATATATATAGCCTTATAAGATTAGGTGCGTATATCCTACAGATGACTCAGACTAGAGCAATATCTGTAGTGGGATGAGGTAGGGGTACACCCCCTCTTTCTCCAGTGGTGATAAGTCAGGGACCAGTTTTCGCTATTGTTTAGCCTATGGCAGAGAACGAGTTTGAAGAGGCTGATCGTGTCTCCATGAGTAGATCCGAGTTTCAAGAATATATGTAACAAGTATATGAAGCGGTGATAGCGGTAGATCCACACCGGATTTACCAACAATTGTGAGATCAACTGAAGCTTCTGGATCCGGAAAGAAGGAATGGACTGAATCAGTTACTGGAGAAGGAAAGATAATGAATGGGGAACCAAGTCCAATATCAGGACAATCTAGTGATCCTTTGGCCATGAAGATGACTAGCAAGGAACTACAGTGTTTTAATTGCGTGGAAGTTGGGACACTGGCGAGCTGTGTGCCCAAAGGCACCCATCATATTCTTTACGTGTGGTAAAGAAGGACATAGAGCGAAGTTTTGTCGACAGGGCGAGGCATTGCCTTTACAGGTTCCCTTCAAGAGTGAGATCATTCCAGGTGAACGACGAAGGTCGAGTTACCCTTCAGTTGCACAGGTTGCAAGGATGGGATGATTATGTTTCAGTTGTGGCTATCCAGATCATTTGCGTTCTGTGTGCCCTTTGGCACTGATAGCTTGTTTCACTTGTGGTGAGTTAGGTCATCTGGCCCTTTCTGTCAGCACGGTGGTGTTTCTTCCCAGCAAGACCTTCCTCTTTCCGGTGCAGAAAGAGTGGAAGTGGCGGCTATAGTAATGACCTCAGTGATACCTGAGGAGCATGGATTTGACATTGAGTGATGATATGTAGAGGAGCTACGAGTGTTAGCTGTTATAGGTACCATTCTCGTTAATGGTTTACCTGGTGGATTTTTTCTTGTTGTGAGTGCTATGCACGTCATGTCTTTGGATGCATGCGTTAATGGTTGAATTTTGGTATATAGTAGAAGGTGGATTTTCCTTTACAAGATTACCTTTTTGGGTCTGAGATACCCGGGAGATGCGTGTTTGTTCCCTTATTTCAGGGACCCGTGTATGGTTGCAGACTTCTTTGTCATGTCGTAGGTGCATGAGGAAGTCATTATGTGTATGGTTTGGATGAATAGATATCATGTGGTGTTAGCTTTTAATAGTAAGACTATTATAGTCTTTACTGAGTTGAGTTAAATAGAGGTCTTCTGAGGTTAAGACCTTTGAAGAGACGGGTTTGTCATCAGGACTGTACGAGCAACGAGCTGATAGCACAAGGATGTGACGCCTTCTAGTGTTATACCATGAAGGAGCGAGATAGTCCAACATTGGAAGGTATTCCAGCTGTTTATGAGTTTATAGATGTGTGACTGAACCGTCTAGTTGCCACCTCAACGAAGTGTGGACATTGTTATTGAGTTGAAGTATGATACAAGATTGAATGGGAAAGCTACACTATATGGTGCTTGTTGAGATATTGTACTGATAACTTGAAAAGTTGACTGAAACGGGCTTCTTTTACCCTAGTGGGTTCCATGTTCCGTATTGACGACCTGATGAGTTAGCTTCAAGAAGCAATTGTGTTTTCAAGATTCCTTTGTGCTCAAGATATCCCTAGTCATGGATGAGAGAGCAGCATGTGTATGAGATAGCATCCCATACCCGTTATGGACACTACGAGTTTGTAGTGATGTCATTTGGGTGACGAATGTTTTAGTAGTTTTTATGGAGTTGATGAACAGTATCTTCATCGACTTCCTTGATTAGTTGGTGGTGGACTTCATTGATGACATGTCGGTATACTCTCATAGTAGAGAATAGTAGACCGATCGTCTGAGGACCGTTCTACAGATTTTGAGAGATAGAGGGTTGTATTCTATGCTCTCTAAGTGTAAGTTGAGATGCCAGTAGTAGCCTTTTTAGGCCATGTTGTCTCCGCCAGTGGGATCATGGTTGACCTGGCGAGAACTAAGTATGTTGTAACATGGGAGATACTGATGAACATTAAGGGATACGTAGTTTTCTCGGCTCAGCCGATTGCTACCAATGCTTTGAGGAAGGATTTTATATGATTACGTATTCATTTGCGAGTCTTTTGAGAAGACCGTACCGGTGTGATCTTCATGTCAGATTTCTATAGATCATAGGAATCTGAAGTATATTTTATGCAACAAGGGTTGAATATTTGACTTGAAGATTCCATATCATTCAGAGAAGTTGAACGTTGTCGTCGATAACTTGAATGGAAAGACGCTCCAAGAGAAGATGATTGTGAGACTGATAGTTCAGCCTAAACTTTAGAGAGATCTAGCTTGGCTAGAGTTGAACAATCAGTTCCTTGATGAGGATACCCAATTATACCTCAGAGGTTCTACCTGGTCTGTTGGATGAAGTCCAACAGAAGCAAGAGACCTGCCCGACCTTGACAAGGTTTAGAGAAAGGATGTCTCGTACTGAGGCACCATAGTTCTCCATTGGAGTAGATGGATTGATGAAGAGTCATGACCGCTTTTGTGTACCTGCTGATGGAGATGGAGACATAGAATATTACGGTATACCCACTGTACGCCTTATTCAATACATTCAGGTACGAGTAAGATGTACCACGAGATGAGACGATTATATTGTATGAAGCCGATATAACTAGATTTGTGATACAGTGTGTGACCTGTCAGCAGGTCCAAATAGAGTATTTCCGATCTAGATATAAGCCCCACCGACTAACAGTGTAGTAGTAGAATTTGAGAGGACATCTCTATGGACTTTGTTATGGGATTGTGACCCAGTAGAAGATTGATGTTATTTGGATTGTTGGTAACAGATTAATGAAACCGGCACGTTTCATTTCTATCAAAAGGACGTGTCTAGTGAATGAATTGGCTGAGGAGTACACTAGACAGATAGTGAGACTTCATGGTATACCGAGAACGATCATTTCTGATTGAGATGGATGTTTTTACTTTGAGATTTTGGGCAGCAGATTCAGACTGCTTTAGGGACGAGTTTGTACCTCATGACTACACTTCACCCCCTGACAGATGGTCAGTTAGAGAGGATCATCTAGATCTTAAAGATCTATTATAAGTTGTAAGTCGAATGGGAAACGTGGATGGTTATATATTACCTTCCATTAATGAGTTTATTATATAACAATGAAGGACGTGCATCTTTCTGGGATGGCCCTATGAGGCAATATATATAGACATAGATGTCGTATATCCTTATGCTAGAAGTGATCTAGCAGTAGTAGTAGAAATAACACATGACCAGACTCAGAATTTTATAGTTCAAGTAACGATGATTAAAGGAAGAGTGTTGGCTCTACATAGTCGCCAGATTGTGTGTGCAGACAAGAGGTGTTAACCTCTAAAGTTCAAGTGAGAGTTCATGTCCGGCTGGAGGTATCTCAGCTGTGAGACGTTTGTTGTGTATTATGGAAAGGGGAACTAAGTTTCCAATATGTCGGTTACTTGAGATCTTGATCAGTTTTGTGAAGGCAATATGATGTTTAGCTTTCACTCTGAAGTTGGTGGATGTTCACCCAGTGTTCATGTGTCTCAACTGAGGAAGTATATACCAGGTTGGAAACACTTTGTGAGTTATAATGATCTAGTGGTTAAGTTGAACCACATCGTTGTTGAGCATCTGATTACATTCTTGGAATAAGATATGAAACGCTTGCATTTGAAAGACATTCCCATATTGAGGATATTATGGTCGAGATGAAGACCTGAAGAGGCTATGTGAGAGACTGAGGATATTGTCCTGAGGAACTATCCAGAGTATATGTTGGGACAGACCCATTTGTGGGAGCACGAGTAGATCTTAGTGCTATCTTGATGAATGTTGTGCTTATGTGCTTATATGCCTTGATGTGTTATTCCATGCTAGTTGTGATGTGATTTATGATCTTAGTAGATCTTGATGTGCTAGCGTGATGTATGTTATAGCTGGAGATGATTACTTCCTCTACGCTATCCGAGTATGATTATATTTATAGCTAGAGATGGTTCTTTCCTCCATGTTATTTGAGTTTGATTATGATTCAGCTGGAGATGGTTCTTTTCTCCATGCTACCTTGATGGACATAGTTTTAGTGGAGATGTGATTCCTCCATGCGATATATATGCTTATGGTTTGCTAGAGACGTATTTCCTCTATGCTTGTGATATGTTTGGGCTAGAGATGTGCTTCCTCTATGCCTTGTGATGTGGTATGGCGAGAGACGTGATTCCTCTACGCCTTTGGGTAGCGTTATGACCCTGTTTTTGGAGTTGATGATTCCTCCATGGTGACATTGAGGTTATAGATTGTTATAGGTGATGACCTTCTGAACGGAGATGTGATACCTCCGATAGAGAGAGTGAGAGTTATACCTCGGCTTATGGGTCCGAGATGACTTTGGGATTTTGCAAGTTTCGGGACGAAACTTTTTTTTAGGGGTGTGTGATGTAATAGTTAGGATTTCCGAATTCTAATTAATGTTGATTAAATTAATCGTTTATAGTAATTGACATATAACTCGCGAAGATTTCGCAAGTGATGAGTATGAGTCCCACCGTTATGTTCCTGGCGTAATTTTGGACGTTTGGAGAAATTTTTACTTTTTCCCCCGGGTAATTATTTTTACCCTCCGGTGTTATTTGGAGCATTTGGGAGCTCCAATTAATAAAAATGCAGTTGAGAGAAATGATCAGGACATCGGATATGTCCTAGATATGAAATAACATGTATAGGCAAAACGGCCAAAAGAGTCGCTATTTCGTTTCTTAACGGCTAAGAAAGATAGCTTAGGAATACACGTTTTTCGAGGCAGTTGTGGAATAATTATCCCTACAATATTCCAGATTTAATGTTCCAATCTCGACAAGTTTGGAGAAAGAGGTTCGGCCCGCCTTTGTATCGGTTAAAGGATAATTATCGACTTTACTAAAGGATAATTATCGTCTTCACTATAAATAGCGGAAAATCCTTTATTAATTCATTTTCTTTCACGTTTCCTCGTAAAAGCTCTGATTTCTCTCAACCTTCAAACTCAGATCTACTCTCCGTTTCTAATCCGATTTCAATTCCGTTTGAGTTTCTAGATTCCTCTCTTCATTCTCTTCATATCGGACCGAGTTTCTGCATTTCCGAGTATATAGAGGGCTGGTCGAGCATATATGTCACCAGGACGGTTCCGTCGCTCAGATTCCGGTGAATTTGATGTTGTCCATGCGTAACCTGCGTCGCTGTGTTTCCGAATCTTCTTTCAGATCGTCAATCGGGTTAGTAACGAATAAGTTATGAATTTATTCGTTTTCCGTACTGCGATTTGGCCTAAATTGACTTTAGGCTTGTCAAAATGGATAATTAGAAATTCCATTATGGTCGTTATATTATTCTGGTGATTATGGATAGTTTGTTTGATGAAATCTGATGACAGGTGGGTTTAGAAATTGCCTGCGGGCAAAACGTTATTCTGGCAAAATCTAATTAATTAATTAAAGGTTAATTAATTACATTAGGATTAAAATTGAGATTGAGGAATGTTGATTAGATACTACGTTGAGATTTGAGGAATTGTTAGTTATGCTGAGATATTGAGGTTTAGTTGATTGTGAGGCTCATAGATTGAGTATGATCCTTATGGATCCCTTTGGGTCTAGGTGTGACCCCTTTGATGAATAGAGGTTGATATATCTCTTTATGCCTTGTTTATAGGCCGTGTTGTCCCTCCAGTGTAGAGGTGATCGTGGTTGAGTTTGTACGAGGTTGAGGTAAGTCCGTAGGACTTACTTAGCTACCATCCCTATATTGGGTGTTTGCATGAGTGGTGTGTGCTTTATATGTTTGCTATGATAGCATGAGTTGTCGTTTTTATCGACCTATATTCTATTGACTGCCCCACTGCGTGGCTGTGATAACCTTTCCCTTTCATCCCGCCGTGGAGTCTGGGAGGTTCTTTGTTGTCGGGCCAGACTGGTTTACAGGAAGGGCACAATCCACTCCCATAGGGTGCACGGATTGTGTGACCGATACTCGTACAGCTGGACATTGCACTCAGAGGCGGGGATGTATCGGTCCTCGTGTCACATACTTTCATCTATCTATATATATATACGGTTTTTGAGTGAATGGTTATTATATAAAGATAATAAATGGGTAAATGTGTGATAGCATGCTTATGTGTTTATCTTTCATGATTGTGCTTGTGCTTATGCATTACCTCATATATGTATGGTTAGCTAACGGTTTCATACCGTGTTGTAAATGTTTACAGGTTAGGCGCTACTGGGTGATCTGGCAGGGTGACAGGCCGAGGACTCTCGTACATTAGGTGGTTGGTTTGGGTTTGTTGTGTTTCCCCTCCTGCGTGAGGATGATCTTTTGTACCTCCTATGTGAGGATATCGTTTTATATACTCGGCTATGTTGTTGTTTACTTTGGGTCGTACAGTTTATACTGTTTTATGTATTTGTTTTATATCTGTCAGTGCCATGTTGTAAGGTCCAGTGAACTTGTTGTCAGGCTAGGGTCAAGATCCATTGTGAGATCCTAGCCCAATGTGACATCCCGAGTCCCGCGGATTCGGGGTGTTACAAACACAACTTAACGAGATTATTCATCCATAAACCTACAAGATCAAAGTACAAGTTAGCATTCTAGCAAAGACAAAGAGATATAAAGAATGAATAAATAAACCGTTAATCCTTCTTTATAGTTATAATCCTTTCTATTAAGTAATTACAACCAGCTTTTACCTAACGGTTTACTACTAGATTAAGGACCCGAACCCGGAATCGATTCATCCTAGTACTTTGCATGCATTAGACACTTAGGTGATCAATCTAAGTGATAAGAGACATGCAAACATAAGTTAAAACTCAAGGAAATATAACACAAATTGAGTGAATAAAACTTATATTATGAAAGACTTACATCCAAGTACCAATGCAACTTCAAAACAACCAAATGTAGCAAAGGAAGCTAGAAACTCATTAAAAGATGGCACTAAGAAAAATAGAGCTTTTGGGGGAAAATGATGGATGATTCTAAGAATCAGCCAAGGGCTCTATTTATACTATAAATTATATTAAAAGGGAGTAAATGGGCTGTCTAAATAGTCACCTTAAATGTCATAAAGGTGGTTCAAACAGCCGGAGTTTAGTCCTCTAGCGCTAAATCGCGGGGGCGGGCTTTAGGGCGGCAGGGGCGGTTTAGGCCAGAATGCTCGATCTTGTTCTTAGCCTCCGGGGCGGCTTGGCAATACCACAGGGGGGGATGGGGGGTCTTTAATGCTTCTTGAATGTCTGACTCTTCATCATTTTGTCATTTATGATGACGATCCGTAGGGGCGGCCCAGTGTCACCGCAGGGGCCGCGACACTGGCTCTTCGACTTCACAGGTCCGTAGGCTGGAGCGCAGGGTTGCCGGCTTCGCTTCTTCTGGGTGAGTCACCGCAGGGGCGGCCATAAGCGGCCGGAGGGGCGGTGACAAGCAGGTTCCGGGCGCTAGCGAAGGCGCAATGCTGCGTTGCCGGAGTGCAATACCAACGCAGGGGTGGTGAAACTGCTCCGCGGGGGTGGTGTGGCACCAGAAACATTTCTTCGTTGTTGTTCTTCAACTCCCAAGTGTTGTTAATACCTTCTTTTGCTTCGTTTGGACTTCTCTATCTTGATCAAGGTATTAGTAGCACAAACTGACTCAAAGACACTTAAAAGACTCTCTTGGAATGTCAGTCCTTTAGCCTTAACCTTCTTTAGCTTTGGGACTACTCCCTGGCAACGGCGCCAAATATGACGAGACTAAAAATCTATAGTCGTTGTCTTTTAGATTTAGTCAAAGTATATTACCTAACATTACACTAACCGGATTGTATTGTGTAAGTAAGGGTCAAACCCAAGAAAGTCTAGTCGAGTTTTGATTAGATTCAATTACCGAATTGTAACAAATGAGGGGGGGGGGGGTGGATTGTAATAAAACAAGACAAAAACACATAAAAATCAAGCAAAGATGGTGATAATAGA
Organism: Fagopyrum homotropicum; assembly: GCA_033239125.1. Taxonomy (NCBI): domain Eukaryota; kingdom Viridiplantae; phylum Streptophyta; class Magnoliopsida; order Caryophyllales; family Polygonaceae; genus Fagopyrum; species Fagopyrum homotropicum. The sequence continues at coordinate 103,976,559 of BSWB01000007.1, forward strand.
TATGGAATGAGGAGCTACACTAGGTTGGATCTTAGCATGCACACTACTTGGTTGGTTCTTTTTATAAGTTATTCACCAACGTCTCATCTTGATCTTAAATATGTGTTGAGCCAACCGGCATCAACACAACTTAACGAGATTATTGATCCGTAAACCTACAAGATCAAAATACAAGTTATCATTCTAGCAAAGACAAAGAGATATAAAGAATGAATAAACAAACCGTTAATCCTTATTTATAGTTATATTCCTTTCCTTTAAGTAATTACAACCAGCTTTTACCTAAAGGTTTACTACTAGATTAAGGACCAGAACCCGGAATCAGTAAATCCTAGTACTTTGCATGCATTAGACACTTAAGGTGATCAATCTAAGTGATAAGAGACATGCAAACATAAGTTAAAGCTCAAGGAAATATAACACAAATTGACTGAATAGAACTTATATTATCAAAGACTTACAATCAAGTAGCAATGCAGCTTCAAAACAACCCAATGTAGCAAAGGAAGCTAGAAACTCATTACAAGATGACACCAAGGAAAATAGAGCTTTTTGGGGGAAATGATGGATGATTCTAGCAATTGGCCAAGGACTCTATTTATACAACAAATTACATTAAAAGGGAGTAAATGGACTGTCTAAACAACCACCTTAAATGTCATAAAGGTGGTGCAAACAACCGGAGTTAAGTCCTCTGGCGCTAAACCGCGGAGGCGGGCTTCACGGCCGCAGGGGCGGTTTAGGCCAAAACGTTCGATCTTCTTTTTGGCCGTTGGGGAAGCCTGACAATACCGCAAGGTCGGGTCTTTAATGCCATTTGAACGTCTAACTCTACATTTTTTTGTCATTTTTGATGACGATCCGCAGGGGCGGTCTAGTGTCACCACAGGGGTGGCGACACTGGCTCTTCGGCTTCACAGGTCCGCAGGCTGGAGCGTAGGAAGAGGCGCAGGGGCGCCGGCTTCGCTTCTTCAGGGTGAGTCACCGCAAGGGAGGTTAGAGGCGGTCGCAGGGGCGGTGACAAGCTGGTTCCGGGCGTTGGTGAAGGCGCGGGCTGCGTTTTCGGAGTGCAATGCCACCGCAGGGGCGGTGACACTGCTCCGCGTGGGCAGTGTGGCACTAGAAACATTTCTTCGTTGTTGTTCTTCATTTACCAAGTGTTGCTAATACCTTCTTTTGCTTAATTTGGACTTCTTTATCTGGATCCAAGTATTAGTAGCGCAAACTGACTCAAAGACACTAAAAACTATCCCAATTGATAGTGATTTCATCACCTATCAAACTCCCCCATACTTAGACTCTTTACTGGTCTTGAGTAAACAACATATCAAACAATTCAGCATACAAAAGTCTCAGGAAGTATGGTGCAAAAGACAAGATGAGGAATGCAAGAGAAAAGCCAACAAAAGAAAGTGATAAAACAGAGAAAGTGAGAGAAGGTGAGAAAATACAATCCTTATTGCTCCAAGAGTGACCCACCTGGACATCCTCCTTATGATTCCCCTTCTTATGTCGCCAACGCCGGAAGGAGAACCTACACTCGGTATCGCTCATTTTGCCAAGGAGCCCTTTTGGATTTTCACCTTGCCACTCTACTTCTTGTCTTGATGATCTCACAAAAATCCTCACATCCCTCAAGTCCAATTTTGCACAAACCTAGAGTTGGTCGGACTACCTTCTTTTTGCCTAAACCGCCCTTTCCGGTTTTTGGTTTATCAAAGGATTTTCTTGCCTTTTTCTCAATTTCTTTGGCTTTTTCTCTTTTTTTTTTTGACTGAATATTCAACATCAATTACAAACTACAATTCTAAAAAATCCTAGTACTTTGCCCTCAAAGTGAAAATGAAAGCAAAGATAGTAATGTGGAGAAGGAAAAGGGAGGTGGCTCACTAGTGGGATGGTCCGGCTGGACTATCCGGACTCTGCTCATGTGGGTAAGGGAAGTGACCGAAGAAGTGCGCACCTGTCTGCGGTAAATCTCATCAATCCGGCTCTGCTTTGTGTCTATCCGAGCTCCAAAAGAGGACTCAAAGCTGGCTTGCCAAGCCAACTGCAAAGCCTCCATCCTCCGTTGCTGATCGGCCTGCCAGGCGTTCTGCCATTGGTCAAAGCGAGCGGTCATCCTCCCCTCAAAACCCGTCTGCCAGGTCTGTTGCTGCTCAAGCATGGTCCGTTGGTAGTCGGTCTACCACTGGTAGTGTTGAGTGGTCAGAGCCTCCATTTGAGCTTGTAGGCTGACGTGCTCAGGTCTATCCTCCTTTGCTACGGTGGGCATCTCTTCATCATCAGGAATAGACATGTGATCCTCATATGGGGCCTGGATGGAGCTCGCCGCATGCCTCTCAACAATGGCTACCTGAGGCCTCCTCGGTACCCACGGATCAGCGGCAATATAAAGCTCGGAGAGCTCATCTTTGAATGGCAGCGGCTGGGGCAAGTAGGTGATCTGGATCCCATATGCAAAAGATAACTAGAAGAGGTTCTCACCATCCCTCTTGAGGAGCTTGCACCGCCGGAGAAGACCTTCGTTGTAGAATGGGATCGCCATCCTATCCTCTAACTTGGTCATATCCATGACCTGCTCTGCAATCAAGGAGATGACTCCACCTCCAACAATGTCTCTCGGCTCGTTCTTCCTAATCCGCTTCAAAGTGGTGAGGAAGAGAAAGGGCCAAGCCGGCACGGTTTCACATGTCGAGATGCAGGCGTACAAAAGGGGAAGGTCCTTGAGAGCGACCTTGTTCTCCTCCTTGTGTCCACTGAAGACACACATTATGATCATTGAAAGGAGCCTCAAGCAGGGGTGAGTGAGCTTGTTGTTGTACTCACCCCCGGCATGAAACTCTGATCCGGTAGCAGCTTGCCAAAACTCCACCAAGTCTGGCGTCGGTTGGACTCCCATCACTTGTCAAAAGGGTTCTTAGTAACCCCAAATGCCTCCTGCAACTGTGAGAAGTTTACTGTATACTTCCACTTGTTGTATTTGAATGTGACGTGTTCGCTCCAAACGGTGTGTGCAAGCTTTAAATTTATATCCCGAGAAATATGCTTAAAACAAGGATGCGACCCGCAGTGTACGGATCAATTATAGTAAAAAGCAAGAATTCCGGGGTGTCGATCTCATGGACTTAGGTGAAACCTAAGCAAGTAGAGGTTGTCTATGCAACTAATAACCGCAATAGCGATTAAAGTAATCAAAAGATGATAATAAGGTCAATTAAGGGGAATATGCAAATTCTAGGGATTAAAGCATCTAGTTGTGGTTCCAACTCAAGATCTAAAGATAAAGCGGACAAAGCTGAGATTTTGCAAAGGGAAGGTGTTTCTAAAATGGAATAGATCATCGGGTAAGTCTCACTACTCAGAATCCCAAACCAAAGCTCCTATTACCGGGTAAGTCTTAAGGTACTAAGGAAAAGAACTATAATCTCAAACCAACATACCAACTAAGGGGATAGAATCAACCTTTACCAGGTAAGTCTCAGGCTAACTCACTAAGATGGAATGAAGGCACACTCAAACCCCAATAAAGGATAAACCTTTATTACCTACACTTATGATCATGGGTACACAAACAAAGGAATCACCGGGTAAGTCTCATCCTAGACTTGCATCGAACCAAGAAGGGTGCAATAAGAATAGGATTTGACAAACTCTAACACTTAACTCTCAGTTTCGGATCAGAAAAGGTCACCTCAGTCAGTCAAGTTCCACCCCGGCCGAGATATTCATCGACTGAACGAGGTACTCTAGGGTTAAGGTTAAAGACTCCAGCTTTCAGGGTCCTACTGGGATTAAGATTATTCTATCATCGTCTTTCCCACAACATTCAACCAATCACCCTTGAATCGCACAAGGAAATTAGCCACTCATCATCATGAAAGCAATAATCAAATATATGAGAAGTGAGTGAATATTTGAACACAAAAACCTTAAGAACAAGGCTTCAATAACTGAATCAAATATCAAACAAATTAGCGTTCCTTGGATCACAAATCCAACAAGACAATAAAATCAAAGGGAATCTAAGAAAGTCTTACAAATCCCTTCAAAAGCTATTACAAAGCTATGAATTTCCTTCCTTCAATCTTCAATCCTTCCTTCAAACTTCCAAAAATTCTTCCTTACTGCAGTTTCTTCAATGCTCCAAAGATGGTTGGGTGTTAATTGGATGGCTGAATTGTGGAAAATCCAACTCTTTATATAGGAGAATTATCTTCCAAAGATAATAATATCTTAAAAATATAGTTTCCTATAAAATATGTTATATCTCTAAAATAGATCTCCCAAATATATGATCTTCCTTCTAGAAATCAAGCCCAAAAATATAAGATATCTTCCTTCCAAAAATAAAAGATCTCAGCCAAAAGATATGATCTCGCCGGCGCCTGGGTGTTCGCCTCGGTTGGGACGCTCCTCAAGATCACCTCGGTCAAGGTGGTACTGTAGCTGACTGAGGTGAAGGTGGCACTGTAGCTGACCGAGGTGAAGGTGACACTGAAGAACACCTTGGTCTAGGTGATACCTTGGTCTAGGTGACACCTCGGTCCAGGTGACACCTCGGTCTAGGTGACACCTCGGTCTAGGTGACACTGTAGCCGACCTAGGTGAATCTCAGCTGAATGTAAAATCTCCCAAATCTGGTCCAAAGTAAATCTTCTTCATTAATTTCATGCTTCCTGAATTCTTCTTTAAGTAGCTCCAATGACTCTTTAGCTCCTTAGCTCCATTTTAGTCCAAAATGTGCCATTTTACCTACGATTACAACGAAACTTGGTGTAGAACTCGATTCACGTAAAGGTAGATGAAACAACAATATAATCACATAATATACATTCATACATGTAGATTATTGAAGATAAAACGTCTAAACAAGTCCCAAAATATAGACTATAATACATGCTATCATGACGGCGACACAAACATGGTCCTCCATCTCCATGGTGAAGGTGGCAATGAACTGTCTGGTGAGCTCGGGTATGTTGGAGCACTCTTCTTGAGGAAATCCCCGATCCCATCATTGTCGAGGAAGGACTGCATGCTGTCCAACATGCCTAGCTTCTCCAATGTCCGAACATGCAAGAACCGAGTAGCAAAGACAACTCGGTCTTGCACAATCTCATACCGTGCCTTCTCGGTCTCCGACATCTTGTATTTCCTTGTTGAATCCATTCTTACAGCAAGTTCAAGTAAAGGAATTAGAATTCACCAAAAATTGACAAGAATTGGACCTTTCTGTTGAGTTTTCTGCTGGGGCAGGTGGGTGATCCGCAGGGGCGTAAGCTTGCAGGCGTAGGGGAAGGCGAAATGGGGACATACAATCTGTGACAACTTCGTTGGTGGTGGGGTTGTGGCGTCTTCTCCAGGTGGTTGGTGTCGATGTCGATGGTTGTCGGTGGTGGTGGAGGTGTTCAGTAGGTGGTGGAGGAGGTTGGTATGGAGGGTGAGTTAGGGTTTGAGTTTAGAGGATGAGGGGAGGGTGCAACAAGTTGAAGGCGAGGATAGAGGGGGGGGGGGGTGGCACAAGGGCGTGGTGGTGGCTTCGCTAGGGCGTTGTAGTGGTGGCACAGGGGGCGTGGTGGTGACGCGAGGGAGGGAGATTGGGGAACGTAGGGGTGTTTGGGGGCTGGGGTGTGAGAGTATGGTCGAGAGAGAGAGAGAGTGGTAGGTGAGCAGAAGAGAGAGGTGGATGGGTAGGTGTAGGGGCTATTTTTCTTAATTCTATTTTTTTTCTTTCCTTGGTAAACCCGTAGAGGAGGGGGTTTGTCACCGTGGGGGCGGTGACAAGGGGAGGGGAGACGCAGGCCCAACCCCGGGGGCGGAACTGGGAGTGTCTGTGAAAGGAAAGCGCCACTGAGGCGGGGGTTTGTCATCGTGGGGGCGGGTGACAGATTGGAGCGGGCGTTGGCCCAGCGCCGGGGGCGGTCTAGGAAAGCCATGTCACCGCAGGGGCGGTGACATAGGGCTGCAGGGGCGGATTTCTTGACAAAGCCTCCTCTTCTTATTTTCTCAGGTTGCCTTCCGAACAGCACTTTTGTTTTACGTCGTTGGCTCGACGTAAGACCTCACTTCTCTGCTTGGGCTTCCTCCAATACCATTTCATCGACTGGATCATTCTTCACTCCTTCATTGTATAGCTTGAGCCTTTACCCATTGACTTTGAAGATCTTGTGTGTTTGTTGTTTGCCCGAAAACGTGCGTGTAAATAACCTTTATATTTATAAAACTAGAATAAAAGCAAGCGAACCCGCAGTGTACGGATTGGCGTAGATTAGCAAGTATTTCAAAGTATCGAACACAGGGATTTGGTGAAAGAAAATCCAATTTCAGATTGTCAAGCAAATAAAATGTAAAGCTTTGTAAATATTAGGGGAAAACAACAACCCTAAAGATCCGGATATCAAATTGTGGCAATCGATTCAAGATATACTAAAGAATTAGGACAGAGTCAAGAATTGCAAAGGTATGCTAAGGTAAAGTAATGTACAGTGCAGTTCCAAAACCTTATATGACTTACCCAAAGACACTCTCTATAAAGGTTGTTGAGGCTGCAATATAGAAAAGATCTAAGGACAAGAATTAATCTCAAATACCCAAACTTATAACCCAAGGATCAAGATAAACTCAAACGGTTAAGGCTGTGACACTCGAAACCGAAATAGAGGATGTTGAGTCTCACTACTACCTAGGAAAGGCAAGCCAAAGCTAGGTTAAAGCAAATCTTTAACTTTGGATTAAAGTAAAAGCAAAGTTCGTAAACTGAGGTAAATCACGGGTAGATCTTGAGAACCACGGCCGTGGAAACCTAAGAACAGGCCGTGATTTAGGGTGTCGACGATATTTCTCTAACTTTCAGGGTCCAATCAAATTACGATCGATCTATCATCATCTAAGCCACAACCATCAACCCTTCAATTTAGAATTGCTAAAGGGTTTTAGCCAATAACCATTGTCATGATATCAATATTCAATTTAAGAAGAATGAAAGATGAAAACCCTCGAATAATCAATAAAACTTCAAAACCAATTCTTAAATCCGAAACACAAGAAGCAATGTTAATGGATTCAGAATATATAACACAAAACCTCACAATGATCTAAGGAAAGTAGGAAGAACGGGATGCCAATCCGTCTTCAATATCAAAACCTAAGAAAAAGGCTAAACCTTCGCTGTGAGCAATCTCCAATCTCCAACAATCCGGCGTTTTCGCAACTCTCGGCGATTTCCAATCAACCCTAAGCAAGGGTGCTGAAAACAAGGGTAAGCAGGCGTCCTCGAAACTCTCTTTTCCAGCCTTTTTATAAGACGAGAAAGAATTGTCGTCAAGGCCCAATAGGTAAATGACGTGGCAAATAATGACACGTCAAAAGATCGCCTAAATCACGGTCTCATAGCTTTCCACGACCGTGGTTTAGACCGTGGAAACAGATTACGGTGCCTTGTGACTTCCACAACCGTAATTTAGGCCGTGTAACTTACTGGAGTGCTCCAAACTCTCTTCCACGTTCATAATGCTAGGTCCACGGCCGTGGTTTAGAGCGTGGACTTCAAATCATCTTCTCCACGGCCGTAATTCAGGGCGTGGAAGTAAGGGTCGAACCCAAGAGAGTCTAGTCGAGTTTTAAATAGATTCATTTACCGAATTGTAACCAATGAGGGGGGGGGTTTAGATTGTAACAAAACAAGACAAAAGCACATAAAAATCAAGCAAAGATGGTGATAATAGATATGGAATGAGGAGCTACACTAGGTTGGATCTTAGCATGCACACTACTTGGTTGGTTCTTTTTATAAGTTATTCACCAAAGTCTCATCTTGATCTTAGATATGTGTTGAGCCAACCGGCATCAACACAACTTAACGAGATTATTGATCAATAAACCTACAATATCAAAGTACAAGTTAGCATTCTAGCAAAGACAAACAGATATAAAGAATGAATAAACAAACCGTTAATCCTTCTTTATAGTTATAATCCTTTCTTTTAAGTAATTACAACCAGCTTTTACCTAAAGGTTTACTGCTAGATTAAGGACCCGAACCCGGAATCCATTCATCCTAGTACTTTGCATGCATTAGACACTTAGGTGATCAATCTAAGTGATAAGAGACATGCAAACATAAGTTAAAGCTCAAGGAAATATAACACAAATTGAGTGAATACAACTTATATTATGAAAGACTTACATCCAAGTACCAATGCAACTTCAAAACAACCAAATGTAGCAAAGGAAGCTAGAAACTAATTACAAGATGGCACTAAGAAAAATAGAGCTTTTGGGGGAAAATGATGGATGATTCTAACAATCAGCCAAGGGCTCTATTTATACTATAAATTATATTAAAAGGGAGTAAATGGGTTGTCTAAACAGTCACCTTAAATGTCATAAAGGTGGTGCAAACAGCCGGAGTTTAGTCCTCTGGCGCTAAACCGCGGGGGCGGGCTCTAGGGCGGCAGGGGCGGTTTAGGCCAGAACGCTCGATCTTCTTCTTGGCCTCTAGGGCGCCTGGCAATACCACCGGGGGGGGTCTTTAATGCTTCTTGAACATCTGACTCTTCATCTTTTTGTCATTTCTGATGACGATCAGTTGGGGCGGCCCAATGTCACCACAGGGGCCGCGACACTGGCTCTTCGACTTCACAGGTCCGTAGGCTGGAGCGCTTCGCTTCTTCTGGGTGAGTCACCGCAGGGGCGGCCAAAAGCGGCCGCAGGGGCGGTGACAAGCTGGTTCCGGGCGCTGGTGAAGGCGCATGTTGCGTTGCCGGAGTGCAATCCCAACGCAGGGGCGGTGAAACAACTCCACGGGGGTGGTGTGACACTAGAAAAATTTCTTCGTTGCTGTTCTTCAACTCCCAAGTGTTGTTAATACCTTCTTTTGCTTCATTTGGACTTCTCTATCTTGATCAAGGTATTAGTAGCACAAACTGACTCAAAGACACTTAAAAGACTCTCTTGGAATGTCCGTCCTTTAGCCTTAACCTTCTTGAGCTTTGGGAGTACTCCCCGGCAACGGCGCCAAATATGACGAGACTAAAAATCTATAGTCGTTGTCTTTTAGCTTTAGTCAAAGTAGATTACCTAACGTTACACTAACCGGATTGTATTATGTAAGTAAGGGTCAAACCCAAGAGAGTCTAGTTGAGTTTTGATTAGATTCAATTACCGAACTGTAACAAATGGGGGGGGGGGGGGGAGGGGGTGGATTGTAACAAAACAAGACAAAAACACATAAAAATCAAGCAAAGATGGTGATAATAGATATGGAATGAGGAGCTACACTAGGTTGTATTTAGCATGCACACTAATTGGTTGGTTCTTTTTATAAGTTATTCACCAAAGTCTCATCTTGATCTTAGATATGTGTTGAGCCAACCACATCAACACAACTTAACGAGATTATTGATCCGTAAACCTACAAGATCAAAGTACAAGTTAGCATTCTAGCAAAGACAAAGAGATATAAAGAATGAATAAATAAACCGTTAATCCTTATTTGTAGTTATATTCCTTTCCTTTAAGTAATTACAACCAGCTTTTACCTAAAGGTTTACTACTAGATTAAGGACCAGAACCCGGAATCAGTAAACCTAGTACTTTGCATGCATTAGACACTTAAGGTGATCAATCTAAGTGATAAGAGACATGCAAACATAAGTTAAAGCTCAAGAAAATATAACACAAATTGACTGAATAGAACTTATATTATAAAAGACTTACAACCAAGTAGCAATGCAGCTTCAAAACAACCCAATGTAGCAAAGTAAGCTAGAAACTCATTACAAGATGACACTAAGGAAAATAGAGCTTTTTGGGGAAAATGATGAATGATTCTAGCAATCAGCCAAGAACTCTATTTATACTACAAATTACAATAAAAGGGAGTACATGGGTTGTCTGAATACCCACCTTAAATGTCATAAAGATGGTGCAAACAACCCGATTTAAGTCCTCTGGCGCTAAATCGCGAGGGCGGGCTTTAGGCTGTAGGGGCGGTTTAGGCCAAAACGTTTGATCTTCTTCTTGGCCGCTGGGGTGGCCTGGCAATCCCGTAGGACCGGTTCTTTAATGCCTCTTGAACATGTGACTCTTCATCTTTTTATCGTTTCTAATGACGATCCGTAGGGGCGGTTCAGTGCCACCGCAGGGGCGGCGACACTAGCTCTTCGGCTTCATAAGTCCGTAGGCTGGAGCGCAGGAAGAGGCGCAGGGGCGCCGGCTTCACTTCTTCAGGGTGAGTCACCGCTGGGGCGGCCAGAGGCGGCCGCATGGGCGGTGAAAAGCTGGTTCCGGGCGCTGGTGAAGGCGCAGGCTACATTGCCGTAGTGCGGTGACACTACTCTATCGGGGCGGTGACACTACTCCACGGGGGCGGTGACACTGCTCCGCGAGGGCGGTGTGGCACCAAAAACATTTCTTCGTTTCTTTTCTTCAACTCCCAAGTGTTGCTAATACCTTCTTTTGCTTCATTTGGACTTTTTTTTATCTAGATCAAGGTATTAGTAGCACAAACTGACTCAAAGACACTAAAAAGACACTAAAAACTATCATAATTGATAGTGATTCCATCACCTATCACATGCGAGTTTACCGATGTTTTTGGAGAGCCTTCAGGCTTACTTCCATAGAGGAGTGTAGACTTTGGCATTGTTCTAGAGCCCGGAATGAGACCGATCTCGAAGGCTCCTTACCGCATGACGCTTATCGAGATGCTTGAGCTTAAGAGGCCGCTCGAGGAGTTAGGTGAGAAGGGCTTCATCCGCCATAGTGTGTCTCCTTGGGGCGCACCAATATTCTTTGTCAGAAAGCAAGACGGATTGATGAGGTTATGTATTGACTACCGAGAGCTTAACAAGGTGACAATCAAGAATAAGTACCCATTGTCCCGTATCGACGATATTTTGGACCAACTGCACGGAATTTTAGTGTTTTCTTGGATCAATCTGAGATCCGGATATCACCAGCTGAGGGTCAGAGAGCAAGACATAGTCAAGACGGCATTTCGGACCAGATACGGCTACTACGAGTTTGTAGTGATGCCTTTCAGGCTTACAAATATGCCGCCGTGTTCATGGAGTTGATGAACAACATCTTCATCGACTTCCTATACTAGTTCGTGGCGGTCTTCATCGAAGATATTATGGTCTACTCTCGTAGAAGAGAGGAGCATCAGGACACTTAAGGATCGTACTCCAAGTCCTGCAGGATAGAGAGCTTTACGCTAAGCTCTCTAAGTGTGAGTTTTTGATGTCTGAGGTGGCCTTCCTTGGTCACAATATTTCCGCCGAAAGGATCAAGGTAGATCCGGCGAAGATCAAGGTACGCAACTTCCTAGGATGGCGGGCTACTACCGTCGCTTTGTGGAGGCATTTTTAGTTATTACGTGACCCCTTACTTCCTTTCTAAGGAAGACTACGAGATTCGTGTGGTCCGTGCCGTGCCTACAGAGTTTTAAGGGGATGAAAAGAAGGCTGACCTCCGCTCCTATTTCAGCTCAATCTAAGGGCATTGAGGACTTTGTGGTTTATAGCGACGCATTCAAGCTCGGCTTGGGATGCGTTCTAATGCAGAAGTGTAAGTTTATAGCATACGCGTTGAGACAGTTGAAAAAGTATGAAGAGAATTACCCTACCCACGATCTCGAGTTTGTTGTTGTTGTTCACGCTTTGAAGATCTAGAGACATTGTTTGTACGGAGCTACGTGTCAGATATTCATAGACCATAAGATTCTGAAGTACATATTCACTCAGCGGGAGTTAAATAACCGCCAACGCATATGGTTGGAGTTGATTAAGGATTTTGATCTGGAGATCTTATACCACCCGGGGAAGGCAAATGTGGTAGCTGATGCTCTCAATAGGAAGACTCCTAGGAGATGATGATTACTCGGCTGACACCTCAGCCTTAATTAAAGCGAGACTTGGCATGGCTAGAGATTGATATCCACTTTTTGGATTCAGAGAGCCATTTATCCACCTTGGAGGTGTTACCTAATCAGTTGGTAGAGATCCGACAGAAGTAGGAGAATTGCCCAACATTGACACGGATCCGAGACAGGATGTCTCGGGGAGAGGCACCTCAGTTAAAAGTTTGTGCCGACGGAGTTTTGAGACGTCAGGAGCGAGTATGTGTGCCCTTAGATCGAGAGTTGAGACAACAGATCTTACAGGAGGCTCATTCCACACCTTACTGAGTGCATCCCGATTCGAGAAAGATGTATCTGGATATTAGACGCTCCTTCTGGTGGGGAGGTCTGAAGCTAGATGTGGCAAGATATGTAGCTCAGTGTGCGACCTGTCAGCAGGTCAAGATCGAGCATCATCGACCAGGAGGTGAGATACACCCACTTCCCGTCCCTCAGTGGAAGTGGGAGGACATCTCTATGAATTTTGTTACCGGTTTGAGACCAAGTCGAGGCTTTGATGTCATTCTGGACATAGTAGATCGATTGACGAAGACCACACGTTTCATTCCCATCAAGACAATATGGCCGTTAAGTCTATTGGCAAATGAGTTCACGAGACAGATAGTATGTAACACCCTGAATCCGCGGGACTCGGAATGCCACATTGGGCTAGGATATCACAGTGGATCCTGACCTTAGCCTGAGAACAAGTTCACTGGACCTTACAACATGGCACTGACAGATCTAAAACAAATACATAAAACTGTATAAAATTGTACGACCAAAAGGTAAACAAGATAATAGCCGAGTATCAAACATAACCCTCACACATGAGGTATACAAAACATCATCCTCACGCGAGAGGGAAACATAAACAACCCCAAAAGTCATAACCCCCTAATGTACAAGAGTCCTCGGCCTGTCACCCTGTCAGATCACTCAGCAGCTCGCCTATCCTGCAAGACATCTACAACATGGTATGAAACATTAGCTAACCATACATATATAAGGTAAGGCATAAGCACAAACACAATCAAGAAAGACAAAAAACATAAGCATGCTATCACACATTTACCCATTTTATCATCTTTATATAATAGTCATTCACTCAAAATCGTATATATATAGATAGATGAAACTATGTGACACGAGGAATGTATCATCCTTGCCTCTAGGCCTGCTAGCCATCTAGAAGTAGTGTCGGTCACACAACCCGTGTACCCTATGGGAGTTGATTGCGCCCTTCCTGTATATCAGGTGGCCTGATGTTAGAGAACCTCCTAGACTCCACGGAGGGATGAAAGGGAAAGGTTATCACAGCCATGCATACAAGGCGATAAATAAAACATTGGTCGGTAATAATCGACATCACATGCTATCATATCAAGCATATAACACACACACCACTCATGCAAACACCCAATATAAGGATGGTAGCTAAGTAAGTCCTACGGACTTACCTCAACCTCATACAAAACTCCACCACGATTAACCTCCAATCCTGAGAGGGACACTGCCTAATAACAAGGCGTAAAGATATATCAATCTTCTATCAATCAAAGGGGTCACACCTAGACCTAAGGGATCCATAGGATCATCCTCAATCTAAACCTCACAACCTATAATCCTCAAAAGCCATTCAAGGCATAACATGATCATAACATTATTAACACACTCTCATCTACACCTAGCATGGTACTACACACTCGCACTAGGAAAGGAATAGGCAATGTCATCCATAAGAAAACTGGTGTAGGTGGGCGTAGGGGCGGCTGGTGTGCAGAAGGCACACATCCAGCTTCTCTTTGCTTTTTCACTCGATTCTCTTCACTTCTTCTTTAACCAGCAACCAAGCACATACATACATATACATATATTCATCAAATCAAGCCTATGAAGGCTTCCACAAGATCAATCTTGTGGAACCTAAGTTAGGGATGAAGAATGGAAGGAAAGAAGAAAGAAAGAAGGAAGATAGGAAGAAAGAGATGAAGAACTCACCAAGTTGTAACCTAATCAGAAGAGGAATCACACCACAACCTCAAGGCTGGCTCAACAAAGGCACAACAACATCAATCATCATCATCACAACAAAGCCAATCTCAAACTCTTCCAAACTCACACAAAGATCAAAGAAGATCAAGATAGAGATCCAAAAAAGGAAGGAGAAGAAGATGAACGTGAGAGAGAAGATGAAGCTGAGGAAGATGAAGTAAACCCTCATCAAGAAGCAAGAGAGGCTTATATAGGAAGCCAACCCAAAAGCACGAGTCAAGAGTCAACAAAGTCGGCTGCAACACACCCTAAACCGCAGGGGCGGCTCAAGGAGGTGCAGGTGCGGCCCAGGTAAACCGCAGGGGGCGGCCTTTGGCTCACGCAGGGGCGGTCTAGGCTAAATATGTGCCTCAACACTCACTCTCAGCTCCTTATAGACTAAGGCTCTTACATCTCACCCCCTAAAATCAAGTTTCGTCCCGAAACTTGAAAAATCCCAAATCCTCTCTGACCCATATGCCGAGTTATAACTCTGTCTCTATCGGAGGTATCATATCTCCGTTCAAAAGGTCACAACCTATATCAATCTATAACCTCAAAACACAAACATGGAGGAATCATTAACTCCAGTAATCAAGGCCATAACACTACCCAAAAAGCATAGAGGAATCACATCTCTTGCCATACTCACATCACGGAGCCGACTCATCGGCCCTGTTTTTTCCAGTAGGGTGTAAAATACGATATCTCCATCGGTCGGTCCACAATAACCCAAACACGTCACAACTATTACATGGTCTCAAACCGGTAATAACCTCTATGGACTCCAAAATTAGTCCACCACCACCCTAGAACAATTCATATAGTTCTAAATACCAGTAAAGAGTGTTCGCTCCAAACGGTGTGTACAAGCTTTAAATTTATAACCCTAGACGTAAGCTTAAAACAAGGATGCGAACCCGCAGTGTACGGGTCAATCGTAGTAAAAAGCAAGGAATTCCAGGGGTCGATCACAGGGACTTAGTGAAACAAAGTCCAATTACAATATGCTTATATGTAAATACTAACCACAAGAGGTAATCAAAATAATCAAAGATGATATAGAAGTCAATAAATGAAATATGCAATTCTAGGGATTAAAGCATCTAGTTGTGGTTCCAACTCAAGATCTAAAGATAAGCGGACAAAGCTGAGATTTATGCTTAGGGAAGATATAACTAAAGTGGAATAGATCACCGGGTAAGTCTCACTACTCACTAATCCTAAATCATAACTCCTATTACCGGGTAAGTCTCAAGGGATTAAGATAAAAAACTATAACCTCAAACTAACACACCATCTAAGGGAATAGAATCAACCTTTTCCGGGTAAGTCTCAGGCTAACTCACAAAGAAGGGATGAAAGCACACTCAAACCCCAATAAAGGACAAACCTTTATTACCTATACTTATGATCTTAGGCAAGCAAACTAAGGAATTACCGGGTAAGTCTCATTCTAAGCTTGCATTGAACCAGGAAAGGTGTAATAAGAATAGGATTTGGCAAATTCTAACACTTAACTCTCAGTTTCGGATCAGATAAGTCACCTCGGTCAGCCAAATTCCACCCTGGCCGAAATGTTCATCGACTGAGCGAGATGCTTAGGGTTAAGGTTAAAGACTCGAACTTTCAAGGTCCTATTGTGATTAAGATCATTCTATAATTGTTTTTCCCACAACCTTCAGCCAATCACCCTAGAATCACACAAAGAAATTAGCCACTCATCATCATGAAAGCAATGATCAAATATATGGGAAGAAGGTGAATATTTGAACAAGAAGAATTTAATGAAAAGACTTCAATAACTGAATCAAATATCACAACAAAGCGTTCCTTAGATAAAAATCCAACAAGGCAAGACAACAAGGAAGGGAATCTAAGATAATCTTACTAAAACCCTTCAAAAGCTATAAAAGCTATAATCTTCCTTCTTCAACCTTCAAAAAGGTTCTTCAAATCTCCCAACTGGAGTATGGCTGCTGCGGTGTAAAAACCCTGATCGATGGTATAGCATGCCCTTGGATTTGTGGAAATCCAACCCTTTTTATAGGAAAATAACCCTCCAAAGATAATATATCTTAGAAAGATCTTTTCCCATAAAAATAGGTAAAATATATGATCTAGCATATCTTCTTCCTTCCAGGAGCCAAGCCCAAAAATATAAGATCTCTTTCCAAAGATAAAAGATCTCAGCCAAGAATAAAATATTCTCGCCGCGTCCCAGGTGTTCGCCTCGGTCGAGTCGACTTCTCTGGATCACCTCGGTCGAGGTGAATCTGTGATCAACCGAGGTGAGTCACAACTGAATGTGAAATCTCTCAAATCTGGTCCAAAGTGAATCTCTAATCCATGGCTATGCTTCCTGGATGGTTCCTTATGTTCCTGAATGTAGCTCCAATTACTCCATAGCTCCTTTTACTCCTTTTTGATGCAAAACGTGCCATTTTACCTACGATTACAACAAAACTAGGTGTAGACCTCGGTTCCCGCAAAGGTAGATGAAATGGTAATATAATCACATATTATACATACAAACATGCAGATTATTGAAGATAAAACGTCCAAACAAACCCCAAAATATAGACTATAATTCATGCTATCAAAGAGATTCTAAATTAGACTATGATTACCAGATTGAGCAATATCCAATACAAAGTTGACATATAGTAACTTTCGTTGGTATACAATGGTTGCACATCTCTACCGAGTAAACATCTTCACAAAAATTTTGAGATGTAGAGTTTCTAAACACCGAAAGGGGTGAATGTGAAAGCTCGAATATCAAAACAAAAATTTCTAAATTGATTAACAAGGTGAAATGAAACGGATGAATTGTAACACGAAAGTTGGAATATCGATTCGGGAGCAAGACGAGAGAGATTAAATTTGTTATGGAAAATGAGGTTTAGATGAACTGGATGATTTTTAATTAGTTTGAAGGTACCTGGGCTCCAACTTCAAAGAGAGCAAATGGAAGAAAGATTAAACACAAATTCAAATAATGAGAAAGAAAGCAAACCCGATGCGTGCCCTTCCAGAAAATTTGGGGACAAATATTTCCATCATCAACCATCAGCTCCCATAAGTTACTCCTGGGAAGTTGATAGAAATGAGGATTTTTTATCTAGTAAACGCTCCCATAAGCTCCCTTCAGCTACCATCATCTTGGCCTCTCAAACACCTCACTCCATTTTCCTTCAGCTACCATCAACTCTCATAAGCTCCAAATGCTAGTAAACGCTACCTTCATCTGCTTTCCAAATAGACACGTAGGGTCTGTTTGAGAAGCAGATGAAGTCTACATCGAGGTATTAACCTATATGGCTATATATTTCTGTCATTGTTGAATTTTGAAAACTTTTTTCGCTTTAAATTAAAAGTATAGAATCGTATTTTTCATATACCTTTTCTTTATAGTCTTGATAAATAGTTTAAATTACGTTGAGATTAATCATTGTAATTGATAATACAATAGATTTCATATGAAATTAGGGCATTGGGATGATTTGATTTCTTAAAATACATATGATTACTACATAAACACCTAATTTAGATACAAATTATCATATATCAAGCACGTTTGACAAGAGAAAACATGATTTCGCCTAAGTTCCTAGGATAGCAAGTGAAACTATGGTGGTTGTATTTGGAAGCCTCCAATGCCGGGGTAGGACTTGTCTGTGAAAACGAGGATGACAATGAGTTAGATGAGGATAACAATGATGAAATAGAACTTCTTGGAGTCAGTGTCATCAACTCTCCATCGAATTTCCATAAATAACTCCCGTCGACATCACTCTCAACTTTCACAACTTGTTCAACACGGTCAGAAATTGACCCTGTAGAAACGTTGTGACGTGGACTCGCCTTCTTGCCCTGTTGAAACACTTCCATAATCGTCTTGTTGATGTTCTTACCTTTCTTAACCTTCCTCTTGATCTGCTTCCACAACCATGCAACGGAGGGCTTGGTTGTAGAGCTCTCCTCGCCGTCTACTTGAACGCTCAGTTTTGGAAATTAAAACCTAAGCTCAGGAACGCAGGGGGCGGACTAAGAGGTGGCAAGGTGTTGCTCAGTTGGGGCTCTAATGGCTTCCCTGGCTCTTCCTCCCACTTGAATGGAACGCCTTCCGGGCCCCGATAGTATATGCGGGATGAATTTCCAATTGTCGATTGTCGGGAGAGCATCATCCCACCCAAATACATTGTTGTATCGTTACACTTTTCCTACGATCCTCATCACGGTAGTCCATCTATATATATATATAGGAATGCATGCTTGTAAGTTGTGATATTAGCTGGCCGGTACTACATGACCGTGATTTTTGCAATGGCTCACATGCATGCAATATAAAAGGTAGGTAGCAAGTACGTAGGTTGCATGGTTTTTAAGTATGATATTGACCACCATATTTTTATAATTAACAAGGGATTTTGCTTCTTTTGCATTGCGAAGCTAATGATGTGAAATTGAAATCCTCTATGTATTGCTGAGTATCTAAAGTAGTTAGAAAAAGAGTGGCATGTGCAATCTATGTACGTGGATGAGCCCTTAAGACATGCAAGGGGTTAGCTTTCCTTGGCACTCACAGTACCGTTTTGAATATTTGGGTCCTTATATTGCACGATACAACCTATTGCACGAAAGGGCTCATATTTTCCGTCTTTTTTCTCATATTTGCTTTCGGTTGAAGCTTGAATCTTCATTTTTTTTTATTTTATGGTAACATTACACAAACTTTTTGGTCAAATTGCCGGAGATGACATCGGATCCGTTCGGTTAAAAGTAGTTGAATAGAATTAAGGGGTCGAAATTTATGAAAAACGTTAGACCTTAAAGATAGATTAAGGGAATTAATGGTTGAAGGAGAGATTCTTATAAATTGGTGGGACTATAAGCTTTGGGGGGAATGTAAAAACTAACATGGACCTTTAAAATTGTGTAAACAAGCCCAATTTGTGGGTCACTTGTTGAACTTAGTTCAAATATAAATATCGCCGCAGACAAGTTTTTCTCATATCGTCATTTATTTAATTTTTATAAATGGAAAGCGGTTCGAGCGGTGTGTCGTTTAATGGGTCGAAAGGTTAAAAAAGATCGGCAGATGGACTAACCGTAATAAAATGTCACACAACAAAGGAGAAAAAGAAATACACAAATACATCAAAAGAAACCTGAAAGTAAAAAAGTTTTCAAGGAAAAGCATGATGATCCAACCAACATGAGTCAACGAACATAAACGTTCATCTTCCAAGGAAGTACACACGAAAGAAGTCTGTGACAACTCCACCTTTGTTATTAAGTGTTTTATTTAATGATGGAAGACTTAACATAAAAAGCGGTTTTTATAACTAACAAATATCGATTATATTTCTAGATCGCTTGTCTTGGTTTGTTTGTTAAAAGTGTGTAGGTCATGGACAATATCAAGAGAAGATCTTGGCGGAAGCATTACTACAACAACCAAACAAACAAACGAGAAGATCTAATAGAGTTAAGTTTGAAGAGAGAATCGTGGAGAAGGTGTCATTAAAGATTTCAAAAGCCTATGAAGAAGTTTGTTGAAGATCTCGAACGGCTATGGAGAAGATCTTGACAAAGATCTCCTTGAAGACATCCAACGACTATCAAGAAAACATTTGGAGAGAAGATCTTGGAGAAGATCGTGTTCAAAGATTCTAATCAAACGGCTAGTACTCAAACGACAGATGAGAAGATCTCGTTCAACAAACAAATGGATTTTGTGGAGGAAAGAATTTTGCAACGCCTAGAAGAAGATCCTCCATAGAAGACTATAAAAGACACATCGGTTGAAGATGAATATACCAAGCCTACAAGCGGTCATTCAAGACATCTTTATCGATCCAAAAGTTGATATTCCTCTTTGGCGTACTTAAGTTTATTTGTTAGAGTGAGATAAATACAAGAGCTATATTGGCATATCATCTTAGTGTTATACTCGAGTGTGTTACTCTGCGAAATAACTAGGCTATTATTGCTAGAATAGGAGTTGATTAGATCGTAGCATTGAGGCTACACTGAGAGAAGAAGGGAAGTTCTTCTAGGT
The DNA here is from genome assembly GCA_033239125.1 of Fagopyrum homotropicum. NCBI lineage: Eukaryota > Viridiplantae > Streptophyta > Magnoliopsida > Caryophyllales > Polygonaceae > Fagopyrum > Fagopyrum homotropicum. The sequence continues at coordinate 103,996,565 of BSWB01000007.1, forward strand.
TGTATCTAGGACTCACAACAAGTAGATAATAGATAGTTAGAATCCTAAGCTCGGAAACCCTAGGCGGAGAGTAGGCTGTTAGGGCCGAACTTCGTAACCATATCGTGTGTCGATCTTTTAATTTCTACACTTTCTATCCCTTATATTGTGACTAACAATCTTCTGCAGGTTTCGAAGTCAAAGTCTTGAGATTCACTTCAAAGCCTTGAGAAACAGTTTTGTCACTAAGCTTAGAGATCGACTTCAAGGCCTTGAGATTCATTTCAAAGCCTTAGTATCCGATATTGCGAAAAGTTCTCATACTCTATTCACCCCCCCTTCTAGAGTATTTATATCCTTATTAATCCCCTACTCGGTTCTTCAATTGTTATCAAAGCTAGACTCACGTATATTGGTTTAACCATCAGTGAGTCTAATCATGAACTCTATAGGTGATGGATGATTCGCTCAAGGAAGATCCACATCTCGACCACCCCTTTTTTGTGGTAATAACTTTGCACATTAGAGAGCTCTAATGAAAATGTTTATCAATAATCAGGACATGAAATTATGGAGCATTATTCAAACTGGACCAAGAATACCAACCACAACAGTTGAAGGAGTCCAAGTTCAAAAGAATGAATCTGATTTCACTCAAACGGACTTGGATAGCACGGTTAAAAACTACAAGGCTATGAACTTGCTTTATTGTGAACTAGACGCAAATGAATTCAACCGTGTCTCATCATGTAAAAGCGCAAAAGAAATATGGGATAAGGTGATAGTCACTTACGAAGGAACAAGTCAAGTAAAGGAGACAAAGATTAGCATCTTCCTTAGGCAATACGGGTTATTTAAGATGACTTCAAATGAGACGGTCAAGGAAATGTTCACAAGATTCACTGAAATTGTAAATATCCTTGACTCACTTGGAAAGCTATTCAGAAATGAGGACAAAGTAAGGAAAGTCCTAAGGAGTTTGCCTAAAGCTAAGTGGGGACCAAAAGTGACCGCCGTCGAAGAAGCTCAAAATCTCTCAACATTACCTCTCGATGACCTACTTAATAAGTTAATCACTTATGAAATGGTTCTTGGGAAAGAAGATAGAGAGTCATCTTCAAACGCAAAGAATCTTGCTTAAGATCCAAGAAGGATAACATTCCATCGGATGATGAAGAGAGTGATAATGAGGAGGAAGACCCGTTTGCCTTGATTTCAGGAGGTTTCTACAAATGAAGAAGCAATTTGCAAACAAAGACTATCCACGATGATCAAAACCTAAAGGTAAGTGTTCTAACCCTAATAAGAAAACAAAAGTTCTAACTTGTTTTGAATGTGGTGAAGCAGATCATCTTGTAACGGATTGTTCACAAAAGAAGAGGAACAATTATAGGAAGAATGATCGAAAGAAGAAGGTCATGGTAGCATCATGGAGTGACTCAGATTTTTCAAATGATTCGGATGATGAAAATGATCAAGCAAACCTATTCTTAATGGCCGATCAAGAAGAAGATCCCCACCACTACCTTGTAGAGGGGTAAGAACCCTAATGTCTTAATCTAGCAAAGAATTTGCTGAATTATTAAAAGATATTATCATTAATGATAAAGAACATAAAATTTGAAAAAATCTCTTAAGAGATAGGTTATTAAAAACAGAGAAAAGAGTGAGTGAATTGTCTCTGGAAGTTGAAAATCTCAACACTTCAAAGTTAGACCTTGATGCCAATACCAATGGCTTGGAATCAAAAAATGCAATTCTTATAAGAAAAATATCTCTTCTCTACATCAAGATTATGCTAATCTAGAGAAAGAGACGATTGATCTAAATATGATATGTGGAGACCAGAATGTTGCACTCATTCAAATCACTCGTTCTAAAAGTAATCTCGAAAGGATGATGGGTGAATAACAATCCTATCTTAGCAAGAGTGGTATTGGTTATAAAAAAAATCGAAACATCAATTATATGTGAAACAAATTAGAATGCAATAACATCGATCAATTATAATGAAACAACATTGATCAATTATAGCTCGAATTGAAGAGGGAAAATCGAAATATCGAACAATGAATAGCGGAACGCTTCAATCGATTCATAAATAACTGAAATTAAGGCAGCGAAAAAACCACTTACAAATTAGAATGCAACAAGATTGATTAATTATATGGGGGATTTGTAATCGAGTATTTATATGGGGGATTTGTAATTGAGTAGGGAACGCTAGAACATTAATTATCTTGGAGGAGTCGTGAATTTATAAATACGGGGAACTCGTTAACATTTTCAAACAAAACTAAAATGCGAAATAGGCAGATAAATAGTTTATCCAATACTCTAGAAGGGGGGGGATGAATAGAGTATGGAAACTTTTCGCAATCTCAGAATAGGTAAGACCTTATCGAAAAGGATAAGACCTTATCAAACGAGATAAAGTCTTATTAGTAACTATAAGACCTTACTCGTTTCTCTAAGATTGATATTAAACGTAAAGGTTTAGACAAACCATGAATGTTAAGAGCAAGACGAGATCAGCAGTAAAAGACACACGATATGTTAACGAGGTTCGGTCACCAACACGACCTAGTCCCCGCCTAGGATTGATCCAACCCTAGGATTCCAAGTAGCTTTATTTTCCTTCTTCTTGATGAGCTCTAGATACAACCTTCAGAAGACCTTCCTTCTTCTAAACTCAGAAGTCTTACACTTCCTATCTAGCAACTCACACACTCAAAAAGGAAAACTAAAGTACTCCAGATACAACAATAGTATCCAACGTGCCTAGAAGAAATAACTGTTTGTATGATCCTAGTTGAATTGTACTATACGCTCGAATAAGATCTCAAACTCTCAGAGAAGTAGAACGATAGAGCTTCGAAGGTGAGATCAACACTTTGTGAGAAGAAAAAGATGAGTCGATTTGTCACTTGTGTTCCAGTTGTAGGTAATGAATGTATTTCGTGTCTTCTTCCTTGTCTCTGTAAATAGGCACTCGTATCAGCAATTTTGAACGTTGAAGAAGATCTTGTCTACGTGATCTTGGTGATCTTGGTTGTTGAGATTTGATCCAATCTTGTTTGTTGAGATTTGTTTGTTGAGATTCGTTTGTTGAGATGTGAAGTCAAACATGGTTTTTGAGATTAGGAAATCTTCCAATTTATCTCAAGATGATTTAATTAAAACAAATCAAAGATTTATTAAAATCAAATCCCTTAAAGAACTCAACAAGAAGGAAATAAAGCCGTTTGGACGTACGTAACTCAAGTGTAGTTTTTGTCCAGTTTTGATAAGGTCTTACCAAATCATGTAAGGCCTTACTGAAACCTGGAAACCAAGGTTTTCTGTAATATGGTAAGGCCTTACCAGACACTCTAAGGTCTTTACCACAACTTGTAAGATCTTACAAAAACCTGGAAACCAAGGTTTTGGCTTTCATCAACCATTATCGTAATGCCTTATTATCAAGGTGGAGTTAACAATCTCCCCCTTGATGAAAGACAAAACTTATTATCTGTGTACCTGCAGTTGAACAAACAATATAACAGTAACACACATGTAGGATAAAATTTTGAACAAAGAAAGATCAAATCAAGTTTTTCAAAACAGAAACAACCAAGGTTTTTCAAAAGAAAGAAATATTCTCCCTCTTTTTGTCTTTCAGCAAGAAAATTTTAAAATTTGAAAAATTCATTCTTCATCATCACAGACTTCAACAACTTCATCAAACCACTGGCCATAAGAAGAAGGAGGACCATCTTATGGTTTGCGAAATCGACTGTGAACCTTTTCCCTCCATCTATCCTTTGCATTACGAACTGTGTGACTTGCCATCATTTTTGCTCTTAGCTTTTCCTGTTCATTTCTGTATTTCTTGACCACACCATATTCTTCTACTGTCAAAATCGATGGCTCAGGTATTGTGGGTCGAAGAATGCAACGTTTTAACACTTTGCGTTCACAGTTAATCACAACATTTTGACAGACTTCTTGAATGTGTTGCACAACATCTTCAGCCAGAGGCATGATTGAGGTAGTTGCCTTGGGAGATAGTGAGGTCAAAAACAGTAATTGATTTAACTTCTCATTTACCATTAACAGCTTCTCATGTGTGTCATCTTGTCTATCCACAATATCAACACGAGCAGTATTGAGATCCTTCCTCAGAGCATCCACCTCTACCTCCAAATCCTGAATTCTATGTTCTAAAGAAGGTTTAGCAGTTTGTTGATGTTTCTTCAAAATCCATTCCCCAGATAAAGTTTTCTCAATCCCAAGCCGTCCCCAACAATCCTCATCAATTTGTCCTTTATGAGAAATCCTATCTTCATCTGTAGTATCAACTTCAAAGAACTCGAAGATCTTTGGAAATAGATTGGCATAAGGAAGAGGGTCTGTCAAAGGAGTGTTTACAGTGTGCATCATGTAGGATAAGATGATATTAGGAACATCAATAACATGCCCAGTAAGAATTAAATCCAGAATCTCCAAGAGATTGTCAGTGATCAACTCCCTGGAATGCTTTCGTGGAAGAATATATCTAGCAAGCAAAATGAAAACAATCTTGGCCTCTAAGGTTAGGACATTATGTGTTTGTTTTTGCTTTGGTTTTGAAGAGGTAGCCATAGAAGATGTTTGTTTCTCAAAAAATGTCTTCTGAGCATGAGCAATACACACGCTTTTAGAAGGATGAGATTTGGTATCAATTTCCTCAGGAATCCCTAAGATGATTGCCAAGGAAGAAACAGAGAGAGTGATTTTCTGCCCTTTTATCTGGGAATGTAGGGTTAAAACACCTTTGTCTCTGTGAGCAGTAAGGTTTACAAAGAAGAGTCGGGTAAGACGAGGAAATGCAAAATTTCCCACATTGAACAAACTCCCGATGTTTGAACATTTCAACAACTTAATGCATGGTAAATCCATAGACTCAAGGAAATTCACATCAACATTTTCACAAAAACTCAGAAGACGATTGGCAAACCCATCTTTCCACATTCCAGCTTTGGTAAAGCTTAAGAACCAAGAAAATGGTGCTTCATTACTAACCTCAAACCCTGAAGGTGGTGACCGAAGACGATGTTGCGGTCTAGCCTTTGCAGCTGGGGGATAAACGGCTTTAGAAGTCTGCTGAGGAGGAGAAAGGGATCGTGAAGAATCAGAATCGGTAGTAAACACTTCTTGAATAGCTTTGCCCTTTCTGTCGGATGATCGCTGCTTCTTGGATGCTGGAGTAGTGGACTGAGTTGAAGATCGCTTGGGAGCCATTGCAGTTTAGGGTTTGAAGAGGAAAGATGAGGTAATCGGAGTATTTATGAAGCTCAGAGAAAATCATGAAAAGATCTTTGAAGATTTGATATGATAGAGAGAGAGGGAAATCTTTTTTTTTTAAAAATCTTCGTAAAAAAAATTTAAAAGATTAGAAGATAAAACACGAAGATTTCCACAAACACAATCTATTAGTTAGTTATCTAAAAAGATAATAACTAAAAGATTTGATCCAAAATTAATCTATCAAAAATAAAATCAAGAACATACTATCATTTAGTAAGACCTTGAAATGTATTTTAATGTCTTAATGTAGGGAATAAGATCAATATTGTAAAACAATAATTGCTCCCCCTACATTTGTGCCTCTCTGTTAAGCATACCGAGTTCTAACCTTATGAAGTTGAATCTCTGTTCGGGTAAAGGTTTTGTAAAGATATCGGCCAGTTGTAGATCAGTAGAAATGAATGTCAAAGACACATCACCTTTTTCTACATGATCACGTATAAAATGATGTCTCACATCTATATGTTTCGTTCTTGAATGCTGTACAGGATTTTTGGAAATAGATATAGCACTAGTATTGTCACATTTTATTGGTATATCCTTAAAGTTGAATCCAAGATCTTGGAGTTGTTGCGCAATCCATAAGATTTGCGAACAACAAGCTCCAGTAGCAATATATTCAGCTTCGGCTGTTGAGAGAGCCACCGAATTTTGCTTCTTGGAATGCCAACTTATTAAAGATGTACCAAGAAATTGACAACACCCTGAGGTACTTTTTCTATCCACTTTATATCCTGCAAAATCAGCATCGGAATATCCGACAAGACCGAAACTACTTTGTGCGGGATACCGTAGACCTATATCTTTTGTACCATTAAGATATCTTAATATCCGCTTTACCGCAATGAGATGTGATTCCTTTGGGTTAGCTTGAAATCTAGCACACATGCAAACGCTAAACATAATGTCAGGTCTACTAGCAGTAAGATATAGTAAGGATCCAATCATACTTCGATATTCTTTTTGATTTACTTGTTTACCGGTAAGGTCTTGATCTAGAGAGAGAGTAGAGCTCATTGGTGTTTTGGCTATTTTTGATTCATTCATCTTAAACTTCTTCAGAATGTCTCTTGTGTACTTTCCTTGATTAAGGGAGATACCCTTCTTACTTTGATGTACTTGAAGTCCAAGAAAGAAGTTTAATTCTCCCATCATACTCATCTCGAATCCTTGCACATGATGTCAGAAAATTCCTTGCAAAGGGATTCATTAGTTGCTCCAAACAAGATATCATCCACATAAATTTGAACAACAAGAATATTCTTTCCATGAGTTTTAATGAATAAAGTTTTGTCAATCAACACTCTTTTAAAGTTATTTTCTAGAAGATATCTTGAAAGTCGCTCGTACCAAGCTCTTGGGGCTTGCTTTAAGCCATAAAGAGCTTTGTCAAGCTTGAAAACATGATCTGAAAATTCAATACTTTCAAAACCGAGAGGTTGAGCAACATAAACTTCTTCATCTATATAACCATTCAAAAAGGCGCATTTTACGTCCATTTGAAAAAAGTTTTATACTCATGTAAGATGCAAAAGCAAGAAGTATACGAATGGCTTCAAGCCTGGCTACGGGAGCAAAAAGTCTCCTCGTAGTCAATACCTTCCTCCTGATTGTAACCTTGAGCTACAAGACGAGCTTTATTCCGAATGACATTACCACTTTCATCCAGTTTGTTTCGAAAGACCCATCTTGTTCCGATAACTGATTTACCTTTGGGTCTTGCTGTAAGTGTCCATACTTTATTTCGCTCGAACTCGTTTAGCTCATCTTGCATAGCGATAATCCAGTCAGGCTCTTGAAGAGCTTCGGTGTGCTTCTTAGGTTCTACAAGAGATACAAAAGCATGAAAGGCACATAAGTCTTTTAATTTAGAACGAGTTTGTATTCCAGATGAGGGATCAGAAATGATATCCTGAGTTGAATGGGATGATGCATGTTTGATTTCCTCCGGACATTTCTCTGATTATAATATCAGGTTCGGAACTAATAGGAAGTGGAGAAGATGGCTCTTGTTGCTCAGGAGGTGATGTATCTTCAAGACTGGTTTCATTTGTAAGACCTTGAGAAGGTATTTCAAGGTCTTGAGATATGTCTGTAAGGTCTTGTAATGGCTCCTGCATGTTTCTGACGTTCTTATCAACTTCTTCTTCCTCTTCCTCATGTTTATTTAGGTCGAGATCTGCAAAACTCTCACTCAAGGTACCATTATCATTTTCATCAAACAAGACATGGATACTTTCTTCGACTACTTTGGTACGTTTATTGTATACTCGATAAGCCTTGCTTTGAGTTGAGTATCCAAGAAATATACCTTCGTCGCTACGTGCATCAAATTTTCCAAGATTATCCTTCCCATTATTATGTACGTAACACGTACATCCAAATGGTTTAAAGTAAGATATACTTGGTTTCCTTCCTTTAAAAAGCTCATAAGGAGTTTTCTTTAACATTGATCGAATCAAACATCTATTGAGAATATAATTTGCTGTATTGACAGCTTCTACCCAGTATGACTTAGGCAGATTGTTCTCTAATAGCATTGTCCTAGACATTTCCTCTAGGGTGCGGTTCTTGCGTTCCACAACCCCGTTTTGTTGAGGTGTTCTAGGAGCTGAAAAATTATGAGAAATTCTATATTTCTCACAAAATGCATCAAAGTCAGATTGATCAAATTCTCTACCATGATCACTTCTAATAGAAATGATTGGTAGGTTTTTCAAAGTTTGTAACTCCTTACAAAGTTTTGAGAAGTATAAAAGTGCTTCCGATTTCATTTTAAGAAAGAAAACCCAAGTAAATTGAGAATAATCATCAACAACAACAAAAATGTATTGCTTGCCTTTAGGAGATTTGACACGCATAGGTCCACAAAGATCCATGTGGAGAAGTTCAAGAGGTCTAGTAGTACTTACCACTTGCTTCTTTTTGAAAGAACTACGAGTATGTTTACCTCTTGAGCAAGCATTACATAAATCATCTACCTTGAATTTTAGGTCAGGAATACCTCTTACAAGATCCTTTGATTTGAGTTTTTTAAGAGAGTGCATACTGATGTGACCAAGTCGTTTGTGCCATAGTCTTGAGTCATCTGATAAGACCTTGAGACATTTCAAATTTGTTCCTGCAATTTGGTCGTTATTAACAACATATATATTATTATTCCTGTAAGCTGTTAGCACCAAATTTCCTGTCATCTCATCTCGAACTTCACACTTCCTCTTGTCAAAGCTAACACAATTTCCTTTATCACAAAGCTGAGAAACAGTGAGAAGGTTATATTTTAAGCCATCCACCAAATAAATATCTTTAATATTATTATTTGAATCAAGACCAATGTTACCGATACCAAGAATATCACATTTTCCTTTGTCACCAAGGGTTATTGTGCCAGTAGTTTGCTTCTTTACAGTGTCGAAAATAGATTCTTTTCCACTCATATGTCTTGAACAACCAATGTCCATTATCCATTTTTGAGTCTTGGTGATATCCTGCAAAACAGAAAATCATCCTTTCCGGCTTGACCAATAGACAGAGTTGGATCCATTATGGGGGTAGACCATGGTAGGTAGCCTAGTCCCTTTAGGAACCCATATGTGTTTTACCCGTTCATTTAAACATACAAGAAAGGTATTTCTAATAATTTATGGATCCGTTCTTCTGTAAGGACAAGTTTCCTTTACATAACCCTTTTTACAGCAAAAGAAACATGTAGGAGATCTCCAATTTCCTTTTGCCTTAACGAACATGGTAGTAGGTTTTGCAGGAAAATTCCTGTTATATCCTATGCCACTTCGGTTTAAGGATAATTGTTGTTCTCCAAGCATTTTGTCAACAGTAGCTTTAGATTTAGTAAATTGCACAAGAGCTATTTGCTGTTCTTGACATTTTTCAGAAAGTTTCACTTTTTCAATCTCTAAGTCATTATTACATGTCTTAAGAGATGAGAGGTTTGCCTTTAGTTTGGAATTTTCCGATCGTAAGGCCTTAACCTCAGTGTCAAGATCTGATTGTATGCTGTCAAGATCTTGAACTTTCAGCGAAAGCATTCTTATGCAAGTTTCCTGATCATTTAGCTTTTCTTTTAAAATGTTAATTTCTTTGCTGTAAATTTCTTCATTAGAGATCATGTTTTTCAGAACTTCTAATAAAACAGCAGTAGGACTGGATATAAGATCTCTTACCATTCCATCCAGATGTTGATCTTGATTTTTGTCGGTTTTTGCCATAAGACACAAGTTTGCATGATCATCTTCAGAATCTGAATCACTTGAGGAGTCTGAATCGCTCCAAGCTGCTATCATGGCCTTCTTGCCAAATTCCTTTTTCTTGAATTTGTTCTTCTTCTTTTGAGGACATTCTTTAACAAGATAATCTGTTTCACCACATTCATAGCAATTTAGAACACGATTCTTCTTCAAGGTGTTAGAGAACTTACCTCTGTATTTAGATGATCCAACATTTTCTTTATTTGAAAATTGCTTTTTCATTTTCAATATTCGTGCTAGTCCTCTTGTGATAAGAGCGAAAGGATCTTCATCACCATTATCACTTTCAGAATCTTCTAGTGGTTCTTCTCTCTTTGCCTTGAGTGCCAGATTCTTTAGGTTTGTTGGCAATTCCCCATTGTCCTCATTGAGGATCAATTCATGGGTGATTAATTTGCCCAGCAAATCATCAAGAGCAAGTGTATTGAGGTTTTGTGCTTCTTCTATAGCAGTTACCTTAGGCCCCCATTTTGCTTTAGGCAAGCATCTGAGTATCTTTCTGACTTTTTCTTCGTTATTAAAAGTCTTTCCCAGTGAGTCAAGATTATTAATGATCTCCGTAAAACGGGTGAACATTACTTTGACTGATTCATCTAGGATCATTTTAAACAATTCATATTGTCTAAGAAAGATACTTATTTTAGTCTCTTTTACCTGGCTAGTTCCTTCATAGGTAACCACTAATTTATCCCATATTTCTTTAGCGGATCTGCATGAAGATATACGATTAAATTCATCAGTATTAAACCACAATATAATAGATTAATGGCCTTGTAATTTTTCGCCACGCTCTCTAGATCTTTCTGATTGAATTCAGCTTCTGACTTGTTTACTCTTGTACTGTCGGGACCTTCCTTGGTAGGAGTGAGAGGTCCGTTCTTGATAATATGCCAAAGCTCCAAATCTTGATCAATGATAAACATCTGCATCAAGGATTTCCACTGCATAAAATTGTTTCTTAAAAAAAGAGGCGGTCGAGAAATTGATCTTCCTTGACCAAATCCGCCTTGACCTTCAACTGCCATTAACTAACCTCACAGATAATAATATCTAAGAAAACGTGAGTTAGGCTCTGATACCAATTGAAATGCGGAATAGGCAGATAAATAGTTTAGCCAATACTCTAGAAGGGGGGGGGGATGAATAGAGTATGGAAACTTTTCGCAATCTCAGGATAGGTAAGACCTTATCGAAAAGGATAAGACCTTATCAAACGAGATAAAGTCTTATTAGTAACTATAAGACCTTACTCGTTTCTCTAAGATTGATATTAAACGTAAAGGTTTAGACAAACCAGGAATGTTAAGAGCAAGACGAGATCAGCAGTAAAAGACACACGATATGTTAACGAGGTTCGGTCACCAACACGACCTAGTCCCCGCCTAGGATTGATCCAACCCTAGGATTCCAAGTAGCTTTATTTTCCTTCTTCTTGATGAGCTCTAGATACAAACTTCAGAAGACCTTCCCTCTTCTAAACTCAAAAGTCTTACACTTCCTATCTAGCAACTCAAACACTCAAAAAGGAAAACTAAAGTACTCCACATACAACAATAGTATCCAACGTGCCTAGAAGAAATAACTGTTTGTATGATCCTAGTTGAATTGTACTATACGCTCGAATAAGATCTCAAACTCTCAGAGAAGTAGAACGATAGAGCTTCGAAGGTGAGATCAACACTTTGTGAGAAGAAAAAGATGAGTCGATTTGTCACTTGTGTTCTAATCGTAGGTAATGAATGTATTTTGTGTCTTCTTCCTTGTCTCTTTAAATAGGCAAACGTATCAGCAATTTTGAACGTTGAAGAAGATCTTGTCTGCGTGATCTTGGTGATCTTGGTTGTTAAGATTTGATCCAATCTTGTTTGTTGAGATTTGTTTGTTGAGATTCGTTTGTTGAGATGTGAAGTCAAACATGGTTGTTGAGATTAGGAAATCTTCCAATTTATCTCGAGATGATTTAATTAAAACAAATCAAAGATTTGTTAAAATTAAATCCCTTAAAGAACTCAACAAGAAGGAAATAAAGCCGTTTGGACGTACGTAACTCAAGTGTAGTTTTTGTCCAGTTTTGGTAAGGTCTTACCAGATCATGTAAGGCCTTACTGAAACCTGGAAACCAAGGTTTTCTGTAATATGGTAAGGCCTTACCAAACACTGTAAGGTCTTTACCAAAACTTGTAAGATCTTATAAAAACCTGAAAACCAAGGTTTTGACTTTCATCAACCATTATCGTAATGCCTTATTATCAAGGTGGAGTTAACAATCTCCCCCTTAATGAAAGACAAAACTTATTATCTATATACCTGCAGTTGAACAAACAATATAACAATAACACACATGTAGGATAAATATTTGAACAAAGAAAGATCAAATCAAGTTTTTCAAAACAGAAACAACCAAGGTTTTTCAAAAGAAAGAAACATTCTCCCCCTTTTTGTCTTTCAGCAAGAAAAATTTAAAATTTGAAAAAGTCATTCTTCATCATTAGAGACTTCAACAACTTCATCAAACCACTGGCCATAAGAAGAAGGAGGACCATCTTCTGGTTTGCGAAATCGACTGTGAACCTTTTCCCTCCATCTATCCTTTGCATTACGAACTGTGTGACTTGCCATCATTTTTGCTCTTAGCTTTTTCTGTTCATTTCTGTATTTCTTGACCACACCATATTCTTCTACTGTCAAAATCGATGGCTCAGGTACTGTGGGTCGAAGAATGCAACGTTTTAACACTTTGCGTTCACAGTTAATCACAACATTTTGACAGACTTCTTGAATGTGTTGCACAACATCTTCATCCAGAGGCATGTTGAGGTAGTTGCCTTGTGAGATAGTGAGGTCAAAAATAGTAATTGATTTAACTTCTCATTTACCATTAACAGCTTCTCATGTGTGTCATCCTGTCTATCCACAATATCAACACGAGAAGTATTGAGATCCTTCCTCAGAGCATCCACCTCTGCCTCCAAATCCTGAATTCTCTGTTCTAAAGAAGGTTTAGTAGTTTGTTGATGTTTCTTCAGAATCCATTCCCCAGATAAAGTTTTTTCAATCCCAAGCCGTCCCCAACAATCCTCATCAATTTGTCCTTTATGAGAAATCCTATCTTCATCTGTAGTATCAACTTCAAAGAACTCGAAGAGCTTTGGAAATAGATTGGCATAAGGAAGAGGGTCTATCAAAGGAGTGTTTACAGTGTGCAGCATGTAGGATAAGATGAGATTAGGAACATCAATAATATGCCCAGTAAGAATTAAATCCAGAATCTCCAAGAGATTGTCAGTGATCAGCTCCCTGGAATGCTTTCGTGGAAGAATATATCTAGCAAGCAAAGTGAAAACAATCTTGGCCTCTAAGGTTAGGACATTATGTGTTTGTTTTTGCTTTGGTTTTGAAGAGGTAGCCACAGAAGATGTTTGTTTCTCAAAAAATGTCTTCTGAGCATGAGCAATACACACACTTTTAGAAGGATGGGATTTGGTATCAATTTCCTCAGGAATCCCTAAGATGATTGCCAAGCAAGAAGCAGAGAGAGTGATTTTCTGCCCTTTTATCTGGGAATGTAGGGTTAAAACACCTTTTTCTCGGTGAGCAGTAAGGTTCACAAAGAAGAGTAGGGTAAGACGAGAAAATGCAAAATTTTCCAGATTGAACAAACTCCCGATGTTTGAACATTTCAACAGCTTAATGCATGGTAAATCCATAGACTAAAGGAAATTCACATCAACATTTTCACAAAAACTCAGAGGACGATTGGCAAACCCATCTTTCCACATTCCAGCTTTGGTAAAGTTTAAGAACCAAGAAAATGGTGCTTCATTACTAACCTCAAACCCTGAAGGTGGTGATCAAAGACGATGTTGAGGTCTAGCCTTTGCAGATGGGGGATAAACGACTTTAGAAGTCTGCTGAGGAGGAGAAAGGGATCGTGAAGAATCAGAATCGGTAGTAAAAACTTCTTGAATAGCTTTTCCCTTTCTGTCGGATGATCGCTGCTTCTTGGATGCTGGAGCAGTGGACTGAGTTGAAGATCGCTTGGGAGCCATTGCAGTTTAGGGTTTGAAGAGGAGAGATGAGGTAATTGGAGTATTTATGAAGCTAAGAGAAAATCATGAAAAGATCTTTGAAGATTTGATATGATAGAGAGAGAGGGAAATCTTTTTTTTTTTAAAATCTTCGTAAAAATAATTAAAAAGATTAGAAGATAAAACACGAAGATTTCCACAAACACAATCTATTAGTTAGTTATCTAAAAAGATAATACCTAAAAGATTTGATCCAAAATTAATCTATCAAAAATAAAATCAAGAACATACTATCATTTAGTAAGGCCTTGAAATGTATTTTAATGTCTTAATGTAGGGAATAAGATCAATATTGTAAAACAATAATTGCTCCCCCTACATTTATGCCTCCCTGTTAAGCATACCGAGTTCTAACCTTATGAAGTTGAATCTCTCTTAAGGTTTACTAAAGATATCAGCCAGTTGTAGGTCAGTAGAAATGAATGTCAAAGACACATCACCTTTTTCTACATGATCACGTATAAAATGATGTCTCACATCTATATATTTCGTTCTTGAATGCTCTACAGGATTTTTGGAAATAGATATAGCACTAGTATTGTCACATTTTATTGGTATATCCTTAAAGTTGAATCCAAGATCTTGGAGTTGTTGCGCAATCCATAAGATTTGCGAACAACAAGCTCCAACAGCAATATATTCAGCTTCGGCTGTTGAGAGAGCCACCGAATTTTGCTTCTTGGAATGCCAACTTATTAAAGATGTACCAAGAAATTGACAACACCCTGAAGTACTTTTTCTATCCACTTTATATCCTGCAAAATCAGCATCGAAATATTCGACAAGACCGAAACTACTTTGTGTGGGATACCATAGACCTATATCTTTTGTACCATTAAGATATCTTAATATCCGCTTTACCGCAATGAGATGTGATTCCTTTGGGTTAGCTTGAAATCTAGCACACATGCAAACGCTACACATAATGTCAGGTCTACTAGCAGTAAGATATAGTAAGGATCCAATCATACCTCGATATTCTTTTTGATTTACTTGTTTACCGGTAAGGTCTTGATCTAGAGAGAGAGTAGAGCTCATTGGTGTTTTGGCTATTTTTGATTCATTCATCTTAAACTTCTTCAGAATGTCTCTTGTGTATTTTCCTTGATTAAGGAAGATACCCTTCTTACTTTGATGTACTTGAAGTCCAAGAAAGAAGTTTAATTCTCCCATCATACTCATCTCGAATTCCTTGCACATGATGTCAGAAAATTCCTTGCAAAGGGATTCATTAGTTGCTTCAAACAAGATATCATCCACATAAATTTGAACAACAAGAATATTCTTTCCATGAGTTTTAATGAATAAATTTTTGTCAATCAACCCTCTCTTGAAGTTATTTTCTAGAAGATATCTTGAAAGTCGCTCGTACCAAGCTCTTGGGGCTTGCTTTAAGCCGTAAAGAGCTTTGTCAAGCTTGAAAACATGATCTGGAAATTCAATACTTTCAAAACCGAGAGGTTGAGCAACATAAACTTCTTCATCTAAATAATCATTCAAAAAGGCGCATTTTACGTCCATTTGAAAAAGTTTTATACTCATGTAAGATGCAAAAGCAAGAAGTATACGAATGGCTTCAAGCCTGGCTACGGGAGCAAAAGTCTCCTCGTAGTCAATACCTTCCTCCTGATTGTAACCTTGAGCTACAAGACGAGCTTTATTCCGAATGACATTACCACTTTCATCCAGTTTGTTTCGAAAGACCCATCTTGTTCCGATAACTGATTTACCTTTGGGTCTTGCTGTAAGTGTCCATACTTTATTTCGCTCGAACTCGTTTAGCTCATCTTGCATAGCGATAATCTAGTCAGGTTCTTGAGGAGCTTCGGTGTACTTCTTAGGTTCTACAAGAGATACAAAAGCATGAAAGGCACATAAGTCTTTTAATTTAGAACGAGTTTGTATTCCAGGTGAGGGATCAGAAATGATATCCTGAGTTGAATGGGATGATGCATGTTTGAATTTCCTCCGGACATTTCTCTGATTATAAGTATCAGGTTCGGAACTAATAGGAAGTGGAGAAGACGGCTCTTGTTGCTCAGAAGGTGATGTATCTTCAAGACTGGTTTCATTTGTAAGACCTTGAGAAGGTATTTCAAGGTCTTGAGATATGTCTGTAAGGTCTTGAAATGGCTCCTGTATGTTTCTGACGTTCTTATCAACTTCTTCTTCCTCTTCCTCATGTTTATTTAGGTCGAGATCTGCAAAACTCTCACTCAAGGTACCATTATCATTTTCATCAAACAAGACATGGATACTTTCTTCGACTACTTTGGTACGTGTATTGTATACTCGATAAGCCTTGCTTTGAGTTGAGTATCCAAGAAATATACCTTCGTCGCTACGTGCATCAAATTTTCCAAGATTATCCTTCCCATTATTATGTACGTAACACGTACATCCAAATGGTTTAAAGTAAGATATACTTGGTTTCCTTCCTTTAAAAAGCTCATAAGGAGTTTTCTTTAACATTGATCGAATCAAACATCTATTGAGAATATAATTTGCTGTATTGACAGCTTCTGCCCAGTATGACTTAGGCAGATTGTTCTCTAATAGCATTGTCCTAGACATTTCCTCTAGGGTGCGGTTCTTGCGTTCCACAACCCCGTTTTGTTGAGGTGTTCTAGGAGCTGAAAAAATGAGAAATTCCATATTTCTCACAAAATGCATCAAAGTCAGATTGATCAAATTCTCTACCATGATCACTTCTAATAGAAATAATTGGTAGGTTTTTCAAAGTTTGTAACTCCTTACAAAGTTTTGAGAAGTATAAAAGTGCTTCCGATTTCATTTTTAGAAAGAAAACCCAAGTAAATCGAGAATAATCATCAACAACAACAAAAATGTATTGCTTGTCTTTAGGAGATTTGACACGCATAGGTCCACAAAGATCCATGTGGAGAAGTTCAAGAGGTCTAGTAGTACTTACCACTTGCTTCTTTTTGAAAGAACTACGAGTATGTTTACCTCTTGAGCAAGCATTACATAAATCATCTACCTTGAATTTTAGGTCAGGAAGACCTCTTACAAGATCCTTTGATTTGAGGTTTTTAAGAGAGTGCATACTGATGTGACCAAGTCGTCTGTGCCATAGTCTTGAGTCATCTGATAAGACCTTGAGACATTTCAAATTTGTTCCTGCAATTTGGTCAGTATTAACAACATATATATTATTATCCCTGTAAGCTGTTAGCACCAAATTTCTTGTCATCTCATCTAGAACTTCACACTTCCTCTTGTCAAAGCTAACACAATTTGCTTTATCACAAAGCTGAGAAAAAGTGAGAAGGTTATATTTTAAGCCATCCACCAAATAAACATCTTTAATATTATTATTTGAATCAAGACCAATGTTACCGATACCAAGAATGTCACATTTTCCTTTGTCACCAAGGGTTATTGTGCCAGTAGTTTGCTTCTTTACAGTGTCGAAAAGAGATTCTTTTCCACTCATATGTCTCGAAAAGAGATTCTTTTCCACTCATATGTCTTTAACAACCACAATATAATAGATTAACTAGCCTCACAGATAATAATATCTAAGAAAACGTGTGTTAGGCTCTGATACCAATTGAAATGCGGAATAGGCAGATAAATAGTTTAGCCAATACTCTAGAAGGGGAGGATGAATAGAGTATGAAAACTTTTCGCAATCTCAGGATAGGTAAGACCTTATCGAAAAGGATAAGATCTTATCAAACGAGATAAAGTCTTATTAGTAACTATAAGACCTTACTCGTTTCTCTAAGATTGATATTAAACGTAAAGGTTTAGACAAACCACGAATGTTAAGAGCAAGACGAGATCAGTAGTAAAAGACACACAATATGTTAACGAGGTTCGGTCACCAACACGACCTAGTCCCCGCCTAGGATTGATCCAACCCTAGGATTCCAAGTAGCTTTATTTTCCTTCTTCTTGATGAGCTCTAGATACAACCTTCAGAAGACCTTCCCTCTTCTAAACTCAGAAGTCTTACACTTCCTATCTAGCAACTCACACACTCAAAAAGGAAAACTAAAGTACTCCAGATACAACAATAGTATCAAACGTGCCTAGAAGAAATAACTGTTTGTATGATCCTAGTTGAATTGTACTATACGCTCGAATAAGATCTCAAACTCTTAGAGAAGTAGAACGATAGAGCTTCGAAGGTGAGATCAATACTTTGTGAGAAGAAAAAGATGAGTCGATTTGTCACTTGTGTTCCAGTCGTAGGTAATGAATGTATTTCGTGTCTTCTTCCTTGTCTCTTTAAATAGGCAAACGTATCAGCAATTTTGAACGTTGAAGAAGATCTTGTCTGCGTGATCTTGGTGATCTTGGTTGTTGAGATTTGATCCAATCTTGTTTGTTGAGATTTGTTTGTTGAGATTCATTTGTTGAGATGTGAAGTCAAACATGGTTGTTGAGATTAGGAAATCTTCCAATTTATCTCAAGTGTAGTTTCTGTCCAGTTTTGGTAAGGTCTTACCAGATCATGTAAGGCCTTACTAAAACCTGGAAACCAAGGTTTTCTGTAATATGGTAAGGCCTTACCAGACACTGTAAGGTCTTTACCAAAACTTGTAAGATCTTACAAAAACCTGAAAACCAAGGTTTTGGCTTTCATCGACCATTATCGTAATGCCTTATTATCAAGGTGGAGTTAATAAAAACAAACTGTTATATTGGTCATAACTAAGTCAAACAAAACGATGTTATGACGGAGCCATAGACTTTGCTGAATACTGGGATCATGAAGCTCCACAACAACATACCAACGGAGGAAGCAAGCCAACTCAATGTTGCCCACATCTTCCAAAATTTGCAGACACAAATCAGACAGAAAGAAAGATGGAACTGTTTAGTCTTCAATGCATAAAGGGGAGTGATTTTTTGTAAATATATTTTTAACATACATCTCTAAACAAGGAAATGAGAAAGGCGTGATGTGTCAGACCGCTCAAATCGAAGAGCTTGGACCAGTTGTAGAAGGTAACACTGTAGCTCCTCATCATCAGCCCTTTCAAGAACACTCACAGCGTATGCACGGACCTGTTAGATTGAACTTAGTTCGTATACAAAGCGTCGCATGATCTTGAAGTGGAGGGCCTAACATGAGAAAAATAAACAAAAAGTATTGGTACTATTTGTGATAATAATATTAAAGAAACTTAAAACAACCATGAATAAACAAATAATGGGTACAACTGAAAATTGAAACATGAAACATTTAACTTAATGAAAATGGCAATCAGCAACCTGACATTCCTTAGTATTACGTTGACTGAATCTAACCATTTAACAGAACGTGCTCCTATACCAACATTCGTGCTCTTGTTTTCATATACGTTCGTCTGAATTCTCCAATTCTGCCAAGGCAATATTGCTCGATTTTGATTCAAGTATTTTGTTTTCTATTCTTGTATGATTAAACTTGTAACAATTACATTATTCTTTTTGCATGCTTGAAGCATAACATTAGCTGTACAGATTAGATTGTAATTAGATGATATGCCAATATATATATATATATATATATATATATATATATATATATATATATATATATATATATGCTGAATTATCTAATTAGGATAAGTAGACTATAGGAAGAAAAACGCCCACGTCATAGTTCAACTGCAAGCCCAACAGCTAAGTCCGTAACTCAGAAAAAAGGAATGTCTCTCAGCTGGTGATTGTATATATATTCTGATATCATCCTGGATCGTCGACAGAGGCATGTATCTGGATCTAGGGTTTTCTTCTTCGCAAGTGTAAAAGAAACCATGAAGCAGGAAAGAGAGACGATCTTCCAAATCTCATCTATTATTAGAAGGATCTAAACAAGAGCGGTTGAAGACAACTGATTCAGAACGATAGCTTCATCTCTGGATAGTTGCTACACAGAAGAAGAGTTTCTGTGTGGAGTTTCAAAAGTTTTGACTTTTGAGGTGCCTTCGTCAGGGGGCTTTTCTCAACTGCTACTTCTTTCTTGTTGTCTACTTAGATCTTAGTTCTGGTTAACTGGTGTTTTTCTCGCATGCTTCTTGAGTTGTAATCTGTAAACCTATTTCAATCAAATAGTAGATTGGGTGGATCTCCCCTCTTGAGATTCCGCAGACTAGGGAAATCGAACCGCGTTACCAATTTCTTGTGTCTAATTTGAATCTTGATATTTGTCTTCTGGTTACATCTGGATTTTGAATATCAATTTGGTATCAAAGCTTCTTTGATGTTAATAAACCTAAAATCTTTATTCAATCTTGCTTCCGCTGATATTGCTTGATTACCTATCTGCTTACCTTGATAGTTGGTGTTGTTTATGTGAAACCTAATAGTTGAAACTATTAGAAGTATTGTTCTTGGATACCCTCTGTCTACTATCTAGTAAACTAACCTTGATTCTTTTTGAAACCTCAGGAATGTTAGACAGCCAAGTGAGGATGAAACCATTTGATGGTACGACTGACTTCACTATGTGGGAAGTGAAGATGAAGGATGTGCTCACTAAGGAAAAAAGCATAAAGACTATAATAGGAAGCTATCTCGCCATGACCTCTGAGGAAAGGAAACTAGAGATGGACGAGCAAGCACATGCAGAGATAATGATACGACTCACTGACGACGTGGCTCGTCAAGTTGTAAGTATCACTTCTGCTAAAGCCTTATGGGAAGCCTTAGAAGGCCTTTACTTACAGAAATCTATGCAATCCATAATATCTTTACTGCATAAGCTTTTCACTTTCAAAATGAACGTGAATTTAACCCTAAATGGGAATCTTGATAAATTTCTTAAATTAGATCAAGATCTTGAAAGATGTGATGACAAGATAAAAGATACACACCTAGTTGTATTGTTATTAGGATCCCTACCTTCTCAGTTTGACACATTCAAGGATGTTATCCAGTATAGTTCTGAAACCTTGAGTAAAACAAAGATTATAGAGGCTATTACTGAGAAAAATGAAGTCATGAAGGTTTTTAAAACTAAGACTGAGAAGAAAACTGACACTAAATCTGAAGTGTTAATAGCTAAGGGAAAATCTAATAACAACAGGAATAAGAAAGGTAAAGGAAATAATCAACCATATAAACCTGCTAATACTGGTCGTGATAGAGCAAATAAAAAATGCTTCTATTGTGAAAAAATTGGTCACTTTGCAAATGAATGTAGAAAGACAAAAAGGGATGAGTCTAATAACAATAAAAATCTTGATGGTAAAGTGTCTTTGTTTGAGTTTCATGGGGGTGAGGTTATGTTAGGAGATGATACTACCTTGTCTATTAGGGGGTAGGAAACATTCTTATGTGCATGTATGATGGTGAAATCAGAGTGTTATAAAATGTTAGGTGGGTTCCTGGCCTTAGGAGGAACTTAATGTCTGAATTTGTTTTTGATAATTTAAAATGTCAGATTAATACTAACAATGGTATAAGGGAAGTCATAAGAAATGGTCATACTCTTATTAAGAGCATAAAAAAGGGTGGGCTATATCATGTTATCACCTCACTTGAATTGAATCTCTTTGTTGATAGTAATAATATGAATAAAGATCAAACAAAAAACTGGCATGTCAGATTAGGTCATATTGGAAACTTAGGTCTCCAGAACCTCTATAAACAAGGCATCTTGGATAAAAAAAACCCATTGAAATCAAGTTTTGTGAAAATTGTATCTTTGGAAAGAAGACTAAAAACAGCTTTAATAAATCCACCTACATAGCTAAGCAACCTTTAGAATGTGTCCATTATGATCTATGGGGTCTTGCTCAAATTGAGATTGTAGGTGGGAAGAGATACTTCATTTCGTTTATAGATCATTTCTCTAGGAAGGTTTGGGTATATATTCTAAAAACCAAAGATGAAGCTTTTAGTGTTTTCAAAGATTGGAAAATTTCTATTGAGAACTAACAAAACTTGAACATAAAATGTCTAAAAACTGATAATGGGTTGGAATTTTATAACAAAGACTTCAATGATTTTTGTAAGAAAAATGGGATTAAAAGACACCTAACCATACCAGGTACCCCACAACAAAATGGAACTGCAAAAAGGATGAATAGGACACTCCTAGAAAAAACTAGATGCATGTTAATCACTGCAGGGGTCAAACACTCTATATGGGGTGAAGCAGTGACTACTGCAGCATATCTCCTAAACAGATCTCCCTCCTCTGTGGTTGATTTTAAAACCCCATATGATTTATGGACTGGGAGAAAGCCAAATTTAACCCACCTTAAATGATGTGATCCTCACCGGAGAAAAAATCATTGTCAATATGCCGGAACCAATCATTTTGCCACCAACCGTTCAAGTCAAAACTCAGTCGGCACCTATCAAAATCAATGCTTATGTGTTGGAGGTCATGCCCAATACTGAGCCAAAATCTATTGAAATCAAACCGAAAATGCTTGCTCCGAGCATGCCTAATGCAAGCCAATTTTCACTTTCTCTGGCTAAGCTGTCAGATTTGCGCACTATCAGTAAAACTCCTATAACTGAGGCAATTCTTGGAATTAAATACCCATCAGTACTAGTTTGAAAGGTATTTTCAATATCTACAACTTTCTAGTTTACACAAAGTCGAGATTCCAAGAGGAAGAGGGTGAAAATTACCCTACATTGCAGCAACTACGGTACTTGTATGGATTGTTGGGCAAGATCATGCATGGAGGCATGAATAATGGTTATACAAAACATATGCATGTCCAACCAATACATATTTCATGCAGCATACCATGCTCATATTATTCATATATTATGCATGAATTTATGTATTAATCATGTAAATGTCAACAAGTCAACATTCAATCAAACATTGAAGGCATCTCACACACATACATTGAATGGAGGCCAAGTTAGTTCAATGATCTTTTTCTCCTTCAATATGGACGTCCAAGACATGATTTGACCCTTCTTGATGTGTTTTTTAAGTGAAGAGAATAAGATTCAAGAGTCATCTTTCAATAAAGGCAAAATGTGGCCATTTATGTGTTTGAATTTCCTAGAAAAACTCTTGAATTTCTTGCATTTTCTTTTGATAAATCTTTGATATTTCTAGCACTTAATTAGGGAGTTTCTAGGCTGAGTTTTGTGACTATATAAAGCCTTGTATCCTCTCATTGTAAGAGAAGTAAAGTTAAATGAAGTAAGTTAGCCTTTGTGCTTTCATAGTTGTTGTTTGCTTTAAACAAAACCCGAATTCTAGTTGAGATGCTTAGTTTTCAAACATCTAGGTGAGATGCTTAGGTAGTTCTAAGGTGAGAGGCCGAGGAATGAAGGTTCGAACCCCAAAGTGAGATTCCAAGGGTAGTTCGTTCGAGTTGAGGGATTCTCAAAGTGAGAGGCCGAGGGAATTTACTCTTCATATCAAAAACACAAAATCCAAAAAAACAGAAGTGTTCCATTTCACCGATTCTAATTCGAGTGTGAACTTATGCCGGTGGATCCTCATGTTCGAATCGAGTTCGATCACATCATTAAGCCATTTGGTTGCACTACATATTCTCATACAACACAAGGGAAATTTCAACAAAGGGCACAAAAGGGGATTCTACTTGGCTATCCTGAAGTAGTTAAAGCCTATAAAATTCTGCTCATACAACCTAGTGGTTATAAAGTCATAACATCTAGAAATGTGACTTTTAATGAAGATGACTTACATTTTAGAAACATTAGAAAACAATTTGTTGTTGAGGACCATAGTGATGATAACAACAGTGATTACAATATCCCTAATGTTTACAACCAAAATGACCAAATTCACATAAATCAGGAAGAAGAAGAGTTTAATATAGGATACAACAACTCTTATAGTACTAGTAGAAGCCTAGATAATGATCTATGAGAGAACTCCCAAAATTCTGAAAATGGGAATGATAGGGGCAATGATGAATCTGAAAATATTACTCAACAATTAGGGGGGGGGGGGGGGAAATGAAATTATTTCTGAAACTGTGGTTGATAGTACTTCTTTGTCCTTTGATATACATCTGAACAATGATAACTTTGATATTTCTCATTCTGAAAATGACAATGCTATCTTACTTGCTGATAATACTGATATGGAAAATGATAGTAACATTGATGTGCATGACATAGGAGAAAATGATTATCAACTCACAAGAGATAGACAACCTAGAGTTAGAATCCCAACAGGAAATATCCCTCTAATAATGTTGAGTCTATTTGCTCATGAATGAAATAAATCTGCATGAATATGCCTTGATTGCTAGTGATGCCATTGAAAAATACTATACTCCTGACACTTATGAACAACCTATGAAAAGTCAAGATGGTAGTTGTTGGTGTAAGGCTATGAAGGAGGAAATTGAGTCCATGATTCATAATAAAACATGGACCTTAACCACAAAACCTAGCAATTCTAAGATCATTCAGTGTAAATGGATATTCAAATTAAAAGAAGGCATTAAAACTCATGAGCCCCCTAGATATAAAGCAAGATTAGTGGCTAAAGGTTGTGCCCAAAGGGAAGGGATAGACTACACTGATATTTTTGTCCCTTTAGTCAAGTATAAAACTATGAGATTGTTACTTGCTATGGCTGCTATCTTTGATTGGAAAATTGAGCAAATGGATGTCAAAACTGCTTTTCTCCATGGAGATTTATATGAAACTATCTACATGTCTCAACCTAAAGGTTTTGTAGATAAAGAAAAATCTGATCATGTATGTCTCTTGAAAAACTCTATATATGGTCTTAAACAATCTCCTAGACAGTGGAATCTGAAATTTGACAAATGCATGAAAGATTTAGGATTCACTAGATGCAAGTATGAATACTGTCTTTATTTAAAAAATGTGACATCATCTCAACCTTTGTATGTTCTTCTTTATGTTGATGATATGTTAGTAATGAGTAAATCTAAAGTTCTTCTTGTTGGGGTTAAAAGAGATCTGAAAGTTCATTTTGACATGAAAGACTTAGGGGCAGCCCAAAAGATTCTAGGTGTTAGCATAAAAAGGGATAGGGTTAGAAAGAAAATGTTGCTTAGTCAAGCTGGATATATTCAGAAAATTCTTGATAAGTTTAACATGGACAATTCCAAACCCACCACCATCCCCTTAGGAAGGCACCTACAGCTCACCAAGAAACAGTGTCATGTTACTCAAAGTAAGATTAATGAGATGTCCAAAGTACCCTATGATGTAGCTATTAAGGTCTATTATGTATACGATGATAAGCACCACACCTGACTTAGCCTTTGCCATCAGTGTGCTTAGCAGGTTTATGTCCAATCCTAGTAAAGCTCACTAGGTTGGTATTGAAATTTCTTCTCGGATATTTGAGTGGTACTAAGAATATGTGCCTTGCCTTTGCTAAACATTTTGATAAAAATGAAGTTTATGGATATCTAAATGCTGACTACGCCAGTAATAAAGATAATAGAAAATCAACTACTTCTTATTTCTATATACTTGGTGTGGTAATTGTATATCCTGGAAAACTCAACATCAATCTATAGTGGCTTGATCCTCTATAGAAGCTGAATATGTGGCTACTGTTGAAGCCTCGAAAGAGGCCATTTGGCTGAGAGGTATCATTGGAGAAGTTTAACACAATCCTTGTGTGCCAGTCCTACATATGGATAGTCAAAGTGCCATGTATATGTGTAATGATCTGGTATATCATGAGAGATCTAAACACATAGATGTTAGAAACCATTTTATAAGAGATGAAGTGGAAAAACAACATTTTATTGTAAAGAAAATCATAGGTAAGATTAATTCTGCTGATTTTGGTACTAAGATTGTTACAACTGATAAATTTTTGTTTTGTAGAAATACTTTACACATATGGGATGCTCCTTGAGGACAAACCGAGCCTCTTGAATTGATGACAGACAAGATGTGAAGCCCTTTTCCACTATGAATGATCAGGAGTCAGACAAGTTATATCTATAAGAATCAGGAGGGCAATTGTTGTTTTTTATTCTTGTATGATTAAATTGTAACAATTACATTACTCTTTTTGCATGCTTGAAGCAGAACATTAGTTGTACATGATTAGATTGTAATTAGATGATATGTCAATATATATAGTGTGACTTATGTCTAAGTTACCACTCAGTTATTAAACTAAGTTTGGCAGCTAGACTTAAATTAACACTGCTGGATATATATATATGTGTGTGTGTGTGTATGATGTGATATATCTAATTAGGATAAGTAGACTATAGGAAGAAAAAGGCTCACGTCATAGTTTAGTTGCAGACCCAACAACTAAGCCCGTAACTCAGAAAAAAGGAATGTCTCTCAAATGGTGATTGTATATATATTTTGAGATCTTCCGGGGTCATCGACAGAGGCATGTATCTGGATCTAGGGTTTTCTTCTTCGCAAGTGTAAAAGAAACCATGAAGCAGGAAAGAGGATCTTCCAAATCTCATCTGTTATGAGAAGGATCTAAACAAGAGTGGTTGAAGATAACTGATTTAGAATAGCTTCATCTCTGGATAGTTGCTACACGGAAGAAGAGTTTCTGTGTGAAGTTTCGAAAGTTTCTGAGAAAACTTTCGAGGTGCCTTCGTCAGGGGGCTTTTCTCAACTGCTACTTCTTTCTTGTTGTCTACTTAGATCTGAGTTTTGTTGAACTGGTGTTCTACTCGCATGCTTCTTGAGTTGTAATTTGTAAACCTGTTTCGATCAAATAGTGGATTTGGTGGATCTCCCCTCTTGAGATTCCGTAGACTAGGGAAACCGAACTGCGTTACCAATTTCTTGTGTCTGATTTGAATCTTGCTATTTGTCTTCTAGTTACATCTGGATTTTGAATATCAGAGTACATTTGAAAATTTTTACATTGAATTTTACCAGTCAGTTAATTACCACTTGCTAGAGGCAATATTGCTCTTCCCTACCGACATTCCTGCTCTTGTTTTCATATACGTTTGTCTGAATTCTCCAATTCTGCCAAGGCTTATGAAATGATGTTATTAGATTTCGAATATCATAAATTGGAGAGTGGAAATTAGATTATTGTAAGTCACCTCCTTTTCACATTTTTCATAGGAAATCTTAAACTTCCAGGGATCCAATGATGTGTCTCCTTCTTGAGTTGTCTCAAAACGCAACTAAAACACAAACCAACCATTTTCTTGATCAAAATTAACAAAATATTGAAGAACCGTTAGGTGAATATAAAGGATAAATATACTCTAGAAGGGGGTTGAATAGAGTATGAGAACTTTTCGCAAAAACAATCTCAAGTCCTTGAAACCAATTTCAAGGGCCTTGATGTCGATCTGAGTTCTTTGTGAACCTTTGATTTCAAAGGCTTTGAAACAACTTTCAAGGGTCTTGACTTTGAACACCTGCAAAATAAAGTTAGTCACAATAAAACAAGATATAGTGCGGAAAGTAAAAGATCGACACAAGGATATGTTTACGAAGTTCGGCTCTAAATAGCCTACTCTCCGTCCCAAGGTATAGCCTTAGGATCTAACTATCTATTATCAGCTTCAAAGAGTCCTAGATAAAAACTAGAAGAAATCCCTTTCTTCTTTCACTGTAGTCAATGCTAAGATCTAGCTTCAACTCTTCACCTTGCTATAATAGCCTAGTTACTTCGTAGAGTAACACACACTCGAGTATAACACTCTTTAGATATGCCAATGGAGCTCTCGAGTTTTATCTTTCTCTAGGGGATAAAGCTTTTTAGAAAAAAGAGAGAAAGAAAAACTATTGATCGAATGAAGATGATCTTGGATCGCTTGAAGACTATGGATGTTTCCGTGTAAGCTTGTGTCCTTGTTCTTCAATCGACATCTTCATTTATAACCTTATATGGAGAAGTCTTCTAGCCGTTGGAAAGATTACCATTTAGAGATCATTCATCTTCTCCATGAAGAGCGCTCTTTGGTTGAGATGAGATAGAAGTTGTGGATCTTCATCTCCTGAGAACACGTTTGTAACACCCCGATTCCACAGGACTCGGGATGCTACATTGGGCTAGGATCTCACAATGGATCCTGACCCTAGCCTGACAACAAGTTCATTGGATCTTACAACAAGACACAAGTAGAGTAAAACCACATACATAAAAGCTGTATAATACATCAAAAGAGTTTACAAACTCAAAGCCGAGTACAAAACAACAACAACAACATCTGATATAAAAGATCCCAACCCACGCATCCTAATGTACAGAAGTCATCGGCTGGTCACACCATATGGCTCACTCTGCAGTCTTACTAACCTGTAGATCATCTACAACACAGTATACACCGTTAGCTACAGTAATAGATAAGGATGAAGGTAATAGCACAAACACACATCAACATCTCATACATGCAATGTCACACACATTGATTTATTATCTTTTATTACGTTATTCCATTACTAATTCAACTTCTTTTGTAACACGAGGAGCCTAAAGAACCCCGTCTCTTCCCCCTTTAACCCAGGTGTTACATGGGGATCTACCTCCCCCCTGAGATACTGGCTTCCGAGCACCTCCTTCCACTCTCGTTATAATACACTTGGGCCATTTAAATGTAATATATGGTCATCCTAGTCTGGTTTAGGTTATAAATGCACAAACATATGAACACACACAACCATCACAATCACACAAATCCATAACTGAACGCTAAGTAAGTCCTATGAACTTACCTGTCACACTCGTATCCAATACCACGTCACAGCTTCCCCTTAGGGAAGAAACCAACGCCTGCAATAGCAAGGCACACAACATCATATACTGAAAAGGGTTATGAGACTCGTCTCCATAACCAGAACCAACCTACAACCTCAATCTAAACCTCAAGATCATAATAAGTTCACATATGCCTATAGCATAACCTCAACATCAACACAAGTGCCTAAGGCACATCTCTATCATGCTCCTCGACAAACTCCTTCTAACCAAGCTAGCCTAGCTCTACAACTAAAGCCAATGCCAAAGGAAAGGAAGAAGGAAACATACCAACAAGGTATGCTCTGGACGCACCAGCGGAAACAAAGGACGCAAGGTCGCTGAACCAGTCAGACGCAGGGGTGGATGGCTTAGGGAGCAGGGGTGGCTCACACACCAGGCACAGGTGCGGCTCAGGACAGGCGTAGGGGCGACTGTCTATGTAGAAAGTTGATCCCGACTTCTCTTCAACCTCTTTCTTGACTCTCTTCACGTCTTCAACATACCACAGCAGCATATACACATATATACACATATATGATCATCAAAAACTTCCAGGAAGGATCCAACACAAGTCTAAACTTGTGAGTCCTAAGCTAAAGAGTAAGATAAGAAGCAAATAAGAGAGGATGAAGAGGAAGAGGAAAGACTCACCACAAAACCTAAGCAGAAGAGAAGATCACCACAACCTCACCACAACTAGCTATCAACAGCACCACAACAATATCCACCATCATCAGCATCCAAAGCCAAGCTCAACACTCTCACAACTCACACAAGATCAAGAGAAGCAAAGAAGATCAAGGAAGAAGAGAAGAGAAAAAGAACGTAAGGAGGGAGAGAGAAGCTGAAGAGAGGTAGGAAACCCCTCATCTGAAGCAAGGCGAAGCTTATAAGAGAAGCCAGCTGTAAAGCACAAGTCAAGAGTCAACGAAAGCGGTTGTACACATACAGAGCCGCAGGGGCGGCTAGCCTAAGGCGCAGGGGCGCCTAGCCGTTGTGGCGGCCCAGGTGGTGCGCAGGGGCGGCCAGCAAAGTCAAGACAAGGCACACTCTAGCTCAACTAGGCTCCAAAGACTAAGGCTCTTACATCTCAGCCCCCTAAAAACAAGTTTCGTCCCAAAACTTGTAAAATCCCAAACCTCTCGGACCCATAAGCCGAGGTATAACTCTCTCTTCAAGAACATCATATCACAACCTATAACGTTCTATATCCTCAACACAGCATGGAGGAATCACAACTCCAGCATAACAACTCTACACAAGGCCTAGAGGAAGATCATCTCTAGCCAACCATTAACCACATCACACTGGCATGAAGGAAAGCCGTCTCCAGCCAAAACGTACACATAACAATACTGTGTGGAGGAAACCCATCTCCACTCACACTATGTCCATCAAGGTAGCATGGAGGAAAGAACCATCTCCAGCTAATCCTAACACACATACTATAGCATGGAGGAAAGAACCATCTCCAGCTATACCTATCTCGTACTAGCAAACAAGATCTAACAGATCATATGCACGTATCAAAGCTAGCACGAAAACACAGCATATCACATAAGCATACAACATGCACTCACCAAGAAGGCACTAAGATCTACTCGTGGATCCAACGGGTGCATCTAGCTCAGCATAAAACTCTGGATAGTTCCTCTGGATACTATCCTCTGTCTCCCAGGTAACCTCATCAGGTCCTCGTCTAGACCACTATATCCTCAACATAGGAATGTCCTTCAAACGCAGGCGTCTCACTCCTCGCTCTAGGACTACAATGGGATGCTTTGCAAATGTGTAGTCCCGCTCAACCACCAGATCATCATAACTCACACGATGTGCCTCGGATCTGGTATATACTCCCTCAGTTGAGACACATGAAACACAGGGTGAACACCCTCTAGCCTCGGAGGCAAAGCTAATCTGTAAGCTGCTCGCCTAACTCTATCCAGTATCTCGAAAGGACCGACATATCGGGGACTCAGCTTCCCTTTTATGCCAAAACGTCTGACGCCTCGCACTGGAGATACTCTCAACCAAACATGAGCTCCTACCCTGAACTCTAGAGGTCAACGCCTCTTGTCTGCATACGACTTTTAGCGACTCTGTGAAGCCAGCATCCTCTCTCTGATCAGCGCTACTCGAGCCATATCATCCTGAATTTGCTCTAGCACTATCCCACTAATACTGCTAGGCTCATCCCAACATAGAGTTGTACGACATCTACGTCCATACAGTGCCTCATAAGGAGCCATCCCTATAGATGCATGTCAACTGTTGTTGTATGAGAACTCAACGAGTGGGAGGTAATCAGACCATCCCTGTCCCCAATCCAACACACAGGCTCGTAGCATGTCCTCTAAGGTTTGGATGGTCCTCTCTGACTGACCATCTGCCTAGGGGTGAAACGCAGTTGTGAAGTGTAGACTCGTCCCTAAAGCAGTCTGAATTTGCTGCCAAAATCTCGATGTGAATCATCCATCACGATCAGAAACGATCGTCCTCGGTACCCCATGGAGTCTCACTATCTGTCTAGTGTACTCCTCAGCCAATCTGCTCACGGGCCACGTCTCTCTGATGGGGATGAAACATGCCGTCTTCGTCAATCTGTCAACGATCACCCAGATGGCATCAAAGCTCCTGCTAACCCTCAACCCGGTCACAAAATCCATGGAGACGTCCTCCCACTTCCACTATGGCAATAGTAGTGGATGGAGCTCACCTCCAGGCCTGAAATGCTCTATCTTGACCTGCTGACAGGTCGCACACTGAGCCACAAATCTTGCTACATCGGGCTTCAGCCCTCCCCACCAATATGAGCGTCTCACATCATCGTACATCTTACTCGTACCAGGGTGTACTGAGTAAGGTGTACAGTGAGCCTCCTATAATATCCGATATCTCAGCTCTGCATCTGTAGGAACACAGATACGATCATGTCGCCTCATAACTCCATCTGCCCCAATAGTGAACTGAGGTGCCTCTCCGCGAGACATCCTATCTCTTATCCTCGTCAAGGTCGGGCAGGTCCCCTGCTTCTGTTGGATCTCATCCTATAGACTAGGTAGAACCTCTAAAGCAAATAACTGGGCATCCTCATCAGGAAACTGGATGTCCATCTCTAGCCAGGCTAGATCCCTCTGAAGCCGAGGCTGTAAAGTAAGTCTGGAAATCACCTTCTCTCGAGGCGTCTTCTTGGTCAAGGCGTCAGCTACAACATTTGCCTTGCCAGGATGATACAAAATCTTAAGGTCAAAGTCCTTGATCAACTCAAGCCATCGACGCTGGCGGTTATTTAATTCCCGCTGCGTGAAAATATACTTCAGACTCTTATGGTCTGTGAAGATCTGACATGTAACATCATATGGGTAATGTCTCCAGATCTTCAAAGCATGAACTACCGCTGCAAACTCCAGATCATGAGTCGGGTAGTTCTCCTCATACGTGATCAACTGTCGAGACGCATATGCAATCACTTTGCCTCTCTGCATCAACACATATCCCAAGCCTAGCTTGGATACATCACTGTAGACCACAAAATCATTAGAACCCTCTGGCTGTGCCAAGACAGGAGCGGAAGTCAAACGCCTCTTCAACCTCTCAAAACTCTCAGTGCACTAGTCAGTCCATACAAATCTGGTAGTCTTCCTCAAAAGACTCGTCAGTGGACGGGCAATCACAAAAAATCCCTCCACAAAGCGTCTGTAATAACCGGCTAAGCCAAGAAAGCTACGCACTTCCTTGACGTTCGTCAGTGTCGTCCATGCAACAACAGACTCGATCTTCGCCGGGTCTACCATAATCTCGTCGGCGGAGACGATATGTCCAAAGAAAGCAACCTCAAACATCCAGAACTCACACTTAGAGAGCTTGGCGTACAACTCTCTATCCCTCAAAATCTGTAACACTGTCCTCAGGTGTCCAGCATGCTCCTCTCTACTACGAGAGTACACTAGAATGTCATCAATGAAGACCACCACAAACTGATCCAGGAAGTCGATGAAGATGTTGTTCATCAACTCCATGAATACTGTTGGGGCATTCGTCAGCCCAAATGGCATCACTACAAACTCGAAGTGTCCATAACGGGTACGAAATGCCGTCATGTGCGCATCATGCTCTCTCACCCTCAGCTGGTGATATCCAGAACGCAAGTCAATCCTGGAGAAGACTGTCGCTCCCTGTAGATGATCAAGTAGATCATCAATACGAGGTAGTGGATACCTGTTCTTGATGGTCGCCTTGTTCAGCTCTCTGTAATCTGTACACAGTCTCAACGATTCGTCCATCTTCCGCACGAAGAGGACAGGTGCACCCCTTGGTGAAACGCTAGGGCGCATGAAGCCCTTCTCATCCAACTCCTCGAGTTGTTTCTCCAACTCCAACATCTCGACATGTGTCATACGGTATGGGGCCTTCGAGATGGGTCTCGTGCCAGGCTCCAAGTCAATACCAAAATCTACGCTCCTCTGAGGTGGCAGGCTAAACGGCTCTGCAAAAACGTCTATAAACTCACAGACCACTGGTATATCCTCCAAAGCTGGAGTCTCTCCATCCTTCATGGCGTAGCACTAGAAGGCATCACATCCCTATGAAATCAGTCTAGGTGCTCGTACGGCACTAATAACAGATCCTGTCTTCCCAAGGTCCCAACCCCGGAAAACCTCTATCGGACCTAAGTCGGTAGAGACTGTAACAGTCCTCTTACCCACATCTAACACCGCACGGTGTCTACGCATCCAATCCATACCAAATATGACTTCTTCATGCATCAAAGGTATGACTAAGAAGTCAACAAGCAGTACACGAGTCCCTAAGCGTAGGGGACAACTACGTATCTCTTGGGTACTTCTGACCCTACTACCATCGGGTAACCCTATAGTAAAGGGTGCCCCCTCTATGGTAGACAAACTCAAACGCTCAACACAAGCAGCAGAAATAAATGAATGCGTAGCACCCGTATCAAATAAAACTCTAACAAGTAAACCATGTAACAGAATGGTTCCTGTGGCAGCTGGTGTTGGCGGCTCCTCAACACTCCTCAGCTCAAAAACTCTACCTCGAGCTCCTTGGATATCACTAGTGTAAGCCTCTCTACCTCTACTGAGATGACCCTTGAGTAGCAGGCGTGCCTGGGACTCTCTACTGTCATTGTGTCTGATGTTGAGGCGGTCTCTTCCCACCTCCTGCTGCACTTGGAGGGGAAGAACCCTGTTGTGATGACGCCTTGCCTTGACGGCAAAACGTAGCTCTATGTCCTGGCTTACCACACGAGAAGCAAGTAAGTGGTGCTCTAGGACAATCAGTCCTCATATGCCCATAGGCCCCGCAGTTGTAACACTGCTGGCCTCTCTCAGCTGTCTGTGCAGACATTGGAACACTCGAGCGGCCCAAAGTCTGACCTCGCCCGTATCCAGATGCTCCTGTACCAGTCGGTGCGGTACACTGCCTCTTCTCAGACCGTCCTGTCTGAGAAGTCCTCCTCTCGCTAGCTCTCTCTCTCTCATAGGTAGAGGCCCGATCCTGGTAGTCTGCCAATGATTCATAGTGAAATCCCGCCATGTATGAGCGTGTGCTCTCCCTCAGACGACGGGCGAAAAGGTACACATGCTGGTCCTCAGATGGTGCAGCTGGACCCAGCAATGCCAACTCCGTTTGGAAGCGGCGAATAGCGTCTATAATGGGTGCGTCCTCCAAAACCCGCCTCCACGAAATCATGCAGCTTCTCCCTTCTCAATGAGGCAGGGCAAAACTGCTCCCTCAACATAGTCCTCATCTGCTCATAGGTGGTGACTCGTGCTCTAACTGTCCTCCACCACTGATGTACTAGGTCACGGAATAGAGATTGTACTAGCTCCATCCGTCTGTCCTCTAGGCAGCGAATAGACTCTAAAGCTGAGTTTACATGCCCAATCCACACCTCAGTCTCCAGACCAATCTCCCTAGAGAAGTGTGGTACTCCCTGCTGGTGGAATGCCTTCAACCAAGTATCTAGTCCATGGGATCTCTCAGATGATCCCTCATGCCCTGGCAGATCTGGGGCTCGTCTGCCCGCTCTGATGGCCTCCTCAAAATGCCGTAGATAAACTTTGAACTTTGATCCGCCCATAGAGACATGGTATGAGCCATCAGACTGGCCTGGATGGGTCTGCTGCCTCCTGGACCCACCACTCCTCATAGCTGGAATTACGCTCTCAGCAACCTCCTCAGGAGCCTCCTCCACCACTAGTGGATCTGCAGCGGGAGCTGGTCCCTGTCCTATCCCTCCTGGAGGAAGAGGTGGTCTACCTCTACCTTTGCCTGCAACAGTAGTAGCTCTAGTCCGAGCCATCTGCGGGGTATGCACACCTAACGTATAAGGCTCTATATAGGCCATAAGTATATATATATATATATATATATATATATATATATATATATATATATAGTACTTAATAATACATGCATACACATTATCACATAAGAGATATCTATATATATATATATATATATATATATATATATCTATATATATATATATATATATATATATATATATATATATATATATTACTGTCGAGATCCTCAGATGGGTGACGACTTCTGTACACATTATCCCAAAACATTTGTACTCGCTTTAAAGCCAAAAACTTTTTAAAAAGTCAGACCCCATGTGGGTTCTGTTTAGTTATCCACTCTACCTTTATTGCAGATAGCAAGTGCCATTGTTGTCAACCTAAGGCTCTAATACCAACTCTGTAACACCCCGATTCCGCGGGATTCGGGATGCTACATTGGGCTAGGATCTCACAATGGATCCTGACCCTAGCCTGACAACAAGTTCACTAGATCTTACAACAAGGCACAAGTAGAGTAAAACCAAATACATAAAAGTTGTATAATACATCAAAAGAGTTTACAAACTCAAAGCCGAGTACAAAACAACAACAACAACATCTGATACAAAATATCCCAACCCACGCATCCTAATGTACAGAAGTCCTCGGCTGGTCACACCATCTGGCTCACTCTACAATCTTCCTAACCTGCAGATCATCTACAACACGGTATATACCGTTAGTTACAGTAATAGATAAGCATGAAGGTAATAGCACAAACACACATCAACATCTCATACATGCAATGTCACACACATTCATTTATTATCTTTTATTACATTATTCCATTACTAATTCAACTTCTTTTGTAACACGAGGAGCCTAATGAACCCCGTCTCTTTACCCTTTAACCCCGGTGTTGCATGGGGATCTACCTCCCCCCTGAGCTACTGGCTTCCAAGCACCTCCTTCCACCCTCGGCGAGCTTCTAGCAAGTGGTTACCGCCCGTTATAATACACTTGGTCCATTTAAATGTAATATATGGTCGTCCTAGTCCGGTTTAGGTTATAAATGTACAATCATATGAACACACACAACCATCACAATCACACAAATCCATAACTGAACGCTAAGTAAGTCCTATGGACTTACCTGTCACACTCGTATCCAATACCACGTCACAGCTTCCCCTTAGAGAAGAAACCAACGCTTGTAATAGCAAGGCACACAACATCATATACTGAAATGGGTTAGGAGACTCGTCTCCATAACCAGAACCAACCTACAACCTCAATCTAAACCTCAAGATCATAACAACTTCACATATGCCTATAGCATAACTTCAACATCAACACAAGTGCCTAAGGCACATCTCTATCATGCTCCTCAACAAACTCCTTCTAACAAAGCTAGCCTAGCTCTACAACTAAAGCCAAGGCCAAAGGAAAGGAAGAAGGAAACATACCAACAAGGTATGCTCTGGACGCACCAACGGAAACAAAGGACGCAAGGGCGCTGAACCAGTCAGGCGCAGGGGCGGATGGCTTAGGGCATAGGGGCGGCTCACACATCAGGCGCAGGTGCGGCTCAGGACAGGCGCGGGGGCGGATGTCTATGCAGAAAGTTGATCCCGACTTCTCTTCGACCTCTTTCTCGACTCTCTTCATGTCTTCAACATACCACAGCAGCATATACACATATATACACATATATGATCATCAAAAACGTCCAGGAAGGATCCAACACAAGTCTAAACTTGTGAGTCCTAAGCTAAAGAGAAAGATAAGAAGCAAAGAAAAGAGGATGAAGAGGAAGAGGAAAGACTCTCCACAAAACCTAAGCAGAAGAGAAGATCACCACAACTGGCTATCAACCACACCACAACAATATCCACCATCATAAGCATCCAAAGCCAAGCTCAACACTCTCACAATTCACACAAGATCAAGAAAAGCAAAGAAGATCAAGGAAGAAGAGAGGAGAAAAAGAACGTAAGGAGGGAGAGAGAAGCTGAAGAGAGGTAGGAAATCCCTCATCTAAAGCAAGGCGAAGCTTATAAGAGAAGCCAGCTGTAAAGCACAAGTCAAGAGTCAACGAAAGCGGCTGCACACATATAAAGCCGCAGGGGCGATTAGCCTAAGGCGCAGGGGCGCCTAGCCGCTGGGGCGGCCAGCAGAGTCAAGACAAGGCACACTCTAGCTCAACTAGGATCCAAAGACTAAGGCTCTTACAACGTTGATCTCTCGCTCCTTGATCTTCTCTTATTTGTTGTAACAATCTTTAAAAGTAGAGAGAGAATCTTCGTGCTTTTCGGTTAAGGATCTTTGAAAGATCTTCTTTGATGGTCGGTTGAGATCTTAACTTGATCATATATTTTTGTTTGAGCATATCTCTCGTGGAAGATCTTCTTAGTGATTTGAAATCTTTGAATGTGCGCCCTTGACTTCTTCGTTCCCTTGGAATTCGTTTCAAGGCCTTTGTCGTTTGAAAACTCTAAACTCCTTGTCTTTCAAACTCTTCCAAGGTCCTTTGAAGTCTCTTGCAAAACCTGCACTTTAAATACTCCAAACCACCATACCAAACCAAGCAACTCGATATATAAACAATTCATTTGTTAGTGTATCAAAATACTTCATTTGTGTTTAAGTTTTCCATCATCAACAGCTGTATAACTTTATAATCAAGGCGGAGTTTTCAATCTCCCCTTTGATGGAAGACAACACAAATGTTTTCGTACCTGCATTTGTAAGGTTAGTGATGTATATATGAATATAAAAACCTAAAATGCAGAATGCAGAATATCAAATGTCGGATCACATTCATTTCTCCCCCTTTGTCTTTCAACAAGGGAGAAAAATAGTTAAAGCACGAGAGTTTTATACAACCTAAAAGTATTTCCACAAAACCAAAAAAGATTAAATTATTCAAAAACAAGCCCTTGATATCAATATCAAGGGCCTTGAAAGTCATGGACATCTAAGAGCTTCAGTTTTCTTTATACCACCTGGATGAGCTTCCTTTCCCATAATGCTCCCTCAAACACATTTTCCTCTAGCGTTTTTGAGCATGGACGAGGTCAAGTTCTTTGCGAGAAAGGTCTGTTCGCCTCTGATCAGAATTCTTTTCATATTTCTTGACTACCCCAAATTCTTCAATATTCAGAATGTCTGGATCCTCAGATGATGGTTGGCAAATAGGACAGTCTTTGACAATTTTATGACATTGGGTCATGACCTGTTCAGCATCCTTCCTGGTAGCTTGTCCATCTTCTTTTGTTAAAGGTTTGATGCTACTAGCAGCTGTAAGAGAAAGGGCATTGACATGAAACATTTGATTAATTTTTTGATTAAGAATACCCAGTAAATCTTGTGTTTCATCCAGCTTGTCAATCACTGTTGCTCGGAAAAAGACAAGATCGGTTCTCAGAGAGTCCATTGTACTCTCTACAGCTTCCAAACGTTGCACCGTGGTATAATTCCAAGCTGGTTGCTCCTTTAGAACCCATATTGTTCTATAGTCAAATTCTGTTCTCTTAATCCCTAAACTGTCAAAGAATTTCTCATCCAATTCTCCACACTCAATGTGTTCCACCTCATCAGAATAGTCAATAGAAAAATGCTGAAAGATCTTTGGAAGCAAATTTCCATAAGGCATGTGATAATCACTGGGAGAATTTAACACATTGACCATATGAGACAGAAAATTTTCAGGAAGATTAACCTTTAACCCATTCAACACATGATACACAAACGCAAGTAATGCATTGGTCACCACATCTTTGTTGTTACTCCTTGGTACCACACATCTAACCAAAGTAGCACAAACAATTTTGGCTTCAAGGGTTAGACAAGTAGTAGCGGGTTATGTTAAAGCATTGGGACGAAGAAATTGTTCTTTGGCCAATTGAATGGTTCTAGCAAGGGTAGGATGATCAAAGACATCATAGCAAGAAAGACCAAAGATATCACCAATAATCTCAGTAGTAATGGTGGTTTTCTTACCTTTGACAACTGAGTCCAAAACCCATTCTCCCCTTTCTCTTCTGGCGGTTAAGTTTATGTAGAACAACTTGGTTAATCGTGGGAAGGAGACTTGTCCTGGGTTGAGCATAAACCAGATATGGCTTGCTTGAAGCACTTCAAGTCCTAGTAAAGAGAAGCATGTGAAGAGTTCTCTATCGACAAACTCACACATGCATTCATGTCGTTCTTCGAACTCATTTAGCCATTTCTTGACGGCGGTTTGACTTCCAAACCAGTGTGAGGGAAGCCTCGTCTTGGCAAAAATTTTAGCGTCATTCAGATGAATTGGAGTACTTGAGCTTGAATCTGACCCTGAGCTTGATTCAAAGTCTGAGTCGGATGAAATCTGAACCACTCTCTGTCTCTTGGGGGCAGATAATTTTGCCTCATCAACTGAAGATCTCTTGGTTGCCATGAGAAATTTTGAGAGAAAGATGAAGAGAGTTTGTGAAAAAACGAAAGAGAAAAGCACCATGTTTTCAAAGAGAGAATGAAGCGGAATAGATAAAGAAAGAAGAGAAGTGGTATTTAAGGGAAGAAGTCACATCAAAGTAAGATCACTAAGATATTGAGAAATTCAAAATCTTGGGAGAATCATTATTGATTAAATTTCTTTCCATAAATTTTGGTAACCACTTTTCAAAATCCTTTGAATCTGAAAATAAAGCCTTTTGAAATCCCTTTTAAAGAAACTCTTAAAAAAATTAGAAATTTGCATATCTAAAAGATATGAATTCCTAATTGATTCGTTTTTAATTTACCCTTTGAAACGTGTTTCAAGACCCTTGAATTGCCTTTCAAGGCCCTTGAAAACATTAATTGGGCTGCATTCGTAGGAATAAATAAAATGATTTTCTCCCCCTACGTTAATGCTTCCTTGTTCAACATACCAAGCTCCAATCTAATAAAATAAAATTGTTCCTCAGGAAGAGGCTTGGTAAAGATATCTGCAAGCTGCAAGTTAGTAGATATAAAAGAGATCGAAACATCACCTTTCTCAACATGATCATGTATGAAGTGATGCCTTACATCAATATGCTTAGTCCTTGAGTATTGTACAAGATTTTTGGTTATAGAAATAGCACTAGTATTATCACATTTTATGGGAATACCTTTTAAGTCAAAGCCAAGATCACGAAGTTGTTGAGCAATCCATAGAATTTGTGCACAACAGGCTCCCGCAACTATATATTCAGCTTCGGATGTGGATAGGGCGACATAATTTTTCTTCTTGGAGTGCCAACTGATTAGGGATGACCCTAAGAATTGGCAACATCCAAAAGTGCTTTTCCTATCAACCTTATAACCTACAAAATCTGCATCTGAATAGCCAACAAGGTGAAACGAGCTTTGACGTGGGTACCATAACCCTAGATCCTTAGTGCCATTGAGATATCGAAAAATTCTTTTCACAACTATCAAGATAGATTTGTACTACTAATATATCGTTACCTCTGGTTTTGATAAATAAAGTTTTATCAATCAAACCTCTTTTGAATTTGTTTTCAAGAAGATATTTGGACAATATTTCATACCAATCTCGAGGAGCTTGCTTAAGACCATAAAGAGCTTTGTCCAATTTAAAAACAGGATCCAAAAATTCATCATTTTCAAAACCAGGAGGTTGAGCAACATAGACTTCTTCTTCCAAGAAACCATTTAGAAAAACACATTTTACATCCATTTGAAAAAGTTTTATGCTCATAAAAGATGCAAATGCAAGTAGCATACGTATAGCTTCTAACCTGGCAACCGGGCAAAAGTCTCCTCATAATCAATACCTTCTTCTTGGTTATAGCCTTGTGCTACTAGTCGTGCTTTATTTCATATGACTTTTCCACTTTCATCCAACTTATTTCGAAAGACCCATTTCGTGCCGATGACAGATTGATGCTTTGGTCTTGAAGTAAGAGTCCATACCCTATTTCTCTCAAACTCATTTAGTTCATTTTTCATGGCAATGATCCAATCGGGTTCTTGAAGTGCTTGAACATAATTCTTTGGCTTGATAAGAGACACGAACGCGGAGAAAGCACATAGATTATTCACTTTAGATCGAGTTTGAACTCCAACATTTGGATCTGAGATCACATTCTCTTGTGGATCGTATGAAGAGTGTTGAAATTTTCTTCATTTGTAAGATGTAGCAGATCCTGAAGGTTGAGCCTCATATGCTTGACTAGATTCAGGTACCGTTGATATATTTTCCTTGGATCCTATCTCAAGGCCTTGAAGTTGAGTTTCAAGCCCTTGAACCAGAGTTCTAACATCACGGTTTTCTATTTCAAGGTCTTGAAGGTGAGATTCAAAGCTTTGAGGGTTTTCTTCGGTATCTTGAATCTTTTTTTGCATATTATTTTCTTGATCTTTAGGATCTTTATCTTCATCCGAATTGTGATCTTCTCGTTGATTCAGATTTAGATCTACAAAACTTTCACTCAAAGTACCATCATTGCTTTCGTCAAAAATAACATGGATACTTTCCTCAACACTTTTGGTACGTTTGTTATAGACACGATAGGCTTTGCTATTTGAAGCATATCGAATAACTATTGCTTCATCACTACGTGCATCAAATTTCTCAAGGTTATCTTTGTCATTGTTATGAACAAAGCAAGTACATCCAAAAGGTTTGAAATATGAAATATATGGTTTTCTTACTTTAAAGAGTTCATAAGAAGTCTTTTTCAAAATAGGGCAAATTAAACATCTATTCAAAATATAATTTGCAGTGTTTACTGCTTTAGCCCAAAAACTTTTTGGCAAACTATTTTCTAAAAGCATTGTCCTAGACATATCCTCAAGAGTGCGGTTCTTACGTTCCACAACTTCATTCTGTTGAGGCGTTATAGGAGCTGGAAAGCTATGTGAAATACCATATTTTGCACAAAACAAATTAAACTTTAGTTGATCAAATCCTCTACCATGATCACTTCTTATAGAAATGATTGGTAGGTTTTTCAAAGTTTGTAACTCCTTACATAATTTTGAAAACTCAAATAATGCTTCAAATTTTTCTCGTAGAAAAAAAATCCATGTTAAACGAGAGAAATCATCCACGATAACAAGGATGTACTGCTTGCCTCTAGGAGATTTGACACGCATAGGTCCACAAAGATCCATATGTAAGAGTTCAATGGGTCGAGAAGAACTTACAACTTTCTTAGGTTTGAATGAACCTCTTGTTTGTTTACCTTGTGTACAAGCCTTACATAGTTCATCTACCTTGAAATTTAGGTTTGGCAAACCACGTACCAAATCCTTTGTAAGTAGCTTCTGCATTGTGTGCATGCTTACGTGACAAAGTCTTCTATACAAAAGCCTTGGATCATCAGTCAAGGTCTTTAGACATTTTAGCTTAGTTCCTGAAACTTGGTTAGTACTCATAGAATAAACATTGTTACTTCTAGGAGTAGTAAGCACAATTTCACCCGTCTTTTTGTCTTGAACTTCACATTTTTTTGAATCAAACAATACTTTGTTGCCCTTATCACATATTTGAGAGATG
This sequence comes from Fagopyrum homotropicum, assembly GCA_033239125.1. NCBI lineage: Eukaryota > Viridiplantae > Streptophyta > Magnoliopsida > Caryophyllales > Polygonaceae > Fagopyrum > Fagopyrum homotropicum. The sequence continues at coordinate 104,038,714 of BSWB01000007.1, forward strand.
CTAAGCAGATTATACTTCAAATTGTTAACCAAATATACATCATCAATGAAGTTAGATGAATTATAACATATTTTACCAATGCCAATAATGTCACACTTTCCTTTATCACCAAGCGTAATGGTTCCAGATGATTGCTTCTTTAAATCTGAGAATAGTGAGCTTTTTCCACTCATGTGTCTTGAGCAACCACTATCTAATATCCATTTATGCTCCTTTACCTTGGTGATATCCTGCAAAACAGCAAACATCAACCTTTCCGGGTCGACCAAATGACATATTTTGGTCCATATTCAAGTTCGATCATGTTTGGTGGTCTAGTACCTTTAGAAACCCAGATTTGTTTGACTTGTTTCCTTAAACATGGAGGATAGGTGTTTCTAATAATATAAGGATCATTTCTTTTATATGGACATGTAGATTTAACATGACCCTTTTTACAACTGCAAAAGTGAGTAGGCATATGAATACTTCCTTTGGCTTTGAAAAAAGTGGTAGTAGGTTTTTTAGGAAAGCTCCTATGATAACCTATACCATTTTTGTTAAGGGAGAACTGTTGTTCACTCATCATTCTCTCAAGATTATCTTTTGAACGAGTAAACTTATCAAGTGCAGCCTTCTGGTCTTGATACATCAAAGTTAGATCAACTTTCTCTTTCTCTAGATCGATATATTTTCGATGAAGAGAGGAGAGGTTGTCCTTGAGAATCACATTTTCTGATTCCAAGGCCTTGATATTGTCATCAAGGTCCACTTTTTCTGTGTTAAGATTTTCAATCTCCAAAGACATCTCACTTAGTTGGTTTTCTTTTTCTAGTAGCTTTTCTTTCAAAAAAATCTATCCTAATATGCTATGTTCTTTGTCACATATGATAATATCTGTAAGGAATTGTTTCAGGTCAGATTCAAGTTGAGACATAATTGTACTTATCACATTGTCAACATATAGATATGAATCTTCTTCATGATCGGCCATGAGACACAAGTTTGCTTGTTCTTTTTCGTCTTCTGATTCATTTGATGATTCTGAATCACTCCATGAAGCTACCATAGCTTTCGTCTTTTGATCATTTTTCTTGAAGTTGGTCCTCTCCTTTTGTGGACATTCCTTCCCAAGATGATCTGTTTCACCACATTCAAAACAAGTCACCACTCTAGTTTTCTTGTTAGAGTTAGAAAACTTACCTCGGGATTTTAATGTTCGTGGATATTCTCTATTGTTAGCAGATTGTTTCTTTAACATGAGAATTCTCACGAGACCCTTAGATATCATGGCAATTGCATCTTCTTCTTCATCATCATCACTATCTTCCTCGTCTGATGGTAATTCATCCTTTCTTGATCTTAATACCAAATTCTTGGAGTTGGATGGGAGCTCTCCATCTTCTTCACCAAGAACCATTTCATGTGTGATGAGTTTTCCAAGGAGGTCATCAAGAGGAAGAGTTGAGAGATTCTTAGCTTCTTCGATGGAATTCATCTTTGGTCCCCACTTATCTTTAGGTAAGCTCCTTAGAACCTTCCTAACATTCTCTTCGTTTGTGAAGATCTTTCCTAGTGAGTCCAAGTTGTTCACGATCTCATTGAATCTTGTGAACATTTCCTTGACTGTTTCATTTGGATTCATCTTGAATAGCTCGTAGTGTCTGAGGAAGATGCTAATCTTTGTTTCCTTGACTTGACTTGTAACTTCGTAAGTGACAACGAGTTTGTCCCATATTTCCTTTGCACTCTTGCATGATAAGATGCGGTTGAATTCATTGGCATCTAATCCGCAGTAGAGTAGGTTCATTGTTTTGTAGTTCTTTGACACACTGTCCAGGTCAGTTTGTGTATGGTCAGCTTCTTTCTTTGGGACTTGGACACCTTAAATTGTTGTAGTTGGGACTTTGGGGCCATTTTGAACAATGCTCCATAGTTCCATGTCCTGATCAACAATGAACATACGCATGAGTGCTCTCCAATGAGCAAATTTGTTGCCACAGAAGAGTGGTGGTCGAGATGAGGATCTTCCTTGAGCAAATCCTTCATCACCTACAAGATTCATGATTAGTCTCACTGATGGTTAAATCAATACACGTGAGTCTAGCTTTGATACCAATTGAAGAACCGTTAGGTGAATATAAAGGATAAAGATACTCTAGAAGGGGGGTTGAATAGAGTATGGGAACTTTTCGCAAAAACAATCTCAATGCCTTGAAACCAATTTCAAGGGCCTTGATGTCGATTTGAGTTCTTTGTGAAACTTTGATTTCAAGGGCTTTGAAACAACTTTCAAGGGCCTTGACTTTGAACACCTTCAAAACAAAGTTAGTCACAATTGAACAACAAGATATAGTACGGAAAGTAAAAGATCGACACAAGGATATGTTTACGAAGTTCGGCTCTAAATAGCCTACTCTCCATCCTAGGGTATAGCCTTAGGATCTAACTATCTATTATCAGCTTCAAAGAGTCATAGTTACAAACTAGAAGACATCCCCTTCTTCTCTCACTATAGCCAATGCTACGATCTAGCTCCAACTCTTCATCTTGCTATAATAGCCTAGTTACTTCGTAAAGTAACACACACTCGAGTATAACACTCTTTAGATATACCAATGGAGCTCTCGAGTTTTATCTCTCCCTAGGGGATAAAGCTTTTTTAGAAAAAAGAGAGAAAGAAAAACTATTGATCGAATGAAGATGATCTTTGATCGCTTGAAGACTATGGATGTTTCCATGTAAGCTTTTGTCCTTGTTCTTCAATTGACATCTTCATTTATAACCTTCTATGGAGAAGTCTTCTAGCCGTTGGAAAGATTATTGTTTGGAGATCATTCTGCTTTTCCATGAAGATCGCTCTTTGGTTGAGATGAGATAGAAGTTGTGGATCTTCATCTCCTAAGAATATGTTGATCTCTCGCTCCTTGATCTTCTCATATTTGTTGTAACAATCTTCAAAATCTGAGGAGAGAATCTGCGTGCTTTTCGGTTAAGGATCTTTGAAAGATCTTCTTTGATGGTCTGTTGAGATCTTCACTTGATCATATCTTTTCGTTTGAGCAAATCTCTCGTGGAAGATCTTCTTAGTGATTTGAAATCTTTGAACTTGCGCCCTTGACTTCTTTGCTCCCTTGGGATTCATTTCAAGGCCTTTGTCGTTTGAATACTCTAAACTCCTTGTTTTTCAAACTCTTCCAAGGTCCTTTGAAGTCTCTTGCAAAACCTGCACTTTAAATACTCCAAGCAACTCGATATATAAACAATTCATTTGTTAGTGTATCAAACTACTTCATTTGTGTTTAAGTCTTCCATCATCAACACCTGTATAACTTTACTTTCAAGGTGGAGTTTTCAGAGATAACTCCACAACATTAATAATATTTTGTCCAACTCATTTAATGTCTTCTGATCAATCTGTCTCCTCAAAGAAAGTTGTCTCTTTACAGGAATCCATCCCTCTAGAGCTATCAAAAATATCAACCAGAATGAAGCGGGTAGGATATCCAGAATAATAGTAGCACGTGGAGAAAAGCCTGCAATAGGAAAATTGTTTAGATTCTAAAGAATTGTTCATCAGATAAAAGGCAAATTGAGTGATTATGGAATCTCAAATAAGTTGGCATCATCATAACTCAATAGTGATACATTACGAAATATGCATTCCGTGAATACATAATTTCAGGAGTTATTGAGTCAATGCTTTATCGGTAATAGATCAAATATGTTGATAATATATCTTGCCTACAACAAAAACAATATGATTGATGAACAAACTTTTGTCAAATTTCTTAGAATTTATTGAAAAACTACATTTTTCATGTTATTTTTTTAATAGAATTTTGGCATATAAAAAATCTATTAGAAACTTCTGATAGCATGAATTATAGTCTATACTTTGGGACCTGTTTAGACGTTTTATCTTCAATAATCTGCATGTTTGGATGTATATTATGTGATTATATTGTCGTTTCATCTATCTTTGCAGGAATCGAGGTCTACACCAAGTTTCGTTGTAATCGTAGGTAAAATGGCACGTTTAGCATCAAAATGGAGCTAAAGGAGCGAAGGAGTCATTAGAGCTACATTCAGGAGCTTAAGGAAGAATCCAGAAAGCATGGAAATGGATTAAAGATTCACTTTGGACCAGATTTGAGAGATTTCACATTCAGTTTAGAGTCACCTCGGTCAGCTACAGTACCATCTCGACCGAGGTGATCCAGAGGAGCGTCCCGACCGAGGCGAGCACCTTGGACGCGGCGAGATATATTTTATTCTTGGCTGAGATCTTTTATTTTTGGAAAGAGGATCTTATATTTTTAGGCTGGATTCCTGGAAGGAAGAAGATAATTCAGCTGATATATTTTACCTATTTTATGGGAAAATATCTTTCTAAGATCTTTTATCTTTGGGAGGTAATTTTCCTATAAAAAGGGTTGGATTTTCCACAAATTCAACCGTGCTTAAACAGCCGTTACACCCCACTACAGCTGGGAGATTTGAAGAACCTTTTTGAAGGTTGAAGGAAGATTGAAGGAAGGAAGTTGATAGATTTTATAGCTTTTGTGAAGGGTTTTGTAAGACTTTCTTAAATTCCCTTCTTGTTAATTTGTCTTGTTGGATTGTGATCCAAGGAACGCTTGTTTGTTTGATAATTGATTCAGTTATTGAAGCCTTTCTATTAAGTTTTTGTGTTCAACTATTCATTCTCTTCCCTTATATTTGATTATTGCTTTCATGATGATGAGTAGCTAATTTCCTTGTGTGATTCTAGGGTGATTGGCTGAAGGTTGTGGGAAAAAAACAATGATAGAATAATCTTAATCACAGTAGGACCCTGAAAGCTCGAGTCTTTATCCTTAACCCTAGAACATCTCGCTCAGTCGATGAACATCTCGGCCGAGGTGGAATTCGTCTGACCGAGGTGACATTTTCTTATCCGTAACTGAGAGGTAAGTGTTAGAGTTTTCTAAATCCTATTCTTATTACACCTTTCCTGGTTCAATGCAAGCTTAGGATGAGACTTACCCGGTGATTCCTTTATTTGTTTACCCAAGATCATAAGTATAGGTAGTAAAGGTTTATCCTTTATTAGGGTTTGAGTGTGCTTTCATTCCATCTTTGTGAGTTAGCCTGAGACTTACCCGGTAAAGGTTGATTCTATTCCCTTAGGTGGTGTGTTGGTTTGAGGTTATAGTTCTTTTCCTTAATTCCTTGAGACTTACCCGGTAATAGGAGTTACGGTTTTGGATTAGTGAGTAGTGAGACTTACCCGGTGATCTATTCCACTTTAGTAACACCTTCCCTTGCAAAAATCTCAGCTTTGTCCGCTTATCTTTAGATCTTGAGTTGGAACCACAAGTAGACGCTTTAATCCCTAGAATTGCATATTTCCTTTAATTAACTTTTTATCATCTTTGATTGCTTTAATCGCTTTTGTGGTTAGTAATTACATAAATTACCTACACCTGCTTTGTTTCACTAAGTCCCTGTGATCGACCCCTGGAATTTCTTGCTTTTTACTACGATTGACCCGTACACCGTGGGTTCGCATCCTTGTTTTAAGCTTACATCTAGGGTTATAAATTTAAAGCTTGCACACACCATTTGGAGCCAACAAGTTTTTGGCGCCGTTTTCGGGGACTTGGTCTAGACCGAGCCGGTTGCGGTTGGCTTTCGGGGCGCTTGCCCCTGTTTCTACTAACCACTCTACTTGAGTCACTTTCGCAGGTTCATTTTCTTAGGTTTATGCGAAGAACCCGCGCTGGGAAGGAAATCGTTCCTTACGATCCCGAACTAGAAAAGACATACAAAAGACGCTTGAAAGAAGCGAAGATGGCCAATCAGGATAATCGCGATCTTGAGGCCGAATTGAAGAAGGCGTTAGAACAACTACGCCTCAGCAAGGAAGAGCTGAGACTCGAAAGGGAACAAACTCTCACAAGGACTGAGGCGATCGAAGCAGATATTGCGGCTTTACGAGACCAGTATCTACCTCGACCGAACCTAGATCTTCGACCGAGGCAAGACCCTGCTCCAGATCCTCGACCGAGGCAGAATCCAATACCTGCTACCCCGGCCGAGATACTTCCACCTTGGATGCCAGTCCGAGATGCTATTTTTGCAGGTATTCCACAGACCCTGGGGCAAAGGATGGACCCCAATCAGCAACTGAGGCATCCAGGAGTCAACCTAGGTGATCCAGCGGACCATGATTATGAGCTTCGACCGCAAGTTCTTTCCATGATTCGCCAAAGCAAGTTTGGAGGGCTAGAGAGGGAATCTCCGCATCAACATCTACAAAACTATGAGATCTTGATGGAGACCTTGAGACCTTCAAGAATAGAAAACAACAACTACAAGCTAAGGCCTTTCTACTTCTCTTTGAAAGATAGAGCACTTACTTGATATCAATCTCTTCCTCCAGGAAAAATCAATACTTGGGAGGAGATGACGACGGAGTTCTTAACTAAATTCTTTCCCCCCTCTAAAACTGCTGAAATGAGAGGGAAGATTAATGCATTCATCATGAAGGACAAGGAGAGCTTGTCCAAGTCATGGGAGAGATTTAAAGACATTCTTTTGGATTTTCCACATCATGAGATTCCAAAGATAGAGTTGTTGGAGATATACTTCAAGGGACTGGACGGAAACACACAATTCAACCTTCAACTACTATCCGCTGGCACGTTCATGGACATGCCGATTGACGAAGCTTGGGGGTTCATAGAGAAGCAAGCTTTGCACATGGAGAAGTACTCCCACCAAGGAGCTGAAGGTGGAGTTAAAAGAGTCAACTTTCAAGATGCTCCACCTAACAATGACCAACTCACTTCTTTGAAGAATGATGTGAAGCAATTGAAGGAACTCTTAGTTGCTCAAACCAAGAAGGAAGATCAAGGATCAAGGAACAACAATGGATACCGTAACAACAACGGTTCCCGGAATAACAACTACAACAACAATAGAGGATCCAAAAACAATAATTGGAGGGCAAACAACCAAAACTCGGGTAACCCTTACTCTAACTCCAATTCAAACGATATCCTTTCCTCTCTTCTTCTTCTTCTTCTACTCCATTGAAGATCCAGGAGCAAGGATCGAGTTCGTCCCAGCCGGAAAAGAAAGATGTGGTGTTGGAGGCCATCTTGATCAAGCTCAACTCTATGGAGACGTCCATGACTTCATTTTCGAAGGCACAAAAAGCCTTAGAACAACAATTCTTTAACAAGGCGAATGAAGCGCCAAGAGATCCAGGGAAGCTTCCAGCAAGGACGGAAAGCAACCCTAAAGGACAGATCATGGCAATAACGACGAGAAGCGGACTGAAGACTGCAGATCCAGTGCCTCGGTCGATACCAGTATAGACGAAGACCTCCTCGGTCCAGGTACAGTCGAAGAACACTTCGGCCGAGATGCCAACCGAGGTGGAGCCACAGAAAGCGGAAGAGAAAACTGAAGTTTATATTCCACCTCCTACATATAAACCACCACTTCCATTCCCCCAGTCAAGGGCTAGAGCACATCTAGACAAGCATTTTGGTAAGTTCCTTGACTTGATGAATAAACTACACATTAATATCCCTTTCCTTGATGCTATTCTAGGGATGCCCGCCTATGGGAAGTTCTTGAAAGAGATTCTATCAAGGAAGAGGAAGTTGGAATACTTTGGTGAAGTGAGGATGACATCTAAATCCTCGGAGCTTATTCAAATCATGAAGGAGAAGATGCCACCCAAGTTGAAAGATCCCGGCTCATTTTGCATTCCCATTCAAGTTGGGGATGTCACTTGTGAAGCCTTATGTGATCTAGGAGCCAGCGTGAGCATCATCCCGCTGGAGCTATGTGTTAAGATCGGACTTGGAGAGCCCAAGCCGGTGAAGATACGGTTATACATGGCGGACCGCTCCATTACCCATCCCGTGGGCATTTTGGAAGACGTTCCGGTCAAGTTAGGTAACTTCTATTTACCTATAGACTTTGTTGTGCTTGACATTCCCGCAGATTATCCCGTTCCTATCATTCTCGGGAGACCATTTCTAGCAACTTCGGGTTGCAATGTGGATTGTAAGAACGCAAGCTAAAATTCAACATTGGCGGAGATGAAGTGGAGTTTGCATTACTTGCGGCAATGAAGGGAGAGCAGCTAGGAGATGATATCTTCAACATCTATGATGAAGAAGAATCAAGAGAATTGGTGAGCTCTATCCTTATTAAAGATCCACTTGAAAAAGTTATTAGCTTTAGCTTAATGGAGGAAGGTATAGATGCTTCTTGTGATGCAGATATACGGAGCTTAAAGGCGCTGGAAGAAGATCTAGGAGCTAAAACTGTAAGACTAATCCAGGAGAAGAAGATCTCCAGTTTCGGTTCCAGTTACAGTACCTTGACCGAGGCACTTTCTGGACCAAACGAGGTGATTAAAGAACATCTCGTTCACCCTCTCTGGACCTCGATCGAGGTCGAAAGCGAGATGATGTCAACTGAGACTACTGAAAATAACAAACTTCTTACTCCCTTTCCTGACATTCATCCTCAGTTGGTGGAACATTCTCTCCACCAAATTTCTGATAATAAAGGACCTTGGTATGCTGATATTGTTAATTATCTTGTTTGCCAGGAAATACCACCCGGATTGACGTACGCTCAAAGGAAGAAATTCTTCAAGGATGTACGCCATTACTATTGGGATGAACCGCTGCTATTCAAGAGAGGGTCGGATGGGATGCTTCGAAGATGCATTCCGGAAGATGAAGTTAATAGCGTCATACGGCATTGTCACTCACTCCCTTGTGGAGGGCATGCTAGCGCCAACAAGACATGCGCTAAGGTATTACGTTTCGGTTTCTTTTGGCCTACATTATTTAAGGATGTGCAAACGTTTGTTGTCTCTTGTGATGCATGCCAAAGAACAGGGAACTTATCTAGAAGGAATGAGATGCCACTCAATAACATACAGGAGGTTGAGATCTTTGATGTATGGGGAGTAGATTTCATGGGACCTTTCCCATCATCCGGAGGAAACCTCTACATTCTCCTAGATGTCGACTACGTCTCTAGATGGGTTGAAGTCATTGCCTCTCCCACTAATGACGCCATGGTGGTTGTGAAGTTCTTTAACAGGACTATCTTTCCACGTTTTGGGACTCCACGCATCATCATCAGCGATGGAGGGACGCATTTCATCAACCGGAAGTTTAAAGCACTTTTATCAAAGTATGGGGTAACCCACAAGGTAGCAACCCCTTATCACCCTCAAACTAGTGGACAGGTCGAGATCTCAAATAGAGAAATTAAAGCAATCTTGGAGAAGACCATCTCTAGGACTAGAAAAGATTGGTCCATGAAGTTGGACGACGCTCTTTGGTCTTACAGGACCGCATTCAAGACTCCCATTGGTACCACCCCTTATAATTTGGTATATGGGAAGTCTTGTCATTTGCCCGTTGAGTTAGAACACAAGGCGTATTGGGCGATCAAATGGTTGAACTTCGACATCAAGGAAGCCGGTGAGAAGCGGCTATTGGATATCAATGAGCTGGAGGAGCTGCGTTTGAACGCTTATGAGAATGCCAAGATCTATAAAGAATGGACGAAGAAATGGCATGACAAGCGTATCATTCCTAAGGAGCTTAAAGAAGGAGACTTAGTTCTACTTTTCAACTCCCGACTCCGCCTCTTTCCAGGTAAGTTGAAATCTAGATGGACCGGACCTTATGTTGTGAAACATGTTTTCCCTTATGGTGCAGTTGAGATTTGGGGAGAAACGAGTGGAAGCTTCAAGGTCAATGGTCATAGACTTAAGAAATACAAACCGGAAGTTCCGGTTGAGAAGGTTGCACCACTATACCTTGTTTGAGGACACCGTACAGTCCAGCTAGCGACCTTAAATCAAGCGTTTCTTGGGAGGCAACCCAAGGTATTGCTTTCTTCTCCCTTTTCTAGTTTAGTTTAGATAGTTTGCTTTTGCTTTGCTTTGTTTTGTTTTTGGCGTCCTAGACAAACAACAGGTGACATCTAAGGAAAGAATACAACCCAGGAGCAAAACTGAAAGGATAGAAGTTCGAGAATTTGAGAAGACAGAGTTTGATTGAGACACATCTCGGTTGTTGTCACAGCACCTCGACCGAGATGATTCTTGAGCAACCGAGGCGACTAGGGTTACTGAAGACCCACCTCGGTCCGTACACCTCGTTCCAGTCGAGACCATTTCGACCGAGGTGACAGCAGTTCCAGAAAAGGGTATAAAAGGGGGCTGAGATTTCTCTCTCCTCCCTCCACCCCCTTCTCGACCGCGGCGCACTCCTCACCTCGCTTCTTCGTTCTTCGCTCGTTTTCGACGATTCTCGCTTCCAAATTGAGAGGAAAGGATAGAGGATCAAATTACAAGCGCCAATCTGCAGAGAAAACGCACGAAATCGGCCAAATCTGAGTAAAATTCGAGAAAACCCTAACCTCCTCTTCTCCACTGATTTCTTTCGATTTGGGCTTTGGTTGCCCCTGCATTTTGCTGAAAAAGGATTAAGTACCCCATAGGAACCTTTGGTAGTGATATTGGGGGAAAAGAACTGGATTTTTGAGAGAATCGATCGCACAGCACCTCGCCTCGGTCCAGTCGGCCTGTGCCTCGGCCGAGGTGTTCTTGAGATTTGTCAGAGAGACCGAGGTGACCTGACATTGATAGACAGAGATGGGTTCTGACATGCAGTTGGTTCTGAGAGATAGATCTTCTCCTTCTCCTTCTTCTTCTTCACACCGCTCTAGACCGGTGATCCATGAGCGTCACCAGGTCGACTACGACCACATAGCAGCCCGTCCAGTGGTTGCACCACGTTTCCTGGACATCTCTGCTTTCGACTGCCTCTATGTTGATGATGATCTGAGGCGGATGATCTCTATGGTGGGATTGGAGCAGTTCACTGAGATTAGAGCTCCGGCCTACCATGAGCCGAACTTGGAGTTTGTCAGCTTCGTCGCCTACTTGCCCACCGAGCGCGCCATAAAGTACCGGTTGATGAACCGGAACTATTTAGTTACCATGGACCACTGGCGGGATATCTTTGGCTTCCCGGCCCCTACTGTTGCTGACTTTCCCTCTCGAGCTGTAGCTCGAGAGTTCTGGGGACAGATTGCTCATGTGGTTGAGCACGCTGATAGGTGGCGACCTGGAGATTCAAGGGAGCGGATTATATTTCACCTGGCTTTTAGACTTGCTCACAGGATCTTTAGTGAGACTCTTCTGGCGCGTACTAAGACGCCCCAGAAGATCAGACAGGGTGAGCTGCTGAGTCTGTACTACATGGTGACCGGAGGAGTTCCGGATTTTGGAGTTATGCTAGCAGAGGATCTACACAAGATAAAGGCAAAGGCGAAGGGGGACATCTGTTGTGGAGGTATAATGACTCATATAGCGAGTTACATGGATCTTGACTTGAGTGCATGCACTATGGTGGCGGCTCTCAAGCCGCTCGGGCTTTAGGAGATGATCACTCGGAGGATACTGGTTCCTCGCGGTCTTACTACGCCGTATGTGGCGATGCCCTGGGAGCAGACTGCACCCCAGGGTATTAGATGGTCAGCTCAGTTCTCCGTGTATGATCCGCATTACTGGCAGACTGCATGGATTCCGCTGATGGAGGATGCCAAAGAGGCAGCAGCAGCAGCAGCTCAGGGGCCGACTGAGGAGGAAGAGGCTGAGGAGGATGAGGATGATGATGATGAGGATGGCGATGCTGCCATGGATACGGGCACAGATACAGTTGGGACTAGTGCGCCGGTCATTGATTTAGATGACGACGAGACTGAGGAGGAGCCAGCTGCAGCACCAGCACGTCCCGCTAGGCGTAGGGTACGCAGGTAGAGGGATCCAGTTGCTCACCGTCGGATCGATGATCTGACAGATCAGATGATAGATTCCTACGCTGCCTTGTCCTTGGACATCAGAGAGATGCAAGAAAGACATCATTACCAGCACATGATGGCTGAGATTCAGTTTCAGCATATCATGGGCTATCCTTTCGACCCATCTCAGTACCCGTACGTGCCACCACCACCACCACCGGATCGGGATTATTGAGAGCTTGCAGGATTTTCTTTATTTATTTATTATGCAGCTTAGCTTTATCCGGTTAGTACTTTGTTTCTTTAGACTTATTTTGACCCATTGGGACAATGTGTCCCAAGTATGGGGTATTTGGATGTATTATTTGACTTATGTGGATGTATGACTTGACTCGATGGTTATTTATGTTTTATTTTGCTCTATGTGATTATCTGAGATTACATGCATACATACAGGTTATTTGATTGAGAAAAACGTCAAAAACTGGTTTGAAAAAAAAAATTTATGACCTCGACCGAAGTGATTCTGACCAATCGAGGTACTTCACCTCGGATGACTTAGAACATCTCGACCGAGGTGGCTTAACTGGAACAGTTTTCAAAACGATTTTTGTGCTTCTTATCTGGATATGACCTCAGTGATGATTTTGTTTGCTGACTGGTTTTGAAATCTTTGTATGTTTGAAAGGTTTTATGATATGTTTAAGTTGCTAAATGCTTTGCTTGAAATTTTGGCATGTTTAATACTTTGTTTTTATCCAAATTATGTTGAATTTGAAGGTTGACACCACATGATGAGTTCTCTCACTTTCTTCCTGGGAAGACCAAGGCAATTCATTCTCTTCTCTTCTTCTTCTTGATCATGCTTAGCCCCTCATATACATATTTGCCTCCCTTTACCTATCCGGAAATTTGGAAGCAAGCAAAATTGAAAAGCAAGTGAAAGAAAAGTTGAGATGTTGGCTGAAAGTTAGAAAGAAACAAATAGGTTTGGGGAAGTCAATCATGATGATGAGTAACTCGACACCATTCACATAGCCGGGTGTTTGTGTCTTGCCAAAGTCGGATTGAGCGATATTCTTAACGGGTCATGGTATGTGCATCAAGGGTTTGAGGCATCTCGAGAAATTGATGATTACTGATTTCCTAGGCTTCGATTATTGTGCATCTCTGTCCATGCATCCCAAAAAGTAAAGTAAAAAGTAAATAAACAAAGCTTATTGGTGGAAGATGTTGAAGTTCAAAGGAAGTGAAGTAAAAATCCTTTTCCCGGATTCTAGCGCCACATTCCCTATATACATCCCACCCTCACACGTTTCTTGACCTTCTCTTGAAAAGACCTTGAGACCTCGAGCTTGTTGATTGACTTAGTGGTTTAAACTAGATTATACATGATTAATTTCGATAATTATGATTTATTATGCATTCTATGATTTTATGCAAAGATGAACAACTTTCTTATATTTATAAAATGTTTTAAGCATGTTTTGATTTTGAACTCCATGAAGCATTCTTTTAGAGTGATCTATGATTATAGCACACCATTAAAATGTTTTGAAATACTTTTCATTGATCTTTATGACTTATAATCCATTCTATTTTGTATTTTAGATTAGGAACTTGCTTGGAGACAAGCAAGGGCTAAGTATGGGGTATTTTGATAGCATGAATTATAGTCTATATTTTGGGACCTGTTTAGACGTTTTATCTTCAATAATTTGCATGTTTGGATGTATATTATGTGATTATATTGTCGTTTCATCTACCTTTGCGGGAATCGAGGTCTACACCAAGTTTCGTTGTAATCGTAGGTAAAATGACACATTTTGCATCAAAATGGAGCTAAAGGAGCGAAGGAGTCATTGGAGCTACATTCAGGAGCTTAAGGAAGAATCCAGAAAGTATGGAAATGGATTAAAGATTCACTTTGGACCAGATTTGAGAGATTTCACATTCAGTTTAGAGTCACCTCGGTCAGCTACAGTACCATCTCGACCGAGGTGATCCAGAGGAGCGTCCCGACCGAGGCGAGAACCTTGGACGTGGCGAGATATATTTTATTCTTGGCTGAGATCTTTTATTTTTGGAAAGAGGATCTTATATTTTTAGGCTGGATTCCTGGAAGGAAGAAGATAATTCAGTTGATATATTTTACCTATTTTATGGGAAAATATCTTTCTAAGATCTTTTATCTTTGGGAGGTAATTTTCCTATAAAAAGGGTTGGATTTTCCACAAATTCGACTGTACTTAGACAACCGTTACACCCCACTACAGCTGGGAGATTTGAAGAACCTTTTTGAAGGTTGAAGGAAGATTGAAGGAAGGAAGTTGATAGCTTTTATAGCTTTTGTGAAGGGTTTTGTAAGACTTTCTTAAATTCCCTTCTTGTTGATTTGTCTTGTTGGATTGTGATCCAAGGAACGCTTGTTTGTTTGATAATTGATTCAGTTATTGAAGCCTGTCTCTTAAGGTTTTGTGTTCAATTATTCATTCACTTCCCTTATATTTGATTATTGCTTTCATGGTGATGAGTGGCTAATTCCCTTGTGTGATTCTAAGGTGATTGGCTGAAGGTTGTGGGAAAAACAATGATAGAATAATCTTAATCACAGTAGGACCCTGAAAGCCCGAGTCTTTATCCTTAACTCTAGAACATCTCGCTCACTCGATGAACATCTCGGCCGGGGTGGAATTCGTCTGACCGAGGTGACCTTTTCTGATCCGTAACTGAGAGTTAAGTGTTAGAGTTTGCCAAATCCTATTCTTATTACACATTTCCTGGTTCAATGCAAGCTTAGGATGAGACTTACCCGATGATTCCTTTGTTTGTTTACCCAAGATCATAAGTATAGGTAATAAAGGCTTATCCTTTATTAGGGTTTGAGTGTGCTTTCATTCCATCTTTGTGAGTTAGCTTGAGACGTACCCGGTAAAGGTTGATTCTATTCCCTTAGGTGGTGTGTTGGTTTGAGGTTATAGTTCTTTTCTTTAATTCCTTGAGACTTACCCGGTAATAGGAGTTACGGTTTTGGATTAGTGAGTAGTGAGACTTAACCGGTGATCTATTCCACTTTAGTAACACCTTCCCTTGCAAAAATCTCAGCTTTGTCCGCTTATCTTTAGATCTTGAGTTGGAACCACAACTAGACGCTTTAATCCCTAGAATTGCATATTTTCTTTAATTAACTTTTTATCATCTTTGATTGCTTTAATCGCTTTTGTGGTTAGTAATTACATAGACTACCTACACCTGCTATTACATAGACTACCTACACCTGCTTTGTTTCACTAAGTCCTTGTGATCGACCCTTGGAATTTCTTGCTTTTTACTACGATTGATTTGTACACTGCGGGTTCGCATCCTTGTTTTAAGCTTACATCTAGGGTTATAAATTTAAAGCTTGCACACACCATTTGGAGCGAACAACTTCCCTACCAAGGCCAAAAGGTGAAATAAGATAATCTTTCAACATACCTTGGGTGAAAGCAAGAAAATAAAGGCAAAATGGCCGCTCAAAAAGGCAGATGAACACCTTTAGTCTTCAAGAAACTAACATCTCCATATCTAGAAACATAAATTTACTAAAACTAAACCGGATCGAGTTACAAAATTTCAAATATTATCATAGTAGTTCCAAAATTTTAAACCTAAGTCCAAAATATTAAGGAAAAAATAAAATTTACCTAGCTAATTCCAACTAAGATTGAAATATTTTACAATATCATACTAAGTCTAAAACTTCAAACCTAAGTCCAAAATATTCGAGAAAAAATAAAATACATCAAAAAATGTCCAACTAAGTTTAAAATGTCAATATTATCATAGTAAGTCCAAAATTTTAAACTAAGTCCAAAATATTTAAAAAAAATAAAATATACTTAGCTAAGTTCAAATAAGAAGTCTAAAATTTCAAACCTATGTCCAAAATGTTAAGGAAAAAACAAGCTAAAAGTTTATAAATGTCAAATAATATCATAGTAAGTCTAAAATTTCAAAGCTAAGTCCAAAATTATTTAGAAAAAATAAAATATACCTAACTAAGTTCAACTAAGTATACAATATCAAATAATATTATAGTAAGTCCAAAATTTCAAACCTAACTCCAAAATATTAGGAAAATAAAATAAAATTTACCTCGATAAGTCCAACTAAATTTAAATAATACTATAGTAAGTCCGAAGTATTAGGAAAAAAACATAGCTAAGTCAAACTAAATTTAAAATATAAAATGATATCATAATAAGTCCAATATTATAGCCTATGTCTAAAATATTAGGAAAAAAAGATAACATATCGGATTTTGACTCGAATCTTGTTCATCAGAACGACGACTTGAACTCCCCTTTTTCCCGATAATTGAACGCAACCACACCATTTATCTTCAATAATATTTTAATAACAAAAATAAAAAAATATGTGGAACAAAGAACAAACATAAGCAATATTTGAGCCTAAAACATTAGTGGGTTAATTTAGTTAATAGGCCTTTTTGGATTTTAAGTTTAGTAAGTAGGCCTTTTAGTTTTTTATTTAGGTAAATGTACCCCAATTTAATTTTTACTCTGCAAACCCTAATGTCTTTACGCAGCATTTGCAACCTCCTTCTAAGTCAACACCTTCTTTCTTATCTCTACCACTCGAAGCTGCGGATCACAACCGCCTTCTCTGCTTCACACCATGGCCAAGCACTGCCGCCCTACTGTAATTCTTCTTCTTCCCAATCCATCCGTCTCATGGTCTCTTCTCTGATTTCTGTTTCTGTCTTGTTAATGGTAGGGCAAGAAGAAGGAAGGAAATGTTGTCAAGTATGTTACTCGCACTCAGGCTATCAAGCAACTCCCGCAAGTATGTTAAACGCAAATATGGATCTAGCTTGCGGGTTCATGGCCGAGGTGGGGAGGAGGTCCGGTATACATGTACTAAAGTTCATACCAGAAGGCACGAAATAGAAATGGCTTCCTCGGGTACGAATCTCCGATCCTATCCACTGCAAATCGCTACTACTCCACTCCTCATATACGAATTTTTGATCATACCCGACGGCTAAAAGATACGGGTAGATCTAGATCTAGATCTAGATGGTATGCTTCTAGCTTCCTTCTAAGTATTTGCTGAGATTTGTACTGATATTTGTGTTGAAAGGTTTCATCATGGATTCACGATCGTTACTTTGCCTATGTTACGACAAGGATATAAATCATAGAAGCTCATTCTTATGGGAGATTTTAACACCATTTGAGTAATCAAAAGGGGAAAGGGAAGACAAGTTTATACCTTCGCCCTAATTTATCACAAGGGTCTCTTTTACTTTTTTTGACATCCTTTTTGATTGTTCATCTTTCTGCT
The DNA here is from genome assembly GCA_033239125.1 of Fagopyrum homotropicum. Classification (NCBI taxonomy): domain Eukaryota; kingdom Viridiplantae; phylum Streptophyta; class Magnoliopsida; order Caryophyllales; family Polygonaceae; genus Fagopyrum; species Fagopyrum homotropicum. The sequence continues at coordinate 104,055,883 of BSWB01000007.1, forward strand.
AGTATCAAGGATTTGACACATTTTTCAGTTCTCTCCACATTTCAGAACTTAACATGCCATATTCAATTGTGATTTCTGGTGTATGCTCGTTCATCTAAAATGCTTACTCAAATCTGAAAGTGATAAAAAGAACAATTTCTTATACAAGTAATACATACTTGGACAGGTTTTTGGATGTGTCTGAATGTTCCCATGATGAAGAACGGGCTTCAACACCTTTCAACTTCCCATCGTTTATGCGTTCTGACCCTTTACCGGAAATTCTAGATTTCCAATCCATGATATAATATGTCCGGTATGTAAATGTCCGGTATGTAAAATGTCTGGTATGTGAATGTCCGGTATGTGAATGCCCAGTATGTAAATGTCCGGTATGTAAATGTCTGGTATGAAAATCCGGTATGAAACAGAAAATAAAATAAAATAAAATAAAATAAAATAAAATAAAATAAAAAACAAGTTCACTAATTAAAATTAAAACTTACATAACAAACATCAAATATTGTTTCTTTTTTAATAGAAGGGTTAATTAGTTTTACCTACCATTAAATGAAATTGGTAAAAAATTATGGGGTACATTTACTAAACACAAAACTTAAAAAAGCCTAGTAGGCCAAATTCTTTCAAAATTAGTTACTCTCAGTGTTTATGTTTGAAAAAATAAAATCAAACAATCTTATATATATTGAAAAAGACAAAGCAAACTCATCTATGCAGTCAACTAACAACTAACCATTCATTTCTTGAGTGATAAAAAAAAAATTGAATTGCTCATTGGTGTACAAAAAGAGCGCCGCTCAATTCTCCAATATAAGGCTAGTGGGGTGTTCAATTTCTTTTTATTTATTTTTACTTTAGTTATTAAACAAGGCTAGTGGGGTGTAAAAAAAGAGTTGTTCACTTCTTCCAATAACAAGGTTAGTGGGTTGTTCAATTTCTTTTTATTTATTTTTACTTTAGTTATTAAACAATTTCCAATGTACTTTGACTATATTTTATTGGTTACTTTTTACAAATTATGATGTGAATTGACTATTTCATGGTGTATTTATCACGACCCTTGAGTAATCGAATTCAAAATCAATTTAGAATAGTAAATCCAAAACAAATTTAAGGCTATATATAGAATCACCAAAATCAAGAGGCAAAGAGAACCAACATCAAGAAAGAGAATATTACCAAATCCCAAAAGCGGCATCGACGAGGAGATTAGACCAGGTGTCCCGATGATCTTGAGGAAAAAACAAAGAGAAATTAGATTGAACTTTAAACCAAGAAAGGGAGGCATCATAGCACTTTCACAACACAGCATTCACTAAACGAAATAAGCAATTCTTCTTCTCTGAATCCTTCGAAGCTTTGGGAATTGAAGGCATAAATTAGGGTTCTTATAATGTGGTAGGGAGGAAGAAGGAATGAGATAAAGAAGACACCGATGGAGAGAAGACGACCCAATGGGGAGAGACGTGGCGAGGCAATAGAAAGAAGAAGACACGGAGCAGACTGGAAAAAGGAGAAAAAGACATTTGGAAGGGGAAGGGTCATCCGGGCCAATAGAGTAAGAGATGAAGAATGGCAAACGAGCCTTACAAAATATCAGATTAAGTAGCTCAAGCGGCCCAATGGGGCTAAAAGCCCGTTACTGTAGTAAAATTGAACTCCCTCTTATACTGTACTAGATGGAGCCGCACGCCTTGCGCGCGCGTCGGGATTTTTTTTGGATCATATATGCAGTGAACATAAGTCAAGGGATTAAAACACAAGAAAACATCATTAACCCTTATAGAGACGTTATGCTTTGTGTTTCGCACGCAGCTGCAATAATATAGGGACAAGAAAACATTATTTACCTTTATAGAGACGTTCTGCTTTGTGTTTCGCGCGCAGTTGCAATAATACAAGGACAATAGAATCGATAATAAAACTTGAGCATGATTTTCGGATAAAAGGAATCTAAGCTTGTACAAGAAGACATGATAAGAACTCATGGATGCCATTACGACCTATCATGGAAAATATATTTACAACTCCTTAATGTCTTAGTATCTTCTGCTTTCTATTCTTCTTCCTTCGCCTAGGTCCTTCCAAATCGGAGGATGATTGTTCTTTAACTTCTATAACTTGAGAAGTGCCACTTTTGTTGTTCTTCATTTGATTACTTATCCGTCACCATCTAAAATTTACCTGTCAAATTTTTCTGAGTTTTTCAATTCGTAGAAGAGAACTCATTGCAACTTTTTGTCAAATATTTTAATTGTAATTCCATTGTAACTTTTTGTCACAAACACCATGCTTCGGATGTATTATACATCTTCCTAGTTGAGGACCTTTGCTTAAATAAGTTGAAGCACGTGAATTGAGTGGCCCTCAATACTATCAAAACCAAGAAGTAAGCAAATAACACACATGTTAAGTACTTGTGTGATGACTTAAGTATAGGGAAATCCTGAAATGATAATCTGATGACCAGACAGTGAAATAAATGCAAATAAATTTTCATTTATCAGCTCTATTGTACAATAAGCCCTTTCATACGAATGAATGCAAAAAAAGTGGGAACTATCAGCTCATTTAATTTCTGACGATTCATCTTCTACTTGTTTTCCTTCTTCTGATGAAACTTAAATTAGTATAGGGACTATAGGTTCTCTGCAGCATCCATGTGTAGAATCAATAAACTCATAAGTTGTCTTCTCAAGAAATTTCGGCACTGAAGCCTCAACAATTGGTCTCTCGAGGGTGATATTTTCTCTTATTTTGAGACATTTCTCTCAGTAAAACAAATTCTCCCGGTCTCATATGTACCGATTTCTCTCAAACTCCGTCTTTGTTCTGCATGATCAAATATCAAGTACAAATGCTAAGATTATAAGGTGGGGATGGAATAAAGTTGAGCAGTTACCAGCTCTGAGATCAGGCAATGCATGTTTAATGAAACGATTGGCTGCCTGAATATTCAACTTAGTACTTGGCTGAATTGGAGCTTTAAGAAGGGGAACAACGAAAACTGCATCAAGAGAGCATGACAAATAATCTTAAATTGCCATCCTCCTAAAGAGCAATGAATTATCAATATATTGTTAAGTTTACAGAAATCAAGCCATTGTGTATGTGAGAAGAGAGAAGATGAGGAGAAGATTGAGAGAAAAGTTGTAATGTATTGACTGAGTGAATGGATTCTATTACAAGCTATTTATAGCCTTCGTAGCTTTACATGTAACAGAATTGTAACAAACTTCTCAGACTAATGAGGTAAGTTTCTCCTTCATAAATTAAGGCTACTTATTCTCTGCCTTGACTTGGCTTATTATTCATGAGTGATGTGTAGTTTATCACCCCGGCTCAAGTTGGAGTGGGGAATTCATCACACCTAACTTGCGTAAGAGCTCATGATGATGTAAACCCGTGAGTGGCTTGGTGAGTATATCCGCGAGCTGTAAATGTGTAGGCACATGAGATAATGATATCAGTCCATCAAGGAGCTTCTCACGAACAAAATGACAATCCAAGTCTATGTGCTTGGTTCTTTCATGAAACACCGGATTGCGAGCTATATGGATAGCGGCCTGATTGTCACACTTCACATCAATAGGAGTGATGTTTGGCACCTGAAATTCATGTAATAGACGAGTTAACCAAGCCAACTCTGCGCAAACCCTTCTCATAGAACGATACTCTGCTTCAGCCGAGGAGAGTGAAATAGTTTGTTGCTTCTTGGATTTCCAAGAGATTGGACTGTTACCGAAGAATACGATGAAACCACTAACAGACCGGCGAGTTTGTGGCCATGAAGCCCAATCGGTGTCACAATAAGCAAGAAGCCTCATGTCTGAATTTTTTGACAATAAAATTCCCATATCAATTGTACCAAGCAAATACCGCAGAGTATGAAAAGCAGCATCCAGATGAGGTTTGCGAGGGTCCTGCATAAATTGGCTAAGAAATTGCACAGTAAACGCAATGTCAGGACGAGTGTGTAGCAAGAAATTAAGCTTCCCAATGATCTTGCGATAAACAGATGGATCCTCCAGAGCATCTCCAGTATTAGGAAGCAATTTATGATTCAACTCCATAGGCGTAGATATACCTTTAGTGAGTTGACCACCACACTCCAAGAGTGATTCCCGAATGAATTTCCTTTGAGTGAGAACTATGCCTTTTTCATGTTGCACAACTTCTATACCCAAGAAATAATGCAATAAGTCTAAGTTCTTGATTTTGAATTCCCTATCAAGGAAAGACTTTGTTTGTTGGATCTCACATATATCATCACCAGTGAGAAGAATGTCATCGACATAGACGACTAAAAACACAACCCCAACAGTGGTATGCTTGACAAAGAGTGAGTAATCATTGTAGGATTGACGAAAATCACATTTCTTTAGAGCATGAGATAATTTTGCATACCATTGACGAGAGGCCTGCTTCAATCCGTACAATGATTTGCACAACTTACAAACAAGGTTGGAACTAGAAACAGTGAGTCTTGGAGGAATGTGCATATAAACTTCCTCATTTAGGTCGCCATGTAACAACACGTTATTGGCATCCAGTTGATGTACCTTCCACTGTTTCTTAATTGCTAGACTCACAAGGCAACGAACTGTTGTGAGCTTAACAACTGGAGAAAACGTTTCAGTGTAATCGACCCCATGTTTTTGTGTATACCCTTTCACCACAAGATGAGCCTTAAAGCTCTCAACACTACCATCTGCTCTGCGTTATATTTTATAAACCCATCGACAACTAATAGGCTTTTTTCCAAGTGGAAAAGGAACTATGTCCCAGGTATGTGTTTGTTCTAATGCCACAAACTCATGATTCATTGCTTCCACCCACCTAGAATCAAGACTAGGAGCATGGTAAGTGAGGGGTTCCATCTCAGTGACAACAATATCATTCACAAGAGCTTGAAAACTGAAGACTTGTGGAAGAAGAGAAGTGAGAGTATGTGGGCAACAGTGGTCAGGAGATGATGAAATATCATGAAAGGCGCTACACACATAATCTTGCAAGTATGAAGGAGGTCGTGTGATTCTATGAATGTGTCTAGATTGATATTCTTGTGGTAGTAAAGGAGATGATGAAGATGGGGGAGTGAAAGAAGGAATAGATGGAGAAGGTGAAGATTGAAACTGAGGTGACGAAGTCATATGATGTGGTGGTGATGGGGTCATATGTTGTGATGATGGTGGTGGTGTAGGTGAAGGGATAGATGAAGAAGGGATCACATCCTCATCATAGAAACCTGTTTGTGAAGGAAAAACAGGAGATGAAGCAGTGAATTCTTATCATAAGGAAAGACACCCTCATGAAATCTCACATCTCTAGATATTATGACTTTATCATTCTCCAAGTCATAGAGCTTGTACCCCTTTTTTCCGTAGGGATACCCTAAGAAAATGCACTTAGTGGCTCTCGGCTGTAGCTTATCCCTTCCTTGCCTCAGAGTAGATGCATAACACAAGCATCCGAAAGTACGAAGTAAGGAATAGTCAGGAGGTTTGTTGAATAAAATCTCATAAGAAGAAACATTCTTCAGAAGCTTAGAAGACAGCCTATTAATGAGATGAGTAGTTGTCAATATGCAATCTCCCCAAAAATGTGTGGGCAACTTTGATTGAAATAGTAGAGCTCTAGCCACTTTAAGAAGGTGTTTGTTCTTTCGTTTGACTATTCCATTTTGTTGTGGAGTTGCTACACATGAGGTTTGATGAATTATTCCTTTCGATTTCAAGAAGGAACTTGTAGCATGACTACTGCTTAGCTCCAGAGCATTATCAGATCGAATAATCTGAACTTTGCATCCAAACTGTGTCTCCACCATAAGTACAAAACTGTGAATAAAATCAAAGGCATTCCTCTTTGTAGCTAGTAAGTGAGTCCATGTGGCCCTGCTAAAATCATCAACCACGGTTAGGAAATATCTATAACCTTCCTGAGTAGATGTATGATATGGTCCCCAAACATCTATGTACACCAATTGGAAAATACCAGTAGTAGAAATTTTACTAAGAGCAAAAGGAAGTTTGTGTTGCCTTGCTTTAGCACATATCTCACAAGAAGCTAATGAAATATCATTCACAAATTGTTTTGAAGGAAACAACAATTTCAGTTTGTAATAGGGTAAATGACCCAATCTGATGTGCCAAACATTACAATTATTCTCACTAGAGTCTGAACAGACAACAAAGATGACCCTGAACTTTCACCATCCTCTGATTTTTTATCCAGAAAGTAGACTCCATTCCTAGCCTCACCAATCACCTGAAGCTTCTTCACTGAATGGGCCTGCATTTTGCAGCTATGTGGTGTGAAGATAATAGAGCAATTTAACTGAGCAGTAAGTTTGGAAACAGAGATCAAGTTGAACTTGAAATCTGGCACAAATAAGACTCCTGTCAGCAACAGATCATTACTCAAAGGAACATCCCCTTCAATTTTCACTTCTATACTTGTTCCATTTGGCAACACAATAGAATAAGGAATAGCTAATTCTCTTAATGATGTAAGTAATTCATAGATATAGCACATATGAATACTAGCACCAGAATCAATGATCCAATTGCCAATTTTGAGCAAAGGTTGAGAAGCTATACCAGCAAGATTTAGAGAATTCTGAGTTGTGGACGTGCCTAACTATGTTGCTTCACAAATGCCTGAGTTTCCTGATCCTTTCAGCAGGTTAATAAGCTGAGCATATTGAGCAGTTGTCAGCCCCTGAACTCCAACAGAAGCCCCTGAACTCCAACAGAAGACTGATTTGAACTCGAATCACCTTCCTGTACTGTAGCTGCAACCTTCTTATTTTTGGTGAACTTGAAATTAGGAGGAAATCCATTCAGTCTATAACAAGTCTCCTAAGTATGATGGCTTTTGTTACAGTGAGTACAGTGGAGCAAGTCTTTGTTAACTTCAGAGTCACGGTTAGATGCTTTGCCTGTATTCCCTTTCTGTTGTTGTGAATTTGCAGACTGAGATGTCCTCTTTCCATTGCCTGCATAAAGCGAAGCAACATTGTGCAAAACCTTATTGTGAGCTCCAACTTCTCTTTGAGTTTCCTCTTGCAACAACATTGAGTATGCGTATGAGACAGTAGGCATAGGCTTCATCATGAGTATTTGACCTCGAATTACAGCATAAGAGTCATTGAGTCCCATAAGCAATTCAATTTGCCGCTGTGTCTCATCTGCCTCATTGACTATATTACTAGATCCACAATGTAGGCAACATGAAGGTTTGGCCAGACTTGCCGGTTCATCCCACAGAATCTTGATCCTAGTAAAATAGTCAGTTATAGATTCATTAGACTGTGATATGCCTGAGATTTCCTTCCTCACAGAGTAAAATTGAGCTCCATTTCCCTGTCCAAACCTCCTCTCCAGTTCTGACCACAAAGCAAAACTTGACTCATAGTATATAACGCTAATACGAATCTAAAAACCATTCAGGATCCAAGAAATCACAAGGTTGTTACATCTGTCCCATTGATTCGCCAGAAACTAATTGTTAAGGAAATCACAAGGTTGTTACATATATCAGTATTAAGTTTTTGTGTAGACGTCGATCGATACAGAAGACAAACCACGGAGGTGTTAACGACGAGGATGGCGGCGAATCACCGACTCTTCTTCCACGACGGCTCCGATCTGGCGGCAATTCCTTTGGGACGCGATCTCAGCTCTCCTTCACCAAAGCAAATCCGAAGATTTAGAAACTTGAGGAAACAAAGAAACAAAACATCGATTAGTAAAACTCACCAAGAAATCGCAGCAGCAGCTAGGAATAGGGCAAAGCGGTTGATAGCCCAGAGAAACCTAGGTTGAGGGAGAAGTGAAAAAATCAAAGCAATGAAGAGGTGTAGTGTATTGAAAGCGGAAGAGAAGGACACGTCGAAGCCAATCATGAGTCATTAAGGAATTGTAGGGCAAATTAGAAATTGAATTTTGTAGGGGTAAAACTGAAAATTGCTATTTATAAGAGGAACTCTCAAATATATTGTAGTAAGAATATAGCATACGATATCGATTCTTCATTGATACATGAAGAAGACGACTTGTGATCAACCCAGAAAGCTCCAATTAGCACTACATCCTGCAGCAACAGTAGCAGCACCGGAGGAGTGTATGGTTTCGTTGTTGCTCCGGTTCTTATGTCGGTGTGAAGGAGATCCATTACCAAAAAAATGGGTTACCAAGTGCCTCGGGATCTGATAGAGCAAGCCCGGATCTTGCTGAGGAAAGAAGCTGGATTCCGATCCTACAACCCTAGCGTACCTCCTCTTCCCGTCGAAGACGTCATCGCCGGAATCGATTCCTCTCCTGATTCAGTGCGATGTATTCAGTGCAAGGGCAATTTGTTGAGAGGCTCTCAATCCCTTATTTGTGTCTACTGCGGCCGGCAGCTTCACCGCGAGATCCTTCCGGATCCGATATCGTTCAAGGCTACCATTGGATTTCGATGGCTCATCGAATCTCTTTCGTTGGATGGATCGGTGAGTTTAATCAAATTGAGCGAAGGAAATCTTCTCTAGGTTTTGGATTTTGATACACATCCTGGATGTGGAATTCTTTAAGTGCCCAGATGAGATTCCGATTGTTGTTTGTGTGTTTTTTCAGAATTGATGTCGCTGCAACTTGTTTCATGAACGCTCTCTCTTAGGTTTCCCGTGAAATGCATACTTTCTGCGGATTCTCTAAATACTGTCTCTTTTTATTCACTACTATGGTTGCAAATTTAAGCTGTAATGTTGCATTTGCAAAGTTTGCTCATTGTCAATCAAGTGGCGTTAAATCCTGAGGTGGACTGTTAATGTGGAAAACTTGCTTTTGTGGGTGGTGAAGTTAACCTTGATTGGAACTTTTTTTTTTATGGTATCTTCTCTATTCTGTTGTGCTTCTGGATGTAAATGAACATATGTAACTAAAGTGTAACACTAAAGGCTTCTACTTGTAGTTTTTGCAAGGTAAGTAAGTAGTCAAGTACAAATGTCTGTGAAAACTTCATTTACTTGCAATCATACATATTTTATGTTGATTTTGTTTGTTTTGTCATAAGCTCTTTAAGAGGACAATTTTGCTGTAAAATGATTACAGGAGATTGTAGAGCCATCAGAAGAAAAGAGACAAATAAATAGAGGACGGAATTCTGGGAAGGATGAGATCTCGTTGTCTGATTTTCTTAATTTGGACATGACGTGGCCAGCTGAATCAGAGAGGTTTGGATTGAGTGAGGCAGATGAGTTTAGAATCCAAAGGTCTCGGCAATTGGCTGGAATGAGTTTAATTCTCACTTGTTCCGAGGAGGGTGAGAAGCCCAGTGAGGCCGGGAATCATCATTTGTCCGAAAACCAAGAGTTGTTTGGTGTGAAGCCCAGTGAGGTTAAACATGACGATTCCTTTTCTGTTTGGGAAGCCGATTTTGCAGCTGCTCCTCCTGTTGCTTCACATGATTACACAGAATCACCTCACCCTGTTGATTATACTTCACACATTGATTCAGTATTTGAACCTGTGAAAGACGTTGAAGAGGGGAAACCAAAACATGATCCATTTTCAAATGTTCAACACCATGAACCTGTCGTACCTGATCATGACCTTCAATTGGGCAGACAGCAGGATGAAGGTTTGGAATCCGATCATGCTGATTCTAAGAGTGTTACTGATATGACAAATGATCAAGGGCTAACCAGCAGCAGCACATCTGTGTGGAATGATTTTACAAGCTCTAATATTGTTTCAGATGGTCAGCTGGCGAGCATGTTTGGGCCATGGAATGATGTAAACACCAAAGAGAAGAAAGATTCTGGTGAAATAGTAGGATCAACAGAGACCGACAAGCACAATGACTCAGTTATGTTATCTAGTGATAATTCGAGTTTGCCTGACACAATAGTTGACTCAACTGTTGATACTATAAACAAGAAACATGAAGACCCCTTGGATCTGTTTATGGGTTCAACTGTACCACAACAAGATCATGGAGCTGGTGGCCACTTAAATACTGAAGCTGATGGGTGGGATGATTTCATGAGGTTAACCAAGTCAAGCATCAGTGAGAAGAACACAAAAATAGACAAAGATATTGACTCATGGAATGCTTTTACAGGCTCTGCCAGTAGACCTGAAAACAAGTCTGCAAATGAAGATAAGGCATGGGCATGGACTCATATTTCAAACCAAAATATTCAACAAGAAGCCATTGATCAACGTGCATTTGAACATAAGGCAGTTATTCAAGATGAAAACTCGCCTACTTCATGGTTTGATTTTTCAGCCTCATCTTTCAACAATGCAACCAGTGCAGATTTTCCGAATCAATTATTTGAGGATTTTCCAAGCTCTAATGAAGTCAAAGTTGACGATGTACTCAATTCCTGGATGGGTTTCACAAACTCTTCTGGTTTGCTGAACAATGAGAGTCAAAATAATGAAGCTCAGAGTATGGGTTTAGATTCAATCCCTGCTATCATGAAAACCAATGAAAACCATGATTCATTTGATGGATGGTCTGATTTTAAAAGCTCAACTAATTTGCCGGGTAAGCACGCTGTTGTAACTAGTTCTTCTGGTTCACAAAGAAACGTTGCTGCAGCTGAGGATGTCAATCAAGTGAACTTGTTTGATTCACCTTACAACATGAAAAGTGACACTCAACATCCACTTATCTTTCCTGATGCTGCTGCACGTAATCAAAATGAGACTGCAAATATAGACATTTCATCTTCTGATTCGTTCAGGTTTGTTTTCCATGAATCTTGCTTATTTTCTAATTAGCAGTAACCATTTAAACAAGATTCCTTAACACTCATCATTTCTCAGTGCATTAAAAAAAGACACTGAAAACATCCGTGTGATGCCTTAAGCTTATTTGGTAGCCAACTTTCTGGCCATAGATAGATTGGATTCAGGCCAGATAAACGGCCTTCATTGTTATACGTTTAGGGGTTTCATAGTTTGGTTAATTTTATTGGTTGAAGCTAGTGACAGTTGTTGCTTATGATTTAGGCTGGAAGATGGTAATGCCAGATCAAGCATTCACACAGAACAGATTGGGAAAGTTGAAGATGTGGCGAACAGAAAGGCAATTAATGCAGAAGCATTAATATCACAGATGCAGGAGCGTGATATATCTTTCATGCTTGAGAGCAATCTCTCAGTTCCCAAAAAGTAGATTCAAGATTCATGTTGTTTCAAGTGTATGAATGACTTTAAGCTCTCATTTTTAAATTTTGGGAGAGTCTTCAGAGTATTTCCTTGTTACACTTAGGGTTGGTGTGCTTCTCTTTTTGTTAACTAATATTTCTCAAGTGATATATATCTTTTATGCTTGAGAACAATCTACTCTTCCATCCGTTAGTTTTCATTGTTTTGAACTTAAACTTTGTTTAAACGAGTGAATTTGCTATGTAGTCTTAGTTCACTAATTTTGTTTAGTAATTGTGAACCTCAATAATTTTGTTAGAATATGACATCGTTTAAATTATTTGGACTATTTTACCCCTATACAAGAATCTAAAAGATTGTTAATTGATTATTGCCTTTTAATTAACCCACAATCCCTAATTGAAGAAGGTGTATTTTGAAGAAGTTATCAATTTTGACCCGCGTAATCAATTAGTAATTAATATTGTACAAGAAAATTTTACAAGAATTAATAAAACTAGCATGTTATATGTTTGTATTCTTCGTGTAAATCATGTATCATCAATTTCTCTCTGAAACGAATGAGTGTATGTTTGGAAGAAATAATGAATCGTATGATTTTTTGTACAAGAAAATTAGTTACAATAATTTTGTACAAGAAAATTAGTGTACAAGTGAAAGCTGAAGTATCATAATTAACGTATATTTATAATCGTGAAATTCAACTTGTTCAGTTGGTATTAGGGTGGGTGGGAGGGTCAACCAACCAGAGACTATTCACTTAAAAATCTATAGGTCTATGTTATTTACTAAACAAAATTGATCATTGTGTGCAATTCATCCAATTCTCTCAAGTTATTTTCCCTATTTTCTTTCTCTCTCTCTCTCTTATTTTCTTACTCTCTTTTCCTCTTCTTTTTTTTTTTCTCTCTTTTCCCGTTGTCATGAATTTTTATGTGATCTATTGAATTTGCTACGAATTCATGAAACACGGTGATCGAATAAATCAAATTAAGATACGCTTCTTAAGATACGCTTCTTACATTCGATCTCGTTTCTTTTTGTTTTGTTTCTCTTTTTTTATGGATTCAATTCAAGTTTTCATATTGTTCGAGTTTTACTTCTCATGTTTTGTGTTTTTCATTGAACGATTATAATATATCGAATTGTTCTTTCTATATTGTGATTAGTTTTGTTTCAATATTTGTTGTTTGTGTTATTCACTCTATTAATTTGATTAGTTTTTCTGTTCTTCATTGTTGATTGTGTCATGTTTTGTCAACATTATCAAGTTATGTATCAAATATACACACCGTTCGCATCCCAAAAACTTGTTCGCTCCAAACGGTGTGTGCAAGCTTTAAATTTATAACCCTAGACTTAAGCTTAAAACAAGGATGCGAACCCGCAGTGTACGGGTCAATCGTAGTAAAAGCAAGAAAATTCCAGGGGTCGATCACAGGGACTCGGTGAAACAAAGTCAATACGGTGTGCTTATGTCAATACTAACCACAAGAGCGATTAACACAATCAAAGATGAATAAGAAGTCAATAAAGCAAACATGCAATTCTAGGGATTAAAGCATCTAGTTGTGGTTCCAACTCAAGATCTATAGATAAGCGGACAAAGCTGAAATTTTTGCGTGGGGAAGGTGTTTCTAAAGTGGAGTAGATCACCGGGTAAGTCTCACTACACATTAATCCTAAACCGTAACTCCTATTACCGGGTAAGTCTCAAGGAATCAAGATAAAGAACTATAACCTCAAACTAACACACCATCTAAGGGAATAGAATCAACCTTTACCGGGTAAGTCTCAGGCTAACTCACGAAGATGGGATGGAAGCACACTCAAACCCCAATAAAGGACAAACCTTTATTACCTACACTTATGATCGTCAATACACAAACTAAGGAATTACCGGGTAAGTCTCATCCTAAGCTTGCTTTGAACCAGGAAAGGTGTAATAAGAATAGGATTTGGCAAACTCTAACACTTAACTCTCAGTTATGGATCAGATAAGTCACCTCGGTCAACCAGTTTCCACCCCGGCCGAGGTGTTCATCGACTGAACGAGATGCTTAGGGTTAAGGTTAAAGACTCGAACTTTCAAGATCCTACTGGAATCTAAGATTATTCTATCATCGTTTTTCCCACAACCTTCAGCCAATCACCCTAGAATCACACAAGGAAATTAGCCACTCATCATCATAATGAAAGTATTAAAATATATGGAAAGAAGGTGAATATTTGAACAAAGAAGAATTTAATGAAAAGACTTCAATAACTGAATCAAATATCACAACAAAGCGTTCCTTAGATAGCAATCCAAAAAGACAAGACAACAATTGAGGGAATTGAAGACAATCTTACAAAACCCTTCAATAAAGCTATAAAAGCTATGGACTTCAATCTTCCTTCAACCTTCAAAAAGGTTCTTCGAATCTCTCCCAACTTGGAGTAGGCTGCTGCTGCTGCGTGCTTTTCGGTGTAAGCGGGCTCTAAGCACGATAGCGGGTGCCGGAATTATGGGAAATCCGACCCTTTTTATAGGAAAATAACCCTCCAAAGATAATAAATCTTAGAAAGATATTCTCTCATAAATATAGGTAAAATATATGATCTTCTTCCTTCCAGGAGCCAAGCCCAAAAATATAAGATCACCTTCCAAAGATAAAAGATCTCAGCCAAGAATAAAATATTCTCGCCGCGTCCTAGGTGTTCGCCTCGGTCGAGTCGGCGTCTCTGGATCACCTCGGTCGAGATGAATCGCTGGTCAACCGAGGTGAGTCACAACTGAATGTGAAATCTCTCAAAACTGGTCCAAAGTGAATCTTTAATCCATGGCTATGCTTCCTGAATGTAGCTCCAAATGACTAATGACTCCTTTTGCTCCTTTTTGATGCAAAACGTACCATATTACCTGCAATTACAACGAAACTAGGTGTAGACCTCGATTCTCGCAAAGGTAGATGAAATGGTAGTAAAATCACATAATGTACATACAAACATGCAGATTATGAAAGATAAAACGTCCAAACAAGCCCCAAAATATAGACTATAATTCATGTTATCAAAATACCCCATACTTAGCCCTTGCTTGTCCCCAAGCAAGTTCCGCATATAGAAGACAAGATAGAATGGATTATAAGTCAATAAAATCAATGAAAAAGTCTTTCAAAAACATTTTATGGTGTGCAACTATCATAGATCACTCTAAGAGAGTACTTCCTGGAATTAAAAACTCAATATGCTCAAAACATTTTATAAATATAGAAAAGTTGTTCATCTTTGCATAAAATCATAGAATGCATAATAATTCATAATTATCGAAATTAATCATGTATAATCCAGTTTAAACCACTAAGTCAATCAACAAGCTCAAGGTCTCAAGGGCTTCCCAAAAGAAAGGTCAAGAAACGTGTAGGGTAGGGATGTGTGTAAGGTAATGTGGTGCTAGAATCCGGGAAAAGGATGAACTTCACTTCCACTTTGACTTGCAACATCTTCCACCAATTAGCTTTGCTTATTCATTCCACTTTTTTTTCTTTTTACTTTACTTTTTGGGATGCATGGACAGAGGTGCACAATAACCGAAGCCTAGGAAATCAGCAATCATCAATCATCAATTTCTTGAGATGCATCAAACCCTTGATGCACATACCATGACCCGTTAGGAATATCGCTCAATCCGACTTTGGCAAGACACAAACACCCGGCTATGTGAATGGTGCCGAGTTACTCATCTTCATGATTGACTTCCCCAAACCTATTATTACTTTCTAGCACTTTCACTTCCAGCCAACTTCTCAACTTTAACTTCACTTGCTTTCACCACTTCGCTTGCTTCCAAATTCCCGGATAGGTAAAGGGAGGCAAAATGTATATGAGGGGCTAAGCATGATCAAGAAGAAGAAGAAGAAGAAGAATGAATTGCCTTGGTCTTTCCAGGAAGAAAGTGAGAGAACTTATCTTGTGGTGTCAACCTTCAAATTCAACATAATTTGGATAAAAACAAAGTATTAAACATGCCAATAATTTCAAACAAAGCATTTAGCAACTTAAACATATTATAAAACCTTTCAAACACATAAAGAATTTAAAACCAGTCAGTAAACAAGATCTTCACTGAGGTCATATCCAGATAAGTAACAAAAATTCGTTTTCGAAAACTCTCAGTTAACACACCTCGGTCGAGGTGTTCTTGGTTCAACCGAGGTGAAACGTCTCGTTTGGCCAAGACTGACTCGGTCGAGGTCGAAAATTTTTTTTTTTTTTTTTAAGCTTAAGTCTAGGGTTATAAAATATATGCGCCTCGACCGAGGTCGACGGCGAGACGACGTCAACTGAGATTGCTGAGAACAACAATTCTCTTACTCCCTTCTCTGACATTCACCCACTGTTGGTGGAACATTCCATCCACCAACTTTCTGATAATAAAGGTCCTTGGTACGCTGATATTGTGAATTATCTTGTTTGCCAGGAGATACCGCCCGGATTGACGTACTCTCAAAATAAAAGATTCATCAAGGAAGTACGACATTACTACTGGGACGAGCCGCTGCTATTCAAGCGCGGACCGGATGGGATGCTTCGAAGGTGCATTCCGGAGGATGAAGTTAATAGCGTCATAAGGCATTGTCATTCACTTCCTTGTGGGGGGCATGCTAGCACCGATAAAACATGCGCTAAGGTATTGCGTTCCGGTTTCTTTTGGCCTACATTATTTAAGGATGTGTAATCTTTTGTTGTCTCTTGTGATGCATGCCAAAGAACAGGGAACTTATCAAGGAGGAACGAGATGCTTAGGGTTAAGGTTAAAGACTCGAACTTTCAGGATCCTACTGGAATCTAAGATTATTCTATCATCGTTTTTCCCACAACCTTCAGCCAATCACCCTAGAATCACACAAGGAAATTAGCCACTCATCATCATAATGAAAGTATTAAAATATATGGAAAGAAGGTGAATATTTGAACAAAGAAGAATTTAATGAAAAGACTTCAATAACTGAATCAAATATCACAACAAAAGCGTTCCTTGGATAGCAATCCAAAAAGACAAGACAACAATTGAGGGAATTGAAGACAATCTTACAAAACCCTTCAATAAAGCTATAAAAGCTATGGACTTCAATCTTCCTTCAACCTTCAAAAAGGTTCTTCAACTCTCCCAACTAGAGTAGGTTGCTGCTGCGTGCTTTTCGGTGTAAGCGGGCTCTAAGCACGATAGCGGGTGTCGGAATTATGGGAAATCCGACCCTTTTTATAGGAAAATAACCCTCCAAAGATAATAAATCTTAGAAAGATATTCTCCCATAAATATAGGTAAAATATATGATCTTCTTCCTTCCAGGAGCCAAGCCCAAAAATATAAGATCACCTTCCAAAGATAAAAGATCTCAGCCAAGAATAAAATATTCTCGCCGCGTCCTAGGTGTTCGCCTCGGTCGAGTCGGCGTCTCTGGATCACCTCGGTCGAGATGAATCGCTGATCAACCGAGGTGAGTCACAACTGAATGTGAAATCTCTCAAAACTGGTCCAAAGTGAATCTTTAATCCATGGCTATGCTTCCTGAATGTAGCTCCAAATGACTAATGACTCCTTTTGCTCCTTTTTGATGCAAAACGTACCATATTACCTGCAATTACAACGAAACTAGGTGTAGACCTCGATTCTCGCAAAGGTAGATGAAATGGTAGTAAAATCACATAATGTACATACAAACATGCAGATTATGAAAGATAAAACGTCCAAACAAGCCCCAAAATATAGACTATAATTCATGCTATCAAAATACCCCATACTTAGCCCTTGCTTGTCCCCAAGCAAGTTCCGCATATAGAAGACAAGATAGAATGGATTATAAGTCAATAAAATCAATGAAAAAGTCTTTCAAAAACATTTTGTGGTGTGCAACTATCATAGATCACTCTAAGAGAGTACTTCTTGGAAATTAAAAACTCAATATGCTCAAAACATTTTATAAATATAGAAAAGTTGTTCATCTTTGCATAAAATCATAGAATGCATAATAATTCATAATTATCAAAATTAATCATGTATAATCCAGTTTAAACCACTAAGTCAATCAACAAGCTCAAGGTCTCAAGGGCTTCCCAAAAGAAAAGGTCAAGAAACGTGTAAGGTAGGGATGTATGTAAGGTAATGTGGTGCTAGAATCCGGGAAAAGGATGAACTTCACTTCCACTTTGACTTGCAACATCTTCCACCAATAAGCTTTGCTTATTTCACACTTTTTTTTCTTTTTACTTTACTTTTTGGGATGCATGGACAGAGGTGCACAATAACCGAAGCCTAGGAAATCTGCAATCGTCAATTTCTCGAGATGCATCAAACCCTTGATGCACATACCATGACCCGTTAGGAATATCGCTCAATCCGACTTTGGCAAGACACAAACACCCGGCTATGTGAATGGTGCCGAGTTATTCATCTTCATGATTGACTTCCCCAAACCTATTATTACTTTCTAGCACTTTCACTTCCAGCCAACTTCTCAACTTTAACTTCACTTGCTTTCACCACTTCGCTTGCTTCCAAATTCCCGGATAGGTAAAGGGAGGCAAAATGTATATGAGGGGCTAAGCATGATCAAGAAGAAGAAGAGAGAAGAATGAATTGCCTTGGTCTTTCCAGGAAGAAAGTGAGAGAACTTATCTTGTGGTGTCAACCTTCAAATTCAACATAATTTGGATAAAAACAAAGTATTAAACATGCCAATAATCTCAAACAAAGCATTTAGCAACTTAAACATAATATAAAACCTTTCAAACACATAAAGAATTTAAAACCAGTCAGTAAACAAGATCTTCACTGAGATCATATCCAGATAAGCAACACGAAATTCGTTTTCGAAAACTCTCAGTTAACACACCTCGGTCGAGGTGTTCTTGGTTCAACCGAGGTGAAACGCCTCGTTTGGCCAATACTGACTCGGTCGAGGTCAAAAATTTTTTTTTAAAAACCATTTTTTTCAGTTTCGACGTTTTTCTCAATCAAATAACCTGTAGGTATGCATGTAATATCAGATAATCATATAAAGGCAATGAAGCATAAATACGAAAATATCCGATAAATAAAATACATCAAAGGTGTCAAATACATCACGTAGTCACGTAGTCAAATAACAAACACCCCATACTTGAGACACACTGTCCCAGTGGGTATAATAAAAGGTCTAATCATGAGAGTACTCACCGGATAAAAGCCGAACTGCATAAAAATATAATAATAAAATCCTGCAGCTCCTCAGTAGTCTCGATCCGGTGGTGGTGGTGGTATGTAGGGATACTGAGTAGGATCGTAAGGATGGCCCATGATGCACTCGAACTGCAGCTGAGCCATGATGTGCTGATGATGCTGCCGCTCCTGCATCTCACGGATATCCAGCGAAAGTGCAGCATATGTGTCGATAACCTGATCCGTCAGGTCATCAATCCGTCGGTGAGCAGCTCTATCCCTCACTCCATGTCTCCTGCGTCTAGCAGGTCTGACTGGAGAAGTCTCAGCTGGCGCCGGCTCTGTATCCTCCTCATCATCCAAATCTATAATAGGTGGCGCGCTCGTCCCAGCTGTATCTGTCCCTGTGTCCATCGGGACGCCACCTCCTCTCTCATCTACTGTGTCCTCATCATCGTCGTCGTCCTCAGCCTCCTCCTCCTCCTCTGCAGCAGGGGCAGCTGCTGCCTCTCTGTAATCCTCCATAAGTGGAGCCCATGCTGTCTGCCAGTAGTGTGGATCAAAAACTGAGAACTGTGAAGACCACCTGATGCCCTGAGGTGCAGTCAGCTCCCATGGCATAGCAACGTAAGGTGTAGTCAAACCACGGGGAACTAGAATCCTCCGTGTGATCATCTCCTGAAGTCCGAGCGGCTTGGCAGCCGCCACCATAGTACACCTACTCAGATCCATATCCTGATAAGTAGCGATATGGGTCACTATCCCTCCACAGCATATATCTCCCTTCCCTTTGGCCTTGATCCTGTGCAGATCCTCTGCCAGCATCAATCCAAAGTCAGGGTATCCACCTGTGACCATGCAGTACAAAGCAAAGAGCTCCCCCTGTCGGACCTTCTGGGGCGTCTCAGTACGCGCCAGAAGCGTCTCGCTGAAGATCCTGTGGGCTAATCGAAAAGCAAGATGGAAGATAAGCTTCTCCCTGGAATCACCAGGGCGCCACCTATCTGCATGCTCCACAACATGAGCAATCTGACCCCAGAACTCTCTAGCTACGGCTCAGGTCGGGAAGTCTACAGTAGTGGGGGCAGGGAAGACAAAGATGTCTCTCCAATGGTCTAGAGGTACTAGGTAGTTCCGGTTCATCAACCGGTACTTCACAGCTCTCTCTGTGGGGAGGTAAGTGAAGGAGCTGACAAACTCAAGGGTCGGCTCTAAGTAGGTTGGGGCTCGGATCTCAGTAAACTGATCCAGCCCTACGGTGGTGATCATCCTCCTAAGCTCTCCATCTACGTGGAGACAGTCAAAAGCAGAAATGTCCAGAAATCTAGGTGCGATCACTGGACGGCTAGCAATGCGCTCATAATCTACCCGGTGTCTCTCATGGATCACCGGGATAGAAGGTCGGGATGAGGAAGAAGAAGGGGAAGGAGAGGATCTATCTCTAAGGGCTAAGAACCTGTCAGAACTCATCTTCAGAAATTTCCACTGTCAGAACACCTCGGTCTCTGACAAACTCCAAGAATCACCTCGGTCGAGGTGCAGGTCGACTGGACCGAGGCGAAGACAGTCGCGATTCCAACTCTCAGAAATTCAGTTCTTTTCCCCCTAAAATCACTACAATTGCTTCCTAAGGGGTACTTAAATCCTTTCTCAGCAAAATCAAGGGCAACCAAAGCCCAAATCGAAGTAAACGAACGAGTTAGGGTTTCGATCGTTTTTACCTCGTTCCGGCCGATTCACTTGAGTTTCTTGCAGATCTGCAGTTGCAATCGGTTCCTCTACTCTTCAATCTCAGTTTAGAAGCAGAAATCTTCGAAAACGAGCAAGATTTGAGAGGGAGCGAAGTGGATCTGTCGCCGCGGTCGAGGTAGGTAAAAGTGAAAAGTGAAAAATGAAATTTTCCTTTTTATACTGTTCCTGGATCTGCTGTCACCTCGGTCGAGATGGTCTCGACTGGACCGAGGTGGTACGGACCGAGGCGGTTCTGCAGAAACCCTAGTCGCCTCGGTTGCTCAAGAATCAACTCGGTCGAGGTGCTCTGACAGTAACCGAGGTATTTCTGTCTTCTCAGAATCTCGAACTTCTGTCCTTCCAGTTGTGCTCCTCCTTAGATATTCCCTGTTGTCTGTCCAGAACGCCAAAAACAAAGCAAAGCAAAGCAAAAACAAGAACTATCTAATCTAGACTAGAAAACGGGAAAAGAAAGCAATACCTTGGGTTGCCTCCCAAGAAGCGCTTGATTTAAGGTCGCTAGCTGGACCATGATGCGTCTCAAACGAGGTAGGAGGTTCCCTCACCCCATACTTCACCTCCATCGTGGGGTGAAGTAAGTAGGTCCATCAAACGCTCCAAGACGTGTAAGTGCTCATCGGGGAATGAATCGTCTATGGGTGGGTTATCCGCCTCGCGGGAGGATTCCGGTAGCCGGCTGAGGTGATCCGCAACTGAATTCTCGGATCCCTTCTTATCGCGGATCTCTAGGTCAAACTCTTGAAGTAAGAGAATCCATCGAATAAGGCGCGGCTTTGCATCTTTCTTAGCCAACAAGTAACGAATGGCTGCATGGTCGGTGTAGACAATGACTTTCGCCCCTACTAGATAGGAACGAAACTTCTCGAAAGCATATACAACCGCCAATAACTCTTTCTCGGTGGTAGCGTAGTTGCGTTGTGCTTCATCTAGCGTCTTGCTAGCATAATGAATGGCGGTGGTCCGTCCATCTTTCTTCTGTCCAAGCACCGCTCCTACGGCTACATCACTAGCGTCACACATGACCTCAAAGGGCAAGGTCCAATCAGGAGGCTGGATAATGGGAGCGGAGATCAACGCTTCCTTAATCCTGTAAAAAGCATCAAGACACTCCTGCGAAAACTCAAAAACAACATCTTTATTCAAGAGGTTAGTTAGAGGTTTAGAAATTTTAGAGAAGTCCTTTATGAATCTCCTGTAGAAACCTACATGCCCGAGAAAACTCCTCACACCTTTAACAGAACAAGGAGGAGGGAGTTTCTCAATAGTCTCGATCTTAGCTCGATCAACCTCAATACCTCGATTAGAAACGAGGTGTCCTAGCACAATGCCTTCATTAACCATAAAATGACACTTCTCCCAATTCAAAACAAGGTTAGTGTCTTCACATCTTTTAAGTACTAGAGAAAGGTTAGATAGGCAATCATCAAAAGAGGAACCATATACAGAAAAATCATCCATAAATACCTCCATGATCTCCTCTATGTACTCAGAAAAGATAGCCATCATGCATCGCTGGAAGGTAGCGGGTGCATTGCACAATCCGAATGGCATCCTCCGATAGGCAAACGTCCCCCAAGGACAAGTGAAAGTGGTCTTCTCCTGATCATCCGGATGGATAGGAATCTGGAAGAACCCACTATAGCCGTCCAAGTAACAAAAGTGTGAATGCTGGGCCAACCGTTCGAGCATTTGATCAATGAAAGGAAGCGGAAAATGATCCTTCCGAGTTGCCGTGTTCAGCTTCCTATAATCGATGCAAACTCTCCAACCCGTAACGGTCCTTGTTGGGATCAACTCGTTGTTCTTATTCGTCACAACTGTCATCCCTCCTTTCTTCGGAATGACATGCACCGGGCTAACCCACTTGCTGTCCGAGATAGGATAAATAATACCTACATCCAACAACTTAAGAACTTCCTTCTTCACAACCTCTTTTATGATCGGATTTAACCGTCTTTGAGGTTCCCGTGAAGTCTTATGATTTTCTTCCATTAGAATTCTATGCATGCAGAAAGAAGGTTTAATGCCAATAAGATCATCCGTGGTGTAACCTATGGCTTTTCGATGCTTTCTCAGGACATGCATTAACTTAGATAATTCAGAATCGGAGAGGGAAGCACTAGCAATAACGGGATAAGTAGAATCCGGCCCAAGAAAGATATACCTCAAGTGACTAGGGAGTTGTTTAAGCTCCACTACTGGGGGTGCTTTCTGGGGGGAATCCATGCTTCCTCTTTCCAGTGGAGTGGTATCAGAAACTGGACTTGATGAAGTCTCAGTTTGAATCATCTCGCCTTCGACCTCGGTCGAGGCGCATAGGCGTTGACCGATGTGTTCTTCAGTCGCCTCGCTCTGTCCAGAGAGTGCCTCGGTCGAGGTACTGCTACTGGATCCGAGACTGGAGATCTTCGCCTCCTGGATCAGCTTCTCAGTTTTAGCTCCTGGATCTTCTTCCAGTGCTTTTAAGCTCCGTATATCTGCATCACAAGAAGCATCTATACCTTCCTCCATTAAACTGAAACTTATAACTCTTTCGAGTGGATCGTTAATAAGGATAGAGCTCACCAATTCTCTTGATTCTTCTTCATCGTAGATGTTGAAGATATCATCAGTTAGTTGCTCCCCCTTCATGGCTGCAAGTAGTGCAAACTCCACCTCATCGCCACCAACGTTGAATTTCAACTTGGCGTTCTTGCAATCCACGTTGCAACCCGAAGTTGCTAGAAACGGTCTCCCGAGAATAATAGGTACTGGATAATCTGCGGGAATGTCAAGTACAACAAAATCTATAGGTAGATAGAAGTTACCTAACTTGACCGGAATGTCCTCCAAGATGCCCACGGGATGGGTAATGGAGCGATCCGCCATGTAGAGTCGAATCTTGACCGGCTTGGGCTCTCCAAGACCGATCTTCGTGCATAGCTCCAGCGGGATGATGCTCACGCTGGCTCCTAGATCACAAAGGGCTTCACAAGTTACATCCCCAACTTGAATGGGAATGCAAAATGAGCCGGGATCTCTCAACTTAGGTGGCATCTTTTCCTTCATGATCTTGATAAGCTCCGAAGATTTAGATGTCATCCTAACTTCACCAACATCCTCCAGCTTCCTCTTCCTTGATAAGATCTCTTTTAAGAATTTCCCATAGGCGGGCATACCTAAAATAGCATCAAGGAAAGGAATATTAATATGTAGCTTATTCATCAAGTCAAGAAACTTACCAAAGTGCTTGTCAAGATGTGCTCTGGCTCTGGACTGAGGGAATGGAAGTGGTGGCTTATATGCAGGGGGTGGAACATAAGTTTCTGTCGTTCCTCCTGCTTTCTGTTGCTCCGCCTCGGTTGGCATCTCGGTCGAGGTGTTCTTCGACTGGATCTGGACCGAGGTGGTCTGCGTCGAGCGAGGTACTGGATCTGCAGTTTTGAGTCCACTCCTCGTCGTTATGGCCATGCACTGGCCCTTAGGGTTAGTTTCCGTCTTTGCTGGAAGCTTCCCTGGATCTCTTGGCGCTTCATTCGCCCTATTAGCAAGTTGTTGTTCGAAGGACTTTTAGGCCCTCGAAAATGAAGTCATAGAATTCTCCATAGCGTTAAGCTTGATCAAGATTGCCTCCAGAACTGCGTCTTTCTTTTCTGGCTGAGACAAACTTGATCCTTGCCCTTGGCTTTTCAATGGAGTAGAAGAAGAAGAAGAAGGGGGAGAGAGGAAAGGGTTAGAGGAATCATTAGAATTGGAGTTTGAATGATTGTTACCGTGATTTTGGTTATTCGCCCTCCAGTTGTTGCTATTGGATCCTCTATTGTTGTTGTTGTAGTTGTTGTTTCGGGAACCGTTGTTGTTGTTGTTACGGTACCCGTTATTGTTGTTGTTCCTTTGCCCTTGCTCTTCCTTCTTAGTTTGAGCCATCAAGAGCTCCTTTAATTCCTTCACGTCGTTCTTCAATGACGTGAGTTGATTGTTGTTGGATTGAGTCTCTTGAAAGTTGACTCTTTTAACTCCACCTTCAGCTCCTTGGTGGGTATATTTCTCCATGTGCAAGGCTTGCTTCTCAATGAAGTCCCAAGCCTCATCAATCGCCATGTCCATGAAGGTACCGGCGGAGAGTAGTTGGAGATTGAACTGGGTGCTTCCGTCCAGCCCTTTGAAGTAGATCTCCAACAACTCGATCTTTGGAATCCCATGATGTGGGCAATCCAAAAGGATATCCTTGAACCGCTCCCAAGACTTGGACAAGCTCTCCTTGTCCTTCATGATGAAAGCATTGATCTTCCCTCTCATTTCGGCGGTCTTTGAGGGGGAAAGAATTTGGTTAAGAATTCCGTGGTCATCTCTTCCCATGTGCTGATTTTTCCTGGAGGAAGAGATTGATACCAAGTAAGAGCTCTATCTTTTAAAGAAAAGTAAAAAGGTCTTAGCTTGTAGTTGTTATTCTCAATTCTGGGAGGTCGCAAGGTTTCCATCAAGATCTCGTAGTTTTGAAGATGTTGATGCGGCGACTCTTTCTCTAGCCCTCCGAATTGGCATTGGCGGATCATGGCTAAAACTTGCGGTCGAAGTTCGTAGTCATGATCTGCTGGATCTCCTAGGTTCACTCCTGGACGCCTCAGTTGTTGATTAGGGTCCATCCTTTGACCTAGGG
The DNA here is from genome assembly GCA_033239125.1 of Fagopyrum homotropicum. NCBI lineage: Eukaryota > Viridiplantae > Streptophyta > Magnoliopsida > Caryophyllales > Polygonaceae > Fagopyrum > Fagopyrum homotropicum. Next base: position 104,080,622 of record BSWB01000007.1, read on the forward strand.
TTTGTGGAATTCCTGCAAGAAGAACATCTCGGACTGGCATCCGAGGTGGAAGTACATCGGCCGAGGCGTCTGGTACTGGAATCTGCCTCGGTCGAGGGTCAACAGGAGGATCTTCCCTCGGTCGAAGTAGAATCTGGTTCCGAATGACAACAATCTCAGCTTCGATTGCTGCAGTCCTGGTGCGATTCTCCTCTTTCTCTTGCATGAGTTCTTCCTTGCTGAGGCGCAGCAGCTCTTGCGTCTCTCTCAATTGGGCCGCAAGATCGCGATCGTCTTGTTGTGCCATCTTCGCTTCTCTTAAGCGTCGCTTGTATGTCTTTTCTGGTTCGGGATCGTAAGGAACGATTTCCTTCCCAGTGCGGGTTCTTCGCATGTACCTAAGAAAGAACCTGCAAAAGTCACTCAAGTAGAGTGGTTAGATAAAACGGGGCAAGCGCCCCAAGAGCAAACCGCCCCGGCAACGGCGCCAAAAACTTGTTCGCTCCAAACGGTGTGTGCAAGCTTTAAATTTATAACCCTAGACTTAAGCTTAAAACAAGGATGCGAACCCGCAATGTACGGGTCAATCGTAGTAACAGCAAGAAAATTCCAGGGGTCGATCACAGGGACTCGGTGAAACAAAGTCAATACGGTGTGCTTATGTCAATACTAACCACAAGAGCGATTAACACAATCAAAGATGAATAAGAAGTCAATAAAGCAAACATGCAATTCTAGGGATTAAAGCATCTAGTTGTGGTTCCAACTCAAGATCTATAGATAAGCGGACAAAGCTGAGATTTTTGCGTGGGGAAGGTGTTTCTAAAGTGGAGTAGATCACCGGGTAAGTCTCACTACACATTAATCCTAAACCGTAACTCCTATTACCGGGTAAGTCTCAAGGAATCAAGATAAAGAACTATAACCTCAAACTAACACACCATCTAAGGGAATAGAATCAACCTTTACCGGGTAAGTCTCAGGCTAACTCACGAAGATGGGATGGAAGCACACTCAAACCCCAATAAAGGATAAACCTTTATTACCTACACTTATGATCGTTGGTACACAAACTAAGGAATTACCGGGTAAGTCTCATCCTAAACTTGCTTTGAACCAGGAAAGGTGTAATAAGGATAGGATTTGGCAAACTCTAACACTTAACTCTCAGTTATGGATCAGATAAGTCACCTCGGTCAACCAGTTTCCACCCCGGCCGAGGTGTTCATCGACTGAACGAGATGCTTAGGGTTAAGGTTAAAGACTCGAACTTTCAGGATCCTACTGGAATCTAAGATTATTCTATCATCGTTTTTCCCACAACCTTCAGCCAATCACCCTAGAATCACACAAGGAAATTAGCCACTCATCATCATAATGAAAGTATTAAAATATATGGAAAGAAGGTGAATATTTGAACAAAGAAGAATTTAATGAAAAGACTTCAATAACTGAATCAAATATCACAACAAAAGCGTTCCTTGGATAGCAATCCAAAAAGACAAGACAACAATTGAGGGAATTGAAGACAATCTTACAAAACCCTTCAATAAAGCTATCAAAGCTATGGACTTCAATCTTCCTTCAACCTTCAAAAAGGTTCTTCAACTCTCCCAACTGGAGTAGGCTGCTGCTGCGTGCTTTTCGGTGTAAGCGGGCTCTAAGCACGATAGCGGGTGTCGGAATTATGGGAAATCCGACCCTTTTTATAGGAAAATAACCCTCCAAAGATAATAAATCTTAGAAAGATATTCTCCCATAAATATAGGTAAAATATATGATCTTCTTCCTTCCAGGAGCCAAGCCCAAAAATATAAGATCACCTTCCAAAGATAAAAGATCTCAGCCAAGAATAAAATATTCTCGCCGCGTCCTAGGTGTTCGCCTCGGTCGAGTCGGCGTCTCTGGATCACCTCGGTCGAGATGAATCGCTGGTCAACCGAGGTGAGTCACAACTGAATGTGAAATCTCTCAAAACTGGTCCAAAGTGAATCTTTAATCCATGGCTATGCTTCCTGAATGTAGCTCCAAATGACTAATGAGTCCTTTTGCTCCTTTTTGATGCAAAACGTACCATATTACCTGCAATTACAACGAAACTAGGTGTAGACCTCGATTCTCGCAAAGGTAGATGAAATGGTAGTAAAATCACATAATGTACATACAAACATGCAGATTATGAAAGATAAAACGTCCAAACAAGCCCCAAAATATAGACTATAATTCATGCTATCAGTTGTCAATCACATTTTCAATAGGAGAGTTTATGTTTGTCAACAACGACAAATAAAAATAATTGAGTTGGTTATGTATTGTCAAAAACATTCAAGAATAGTTATTGGCTTTTTCAACACTCTAAAAAGATAATTATTTGTGTATGTGTTGTCAACCACACCACAACATAGTTACAATTTGAACCATTTATTTGGTGTTGTCAACAACAATAATAGAAACTTCTTGTTTTAGTAATCAAGTGTTGTTAACAACATAACAAAATTAATTAAATTGGGTATGTCTTGTCAACAACACTCGAAAGACTTTTAACACATATTTACCAACAGAAGTTGGTCTATTTGTGTTGTCAATAGCACATTTTTATTGTCAACAACATACTTTCGCATAATATGGTTTATTTCGGTTGTCAACCCCATCATTATTTAAGTGTTGTCAGCATGAACTATGCAGTTAACAAAAATTCAAAAAAAATTCTAATGTAAACAAATATGTAAATAATGTTTTTATCTTTTTAAAACACATTAAATAACAAAATTTTGTTCATGTCAACACCACATTACAATTTGTGTTTATTTATCTTGTCATTAACTAATTAAACATCAAAATTGAATATATTTTGGACAAATTTGGTAACTAGGATGCTTTGAGATTTTCTTATACTAAGTAGGCCCATCCCTATTTTCCATTAAGAAAATATACCCCAAACAAAAGTTAATGTGCAAAGGCAATGAAATAAGGTAAATTCCCTCTCTCTCTCTCTCTCTCTCTCTCTCTCTCTCTCTCTCTCTCTCTCTCTCTCTCTCTCTCTTGGCCGTTAGGCTGAAAACAGAAATAAAATCCATCACCATTTCTTCTCCTCTCGATCTCACAATCTTACTCTTCTTTGGATATCGTAACTATTTTCTCTATTCTCTCTCACAATCGTCATCGATCTAACAATTTCCATCGCAATCGACAAACGAAATAACTAGAAACTCATACTAGACAATCGCCATTGTGATTCACCACGATAGACACACTAGAAATCACCATCGATCTAACTAGGTATCTCTCTAGGCATCTTCTACTCTCTCTCTCTCTCTCTCTCTCTCTCTCTCTCTCTCTCTCTCTCTCTCTCTCTCCCCTTCAATTTTATTATGGTATTATGTTCACCATTTTGAAATTTTGGTGATACTCTGGTACGAGGCATGCTCCAATTTGGTATTATTTGATCTTGGAATGAATGATTGTTATGTTTCTGGTATGAATGAGTGTTATGTTTTCAGTTTTATGTGTTGTGCATTACCTTTGAATTTTCTCTATTCTGGTATGATTGAGAGTTGTGTTTATGATATGAATTTGATTAGTGATTCTGCTATGAATTAGGAATAAAGTATATTTTCTTTATTTTGGTATGAATGAATGAGTTAATTTATGTTTTCAGATTTAGGTATTGGGCATTATCAAACAATACCAGACTTGAGTTTCTGGTATCTGTTTCATAACTGAGTTTCTAGTATGTGAATTCTGCTAATTGTGGTGTTGAGCATTCTTTTGGTCTTTTTGGTATAATACTTTTTTCTGGCATTTCTGGTATTATTTGATAATTGTGTTTCTCTGGTATGATCATTTATGGTTTATATACATGCTTCATTTTTGGTATTTATGGTATGCTCATTTCTGATATGTAACATGCTCTTGTGATATCCTTCTTCTGGTATCAACCTTTTTCTCTGATATTGTTTGCTAATTGTGTTTCTGGTATTGTTTGAGAGTTGTTTTTCTGGTAATATTTGATAACTAGGTTTCTGGTATGATCATTTCTAGTTTGCTTTATCCTTATTTATGATATTTTACTTTTTACTAGTATTTTTAGTGTTTATGGTATGCTCATTTATGGTATATATGGTATTTCTGGTATGTTTTGATATTTATGGTATTTTCTTGTAATATTTGATAATTTATGGTATTCTTATTTTTGGTGATTATTTGTGGTGTTGTGCATTGGTATTTCTGGTATGATCATTTATTGTATGTAACATGCTCTATTTGTGGTATTATCCTTTTTCTAGTAAGATCATTTTTGGTAATATATGATAATTGTGTTTATGGTATGCTGATTTTTGATATTTATTGAGGTGTTATGCATACTTTTAATTTCTGGTATCTTCATGGTAGTTGTTTCTGGTATTTACAAAACTTATTAAACATGATTCCTATACAAATTGTGGTTTATTGTGGAGGAGAATGAAAATCTATGAAAAATTTATGGAGATATATGGGGGATAAGGTAATGAGCAAAACCATCACTGTGACAGATCCTCTTAGCATACTAGAAATACGGATGTTGATTGCAAAACGTTTTCAAGTAAATGAGACGGTGCACAATGTGGAACTTACGTACAAGAATACCTTAAATGAAGCATTGCAACCGTTTGATATTGAGACGGTAGAAGATTTCGAGGATTTTGTCGAAACTAATCAATCGACTCAACCATGCTGGAGTGTGCCAATGTGTGTGAAATTAAAATCTAAAATTCTTATACCAGAATTTGAAGAAGTTAATGAATATCGTCCATGTACTGTCATTGTTGCCCCTCCTTTTGTAAATGTAATAGAAATAGTGAATAGTTGTGCAATCACTAATGTTGAACCTGAAGCAACTAAATGGGGTCTTAAGGTTGGTCAAAAGTTCAAGGATAAAACCGTAGTGAAAAATGTATTGTGTTTGCATGCTGTTGTTGAATGTACACAATATAAAATAACAAAGTCTATCAAGCTTGTTGTTCTTGCCCGATGTCTAGATAAATATTGAAAGTGACACGTGCGGTTCTCAAAAAACCAGAAATTGAAAGTGTTTACACTAACAAAGTATACCAAAGGGCACACTTGTTCATTTCATACAAGAAGAACTAATCGCAAAAAGGTAACATATCTTGTCATTGCTGAAATAGTTGCAAAAATGTAAGTCTATTGCTTATTATCACATATGTTCTTGAATTGTATATTATTTTATTTATTTCTAGTATGAATTGTATGAAAATGAAATTGTATATTCAATTTTCAAGTATGCTAATACACACAAATTCCCCGATTCTAAGACAACTATTGAGGTCTTGAGAAATGAACATTGTTTAGAAGCTAGTTACTGGAAATGTTGGATGACACAAGAAGCCGTGAAGGACAATATAAGAGGAACAAATGAAGAGAACTACAAGGGTGTGCCACTGTACTTACATCGATTGCAAGAGGCTAATCCGAATACTATGGTAGCGCTGAAATTGGATGATGAAAACAAATTCAAATATGTGTTCTTTGCTTTGGGACAATCAATAAAAGGCTATGCAATAATGAGAAAGGTATTATCCTTTTTCTGGTATGTACTAAAGTTATGTTTCTGGTATTCTGAATTATGTATGAATGATATAGTTTCTGGTAGTAACCTTTTCTGGTAAGCATTAGTTATGTTTTGTAAGATCCTAGGTTTTTGCCTTCACCGCCTCTGCGGTGAAGAGGGCCGCCCCCGCGGCCAGCCGCCCCTGCGGCTGATGAGATCCGCCCTTGCGGATTTTACGACAGATTGCGCCGATCTATTTTCGTCGTTTTATCATTCTTCCATAGATAAAATACCCGATATTCTATCTTATGGGCCGGTTTCCTTGTTTCTTTATAACCATAGACGCCCTTTTTGTCTAGCGTTCCAAGCCTCCCTATATATTCTCTTCCTTCTCTCCTTTTTCCCGTTCCTTGCTATCGTCTTCAAACCCTAGAGAGCTGCAGCCGTCTCTTGCTTCCTGCAACTTTGCTGAACGTGTAAGTTCATTCCTTCCTGGTTCTTCCTCACGTTCTTACAGTGTTGCATGTCTTCTCCTTCTGTTTTGGTTTCTCCCTTGCGTTCTTTTCTTTTCTTCTACTCTAAGGATCAAGCATGAGCCTTGATTCTTGTGGAGTGTTCCGTTTTTGACCTTTCGTTGTTCTTAGGCTCTTTGGAGTTGAGTCTCGACGTGTTGGAACCAAAGGTTCGAGCTTTGGTTGCCCTTGCCGTGAGATTTGTCGAAGAGAAGCCCGACATAGCTTCTGACGAAGATCCGCCCCTGCGCCTCAGTCCAACCGCCCCTGCGGTTTCTCTGCAGTGACTCACGTCTTTGGTGAGTTGCTTCCTTACTTCCTTTCCACGTTCCTTCCTTGGTTCCTTATGGTTGTTCCTTGTTCCCCTGAATTATTGTAAGACTAAGGTTGAGCCCTTAGCATGTGTTGATCTCTTAGAGATCTTTGAGACTAGAAGTCATAGACTTCTAGCAACCGTTTCGTTCCTAATCCGTGTTCCTTGTTCGTACAAGCTTTCCTTGCTCCTTTCCTAAGGGAAACTGAGTTTCCTTTTGTGTCCTTTGAGTTGTTGTTGAGCCTTTTGGGTTATGTTCGTGTGAGGTAAGTCCCTTGGACTTACTTAGCTTCATTCCGCGTATTAGTTGGATTGTATTGGCTTGTTTGTGTTGTTATCATGTTTATAACGGATAACTAGAAATAGGATTCACCCTTTGATAACCTTAATTGGCCCAAGTGTATTATAACCGGGCGGTGACCATTTGTGTAGTTCTACAGGAGACTAGAATGTGCTCTTGCAACCCAGACCTGTAGGTAACGGATAGTACTGATCTATCCCTATTGGTAGACGGAAACGGAGGCGAGTTTCGGGAGATTCTCGTGTGACAAAAGAAGTTGAAGTAGTAATGGATAACCTTAATGAAAGATAATAACCAGTTGATGTGTGAGCATGCTATGTGTTTTCTGTACCTTATGTGTGTTTGTGCCTTTACACTCTTGCTTATACCTAGAATGTTAGCTAACGGTTTATACCGTCGTTGTAGATGTTCCGCAGGTTTAGGATGCTGCTGAGTGATCTGGATGGTATGGTCAGCCGGGGTTCCCGTACATTACAGGACAGGATTGAGTTTTGTTTTTCTTTAGTTGCTTCCCTTTTGTTTTAAACCCGGCTGTGGAGCTTTTGTGTTTTCTTCTAGATTGAACCTTTGGTTTTATATTGAGTTTTGTTTTCATTCGTTTGTGCCTTGTTGTAAGATCCGTTTGTTGTTGCTACTTTGAGGGTCGGGACCCATTGTGCGGTCCTAGCCCGTAGCGCTTCAAGTTCCTAGAACTTGGGGTGTTACAATATGGTATCAGAGCTCTAGGTTGGCAACAAGGGCACTCGAAATCTTCTAAAGGTCGGATGGATAAATAAATAGAACCCACAAGGGGTCTAACATTTTCAAAAGGGGGTTTTGTTTTTAATCTTTCGGTCTAGGATAGATTTACGGGTGACCACCACTACCTCCGTGGATCTCAGCAGTGTAGTTTCTTTCGTGTTGGCCTTTATATGTGCTTTTTCTGGACTTTTTCTTTAGCTGTAGCGTGGCCTTATATCTATATATGTAGTCTTATATATCTATCCTTATAGCAGATGGCGCGTACTAGAGCTACATTTGCTATGGGGTGAGGAAGGGGTCGACCACCACTTCCACCTGCCGTCCGTGGATGAGGGCGTGCAGGAAGACCTCCACTAGCTAGAGGTCGGGGCCAAGCCCCAGTTGTTGATCCGTCTATCGTTAAGGCGTTCGCCGAAGAAGTTGTTGAGAGCATTGTTCTTGACGCTGGAAATGGGACCGCTGCTAGGTCTGGAGCACAGAGAGCGCCATCAACAAAGTCCGCACGAGTGTCTATCGGAGCTTCTGCATTCCGCGACTATGTGCAGAGGGTTGAGGAGGCTATCAGGACTGGAGGACCAACACCAGTGCCGCCAGTTCCTGCAAGATCAGTTGAGGTTTCGTAGAGAGTTAAACAAGTTGTTGCCCCGTTTGCTGGAGTTGCTGAGGTTGTTAGAGCGCCGGCTGAGGGAAAAGAGCCAAAGCCTGACAGTTGGTTGAAGGCTTTCGACCAGTTGAAGGTTCCCGTCTTCGTGGGAAGAACTGGCTTGGAGGTGGAGCAGTGGCTAGGACAGGTAGATTCTGCCATGGAGGCTATCGGTTGCCCTGAGGGACGTCGAGTCAACATAGCACAAACATTGCTGAAGGATCAGGCTCATTCTTGGTGGAGGATCATTCGTAGTAAGGTCACCAATTATGAGCAGATGAAGACAGTGATCAGGGATCGCTATTGCCCTGCAGCCATGAGGAGGGATCGTCTTCAGGATTTCCTTAAGGCTGGATTTGAGGATTTGCCTATTGTTGAGATCATCCTCAAGTTTCAGGACGAGTTGACATTGCTAGGTCCATCCGCACCACCGGAGGATCAGCATGTTTACCTTTTCTCTCGGAGGTTGAGAGAATCGACACGCTCTTATCTTACTGGTTTCCGTTGTGAGTCTTTGACGGACTATCTGGACAGAGCTTCTGCCTATGAGAGAGATCGACTGGGTTAGAGGAGAGCTTCTCAGACAAGAGGTCCTGAGAAGAGACAAAAGACTGGATCAGCCAGTGTTGGAGCTGGAGCAGCCGGTTTTAGGCGCAGTCAGACGCCTGTACGTTCTAGTTTCCTGTAGAGTTCTGATAGAGGACGGCAGTGTCATAACTGTGGAGTAGCTGGACATGTCCGAGCTGACTGCAAGAAGCCAGCAGTGACTTTCTTTTCTTGTGGCAAGCCCAGACACAGAGTTGCGTTTTGCCGTCAAGGCAAGGCGCTATCTCAGCAGGGTTCTTCACCTGCTAGTGTTGCGGGAGGAGGACAGAGATCTCACCAGCAGCAGCATAGAGTTTCAGGTTCTGCCGCTCCTCAAGGTTCCACTCCGGGACATGGGAGAGGTAGAGGACGTGTTGGTGGATCCGCAGACACCAGAGATGCACCAGTCAGAGTTTATGAGTTGAGGAGTGTTGTAGAGCCGACAACGCCGGCAGCTACAAGTACCATTCACATTAATGGTTTTCCTGTCAAAGTTCTTTTCAATACTGATGCTACAAATTCTTTTATATCTGATGCATGTGTAGATAGATTGGCCTTAGTTAATGTAGAGGGTAGACCTTTCTTTATAGGATTACCCGATAGGGGTAAAATACGAGGTACGCGAGAGGTTCGCGATTGCCCTATTAAATTGGGAGGTCGTGATTGGCCAGCTAACTTCTTCGTCATGTACTTAGTACATGAAGAAGTTATTCTGGGCATGGATTGGATGGATCGACATCGAGCAGTTTTAGACATCGGCAAGAGGACAGTGACGGTAACTACAGATTCAAGGCATGTTGAGATTTTCCGAGGATGGGATCTCGGAAAGACTGGTACAGTCATCAATGCAGTTCGAGCTGCGAGACTTATCAGTCAGGGATGTGAGGCTTTTTGTAGCTATGCCATGAAGGATAGTACTAGTCCAGCTTTGGAAGAGATTTTAGTAGCTTGCGAGTTTGCTGACGTCTTTAGAGAGCCATCAGGTTTACCTCCACAAAGGAGTGTAGATTTTTGCATTGATCTAGAGCCCGGTACGAGACCAATCTCTAAGGCTCCTTATCGTATGACGTCTATCGAGATGCTTGAGTTGAAGAAGCAGCTCGAGGAGTTAGCAGAGAAGGGCTTCATCCGCCCTAGTGTATCTCCTTGGGGTGCACCAGTTCTCTTCGTCAGGAAGAAGGATGGGTCAATGAGATTATGTATCGACTACCGAGAGCTGAACAAGGTGACGATCAAGAACAAGTACCCATTGCCCCGTATTGATGATCTTTTGGATCAGCTGCATGGAGCATCAGTGTTTTCGAGGATTGATCTGAGATTTGGATATCACCAGCTGAGGGTGAGAGAGCAGGACGTAGCCAAGACAGCATTTTGGACTAGATATGGACACTACAAGTTTGTAGTGATGACATTCGGACTCACGAATGCGCCCGCAGTCTTCATGGAGATGATAAAAAACATCTTCATAGACTTTCTAGACCAGTTTGTAGTTGTCTTCATCGACGACATTCTGGTTTACTCCCGCAGTCGAGAGGAGCATGCAGGACAGTTGAGGATCGTTCTTCAGGTCTTACAGGATAGAGAGCTCTACGCCAAGCTCTCTAAGTGCGAGTTTTGGATATCCGAGGTGGCATTCCTTGGTCACATCGTTTCAGCTGAAGGGATCAAGGTAGATCCGGCGAAGATTGAGTCAGTAGCTTCCTGGCCGCCACCTAAGAACATCAAGGAGGTTCGCAGCTTCTTAGGATTGGCAGGCTACTACAGGCGTTTTGTTGAGGGCTTTTCAGTTATCGCCCAACCGCTCACTTCCTTGCTGCGGAAGTCTACGAGGTTCGTATGGTTTGAGTCGTGCATGCAGAGCTTCGAGGAGCTGAAAAAGAGATTGACCTCTGCTTCTATCCTAGCTCAGCCAGAGGGCATTGAGGATTTTGTGGTTTACAGCGACGCATCCAAGCTTGGCTTGGGATGTGTTTTGATGCAGAGGGGAAAGGTGATTGCTTATGCGTCTCGATAGTTGAAGACGTACGAGGAGAATTACCCTACCCACGATCTTGAGTTAACTGTTGTTGTTCATGCCTTGAAGATTTGGAGACATTATCTGTACGGAGCCACGTGTCAGATTTTCATAGACCATAAGAGTCTGAAGTACATATTCACTCAGCGGGAGTTGAATAACCGCCAGCGCAGATGGTTAGAGTTGATCAAGGACTTTGATCTTGAGATCTTATACCACCCGGAAAAGGCTAATGTGATAGTAGATGCCCTCAGTAGGAAGACTCCCCGGGAGATGGCGATCGCTAGGCTGACAGCTCAGCCAAAATTACAGCGAGATTTGGCATGGCTAGAGATGGATATCTACTTTCCAAATTCCGACAGCTAGTTGTCCACCTTGGAGATAGTACATGTTCTTTTGGCCGAAATCCGACAAAAACAGGAGAGTTGCCCAGCTTTGACACAGATCCGAGACCGGATTTCTCCAGGAGAGGCACCACAGTTTGCAGTTGGTGTTGACGGAGTTTTGAGACGCCAGGAGCGGGTTTGTGTGCCGTCAGATCGAGAGTTGAGACAGAGGATCCTTTAGGAGGCTCACTCTTCACCTTACTCAGTACACCCTAGTGTGAGTAAGATGTATCAGGATATCAAACGCTCTTTCTGGTGGGGAGGTTTGAAGCCAGATGTGACGAGATACGTAGCTCAGTGTGCGATCTATCAATAGGTCAAGATCGAGCATCATAGACCAGGAGGCGAGCTACACCCACTTCCCGTCCTTCAGTGGAAGTGGGAACACATCTCTATGGATTTTGTGACTGGTTTGAGATCGAGTCGTGGTTTTGATGCTATCTGGGTCAGATGTTAGCAGCATAGAGCCAAAAAAAGTCCTATGCAGATAAGAGGCATAGATCTCTGGAGTTCAAAGTTGGAGCTCAGGTTTGGTTGAGAGTATCCCCAAGATGAGGCGTTAGACATTTTGGTGTCAAAGGGAAGTTGAGTCCCAGATATGTTGGACCGTTCGAGATTCTTGAGCAAGTTGGAGAGGCAGCTTACAAACTTGCGTTGCCACCCAGACTCGAGGGTGTTCACCTAGTTTTCCATGTGTCTCAGTTACGGGAGTACATAACTGACCCGAGACACATCGTCAGTCATGAGGATCTAATGATCGAGTCAGACCACACGTTCGTAGAGCACGGGGGTTGTCTTAGAGCGTAGTACGAGACGATTGGGTTCGAAGGACATACCGATGATGAAGATACAGTGGTCGAGGCGAGGAGCCGATGAGGCGACTTGGGAGACAGAGGAAGTGCCCAGAGGAACTATCCGGAGTTTTACGCTGAGCTCGTTCCACCGTTAGCTTAGTATGTTGTTTGGTTTTTCCTTTGTTGTGTTTTGAACGCTTTTGTGTGATGTTTTGTGCTACGTGCCCGAGTGAGAATATATGAGCTCAATTCTGTTTCTGTGTGTTGTTGTGATCATTTGAGTTTTGCAAGTTTCGGGATGAAACTTCTTTTTAGGGGGATTTGATGTAAGATCCTAGGTTTTTGCCTTCACCGCCCCTGCGGTTAAGAGGGCCGCCCCCGCGGCCAGCCGCCCCTGCGGATTTTGCGACAGATCGCGCCGATCTATTTTCGTCGTTTTATCTTTCTTCCATAGATAGAATACCTGATATTCTATCTTATGGGCCGGTTTCCTTATTTCTTTCTAACCCTAGACGCCCTTTCCGTCTAGCGTTCCAGTCCTCCCTATATATTCTGTTCCTTCTCTCCTTTTTCCCGTTCCTTGCTATCATCTTCAAACCCTAGAGAGCTGTAGGCGTCCCTTGCTTCCTGCAACTTCGCTGAACGTGTAAGTTCATTCCTTCTTGGTTTTTCCTCACGTTCTTACAGTGCTGCATGTCTTCTCCTTCTGTTTTGGTTTCTCCCTTGCATTCTTTTCTTTTCTTCTACTCCAAGGATCAAGCATGAGCCTTGATTATTGTGGAGTATTCCGTTGTTGATCTTTCGTTGTTCTCAGGCTCTCTAGAGTTCAGTCTCGACGTGTTGGAACCAAAGGTTTGAGTTTTGGTTGCCCCTGCCGTGAGATCTGTCGAAGAGAAGCCCGACATAGCTTCTGACGAAGATCCGCCCCTGCGCTTGCACAAAGCCGCCCTCGCGCCTCTGTCACAGCCGCCCATGTGCCTCAGTCCAACCGCCCCTGCGGTTTCTCTGTAGTGACTCACGTCTTTGGTGAGTTGCTTCCTTCCTTCCTTACATCGTTCCTTCCTTGGTTCCTTATGGTTGTTCCTTGTTCCCCTGAGTTGTTGTAAGACTAAGGTTGAGCCCTTAACATGTGTTGATCTCTTAGAGATCTTTGAGACTAGAAGTCATAGACTTCTAGCAACCGTTTCGTTCCTAATCCGCGTTGCTTGTTCGTACAAGCTTTCCTTGCTCCTTTCCTAAGGGAAACTGAGTTTCCTTGTGTGTCATCTGAGTTGTTGTTGAGCCTTTTGGGCTACCTTCGTGTGAGGTAAGTCCCTTGGACTTACTTAGCTTCATTCCGCGTATTAGTTGGATTGTATTGACTTATTTGTGTTGTTATCATGTTTATAACGGATAACTGGAAATAGGATTCACCCTTTTATAACCTTAATTGGCCCAAGTGTATTATAACCGGGCGGTGACCACTTGTCTAGTTCTACAAGAGACTAGAATGTGCTCTTGCAACCTAGACCCGTAGGTAACGGATAGTAATGATCTATCCCTATTGGTAGACTGAAGCAGAGGCGAGTTTCGGGAGATTCTCGTGTGACAAAAGAAGTTGAAGTAGTAATGGATAACCTTAATGAAAGATAATAACCGGTTGATGTGTGAGCATGCTATGTGTTTTCTGTACCTTATGTTTGTTTGTGCCTTTACACTCTTGCTTATACCTAGAATGTTAGCTAACGGTTTATACTGTCGTTGTAGATGTTCCGCAGGTTCAGGATGTTGCTGAGTGATCTGGATGGTGTGGTCAGCCTGGGTTCCCGTACATTACAGGACGAGATTGGGTTTTGTTTTTCTTTAGTTGCTTCCCTTTTGTTTTAAACCCGGCTGTGGAGCTTTTGTGTTTTCTTCTGGATTGAACCTTTGGTTTTATATTGAGCTTTGTTTTCATTCGTCTGTGCCTTGTTGTAAGATGCGTTTGCTGTTTCTACTCTGAAGGTCGGGACCCATTGTGCGGTCCTAGCCCGTAGCGCTTCAAGTTCCTAGAACTTGGGGTGTTACATGTTTCTGGTATGCTCATGTTTCGTTTGTGAATTCAGTGTCTAGTATTGTTAGATAAATGTGTCTGGTAAGATCATTTATGGTTTGTGTACGTGCTCATTTTCAAGTATAGTGAATTATATTTGAATAATAAAGTTTATGGTATTAGTATTATCCTTTTCTTGATTGAGTGATTGTTGTTATTTAAGGTTATTTCAGATGACGGAACATTTTTGAAAGGATGATATGGTGGGGTATTCTTGCTTAAAAACACAAGACACAAACCAACAAATATACCCACTAGCATTTGCTATTGTTGACCGTGAATGTGATGACTCGTATGATTTCTTCTTCTATAACATACACAAGTTTGTCCGTGACAGCAAGGAACAACTATTTGTATCTCATAGACACATGTCAATAAAGAACGGTATAGCTAAGCACTACATAAAAGCTGTAATAGCTAGGATTTCCGAATTCTAATTAATGTTGATTAACTTAATCGTTGATAGTGATTGACATATAACTCGCGAAGATTTCGCAAGTGATGAGTATGAGTCCCACCCTTATGTTCCTAGCGAATTTTGGACGTTTGGGGAAATTTTTACTTTTTCCCCCGGGTAATTATATTTACCCTCCGGTATTATTTGGAGCATTTGGGAGCTCTAATTAATAAAAATGCAGTTGAGAGAAATGACATGGAGAGGCAAAACGGTCAAAAGAGTCGTTATTTTGTTTCTTAACGGCTAAAAAAGACGGCTTAGGAATACACGTTTTCCGAAGCAATTGTGGAATAATTATCCCTACAATATTCAAGATTTATTATTCCAATCTCGAGAAGTTTGGAGAAGGAGGTTCGACCCGCCTTTGGATCGGTTAAAGGATAATTGTCAACTTTGTTAAAGGATAATTATCGTCTTCACTATAAATAGCGGAAAATCCTTTATTAATTCATTTTCTTTCACGTTTCCTCGTAAAAGCTCTCTTTTCTCTCAACCTTCAAACTCAGATCTACTCTCCGTTTCTAATCCGATTTCAATTCCGTTTGCGTTTCTGGATTCCTCTCTTCATTCTCTTCATATCGGTATCGAGTTTTTGCATTTCCGAGTATATGGAGGGCTGGTCGAGCATATATGTCACCAGGACGGTTCTGTCGCTCAGATTCCGGTGAACTTGATGATGTCCATGCGTACCTTGCGTCGTTGTGATTCCGAATCTTCTTTCATATCGTCAATCGGATTAGTAATGAATAAGTTATGAATTTATTCGTTTAAACGTACTGCGATTTGGCCTAAATTGACTTTAGGCTTGTCAAATAGGACAATTAGAAATTCCATTATGGTCGTTATATTATTTTGGTGATTATGGGTAGTTTGTTTGATGAAATCTGATGACAGATGGGTTTAGAAATTGCCTGCGGGCAAAACGTTATTCTGGAAAAATTTAATTAATTAATTAAAGGTTAATTAATTAAATTAGGATTAGAATTGAGATTGAGAAATGTTGATTAGATACTACCTTGAGATTTGAGGAATTGTGAGTTATGTTGAGATATTGAGGTTTAGTTGGTTGTGAGGCTTATAGATTCAGTATGATCCTTATGGATCCCTTGGGTCTAAGTGTGACCTTTTTGATTGATAGGAGTATTGATATCTCTTTCTGCATTGTTATTAGGCAGTGTCCCTCTCGAAATTGGATCTTGATCGTGGTTGTTATTGTACGAGGTTGAGGTAAGTTCGTAGGACTTACTTAGCTATCATCCCTATATTGGGTGTTTGCATGACTGGTGTGTGCTTTATATGTTTGCTATGATAGCATGAGTTGTCGTTTTTATCGACCTATGTTCTATTGACTACCCCACTGCGTGGATGTGATAACCATTCCCATTCATCCTGCCATGGAGTCTGGGTGGTTCTCTGACGTCAGGCCAGTCTGGTTTACAGGAAGGACGCAATCCACTCCCATAGGGTACACGGGTTGTGTGACCGATACTCGTACAACTGGATATAGCACTCAGAGGCGAGGATGTACCGGTCCTCGTGTCACATACTTTTATCTATCTATATATACATACGATTTGAGTGAATGACTATTATATGAAGATAATAAAATGGGTAAATGTGTGATAGCATGATTATGTGTTTATTTTTCATGACTTGTGCTTGTGCTTATGCATTACCTTATATATGTATGGTTAGCTAACGGTTTCATACCGTGTTGTAGATGTTTGCAGGATAGGCGCTGCTGGGTGATTTGGCAGGGTGACAGGCCGAGGACTCTCGTACATTAGGTGGTTGGTTTTGGGGTTGTTTATGTTTTCCCTCCTGCGTGAGGATGATGTCTTGTTTACCTCTTGTGTGAGGATGTCATTTCATACTCGGATATGTTGTTGTTTACCTTTGGTTATACAGTTTATACGGTTTCATGTATTTGTTTTTATATATGTCAGTGTCATATTGTAAGGTCCAGTGAACTTGTTGTCAGGTTAGGGTCAGGATCCATTGTGAGATCCTAGCCCAATGTGATATCCCGAGTCCCGCGGAAACGGGGTGTTAAAGAGTTGGTATCAGAGCCCTAGGTTGACAACAATGACACTTGCTACCTGCAATGAGGTTTGATAGGTAAAATAAACAGAGCCCACATAGGATCTGACGTTTTCAAAGGTTTTGGTTTTAAGTGTGGTTTTGGGATAGAATGTACGAGAAGTCGTCACCTTTGCCATGGATCTTTGCAGCGTAGATATGAATATATATGTGTGTACTATGGATTATGTGGATGTGTTATATATATATATATATATATATATATATATATATATATATATATATATATATATATATATATATATATATATATATATATATATATATATATATATATATATATATATCGATACATATGGCATATATATAGCCTTATAAGATTAGGTGCGTATAACCTACAAATGGCTCAGACTAGAGCAGTACCTGTAGTAGGACGAGGTAGGGGTACAACCCCTCCTCCAGTGGTGATAAGTCAGGGAGCAGTTTCCACTATTGTTTCGCCTATGACAGAGAACGAGTTTGAAGAGGATGATCATGTCTCCATGAGTAGATTCGAGTTTCAAGAGTATATGCGCCAAGTATATGAGGTTGTAAGAGCGGGTAGACCTACACCGGATTTACCAATATCTGTGAGATCAATTGAAGCTTTTGGATCATAGAAGAAGCAACGGACTGAATCAGCTAGTGGAGAAGCAAGATGATGAACGTTGGACCAAGTCAGATATCTGGACAATCAAGTGGTCCTTTGGCCATGAAGACGACTGGCAAGGAACTACAATGTTTTAATTGTGGGAAGTTTGGACACCGGTGAGCTGTGTGCCCAAGGGCGCCAATAATATGCTTTACGTGTGGTAAAGCAGGGCATAGAGCGAAGTTTTGTCGACAGGGCAAGGCGTTGCCTTTACAAGTTCCCTCCCGGAATAAGATCATTCAAGGTGGACGACGAAGATCGAGTTACCCTTTAGTTGCACAGGTTGCAAGAATGGGACGATTATGTTTCAACTGTAGCTATCCAGATCATTTGCGTTCTGAGTGCCCTTTGGCACCGTTATCTTGTTTCACCTGTGGTGAACTAGGCCATCTGGCCCCTTTTTGTCATCAAGGTAGTGTTTTTTTTCAGAGCAAGACCTTTCTCTTTCCGGTGCAGAAAGAGTGGAAGTGGAGGTTATGACGATGACCTCAGTGATACATGAGGAGCATAGGTCTGAGGTTGAGTGATGATATGCAGTGGAGCTTCTGGCGTTAGCTGTTACAAGTACCATTCTTGTTAATGGTTTACCTAGTGGAGTTTGTTTGTTGTGAGTGTTATGCACTTCTTGTCCTTTGATGCATGCATTAATAGTTAACTGGGGATACAGTAGAAGATAGACTTTCCTTTATCGGATTACTAGTTAAGGGTTTGAGGTACCCGCGAGATATGTGATTGTCCCTTTTATTCAAGGACTTGTATATGGCTTGTAGACTTCTTTGTCATGCCTTAGGTGCATGAGGAGGTCATTATGTGTATGGATGGGACGGATAGATATCATGTTGTGTTAGATTCTAGTTGGAAGACTGTTATAGTCTCTACTGAGATAGATTAGATAGAGGTCTTCCGAGGTTAAGACCTATGAAGAGTCTGGTTTTTTCATTAGTGCCATACGGGCATCAAGGCTTATAGCACAAGCATGCGATTCCTTCTGACGTTATGCCATGAAGGAGGAAGAGAGTCCAGCCTTGGAAGATATTCTAGTGGTTTATGAGCTTAGAGACGTGTTACTGAACCGTCTGGTTTGCTGCCTCAGTGGAGTGTGGACTTTGATATTGAGTTGAAGTGTGGTATGATATTGATTTGAAAGGACCCATATCTTATGGCGCCTGTTGAGATGTTAGAGCTGAAGAGACAACTTGAGGAATGGGTAAAGATGGGCTTTATTTGCCCTAGTATATTCATTGTGTCGTGTTGACAACTTATTGTGTCAGCTTCAAGAAGCAATTATGTGTTCCAGGACTTCCTTGTGCTCAAGATATCACCAGTTAAGGGGGGAGAGTAGGATGTGCATAGGATGAATTTCATACCCGTTATGGACACTATGAGTTTGTAGTGATGCCATTCGGGCTGACGAATGCCCCGCTACCTCCATGGAGTTGATGAACAATATCTTCCTCGACTTCCTTGATCAGTTTGTGGTAGTCTTCATTGATGACATTCTGGTATACTCTCGTAGCAGAGAGGAGAATGCCGGTCATCTGAGGACAGTTTTACAGATTTTGAGGGATAGAGGGTTGTATGTCAAGCTCTCTAAGTGCGAGTTTTGGATGTCTGATGATTGCTTTTCTAGGCCACATGGTATCTGCCAGTGGGATCAAGATTGATCCGGCAAAGATTGAGTATGTTGTAGCATGAACGATATTGACGAACAATAAGGAAGTACGTAGCTTTCTCGGCTTAGCCGATTATTACCGACGCTTTGTGTAAGGATTTTCTGTGATCACCGTCCACTTACGAGTCTTCTGAGGAAGACTACCAGATTTGTGTGAATTGATCAATGTGCCCAGAGTTTGAGGAGTTGAAGAGGCGTTTGACTTCTGCTCCTGTTCTGGCACAACCCAGAGGATTCTAATGATTTTGTGGTATACAGTGATGCATCCAAGCTAGGTTTGGGATGTGTTTCGATGCAGAAGGACAGAGTGATTGCATTTGCGTCTTGCCAGTTGTACACGTATGAGGAGAACTACCCGACTCATGATTTGGAGTTAGCAACGGTAGTTCATGCTTTGAAGATCTAGAGACATTACCTGTATGGTGCTACATGCCAGATCTTCACAGACCATAATAGTCTGAAGTATAGTTTTACTCAATGAGAATTGAATAACCGCCAACGTAGATGGTTTGAGCTAACCTAGGATTTTGACCTTGAGATTTTGGCAATAAATTCAGACTGCTTTGGGGACAAGTCTACACTTGACGAATACGTTTTACCCCCAGACCGATGGTTAGTTAGAGAGGACCATCCATACCCTTGAGGATATGTTGTGAGCTGATGTGTTGGATTAGGGACAAGGATGGTTAGATTACCTCCCAATAGTTGAGTTCTCATACAACAACAACTGACATGCATCTATTGGGATGGCCTCTTATGAGGCACTGTATGGGCGTAGATGCCGTACACCTTTATGCTGGGATGAGTCTAGCAGTACCAGTGGGATAGCACCAGAGAAGATTCAGGATGCTATGGCTCAAGTAGCATTGTTTAGGAAGTGGATGATGAAGGCACAGAGTCGCTAGAAGTCGTATGTAGACAAGATGCACCAGTCTCTAGAGTTCAGAATAAGAGCTCATGTCTGACTGAGAGTATCTCTGACGCGAGGCGTCAGACGTTTTGGCATAAGGGGGGAAGTTGAGTCCCCGATATGTCGGTCCTTTCTAGATACTAAATAGAGTTGGGAGGGCGGCATACATAGTAGCTTTGCCTCCGAGGTTAGAAGGTATTCACCCTGTTGTTCATGTGTCTCAGCTAAGGGAGTATATACCAGATTCGAGACGCATTGTAAGTCATGATGATTTAGTGGTCGAGGTAGACCACATGTTCGCTGGATATCCTATTGTAGTCTTAGAATGAGGTATAAGACGTTTATGCTTGAAGAACATTCTGATGTGAGAGTATAGTGACCAAGACGAGACCACCTAAGTGACTGAGGATAGTATCCATTGGAACTAATCCGAGTTTATGTAGAGAAGGTTGCACCGTAGACTTGCTGAGCAAGCCATGGTTGTATATTATGATATATATAATGATGTGATTATGTGATTATGTGATATGTGATGTTCTCTTCCGTGCTATATTATTGGTGATCCTAGTGGATCTTGTTATGTTAGGGTGAGTTATGTTATGGCTGGAGAAGTTTTACCTCCAAGCCCTCGAGCGATGACCATTGGACAAGTTCTACCTCCATACCGTCGTGTATAGGTCAGCTGGAGATGGTTCTACCTTCATGCTATAGAATGAGATTAGGTTTAGTTGGAGATAATATTACCTCCATGTTTGGGATTTAGGTATGGAGATTTCTGGAGATGTTCTTCCTCCATACGGTCATTTGTGTTTTGGAGATGTGTTTCCTCCTTGATGATGAGTTGGTAGCTGGAGATGTTTTTCCTCCATGCCCTTGTGTGTGAGCCAGTTAGAGGTGTATTTCCTCCATACTGTTATAGTGATTATAGTTCTTGGAGATATTTTCCTCCACGGTGTGATTAAGGATATAGTTGCCAGAGATGTTTTCCCTCTATACCTTTGGGATAGGATTAGACTGGTGGATATGTTTTACCTCCATGACTTTGGGATAGCGTTATGATCCTATTTTCTGGAGTTGATGATTCCTCCATGCTTATGTTTTGAGGTTATAGATTGTTATAGGTTGATACCTTTGAACGGAGATGTGATACCTCCGATAGAGACAGTGTTTATACCTCGGCGTATGGGTCCGAGAGGATTTGGGAATTGTTCAAGTTTCGGGACGAAACTTTTTTTTAAGGGGTGTGTGATGTAATAGCTAGGATTTCCGAATTCTAATTAATGTTGATTAACTTAATTGTTGATAGTGATTGACATATAACTCGCGAAGATTTCGCAAGTGATGAGTACGAGTCCCACCGTTATGTTCCTGGCGTAATTTTGGACATTTGGGGAAAATTTTACTTTTTCCCACGGGTATTTATATTTACTCTCCGGTGTTATTTGGAGCATTTGGGAGCTCTAATTAATAAAAATGCAGTTGAAAGAAATGACATGGAGAGGCAAAACGGTCAAAAGAGTCGCTATTTCGTTTCTTAACGGCTAAGAAAAACGGCTTAGGAATACACGTTTTCCGAGGCAGTTGTGGAATAATTATCCCTACAATATTCAAGATTTATTATTCCAATCTCGAGAAGTTTGGAGAAGGAGGTTCGACCCGCCTTTGGATCGGTTAAAGGATAATTGTCGACTTCGTTAAAGGATAATTATCGTCTTCACTATAAATAGCGGAAAATCCTTTATTAATTCATTTCCTTTCACGTTTCCTCGTAAAAGCTCTCTTTTCTCTCAACCTTCAAACTCAGATTTACTCTCCGTTTCTAATCCGATTTCAATTCCGTTTGCGTTTCTGGATTCCTCTCTTCATTCTCTTCATATCGGTACCGAGTTTCTGCATTTCCGAGCATATGGAGGGCTGGTCGAGCATATATGTCACCAGGACGGTTCCGTCACTCAGATTCCGGTGAATTTGATGATGTCCATGCGACCCTGCGTCGTTGTGATTCCGAATCTTCTTTCAGATCGTCAATCGGGTTAGTAACGAATAAGTTATGAATTTATTCGTTTTCCGTACTGCGATTTGGCCTAAATTGACTTTAGGCTTGTCAAATTGGACAATTAGAAATTCCATTATGGTCGTTATATTATTTTGGTGATTATGGGTAGTTTGTTTGATGAAATCTGATGACAGATGGGTTTAGAAATTGTCTGCGGGCAAAACGTTATTCTGGCGAAATTTAATTAATTAATTAAAGGTTAATTAATTAAATTAGGATTAGAATTGAGATTGAGAAATGTTGATTAGATACTACCTTGGGATTTGAGGAATTGTGAGTTATGTTGAGATATTGAGGTTTAGTTGGTTGTGAGGCTTATAGATTTAGTATGATCCTTATGGTTCCCTTGGGTCTAGGTGTGACCTTTTTGATTGATAGGAGTATTGATATCTCTTTCTGCCTTGTTATTAGGCAGTGCCCCTCTCGGAATTGGAGGTTGGTCGTGGTTGTGATTGTACGAGGTTGAGGTAAGTCCGTAGGACTTACTTAGCTACCATCCCTATATTGGGTGTTTGCATGAGTGGTGTGTTCTTTATATGTTTGCTATGATAGCATGCGTTGTCGTTTTTATCGACCTATGTTCTATTGACTGCCCCACTACGTGGCTGGGACAACCATTCCCTTTCATCCCGCCGTGGAGTCTGGGAGGTTCTCTGACGTCAGGCCAGTCTGGTTTATAAGAAGTGTGCAATCCACTCCCATAGGGTACACGGGTTGTGTGACCGATACTCGTACAACTGGATATAGCACTTAGAGGCGAGGATGTACCGGTCCTCGTGTCACATACTTTTATCTATCTATATATACATACGATTTGAGTGAATGACTATTATATGAAGATAATAAAATGGGTAAATGTGTGATAGCATGATTATGTGTTTATTTTTCATGACTTGTGCTTGTGCTTATGCACTACCTTATATATGTATGGTTAGCTAACGGTTTCGTACCGTGTTGTAGATGTTTGCAGGATAGGCGCTGCTGGGTGATCTGGCAGGGTGACAGGCCGAGGACTCTCGTACATTAGGTTGTTGGTTTGGGGTTGTTTATGTTTTCCCTCCTGCGTGAGGATGATGTCTTGTTTACCTCTTGTGTGAGGATGTCATTTCATACTCGGATATGTTGTTGTTTACCTTTGGTTATACAGTTTATACGGTTTTATGTATTTGTTTTTATATCTGCCAGTGTCATGTTGTAAGGTCCAGTGAACTTGTTGTCAGGCTAGGGTCAGGATCCATTGTGAGATCTTAGCCCAATGTGACATCCCGAGTCCCGTGGAATCGGGGTGTTACAAAAGCATCCCACGGAGTTTGCATGTATAACTTAAAAGGTAACATCAAGATAAAGTCAATCAAGAATATAGTTCAACAAATGTACTTGGATGCATCTAGGTGCTACAGAAAGGATAAGTGCCTAAAACTGTTCGATATATAAATATGGTATGTTTATCATGGTTTATAGTATTTTCTGGTATGCAATCATATTATATTTCTGGTATTGCATTTCTGGTGGGTTATTTGTGGTATTGTGCCTTATCTCTCATTAATAATGACTCTAGTATGAATGTTTGTGGTATGAACAAATGTTATGTTTCTTGTATGAATTTTGTGCTCATTTCTAGTATCATAATGATATGTTTCTGGTATTGAGCATTATCATTGATGAACCATGATTATGGTATTAGTTTTTTTCTAGTATGAACGCATGTTATGTTTCTGGTATGAATTTTCTAGTATTGTATATAACTTCATGTGTACCTGAATATGATGTGTAGGAGAAGGAAGTAGTTACGGAGTTGTTGGATGAAATTGGATTTGTTGCATGGTCCCGAGCTTTTTGTCCCACCAAACATTACAATATTATGACAAACAACAATGCAGAATGTATTAATAGTGTACTGTGTGATGAAAGAAATTATGCGGTTCTTTCCCTCATTAATGTTATCAGACATATGGTGGATAGATGGTTTGTAACGCAAAGGGAAAAGACTGCATCATGTACAAATTTGGCAACACCAAATGTTGATGCTCTAATACAAGCTAAATATGGGGAGGTAACAAAGTATGAATGGTACGTTCTTGATGCAAAAAGGCTATTGTTTGAGGTTCAATGGAACCAGGAAAATGAAGTTGTTTGTTTAGTGGATAGGAGTTGCACTTGTAAGGAATTCGATATTGAAAAAACACCATGTGTTCATGCCATAGCTGCATCAAAGATGGCGAAAATGAACCCGGTTTCTCTGGTAAGTGATTATTACAGCGTTGAATATTAGAGAACGACATATGTGGAGACAATATACCCAGTCCTTGACGATGAGGACTTAGATATTCCAAGTTGCATTGCAGCTATTGAATGCAATCCTCCTAAAAAGCGGAAGAGAACTGGAAGATTGCCTAAAGCTAAGATACGGGGATCAGGGGAAGGGAACAAGAAGAAGAAATGCAGTTGTTGTGGCATGGTAAGACATAACAAAAAGACTTTCCGAAATCAACCACTGGTAAAGGCATGAAAATACATACCAGAAATACAAATGATGATTTTATGTAAATATGAGAATGTACAAAACGGTTATTATATTAGTATATGTTTGTTATATGGGTAAAAATCCTCACACTAGAAGCATAACAAAGGATAATAACAAAAACTCTATCAAAAACTCATACCAGAATCCAATATATGAAAACCATTAGGCCAGATACCCATACCAGAAAGCTCATGCAATAAATCATACTATAAAATCACAAATTGAATATTTCTGGTAGAGAAGTAATCATACGAGAACCACATACATGAAAACAAATATAGCTCAATACAATACCATAAACAAATACCAGAAATGCTAATGCAATAAATCATATAATAAAATCATAAAATGAACATTTCTGGTAAGCATACTCATACTAGAGGCACATAAATAAAAACATATCATACCAGAATCCTAAACCATAAGCAAATACCAGATATCTTAAGCAATAAATCATCTCAGGCAATCACATGATAATCTAGTAAATAAATCATCATACCACAATCACATAAATGAAAATCAATATGCAAGAATCTCATACCATAAACAAATACCAGAAAAACTAATGCAATAAATAATACAAAAAAATCGCAACATAAACATTTCTGGTAAGGAAATCATCATACCAGAATCACATTAATGAAAACCAACATAAAGAATACAATACCCTTAACAAATAGTAGAAAAACTAATGACAAAATCATACCAGAAAATAACATCGTGACAATGTCTGGTACATAAACCATAATACCAGAATATTTGTTTTTGAGTCATCAACAAGATTAGATTACAAAAGAGTCAATACAACCTGAATGACTGTTACAATAGAGTCAATACCAAAATATTCGTTTATCATGTACATATTAATGCTACACAAAACACAATTACAACATAGTCAATAAAAGAACAACATAAATGGCAACTTTAGTTTCAAAGCAACTCGAAGGGCTTGACCCACTCCCTACTGTACATAATCACACAAAACTGTTCTATGAAAGCTTGGACGTATTCTTGACATATGTTCGACGAATCAGCTCGTCCAGATGACAAGTACTGGATGTGTTTGATAGTGAATACTCCACAACTTCCACTGCCATTCAACAATAGATTATATAAGTGTTTTTCCAAACCAACATACTAATGAACAATGCATGGAACATATGAGTAGTATAGCATAAATTATCTTAGGTTGTTTTGTAGAACCTCTGCAGCTGTCTTTCGAACATATCCCATCGGCTTATCAAGATTGTCGCCAAACCTCTCAAAACGTCCATGAAGTTTTAGAACGTGAGGATACATAACAAGAAATGGGGTAAGCAATTCTTTCAAGTCCCCATCAGACATACAATCCACAATTGAGTCGTATACAACAACACACCATTTAATTAAATCAACCCGTATGGCTATCTAGTGTTTACCCCCGGTGTTCATGGTTGTGTATATGGTATCGACATCGTATAAGTTCTTGGTGAAGGTTGGGGGTTCAAATCCAAATATATAGTTTATAACTTCCTCACCAAAATCGAACTCGACCTCCCCTGCCTTTTTTTACCTCTAGGAATTTTTGATATTTGACATCATTGAAATATGACAAGAAATGTCCATAAACAATGGCAACACGATCATAAACCTCGGTATGTTCATGCATAACTTTTCTCTAATAGACGATCATTTCATCGATTTGTTGTAAATTAGGAACAAAATTAATAATTCAATACTAGAAACTCATACGAAATTCATAGAAAAACTCATACCATAAACACATCAAGATCTCATAACAAAATTCAATACATGAAAATCATCAGGCAAGATACCCATACTAGAAAACTCGTGCAATAAATAATACCATAAAATCACAAATTGAAAATTTCTGGTACACATACAACATGAAAACCTATCATACTAGAATCCCCAACCATAAATAAATACCAGAAATCTCAAGTAATAAATCATCTCACAAAATCACATGATACTTTTTGGCAAAAAATTCATCATACCAGATCATATAGATGAAAACCAATATGCAAGAATCCCATACCAAAAACAAATACAAAAAAACTAATGTAATACATAATACTAGAAAATTGCAACATAAACATTTTTGGTAAGGAAGTCATCATACTAGAATCTCATAAATGAAAACTAGCCCTATCAATCGCAACATAAACATTTATGGTAAAGAAATCATCATACAAGTGTACCATAAACAAAGGCCAGAAAAACTAATGCGAAAAATCATAACAAAATCTCATAGTAGAAATCATATCAACAAACTAGCCCTATCAATCTCATACCAGTATTGTTAGTACCAAAAAATCATAACAAAATTTCATACCAGAAAACCATAGAATAAACACAACAAGATCTCATACCAGATAAAAATATTAAAAACACATATAAAAGTCATACCAGGCTCTCATACAACAAGCTCTTACAGAAAGCAGTTCAACATAACATATTAGAAACTCATAAAACAAAATGTGGACCCAATCTCATACCACAAACACATCAATAGCTCATACTAGAAAGTCATACCAGAAACACATCCACAAATTATTAACTTGAATAAAAGTAGGGTCAGTGTTAATTTAAATAATCCCACAACCATCCAGTTTATGGAGTGACACCTTGAAGTGTCCCCTATTTAGTACATGTTGATATCCAATTATGGAATCTTCTTTCGTCGAGTGAAGGTACCAAGCATAAAATGCATCTCTATCCTTCTTGCTCATAACTATGCTTAAGTGCCTAAGGGATCTTTACTTGGACAATGTAGGGAGATACGACAAGGTCGCTAGGTTTCTTTTGACGTAAACCCATTCTCCTCGGTCCTTTTATTTTTGCTTTCCCTTTGGCGACAACCTTGGTAGGTTTTGGTTTCTGTAACAGATTCACAACATAACACAAACTTTAACAAATGTGCAAGTAAACAAAACACATGAAGAATAGTAGTATATTAAACCTCTTCCTCTGCCTCTTCCTTTGGCTTATCAACTTCAACACCTTCAACATCTTCCTTGGGCTGGGGCTGGTTTGGGGATGGCGTCTTTTCCGAACTTGAAACCTCAAGATTTTCAAATTTAGCATCATCAGTTGGGGGTGGGGGGCTTGGAGAGCTGGGTGCCTTTAGAAGGGGCCATTTTTTCAAGCTTAGTGAGGATCTTGAAACATTGCCCTCCTATTCGGTGTTGGATGACAGTATGCTCCTTCTGCCTCATAACTACTTGGTTGATCGTTTCATCTTCCTGCTCAACCTTCTTTACCAACTTAGAAATCAATTGGTGTTGGGTTTGTAGATGTTTCCTCAAATCCTCCACCCAATCAGGCTCCCTATACATTCACATAGTACAAGGTTACATATGCGAGATCAAATAAGCTTTTTAAAGTAATAAATAATCATAATGTAAACTCTCATTTACTTGTTTATGGTAGGAATAGTGAGGGTGAGATTAACCGGGATGGTGCAACCATAGTCTCTGTAGGGACATTGTTATCCATTTTCTGAGGATCAACCATCCCAATAGGGCTACATGGTGCAACCACAGCCTCAGGGGACTAGCCACTACAATCATTTCTTCTTGGCTAAAACAATAGAACAATAATTAAAAAAATGATAATTTTGGTATAAAAATATAAATGGGTATGTAAATATTTACCATTCATCCTCCTCAACACTCTCCTCTTTCTTAGATGCAACCCTACATAAAAAAAAAACATTATTAACTAAATGAAAAACATACCAAAAGCTCAAACTAGACAAAATATAACAATGTATACAAGAAACAAATAAAAAAATCATACCAGAAAATATATCAGAAACTCATACTAAACTCATACCAGAAACTAAGACAACATTCATACAAGAAACTAAGACAACATTCATACCAAAAACTAAGACCAGACTCATACCAGAAACTAAGACAAGGCTCATATCAGAAAACTATACCAGAGACTCATATCAAACTCATATCAGAAACTAAGACAAGACTCATACCAGAAAATTAAACTTGAAACTCATACTAGAAAACTATACCAAAAACTCATACAAGAAAACTATACCTGAAACTCATAATAGACAAATCAAACCAATATAGACAGAATACACATCATCATATCATACCAGATAAATATATCAGAAACTCATACCACATAATTAAAAGATAGAGTGAGTATGGAATATATTGAAATACTTTTTACTTCCCCCTTTATTTTTCCTCTTCTTTGGGGCATCTTCTTTATTTACAATTTTTTCTGGTCTTGACAACCTCAAAAGAAGATGACGAGGTCGAGGAGGAGGAGGAGGAGGAGGAGCGACAAAGTCATCACTGTCGGATTCCTCCTTCTTTGGGGTATCCTTGATAACCTTGACACCAGCACCTTCGGGTCTTCATACCCGGACATTGTGGAATCCAACCTTGAACAGATAACATAGGCAACCATCTTCGTCAATGTTTTCATCCCCCCACCACTTGCGGTCATCCTCAGTTTCTAGATCATCCGGGGATAGTGGAATAGTTTTTATGTCATCTTTGGTCAAGGTTGATGCTGTTTCTTTAATAGTTTGGAAGCTGCATTTCATCTTCCTTTTGTTTGATGAAACTCACTTAATACAAAGTGGAGTTGTTTCTTCTTTAACACATCTAGCAAACAATGATGTCAGTTTGAGGATTGATTCAAGTACATGAAGCTGTAAATTATACACAGGAAACATATGAATAGA